>CAWUFW010008628.1:0-600000 GCA_963921515.1 Calotriton arnoldi | reverse complement strand
GATAGCCAACACTTTCCCTACTGTTGCACTCACTGGAGTGGGAATAGTAATTTTTACCCCTACGCTATCCAACACCTTCCCTACTGTTGCACTCATTGGAGTGGGAATAGTAATTTTAACACCTACGCTATCCAACATTTACCCTACTGTTGCACTGTTTGGAGTTGGAATAGTAATTTTATTCCCTCCACTATCTAATATTTTTTGTATTATTTTAGCTAATGTAGTATATAATCAATTTTTAAAAATAATTTTAATTTTTTTAATTTGTTACATATATTTATTTAATTTTTATTTATGCTATTTTATGTGTATAGATGTATTTATAATTTATAAGATTTTCTTAATAATTTATTAAAATAATTATTAAAACATATTAATAAGTAAGTGTATATATTATATATTATATGTATATATTAAATGTATTTATAAATTATATATATTTAATTTATAATTTTTAAACATTTTAAAATATTTTTAACTATGTTTATTTTAATTATATGTATAATTTACTTTATTTTACATTACTTTTTTTAACTAAAAAACCCCGATATTTTTAACAACGATATTTTTTTCTCGATATTTTTGTACTTACCATAATGTAGATAGGATGTCGATATTCTTGACTTCGATATTCTTGCTGCGATATTTTTGTAGTTCGATATTCTGACCTTCGATATTCTGTCAGTGATTCGTCTGATCATGTAAACAAACAGGCACTCATCAACTGGATCATACATGTGTGTAAGGGTCATGCTCAAGGGCACATACACATCAATACTTCAGCTAATGACAGGATAATCACACTGTATGAGTACTCAAATGCACACATTCTAATGTACCCATGTGACTATGAAGCCAGACTTACACAAGATGACTACACATCTACACTGGTATGTACACATCAAGATAGATTCCACAGATATGACGGACCCTGTCCACCCCTCAAGTCACCATGTGAATAGAATTTTCTTCTGCTGTGGTACAGCATCCAAATATGACGTGTACAAAATTGGAGACCTGACAATAGAATGATTAGGATAAGAGTAGATCATCACAGACAACCATCATTTCACCCTCAAGCCTCTGACTCAAAAAGCACAAAAGTTGCTGTAACCTCTGGCAACCTCTGCAAAAGAAAATCAAGTAGATGCCAATGTGAATGTGGCATACAGAGCATGTAACAGATGAATATATACACATACATTGCAATGCATCATTAGCAAGGCCAGCGACAAAGCTCACAACATATATAACATTTTTATTACATAAACTCTGTATCAGCATCAAAAGTGCGAAACATTAAGGTCAACGGTCAGTCCAAATTTAAAGTCCGCACATGTGTGCATGGAAACGTGCGCAAAAAATATGTAATGCAGTCCACTGCCATGGGAATCACCCCAGGATAGGGGCCTCAAATGGGCAGTCCAGGCACCGCTCAGAGAGGAATGGGGTGGGAGGGGGGAGTTGGCCTCAGAATTGTGTGGAAGTTGAACTGGGAGGGGGCTGATTGTCTGGGCTAGTCGGAGGACTGGACCTGGGAGGGTGAGAACTGGCTGAGGTAGAGGGATCCATGGATGTGTGAGCTTGAGGGCTGGTTGTACCGGGTGGAGTTGTGGCACGGGGAGGCGGAGACATGCTGTGTGGAGGCTCAGTGGCTGATGGTGAATGAGGAGGGATGGGTCTCAATTGTTTGGGGATCCGATATCCCCCAAGTGTCTTGCCACAAGTGAGAAGTGAAGTGGCCCCAACAGCCTCCCTCTTCCCCAAAACTGTAGCAGGTGGTGGTGGTGGATCTTCCCGTGGGAATTTGCCAGATCTGGTGGTACGCTGGGGTGGGGGTTGCCTTTGCCCCTGCCTCCCCTGTTGTGGAGGTACACTGTCCACTTTGCTCTCTTGTCCATGCTTCACAGGGGTGTGGGTGGGAGTCGATGTTTTGGGCAAAACAGCCTTCTGAAGGTGTTTTGGGGCAGTTGTGGCAGGCACCAGGTTCACGGCAGACAGGGCAAGTGTTTGTGTGGGTTTCGGATCAGGTGTGGGGATGGGAGTGCTCTTGGAGGTTGAGGAATCTGAGGAATGCAATGTGGATGCATGTTTCTTGTCCTTATGTCTCTGAGTGTCCTGTGATGGGCTTTTTTGTGGTGCGGTCATGTGTGCTCTTTGTGTGCTATAGTGATGGTGTATGGTGTCTTGTTCGCTTGGAGTGCTGTTGTTGTGTGCTGTGTGTGGATGACTGGGTGCCTGAGTGCTCTAGGGTGTTTAGTGCTCTGGTCAGGTGGGGGCACTGGGAGTGTGGTTGTGGAAGGGACAGGAACTGGACTGGGAGCTTGGGACTGCTGAATGGTTGTCGTCACTGTGGAGGACAAAGACTGGACAGTTCGGTGTAGGCCACCCACGTCCAAATGAATGCCCTTCACGAACGCAACAACCTGTGACAACTTGTTGCCATGATCCTGGAGGGCATTCAGGAGCGCAGTCTGACCTAAACACAGCTGCCACAAAATGTTTATGCAAAACACACAAGATGATGGACGGAATGCTGCACATTGGCAAACATTCACCCCCAGTCACAGATATAAGTTTAATCCATCGTTATTTTGCTTCACCACGCCACCCCAGTTCAGACATAGCCATATGCAAATCAGTCTTGACCCTGTGACTCATGGGAACAGTCCAGACCGAACTGCCAAGCCATGTCTTCCCTGGACCGGAATCAAGCATCCTAGGACCGGTTTCAGGCTATCAGCCTTCATCAGCCAGGATAGCTTGACTCCAGTGGCGTAGTGACCGGTTTCAGGCTATCAGCCTTCATCAGCCAGGATAGCTTGACTCCAGTGGCGTAGTGAGCACGGGACCCACGTCTGGGCATACCCTTCCCACTCAGGGCGAAATGCAAAACACACAAGATGATGGACGGAATGCTGCACATTGGCAAACATTCACCCCCAGTCACAGATCTGGGTTTAATCCATCGTTATTTTGCTTCACCACGCCACCCCAGTTCAGACATAGCCATATGCAAATCAGTCTTGACCCTGTGACTCAAGGGAACAGTCCAGACCGAACTGCCAAGCCATGTCTTCCCTGGACCGGAATCAAGCATCCTAGGACCGGTTTCAGGCTATCAGCCTTCATCAGCCAGGATAGCTTGACTCCAGTGGCGTAGTGAGCACGGGACCCACGTCTGGGCATACCCTTGCCACTTAGGGCGAAATGCAAAACACACAAGATGATGGACGGATTGCTGCACATTGGCAAACATTCACCCCCAGTCACAGATCTGGGTTTAATCCATCGTTATTTTGCTTCACCACGCCACCCCAGTTCAGACATAGCCATATGCAAATCAGTCTTGACCCTGTGACTCATGGCAACAGTCCAGACCGAACTGCCAAGCCATGTCTTCCCTGGACCGGAATCAAGCATCCTAGGACCGGTTTCAGGCTATCAGCCTTCATCAGCCAGGATAGCTTGACTCCAGTGGCGTAGTGAGCACGGGACCCACGTCTGGGCATACCCTTCCCACTGATTTGCATATGGCTGGGTTAAAACTGGAATGGCATGGCGAGCAAAAAAACGATGGATTTAGGCCCAGATCTCTGTACTGGGGTGAATGTATGACATTGTTCTGCATTCTGTCCATCAACTGTTGTTTTTGCATTTGTCACCCCGAGTGGGACGGGTATGCCCAGACGTGGGTCCCGTGCTCTCCATGCTACTGGAATCAAGCTATCCTGGCTGAAGAGGGGTGAAACCCCGAAACCGGTCCTAGGATGCTTGTTTCCAGTCCAGGGAGGACCTGGCTTGGCAGTTCGGGCTGGACTGTTCCCATGAGGCACAGGGTCAAGACTGATTTGCATATGGCTGGGTTCAAACTGGAATGGCATGGTGAGCAAAAAACGATGGATTTAGGCCCAGATCTCTGTACTGGGGTGAATGTATGACATTGTTCTGCATTCTGTCCATCAACTGTTGTTTTTGCATTTGTCACCCCGAGTGGGACGGGTATGCCCAGACGTGGGTCCCGTGCTCTCCATGCCACTGGAATCAAGCTATCCTGGCTGAAGAGGGGTGAAACCCCGAAACCGGTCCTAGGATGCTTGTTTCCAGTCCAGGGAGGACCTGGCTTGGCAGTTCGGGCTGGACTGTTCCCATGAGGCACAGGGTCAAGACTGATTTGCATATGGCTGGGTTCAAACTGGAATCGCATGGTGAGCAAAAAAACGATGGATTTAGGCCCATATCTCTGTACTGGGGTGAATGTATGACATTGTTCTGCATTCTGTCCATCAACTGTTGTTTTTACAAAATGTTTATGGCCTCCACACTGAAGGCAGCAGGGGAGACAGGGGCAGGGGCAGCGGTGCCTGGGGGGAAGGAGACTCTACCCTTCTTAGGGCTGCGGGCACGGATAGCACTTTGCGGAGCATCCGGGAGGGTGGACACAGGATGAGGTGTGGCGGAAAAAGATGCATATCTTGAACTTCCTGTGCCCGCCAACACAGAGGAGTCACCGCTGGAGTGGGAAGATGTGGAGGTTGGTGTTTCTGGGCGGGAATCTTCCAGGGCACTCCTGTCCCCCTCCGAGGCGCTGGTCCCCTCAGTGTCACTGAACTCCTGTGTACCAGTTGTGCCAGTAGCTTCCCCAACGGTGTCGGGCCCCTCTCCTTCCCTGCCCTCGGTAGATGCTGCAAGAGACAGAGACATAGGTTCAGTAAAGTGGCATACTCACAAACATTATATGCAATACAAACACAAATACTTTGACTGAAACTCCCACATTTAACTACTCCATGTACTGTCAGCATATTCCAAATTTGTGCAATCATCAGCTGAAGCATGGAAACATGCTTAGTCGATAGTCATTCGCCATGTTGCATTGACACAGCCAAATTGCTGTGCATGTACCTACATTTCAACATCACATAGGCACACCTACGTGCCTGTAGGTAAGATAGCTACACATCCAAATATGTTGCACAGTCACATTTGAAGTATATTTCACTGAACACCACCTATACAAAGTAAAACCTATCCATTTGCAAGTGATATTACCTCCTTAAATCCACTATGTTTGGCTCTGAAGCACAACTACAGTTGTACATTGGTGTCAACTTTGTAAATGTATCAATTTATTTGAAGTGCACAGCACACATCTCTAAATGCACACTAACATGATGCTCACTGCTGTTCACTGCCAATTGATGTCTCTGAGACTCACACTGCTGCATATGTCACATGGGCACATCTGTTTTGGTGATGAAGTGCAAATAAGTCCCATGTAACAATGTAGTCACATAGACAATGCACGATAGCATGATAAGGGCAATGTAATGCAAGGCCTTCATGTGTTGTGACATGTCACATACCAACATCTTACCAATTGCCTGACAGGCCTTCATTGATCCAAGGCATGATAGTGCCTTCTGTAGATGAAGTTGTGAGTGGCCTCCATTAGGACAGCTAATGTGTGACAATACCTAGGGTCTGGCATATGACATCCCTACGTTGTGCTGACTGATGACATCGATGACACATCAATGTTCCAAGAATTTACTCACTGATTAAAAGCAGTAACCACAACTTCACCATGCACTGATGCACATGGACACCCCTCCACAAGGCACACATACTGAGGACTGACACTCTGAGTAACACTTGCTTCCTGTTAGCTATCAAATTACAGTACAACACCTCAGTCACATCACAATTTGCCATACCCACTGATCACATCCAACCATGTTAATCCCTAGTGCCAAAACAATCTCACAATAGCCAGGTTCAGCAACATTGCATTTAAATTCCAGAGTCTAACCATCCCAGTCATGTTGCCATGTGCACAATTGGTAAATGCAAATCAGCCAATGCATCACTGCAATCATCACCATCTACCCCATCAGCACCTGTGTGCACTTGCTGTCACTGTGGCAGAAAATGACACCATGTGATGCCATGCTGCTGATATTAGGCTAATATGTTTTGCAGTGATGCTGTCATCTCTATCATTGTGAAAAACACAACCCATGGGACAGGTGTGACCCCTACCAACTCACTGCTCCCTGAGTCCACATCTGTGCATGTCTCTAGCCACTTACACATCATCACATGAGCACACTATTGTGGTAGCCACACAGCACACACAAGCCTGACAAGTGTACTGGGCTACACACTTCACACAACGAATATTCCTGTGTAGGAAGGTCTCAGTTCAGACAACATTCACAAAATGTGATATGAAAACATGTCAAGATGACTTGCTATGACAACGTTCATGGATTTCCCACATGAGAAACAAAAGGTTGTACACATGCAGAACCTCTGCACTCAACAATGAGGCTACTTAGAAGCCATTGCATCACACTAGAGACATCACAGAGGTCCGCACTTGCTCTGGGCTGGGATTCATGCAGTCACTCATGCGCAAAGTCACAATTAGCACAATACTCACCCCCAACTTGCTGCTGTTGGGCCCTCAAGCGTCCATCCAGATCTGGCTGTGTCACTGCCAGGATGCGGGCCATTAGTGGTGTCATGCTCCTGCGCTACAACCTGCCACTTCGAGGGACCAGCCCCAACGTCATTTCTGTGACATTTTTGCTGAGGCGGCAGATGTCATCCCACCTCTTGTGGCAGTGTGTATGGCGTCGGTTTGAGACCCCCAGGGACCGCACCTTGCGGGCAATGGCCCTCCATATGGCCTTACGCTGATGGACCTTGAGCTGTAGGCATGGGAGACAAGAAGAGGAATTTTTGTAACACTGTGTTGTGTACCACTGTGTGACAGTACAGGAGCATGTAAACACATAGCACACAGATACATCAATGGAGAGCAGAGCCCCATACACCATGTCACATAGTACACTTGGATCAAGCCATATCATTGCAATGTATACATCTATGATGATGGACACACTACATGCCCATCTCATACACATGCAGAGTGCCAGCACAGAAAGCAATGTGAAAATGGGCCTCAGCTGTGATCCACTATGTGAGTGAGCATGACATACGATACACTGTAAATGATGTGTAGTGGTGAGACTCACTGTGTCTTACACTACACACCCCTTAATGTCCATGACCATTGCATAGCTACATGTGTCATGGAGGTCACAATTAGGTACCTGATCTTACATTCTCACACTCTTGTCACAAGGTGTAGGCCTGTCTTGTGTACTCCTCAGGCCTATAATATCTCCTTCAAAAAAAGGATGGTGGACAACACATATGTTTTTCTAAGTCCTTTTAGTGATGGGTCCGTGAAACATTGTGCATTTACTGGGCAGGCCTGAGGGCTTTTCACTGAGGAAAAACGTGGTCCATCACAGAAATCACATGCATGTACAATGAGAATGGTGAAACAGTGCATACACATGCGAGACTCTACACATTATGGAATCAAAAGAAGGATGACATGTCCACCATACATCTAGCAGATGTGTCAGAGGTGATTTACCACAAATAGTGATAGATCCAGGCCTTGTACTCCTGTGCAGAATGGCCACATCTCCATAGGGTCGATTTCAAAGCAGTACACACATTATTCAGTACCTTCTGGCCAATCTACATTTGAAATATCACAAATGAGCATATGAATACTTAATGAACTATGACATTACATGGCACAGGGAATGTGTGTTCAGAGTTCGAGTTTCTCAAATCAGCAGTGTAACTGTATAACTGCTAAACCACAGTATGTCCTTTACATCATTGCATGCAGTCATGGATCTGTGGGAATAAGGCTATACACCCCATTGACGTGAAGTCATCATGCTAAGCAGTGTCTCACACATTTACATTACCCAGTCTCAGAACAACATGTGTGATCTTTGGCTTCAATAGAGCTGCACCAGTGTCTATGTTGTCATCCTCCCCACATACTCAAGTGAAAAAAGTTCCAGGTCATGTATGGACCATGCTGTTGGCAAAATCTGAATGCATGAACATTGGCTTGCACTCACAGGCACATACTAGTGTACAGTAACATCATGTGAGCATTCTGAGCACTCTCAAACTTTTACTCATACACTTACCAGTACCTCTTGAGCACCATATAGCCGCCCGTACTGGCCAAGGACCTCGTCCACCAGGACCTCCAGCTCCTCTGTGGTGAAGGGACGGGCCCTGATGTTCTCTGTACGAGCCATGACTGGGTCCAGAGTAGAGGTACAGCAGCAGTTGGTGGTGATGAATTGCAGGCAGCAGTGTCTGAATGCAAGTGACAGGTGTGGCTATCTCACAGACATTTATAGGCCCCTAGGGTTGTTTCAGTGGTACTCTGCTGATGCAATTGGTCTGCCTGGTTTGCATCTTTCAATTGTGGCCAATGCCTGTGACCGCAGTGGCAGAGAAAGCCTACAGCGAGTTTCAAAACTGTATTGCACTACTGCGATGGCGGTTCCCATTGGCTGCAATGACATTCGCATAGGCGGTGTCACACCGCGAGGGCCAGGTAGTGTCTACCGCAATCCTGCATCTTTCAATTGTGGCCAATGCCTGTGACCGCAGTGGCGGAGCACGCCTACCGCGAGTTTCAAAAATGTATTGCACTACCGCGATGGCGGTTCCCATTGGCTGCAATGACATTCGCATACACGGGGTCACACTGTGGGGCCAGGTGGTCTCTACCACAATCCTGCATCTTTCAATCGTGGCCAATGCCTGTGACCGCAGTGGCGGAGCACGCCTACCGTACCTGTAAACACATTGTGCAATAGCATTATCGCTTTGCAAATTGCATCACTGATCACTATACATTTACACAAAATTATTTCACCTGGTTGTAAAGTGAATTGAGAGTGTGACATTTAACTCAAGTATGCCCGCACATGTCATGTCAGTACACGTGATTAAATGCATTGGTATGTACTTACTTACATGTCAAATTTCATCCATGTGGGCATGTATACAGATTTCATGTTGAATTGCTTATCATTTTTGTGAACATGCCAAAGTGTGAAATGCCAACTCATCCCACAGTCATGATGGACTGACCACATAATGTGCATATATCACTTTATACAGTGCTGTATTTATATTGATAGTTGTCCAACTTACACTCACTGTGCTCATTTTGTAATGATGTTGTGCTTAGTGTGACTAAAGCAAGAAGGTTGTGCAGTGACAGCAGCTACGTACAACTCAGTATTGATGCTGTTTGCCACATGTGCTGTGTCAGCTACTCACAGGGCTGGTAACACAAGATGTAGGAGTGTACCATATACCATTGACATAGTCTGATTCAGATTTGACAGTAGTTAGTATGTACATCCTGGCTACATGAATGACTACAGGAGATCAAGGTGTCTGTGAATGTGACTTGTGCATTAAGCTGTT
Organism: Calotriton arnoldi; assembly: GCA_963921515.1. Lineage (NCBI taxonomy): Eukaryota > Metazoa > Chordata > Amphibia > Caudata > Salamandridae > Calotriton > Calotriton arnoldi. Next base: position 590,664 of record CAWUFW010008628.1, on the reverse strand, counting down.
TTTACAGTCGTGTCAATGTTGGGGTTGTGTTAGTCATTATGTAAGATGTTTGCCACATCTCCTCTCTGACTCATATTTACATGTGTCCCCTGCCACAATACGTAGGAGATGACCACCTGTGTATCGGCCTTTCCCAGAGCTGGAGAAAATGGAGGATGACGACATAATAAAGAAATTCCGTCTGAATCGCATTACCCTTCAAGAGCTATGTGCTCAGTTGGAGCCCCATTTGAGGCCTTACAGAACATGTCCAACAGCTTTGACATGAACAGTAAAGGTGATGGCCGTGTTAGGTTTTAAAATCCCGTCCCTGCAATGTACTCCTTTCACGTTATATTAGGTTAGCAATGTGTGGCTAAATAGATGCCAGTTGTATTTACGTTATGCAACCCACTGAGTTATCCCCGTAATGTGCAGGCTTCAGTTAGCGAGTGCGACTCCATTTTGTTTTTCGCAATCCTTATTAGGCTGCTTAGAATGTGCTTGAGTTAGGCCTCATGGCTCTTAATGCTTGCCTCAGCAGAACACTGCATTTCGTTATTATTTTTTCCTTCCTGCTCAAGGCTGTTTCCTGACCTGCTAATAAGGAGACAATTCAGCTCTCACATACCAATCTAAGTGTGTAGTTCTGCTCGCACGTTAGGAGACGCTGAGACCCGGCGCAGTGGCCTTGGTTTTCTGATAACATGTGCCCATCTGGCTGGTGGTAGCTCATCTCCCTGTGCCTCCTTTGTTCATGTCTGGCTCAGTCCGGTAGTTTTCCATGGTGGGCGGGGTTGGAGGCTCCGGGGGAAGAATGATTAATCACTGTAGATTGTTGGGGGGTCAGTCCCTCGGCAGACATCTTAGGGTGCAGGTCATGATGGACTCCTCTGCAGAGCATTTCTAATAAACATGTAAGTTTGTATTCTCTACTATCTGACCGACTCTTCATTCTTGGGAAGGCATAGCAGGTGGTTGTGAGAAACCCTGAGTGCCCTAGCGGGCCACTTCTTTCAGTTGGCGCCCAAACAGGGATCCCGCAAGGTGATCCGACTCGCCCGTAATCAGGTTGTAGGGTTGGGGGGTGCGTTTGGTCGGTTGGGCAGATCGGGGTACCCCACACAAGACCGAGCTTGGTTCTCGCAGCTGCCCCGCCCGGCTGATCGGGCGCCCCCTCGTCTAGTGGTCACCAGCTGGGGTCCTGAGAAGGCGAAACCTTGGAGTTGACCGTTTGGTCTGAAGAGTCGGCCGTGGAGAATAGCTTGACTCGACCTGTGTGCACCATGTGAGTGATTTGATTCTTGGAAAAAATGGCACCATTCTTGGACGACATGAGCCTCTGGGCTGTGTCTTGATGCAGTCTCCGGACTGTCTTGTTTGCAGTTTTTGAACTGCCTTGCTTGAACGACACGAGTCGACGGGCTGTGTCTTGGTACGGTCTCCGGACTGTCTTGTCTTGAACTGGGTGGGTCTGCGGACCCTTGGAAAGGCACAGAGTGTTTGCGAGCAGTTCATCGGACCGCCTGAAAATTTGGCCCATGCTTGAAAAGGCCCGGGACTGCCCGCGAACAATCTGCCAGACCAACTGGTAATTTGGCTAGTGCTCGAAAAGGTCTGGGGCTGGAGCCTGTCTTCTTGGATTTGATACAGTCTCCGGACTGTAGGGAGTGGTCCCTGGACTGTTTTTGTTTGGCTCCGTGACTAATAATTGTTACTTTATTTTGTCTTTGTCTGTCGATTGTTGGTGTCATACTTGTCCGTTAGGGACAGCGCCTGTGTCTTATATTAAGATGCCTTGTTTCAGCAAATTGTGGTGTTTTGGATGTCGATGTTGTTCTACTGATGCTCGACTGGAAGAGAGCCAGCCTGCACCTCCGGAGGGTTCTCCAAATTTTGACATTTATGTGAAACATGGTATTGGCCCTGTTATGTTTAGCACATTGTGGCATAAATATACGAGGGACAATGCTGAGTTACAGTGGCCACTTACTGGCTCATTTGATGAACAGAAATTGAATTTCTTGCAGGACAAGTTGTTTGCTAGGAGGAGCAGACAGTCGATGTTTGATTCTCTGAGAGTATGGCAGAAAGAAGCAAAGCAGCGGTGCATGAGGGCAGAGAAAGAGGCCCGGAAGAGGCAGACGCAAACGATAACACAGAAAGCAGTAGCTTATGAAAGAGGAAAGGTAGAGAAGGGTATAGAATGTGCAGATAGAAAGTTTTGGTTACAGACAGATAAGTGCTATGTCGCTAGGGAGGAAAGAGATGATTTCGTTGAAGAACTATTGAATTCTCGTCCTCCTCCTCCTTATGCCCCTGAATGGATATACCCGGCAGTCCCAACATCTCAGTCCTTGGCCCCTAGTGCCGCCCCTACTAGCATCCCTGTTTCTGGTACTACCACTTCAGCCCCGGCTGCTCTTGCTTCTCTTCTATTCACACCAGCCACCGGGGCGGGTGCTGTTAGCTCCCCTCCCAGTCTGTTAGTTCTGTGTCAACTGCTACTCCCCCTGTCACCCCTACCGCCCTGTCTCCCTACCTGATGGTACCTGTCTCTGCGTCCGCTCCTTCCCCCATGAGTGTGACACACCAGGCAAAGTTGAATGTGGAAACTCCCGCGCGTGGAGTGCATGATGTGAACTGGACAGCAGCGCAAGATCGAATGGATAAAGTGTTGGTGCGTTCTGCGGTGGGTGATGAGTGATGAGGAAAAGACAATGGTGGCGAATCAGGCAGCTCAGTGGGCTCGGCACCCGATCTATAGCGTGGAGGATGTGTGGAGTGTGATGAAAGATTACGAGCCGTTTATACAGCAGCATGCCCTTAAACACATGTCGGCGATGCTGATAGAGTTGTGGGAACAGTGTTTTCAAGGTGTTGCACCGCAAATAATATATGACATACGGGATAGGATATATGCTGCAGGTATGGCTACTAATGAGGTTTTTAGCAATATAACGACATTAGTGGGTTACCGAGGTAGATTGCTCCAGAAGATTCTGACAATGGGGACACAGCATCCCATGAGGGAAGTTCATCCCATTTACCACCCTGAAATTCCAGAACTGCATGATTCCACCAATGCTGTAATAAGACAACGGGTCGACGCTCGGTTTCAGGAGCAATGGATTTATACTCCTTGGAAGAGGAGTGAGGTCCTATCCTTAAAGGGCCAGCTGCCGGACCCCTGAAAAAACCCTACTGCATATTATAAGGAATTGACGGAGGCGGCCTCCTCTACAGTAATGATGTTAGCTGATATAGAGTTGTTTTTCGGCTTGTTGGTACCAGTGGACATATGGAGGCAAGTCCATATGCAGGACCATGCACTAGAGTTGGGGGGAACATGGGATGAGATCAGGGCTTGGGATAAGGAGCGTAAGCCTGGAGACAAGCCGAAAGCGGAGCTCCTCGCTTTGCCAGGGCGTATTATCACATACATGCATTCACTTATCCCGCCAAAGAGGGTGGATTGGGATAAGTTGACTGCGTGTCGCCAGAAGAAGGATGAAATTGTGTCGGATTTCTTTACTAGATTTGAAGGGGTGTTCTTAGATTTTAGCGGACAGGACCTGTCGCAGGAGGGTGGCGTTAGTTTATTTGTCAACAGATTTGTCACTAACTTACTTCCCAAGATTGCAACACGGTTGCAGGCTTCGGAAAGTACTTGGACGACATCATCCCCGTCCGTGATATTGAGTATGGCACAATATTACGAACATAGAGAGAATGAGGACAAGGAAAGGGTGGAGAAAAAGTCAAAGGATTTGAAGACGAGAGTATTGATGCAGCAGGTTGCAAGGGGAAATGGATGAGGTAGAGGTTCGGGTTCGGCCCAGCAGCGGTCTGGCAGAGGTGGCGTGTCAAACGCGCCCCTCGGGCTCAACCAATGTGCATACTGCAAAAAGGAGGGACATTGGCGGAATCAGTGTCCGGATTTGTTACAGAAGGGTGAGGCCCCAAGGGGTCGAGGTTTCCGAGGATGTGGGCGAGGAACAGGAGGTAGAGGGGGAATGCAGTCAGAAGATACATCACACAATAGGCAGAGCGGGAATTATTTTGATGACCCCAGAGGACGGCAGTACTATCATGACGATTATGACATGGACGAAGTGATGGGGTTGTCTCATAGCTAGGACAGCCGAGGACAGGGTGAGGGACCAGTTCCTGTGCCTATAGATCAGAATGGACCTTATGTCACTGCTGATTTACAGGGTACTACTGGAAAAAAAATTGTTGATACAGGGGCTATGAATAGCTCTGTTTCCCGTTCACTGGTCCCGGGGGCAGCTCTGTCTGGCCAAAATAATGTTTCGGTGGGTTTCTCAGGCGTGCCGGTCATTAGCCCCATTTCCAAGCCTCTTGCTTTGACTATTGGCCCCTTTACGGTCGATTCACCATTTTTACTGACGTCAAATTGCGGGGAAAATTTGTTAGGACTCGATTTATTGAAACAGTTGCATGCAACAATTTTCTGTTCTCCTGACGGTGTTTATATGACTATTGGACCGCAGGTTGCTCGTGCCAAACAGTGCTTTGCGAAAGATGCCCCCCTTCCAGCTGAGTTCAGAGATGTACCACGTACGTTATGGGCTACAGGAGACACAGATGTGAGGTTACTCCAGATCCCGCCTATTTCTATCCAGATCAGAGACAATGCTAAATTGCCACGTATTCCCCAGTACAAGATATCCCAGGCAGGTGAAAAGGCCCTCTTGCAAATAATACAGGATTTGATTGAGTCTGGTGTGATTGAGGAGACTACGGCGAATGTGTGTAATAGCCCTATTCTTCCTATCCTTAAAAAGGCCCCCTTGGATTCTCCTGATGCCCACCCTGATGTTTACCGCTTTGTGATTGACCTCAGAGAGGTTAATAAGATCGTAGTTTCCCAATAGCCTGTGGTTCCGGACATTACCGCGTTCTTACCAATGATTCCTACATCAGCTAAATTTTTCTCTGTAATTGACTTGAAAAATGCTTTCTTCAGCATACCAATCCATACAGATAGCAGATATCTGTTTGGATTCGCAATAGCCGGTCGGAGCTTTAGATTCTGTCGTGCTCCACAAGGCTATACTGAAAGCCCTAGTATTTATAGCCAAGCCTTGAAAGCTCAATTGGATTTTTTGGAGCTTCCCCCTGGTAATGTGCTGTTGCAGTATGTTGACGACCTCCTTATTGCTTCGGACAATGAGGATGGTTGCAAAGACGCCACAGTTAAATTATTGTTGCATCTGGCGCACCATGGACACAAGGTGTCGCTTTCCAAATTCCAGTATTGTCGACAGGAGGTCATCTATTTAGGTCACCTACTGTCGAAGGAGGGCCGCAGACTAACACCTGAGCGCATAGCTATCATCACTAACGTGTCTGTCCCTAGAACCCAACGCGAGGTACACGCGTTTATAGGGATAACATTGTATTGTCGACATTGGATCCCTAATTACTCCCTACTAACAAAGCCCCTTCTTTACCTGACCACAAAAGATGTGCATGAACCCCTGCCTTGGACACCTGCGTGCCAGCAAGCTTTTGAGCTACTAAAGACTGTGCTTTGCTCTGCTCCTGTGCTTGGTACTCCTGATTACCAGAAGCCTTTTGTGCTCTACATGCATGAGGTGGATGGTTGCGTGCTTTCTGTTCTAACACAGGGTTTCGGTGGTAAGCAGAGACCCTGCGCCTACTTTTCTGCCATGCTTGACAATGTTACCAGAGCGCTCCCGAGCTGTCTGAGAGCTGCCGCGGCGGTGGCAGTTTCTATCAGACAATCTGCAGGGCTCGTCCTTGATACTGCTCTCACAGTAATGGTACCCCATGCTGTGGATACACTATTGAATAAGACAAAGACGCAGCATCTTATGAGTGCGCGTCTGACTGGCTATGAACTGACCCTGTTTGCTCCACACATTACCATCAAAAGATGTGCCACTCTGAACCTGGCCACGTTACTACCCCTCCCTTCGGAAGAAAGGGGCAATGATGTCCATGATTGCTTATTTCGGACTGAGGAAGAAACGAAGGGACGGGTAGACCTGACTGATGTTCCCTTATCTGAACCCCAAAGGGAACTATATGTCAATGGCTCTTGTTTCAAGTTACCAGATGGCACCACCACTGCAGCCTATGCAATAACAACGTTACACACTGTAGTTGAGACATCCCGTATCCCACACCAATCGGCCCAAGCTGCAGAGTTGGTTACCCTTCTCAGGGCTTGTGAGTTAAGTGAGGGACTGGCTGTTAATATCTACACCGACAGCCAGTTCGCATTTGGGGTGGCCCATAATTTTGGGCGCCTCTGGGCGGAGAGAGGGTTCTTGACTTCACATGGACTGCGGATTCAGAACGGGCCTTTGATACATAGATTGCTGTCTGCATTGACACTTCCCAGTAAGTTAGCAATAGTGAAATGTAGCGCTCATAAGGCAGACCAGACAGCTAAGGAGACAGCTCGATCAAAGATGACACAGATGTTGGTGGCAGGTCCCGCTAGTTGGGTCCCAGACAATGGAATGTTCGAGGACACATTGGAGAATGTCAGGGAAATCCAGGGTGAGGCGACTTTAGATGAGTTAGCAATGTGGGAGGAGAGAACAGGTCGCTTGGATGAGGATGGGTGTTGGACTGACTTGTCAGGGAAGCAGCGATGGCTGCTGCCTAATGCATATGTGCTCCCTGTTGTTACCATGGCCCATGGCCCGGCGCACATTAGTGCCAAAGGAATATGCAAGTTGCTGGACCCAGTATGGCAGAATGATAATATCGCTAAGACAGCCATGCATTTAGTGAAGCACTGCATCATTTGTCTGAGGCATAACCCTGGGAAAGGTACCCCTACACCCGCTGGTAATTTCGCACCACCCTCCTTCCCTTTCGAGGTTCTCCAGATGGATTTCATCTAAATGGACCGAGTTAATAACCTCAAGTATGCTAGTAGTGATCTGCGCATTCAGTAAATGGATTGAGGCTTATCCCACCAAAGAGAATACAGCTATGGCGACGGCGAAGGCACTTCTAAAAGAGTACTTCCCGTGCTATGGATTGCCACGCGTGATCTGGAGTGACAACGGAAGTCACTTTAATGCAAAAGTCATTGAATTGGTGTGCACAGGTTTGCATATTAAACAGAAGTTTCATGCAGCGAATAATCCCCAGTCAGCAGGCCTGATTGAGAAGTACAATGGTACTCTCAAACTGAAGCTAGCGAAGATCCAAGAAAGTACGGGACTGCGATGGCCAGATGCATTACCCTTGGCTTTATTATCTACCATAGCGGCAGCGCATTCTAGGACAGGGTTGTCCCCTTACGAGGTGGTCTCCGGATGCCCTGCTAATGTTTGGGGCGTCCCCAGACCCAAGCGCTTTTCTGAGATAGAGTACCCCTTGCTTGTAGACTACCTGTATGAATTGTCTAAAGATTTTCGTTCTCTTCATCAACAGATACAAGCCACGTTGCAGCCAGTACCAGAGGGGCCCGGGCATTGCATACAGCCCGGTGATCACGTGATGATAAAGAATTTCCAACGGAAGAGCAGCCTGGAGCTGATGTGGAAGGGGCCAATACTCGTACTCCTTGCCACGAGAACGGCTGTTAAGGTGGATGGCAGAAAGCAGTGGATTCATACATCTCATGTGAAAAGGGTGCCTCTCCCGCTTCCGTACGACTGTTGGGTCAACAAAGGCATCGGTGATCAGGAGTGTGAGAAGGTACCACATTTCGTTCCCTTCTCTGACGCCCGAGTGAGGTGGGCACAGACAGATGAAGAAAGTGATGCAGTTCTGTCTGAGGCGATCCCACCAGAGATAAGGGCCGCCCCGGATAACACCGTCTCTAACACGCTGGAATCTGAATCTCGATGCCCATCTGATCCTGAGTTTCTGCCCCTTTTTGTTGATGAAACAGTGCCTGGAGTTACCAAGTATAATTTGAGGTCCCGGAAAATGGACGTTGCACCAGCCGAACAGTCTAGGAGTTAGGGAAGGACTTGAGCTTAGGGCGCAGGTGCTGTGCCTAAGGTGCCTGTATTAGATTAGGGCGAACAACACTGGTGCACTGCCTTGGGCACTGGAAAGGATAGTTGAGGGTATTTGCCCAGGAGGGAGGGTGCCCTATCCTGAAAGAAGAAGGATATGTTTGCTGCAAGGGCTGCGATCACACAGCTCCTCCGTGGGAGTGTTTCATAGCACCGTCGTTGATGAACAATAGGGGCTCGCCAGCGGGGCTCTGAAAAGGACGCTGGGTGACTTGTGCCCCCTGGTACCGTGGTTGCAATAAGTGGCTCTAGCCTGTGGACTTTTCTTTCCCTCTTGACACCTATAAGTTGCCCTTGAGGTTTCCCAAATGTATCCTTTTGGTCATCCTATCCCTGACGAGGAGCAGCCCTTTGCGGCTCCGCACCCCCCTCCAGATGGTCCCGTTTTGTCCTCTTGGTCCACTAAGAGTAAAATAGTGTTTGTGGTAATAATTTTGCTTTCTCTGATATTTGTGTTTGGGGTGCTGTTTTTCCTGGAAGAGAAATATCCTGTGCATGCTTGGATCAGCACTACACCTGCCCCTCCTGAACATATTTTTGGTACATTAGCACCTCACAAAGAAGAGCACCGGAAGTCCTATAAGGACAATGTTTTTATTCAGACGTTGCATCAAACGCATGCTGTTTATAATACACCAAAATGTTGGGTGTGTGGTTTGCTACCTTCCGTCACACATCGAAGTGAGAACCTGCTGCCTATGCCTCTATCTCATGTTAGTAGCTGTGAGGGATTGTTTACATTACTTATCTTGATTCGCTCATTCTCCCAACCAGACTCATTGGAACGCAGAAGTACCAGTTCCCGTTCTCTGACAATGAATGTGCACTCTCAGCATAGGTCCCCACCTGGTGTTTCTCCGGGAGGTGGGCGGTTCGATCGAGTGTTCTTAAGCACTTGCCTCAGAGCAGCAGATCGAGGTAGAAAGGCAAACAGAACAGGGATGGATAGAGATAGGTTTTCACAGTTCAATATATCTGACTATTACCAATACTTCCAAGTCTGCAATGTCACTGAAGATAAGCCCATACCCCTGGCAGTGGTAGACGTATTGGCCCCTTTTTGTGTTCAAGGGGCGGGAGACATAGCGGTGGGGGACAGTAGATGCAACACCACTTCCATATTGAGAATACCCAAAAGTCCGCCCTTTATCCCACCACCTAATGTTTATTTTGTTTGTGGTACTCATGGTTATGTGTGGCTCCCTGAGGGAGGGTCAGGGCGGTGCTACCTTTCTTACCTCTTTCCCCCTGTCTATATAGACCCTCCTAACTACCACAAAACTCATCGCTTGCAGCATAGGAGTGCCCCAGCACCCCGAGTTAGGAGAGTTGTAAATCCAGACGATATTGATCAAACAGATACATCCTTGCAGCAATTTACTGACATAATGAAGGGCATTCTGCCGTTCTGGGGTCCCATGTTCAATAGTCGTAATATTCGTCGCCTTGCTAGGGTAGTTGAAGGAGTTATCAATACAACTGCTGGTATACTGACTAACATTACAGTCGAGCTTCAGGCTACGAGGCTCGTTTCTCTTCAAAACCGGATGGTTTTAGACATCATCCTGGCTGACAGGGGTGGAGCATGTCGCGTCATCGGCAGCAGTTGCTGTGTGTACATACCTGATAGTGCCCCTACTGTGTACTCCGCAATAGAGAAATTACTCAGACTTGCCTCAGATATCCATCAGGATAATGGTTCATGGTCCCTTACTGGCTGGCTCTGGGGTCTAGTGACATCATGGGGTTGGAAGATCTTACTTGTCCTAATAGCCATTGCAGGAGTCATCTTTACCTGTTGCTTATGCATTAACTGTCTCCCAGCCTGTTGCACCTATTGTAGGAGTAAACTTACCCCAACTCCTACATTGCCAAGAAGTAACAACAAGATTCCTGTTATGATGATGCAGGAGATTCAGAATATGATGCTCATTGATGAGGGCATCTTTGAATATTCAATGATATGTGTTGCTTGTTTTTCCCTTGTTACCTGAGTGACTATGTAATTCCTTCCTCTCCCTTAGAATTGTAAAGACCCTACCGGATAGCAATAAAGCATTTAGCCACCCATGCTAAAAGGAGGGTCTATTAGGTTTTAAAATCCCGTCCCTGCAATGTACTCCTTTCACGTTATATTAGGTTAGCAATGTGTGGCTAATTAGATGCCAGTTGCTATCCCCGTAATGTGCAGGCTTCAGTTAGCGAGTGCGACTCCATTTTGTTTTTTCGCAATCCTTATTAGGCTGCTTAGAATGTGCTTGAGTTAGGCCTCATGGCTCGTAATGCTTGCCTCAGCAGAACACTGTATTTCGTTATTATTTTTTCCTTCCTGCTCAAGGCTGTTTCCCGACCTGCTAATAAGGAGACAATTCAGCTCTCACATACCAATCTAAGTGTGTAGTTCTGCTCCCACGTTAGGAGACGCTGAGACCCGGCGCAGTGGCCTTGGTTTTCTGATAACATGTACCCATCTGGCAGGTGGTAGCTCATCTCCCTGTGCCTCCTTTGTTCATGTCCGGCTCAGGACGGTAGTTTTCCATGGTGGGCGGGGTTGGAGGCTCCGGGGGAAGAATGATTACTCACTGTAGATTGTTGGGGGGTCAGTCCCTCGGCAGACATCTTAGGGTGCAGGTCATGATGGACTCCTCTGCAGAGCATTTCTAATAAACATGTAAGTTTGTATTCTCTACTGTCTGACCGACTCTTCATTATTGGGAAGGCAGAGCAGGTGGTTGTGAGAAAACCTGAGTGGCCCTAGCGGGCCACTTCTTTCAGCCGCCCTGCATTTCTTTGCCACTGGTTCGTTTCAGTAAACGGTGGCCATCGCAGGTGGGATGTATCAACCTATGTTCAGCATGGTGCTGCGTGATGTCCTGTCCGCATTGTTGACCTACAAGGACAGCTACATCCACTTTCCAAGGAGACATGAAGTGGCAGATGTGAAGGGGGAATTTTATGACCTTGGTCACATACCTAATGTTGTTGGAGCCATTGACTGCACACACATTGGCCTAGTTCCACCACAGGCACGTGAGCACATCTACCGTAACAGGAAGCCTTACCATTCAATTAATGTGCAAGTGATAAGCCAAGAGGTTATGATTATCTCCCATGAATGTGCGAAATATCCAGGTTCTGCACATGACTCCTACATACTGCGTAACAGCATCATCCCACAATTGATGGAAAATCTGCATCCAGAGCGTGCGTGGCTTGTTGGTGAGTAAGCTGTGTCAAGTAGTGTGCTGTATGTGTGACATGCTGTTCTCCTCAACTATTTCTATTACAAACTTGGTCTGTGTTTCTCACAACTAGGTGACTCTGCGTATCCCAACCGGCCTTGGTTGCTGGGCCCACTGAGAAATCCAAGGACCCCGGGGGAAGTCCGCTTCAATGACGCCCATGGGAGGACATGTTGTGTAGTGGAGCGTGCTTTTGGACTTCTGAAGTCTAGATTTCGGTGTCTGGACAAGAGGGGTGGTGCATTACTCTACTCTCCCAAAAGGTGTGTCAGATCATAGTTGCATGCTGCATGCTCCACAACCTGTGCTTGCGCAAAGAGATCTCCCTGATTCTGGACGATGATGAGCAGCAGATGCCCCCCGCTGCAAATCCACACATGCCCAGTGATGATGATAGTGGAGAAGAGGAAAGTGTTGACCTGCGTCAACACCTCATCGCCAACTACATCCCTTGAGTGTAAGTTACCATTCAATCAATCAATCATGTCACTTCTAAAGCGCACTACATACCCGCGAGGGTCTCAAGGCGCTGGGGGAAGAGGGGGGTGGTGCTGCTACTGATCGAAGAGCCAGGTCTTGAGGAGTCTTCTGAAGGCCAGTAGGTCTTGGGTCTGTCGGAGGTTGGTGGGGAAGGTGTTCCAGGTCTTGGCGGCGAGGTGGGAGAAGGATCTGCCGCCGGCGGTCGTTTTCCGGATGCGGGGGACTGTGGCGAGGGCGAGGCTGGTCGAGCGGAGCTGGCGGGTGGGGGTGTAGAAGCTGAGTCGTCTGTTGAGGTAGGCTGGTCCGGAGTTGTGGAGTGCTTTGTGTGCGTGGGTGAGGAGCTTGAAGGTTATCCTCTTGTTGACAGGGAGCCAGTGCAGGTCTCTCAGGTGGGGTGTGATGTGGCTGCGTCGGGGGATGTCGAGGATAAGACGTGCAGAGGCGTTCTGGATGCGTTGCAGCCGTCTCAGGAGCTTAGCCGTCGTTCCTGCGTAGAGGGCGTTTCCGTAGTCCAGCCTGCTGGTGACGAGGGCCTGGGTGACTGTTTTTCTTGTTTCGGTGGGGATCCACTTGAAGATCCTGCGGAGCATTCGGAGGATGTTGAAGCAGGATGAGGAAACGGCGTTGACCTGCTTAGTCATGGAGAGGGTGGGGTCGAGGATGACCCCTAGGTTGCGTACGTGGTCGGTGGGTGGCGGGGCTGTTCCCAGTGATGTTGGCCACCAGGAGTCGTCCCAGGCTGAAGGGTTGGAACCAAGGATGAGGACCTCCGTCTTGTCCGAGTTCAGCTTCAGGCGGCTGGTCCTCATCCATTCGGCGACGGCCTTCATTCCTTCGTGGAGGTGGGCTTTGGCGGTGTGAGGGTCTTTGGTGAGGGAGAGGATCAGCTGGATGTCGGTCGGCGTAGGAGATGATGTTGAGGTTGTGCTGTCGGGCGACGTGGGTGAGGGGTGCCATGTAGATGTTGAACAGCGTTGGGCTGAGGGAGGAGCCTTGGGGTACGCCGCAGATGATCTTGGTGGCCTTGGATCGGAAGGGGCGAGGCGGACGCTTTGTGTTCTGCCGGAAAGGAAGGATGTGGTCCAGTCCAGGGCCTTCTCTTGGATCCCGGCGTCGTGAAGGCGTGTTCGTAGTGTGTGGTGGCAGACCGTGTCGAAGGCGGCTGATAGGTCCAGGAGGATGAGGGCTGCTGTTTCTCCGTTGTCCAGCAGGGTCCTGATGTCATCGGTGGCGGCGATGAGGGCGGTTTCGGTGCTGTGGTTGCTGCGGAAGCCGGACTGGGAAGGGTCCAGGATGTTGTTCTCCTCGAGGTAGCGGGTCAGTTGTTTGTTGACGATTTTCTCGGTGACCATTGAGCAACTATGACAATGTCTGTTGGCTTTGCTGTTAGTGGCGAAGCATAGATGATGTGTTTGGATGCTGGCTGTTGTTGGTTCACTGCTAAGGGCTGATGGGTGTGGCAAAGTGTATTGGTTTCCACTTACCTCATGTCTTTGTTAATGGTGTTGGTCATTGTTATGTGTGATGAATCTTGTACGGTGTTGACTAGTGGTGTGTTGTTGCTGTAATGCCATCATATGACAAGTCAATGTCATCATCTTGTGTCTTTCTAGGTTCCTCCGCCCCATCAATGTCTCCTCACAATCAGAGCTTGTGGTACATTGGAACCAGAGTTGACATTGTACATACTGTGATAAACATGGAACGGACACAAAGGCATAGGTGTGTAAATAGTGTTTATTTTCTATTAGGTTGTGTTAAATTTAAAGTGAATGAAAGGTAATTTGTGCATAGTGAGTGTATGAGTTGTCAGTGATGGTAAAAGAGACAAATAGAGTAGTCCCCACAATAATGGAATTACACAGTCCAACAAACTCCTGCCATCAACATGGCAATGTGGGATTGGATAATTGTTGCAAAGTCATCCTGTGCCCTGGGCACCCCCCAACTTTTTGCTGACTGGTACTGGTGGTAACTGACTCTGACTGACCCTGGGCTTTGCCTAGCCAGGCCCAGGGCCAGTGCTATGCTGAAAACACTTAGAATACAGTGAAAACACCTACATATACTAGGGTACACTATGGGTTGGGGTACCCCTGTGATTGGCATGACCTACCCTATAAGACCCTAGTGCTTAATAGGGCAGGGGGATTGAAACTACCTATCAGCCCCTATTATATAGTAGGGCATGGCAGTTTAGAGGCCAGCAGCCTTTTCTGCACTTGCATGTGTGCACTGCTGAAGCCTGAGGTCAGTTTAAAAGCAGCCCTGGGCTCCATTTTATTTATTTAAAGTTTTGTATAGCGCGAACATGACCCAGGCGGGTATCAGAGCGCTTTACATACGAGTTGTGGAAGACATCGGTAGATAGCTGTAGGAGAAAAGTAGAGCAATATACATCAGGTACACAATGACATATTAGCGGGCGACACTGAGGCCGTAGCAAATGCCAGGTAGTAGATTAATCGACTAAACAAGATAGGAGCCAAAAGGAGAAGAACTTCTAGTTCAGCGCAGTGTTCATCAGTAGAGCTTTCACTTCCCTTTTGAAGGCAAATGTTGAAGGAATTAGTCCTGTTTCCACAGGTAGGGAGTTCCAGATTCTCGGGGCAATACCAGAGAATATACGATTGTAGGTTTTCATTTTTTTTAATTTCTTCGGCTTGAGCAGCAATGTGCTGGAGCTCCTTGAGGGCCGGGAGCCACCCGATAGTTCGAGCTTATTTGCCAGGTAAAGAGGAGTGTTGAAGTGTAGTGCTCTATGGGTCATACATGCAATTTTTAACTGGATCCTTGACTCAAACGGAAGCCAGTTGAGCGATTTCAGGTCCGGAGAGATGTGGTTGGTTTTCTTGGAACCAGTGATGAGTCTAGTCGCAGCATTCAGAGATGCTCTGAGGGGGGCTAAACTGAGTTTCGGTAGCCCGCATAGAGTAGCACTGTCGTATTCCAGTCTAAAGATGACTAGTGCTTGCACCGCAGATTTGAAGTCATCTTGGGGAAGGTAGGGTTTGAGTTTTCTTAGGATGCTCAGTTGGAAGTTCGCTCCTTTGGTAGAAGCTCTGATGTGATCTTGCATGTTTAGGTTCTTATCTAGCACAATTCCCAGTGATTTCATGGAATCAATGATGTGTGGGGTGCAGTTGAGGGTGGAGAGGTTTTTTAGATATTTCTCAACAATGGGGGTTTGCCTAGTGGGTGAAATGAGGAGGAATTCCGTTTTGAGGGCGTATAGTTTGAGGTGGTTGGAGGTTAGCCAATTTAGGGTTTTGTGCAGGGTTCCGTTGAGTGACTTGATATCTTCAGGGGAAGAGATTTTCATGTACAGTTGGGTGTCATCCGCATACATGTGATATTGGATGTTAGATGCTTTGAGGATTACAGTAAGTGGTTCAATGAAAAGGTTGAAGAGCGTGGGGGAGAGCGAGGACCCTTGGGGGACACCCAGTGTGCAGGGACTGGAGTTGGATAGAGTTTGATTGGATTTGACTCTCTGCGTTCTGTTGTTGAGAAAAGAGGCAAACCATTTTAGTACAGTGCCTGAGAGCCCCATCCTACATTCCAACAGCTTAAGTAGATTGTCATGTTTGACAGTGCCAAATGCAGATGAGAGATCGAGTAGTATTAGTAGGCAAGATTCATTCTGGTCAAGCATAGTGAGAGCGTCGTCCACTATATGAGTGATGGCCGTTTCAGTGCTGTGGCCGGGACGGAAGCCCGATTGGAATTGGTCAAGAAGTTGGAATTGATCAATTTGTTCGCGCAGTTGTACACATTTCTCAAGGAGTTTTGCAAGGATAGGGATGTTTGTGATTGGTCGATAGTTATTCAGGTCTTCAGGTTCCGCTGTGGGTTTTTTGAGAATAGGGAGAACTAGGCCGGCCTTCAGGCAGTCAGGGATCTCACCTTGAAGAAGAGAAGCATTGATGATCTTGGACCAGAGCGGGACTAGTGATCCTATAATTTCTTTAAAGAAGTTGTTGGGGAGGGGATCATTGAAGTGATTTGAAGGTTTCAGGGTCGAGAGAATGCTGAAGATGGCAGTGTCGTTGAGGGGTGTGAATTGACTGCAAGAGCCATTGTTTTTAGGGGAGAGGCAGGGCGGCGTAAGAGGGGGCGAGGGTAAGGAGGAGTCAGGGGAGGGTGAGAAATCGATCATGGCAGACTTTAGATCTGATTCGATCTTACCCGCCTTTTAAAGGAAGAAGTCAGCAACGGCATTGCAGTTTGGCTGAGGGCAGGAAATGAGAGGAGATTGGATAGGAGTGTTATTGGATTGTAACTTAATCAACTCAAACAGCCTTTTCGGGCAATTTTTTGCATTGTCAAGTTGGGATTTGAAAAAGGTTGCTTTTGCCGTTCTGATGAGTGTGTTGTATCTACTCCTTTTTAGTCTTAGAGTTTTTAGTCGACCAGTGGATGGAGCGGATCTCCAATTGCGTTCTGCTAATCTCAGGCTACGTCTGTCAGCATTTAGGCTGTCATTGAACCATGGTTTGGAGTCTTTGATCGATTTTCTTTTTAGTTGAAGGGGCAGTTGCATTCAGGGCAGACAACATGGAGTTGTTGTAGTGCTCAGTGAGGACGTGAACGTCGGCCATGTTTGCAGGCGGCGGTAGGGAGATATTGCAGCAAGATATGAGCTCATTTACATTTGTATTTTGGAGCGCTCTTTTCCAATGTTTTTGTTTTAGTGGTTGTGATCTTTTGGAGTTCCAACTTTCTAGGATACAGAAGGTTATATAGTGATGGTCTGACCAGTCACAGGGGAGAATAGATTCGAGCTGAATGGAGTTGGGATTGGAAATGATTAGATCGAGGGCCGAGCCTAAGTTGTGCATGGGACTGTCACAGAATTGAGTCAGGGAGAGGTCAGTTAGGAAGTCTTTGAGACTGTTAACCACCTGATCATGCGGGTCATTCCAATGGAGATTGAAGTCACCAAGGAAGATCTGGGGGCAGTGTCAGCCCTGGTTGAAGGAGATGGTTTCCATAGTTTGTTCAATTAGAGGGAGGTTGTCGCCTGGAGGGTGGTAGAAGATGTGCAGGCTGCATAGGGGTCTATGTTTGCTAGTGATGTCTATGCATAAATATTCACAGGATGAGAGATTTGCTGAAGGGGACTGTTTTGCTAAGAGAGAGTTGTGGTAGATACAGGCTATGCCACCTCCCGGTCTCTTAACTCGATCGAGTCTGATAATGTTGTGGCTCCGGAGGGACTAGAATGTCAAGGATGGGACCAGAGGAGTCGGTGAGCCAAGTTTCAGTGAGGATAAGGAGGTCAAGTTCCTGAGCAAGGATGAGATCGGCAAGGTCCGTGGCATGTTTCACTGCTGATCTACAGTTGAGTAACATGCATTTCAGGTGTGATTTGTGGTCAGTGAGAGAGGACTGTGTAATGGGGATCTGCATGAGGTTATTAATGTTTAAGGCATTGGCGTTGAGTCTGGGAGCTCTATGAGGGTTAGATGTGATGCTGCTTTTAAAAAGTAAATTGTGCCCAAACTCGTCTTTGGTGTTTGGGGCACTTAAAAATGGATAACCTACAATGTTTGGCATATTAGCAACCCCCAGGGTCTCCCCTAGGTGTCCCAGGGGTGGGGGTTCAGGTACTTATAAGGTGGACCCTTATAAAATGAGTTTTATATGCCCTGGGTTAAGTGAATTTTCACATTTCACTCCCCACATTGTGATAAAGTGCTGCCCAAATTCGACTGATGCTAGGAGCACTGTGGCGGGAGGATCTGCAATATTTCTACTGATTCAGAACCCCTAAAATGTTCCCTAGGTGTTCCATGGGGTGGGAGTTCTGTAGATATAGGCGGAGTACTTATAAAATATGTTTTTGTAAGTCCTGGTGCTGGAAAAGTGGCCCATGTCATTTTTCCCATAGCAAATCCCATGCCACATAGGTTAACATGGCAAGAAGTTATTAACTAATAACTTCTGATAGGAGAATGATAGAACTTCCATTCAAAGACTTCCCAGAATGGTAGTGATAAATCCAACAATATGATATTGTTGAATTTCTCCTAAAATATACAGACAAGAAGTCACAAGACTTTCTTGTTTGTAGGTCCAGATTCAGCCTTCCAGGGGTCTGTCCTGATTGGTCAGAGTTAAGTGGAATAGCCAGGCTGCTTTGAAGAGGTGATAAAGAGCCCCTGGGGTTAACCAGCTCTTCTGGGAGGGCAGTGTGCTGTTCCACAGGAATGCCAGGGCAGGGGGAGGAGTCGTAAACCATGGTCTTCAAAGAGGAGGGAAGAAACCAGTGTCATTTACAACTCTAAACTTTTCACCTCATCCAGATGCTAGGCTTAAGGAAGGTATGAGCAGATGCAAGGGGGAGAGTCTATGGAAAGTAGCCATCCTAGGGGTGTGTTTAGCCAGCTCTTACCTCCCTGCTGGAAAATCAGCCATTATGAATTTGGAGGATTTGGTGCACTCTGGGACAAAATAATGCCACACTCTATAGGATGTGGTCATATCCTTGGGGAGTTGCCCTGCTCCCATTGGTCAGGAGTGACCTCCTGCTTGACCCAGAGAACTTAGAATAAGTATCTGAGAAGGGCAGAGCCCCTCAGATCTGCTGCTTGAAACTGAAGAAAGCAAGACGTTGTGCCATGCAGAGAAGTTTGATGTGCAATTTCTAAGGCCTGCCCTCTGAGGACTGCACCATCTGAAACTACAGCCCTGTGGACTACCTTGCTGTGAAAAAGAGTAAAGAGTGGACTCCCTGCAAGCTACAGGTTAACAGAGCTCACCTGGATCATCACCACCAAGAATCCGCAACCAGGAAAACTACCAGTGGATTTGTAAGGGTTTTGTCCAAGTGGATTGTGGGAACTGAAGTCCTCAACTTTCAAGGACCACCTTGGAGCTTCCAGACCCTTGGAGTGAGTTTGAGACACTTTGGGACCCTTTGGGGAACTTCAGGAAGAAGTTCCAGGAGTTTGGAGAACTTTGGAGCAACTTTGGAAAAAAGCTCCATAAGGGGACCGACTCAACCTGGTCAGCCAAGCCTCCTGCCTTCAACCGTGAGTCGGCCAAGCCATCCAGGTTCGTCCCGCTGAAAGCTCCGTAGGTCCGACTTCCAAAGTTTGACCGGGAGTAGAAGAAATCCGAGGCCGGCGAACCCTCACCGAATCCAGCCTGGTGAAGAGCATCGAGGGACCCCACGAGAAAAAGCTCCAGAAAAGTTTCTAAGTCCGAAGGTTAAAACTGTGACCGGAACCTACCGCGAGGAGTAGCCACTCAGGGCTCCATCGCGGTCGGCCTGAAACTTTGACTTTGAGCCGGTCTATCGCGACCAGATGTCCCAATATGGTGCTATAGGTTTCTAAGTGCTATAAAGTGATAACTCTTTAAGAAATCATATCTCCGGTTCCCTACATTGGAGTTTTGTCGTTTTGGTCTAATTTTAAAGATAAAAATATTTCCTATTTTAATAAATTGGTGTTGGATTTTTATTATGCATTGTGTCTTAATTATTTACTGAATTGGTGTTTTTAAATGCTTTACATACCTGTCTTTGAAGTTAAGCCTGCCTGCTCGCAGCCAAGCTACCAAGGGTTGAGCATGGGAATAATTTTCTAAGACCTATGCTGAGTCCTATTATGTGTAAGTGACCTTATTGCCAGTGGCAGATATACATTTGCCCCTACTAATAATCCACTTTCCAACAATAATCAACAAAGTCAATGTTCAGTGCAACACATGTGCGATCATGGCTGGCTCAGCGACTTGGATTTGGTTGGTGCTTTGCCAAGTTATCCTCCTGTGGTGTTTCTTGGACGTCCCCTCTTGCGTTTGGCAGGGGGAGCCTCTGCTGCAGGCTCACAGGTGTCTGAGGAGTCATTGTCTTGCAGCTCACCCATCTCTGTGGCCGTAGCTGAGGTGGTGGGAGTTTCAGCAGGCTGGCCACTGGAGGGGGGGGGTTGAGCCATCATTTGAGCAGCATGTATGTCCCACAGAACACCCACAAGCTGGCCCATGAGATCCACAAGTTGTCCCATTCATGTGTCCTTGGACCTCTGCAGCAGGCGTAGCTCACGCAGTTCTTCTACAACCTGGCCCATCTGTCCCTGGTTCTGTTGGTATGCACCAAGGACTCTTGCAACGGTGGCCAGGGCTTCTGTCTCAGTGTCCTCATGTGATTATCCCCCAGTTGCCCTCCCACCTGCCCTGCTGACACGGACCTGTGGCATTAGCTGTCGACGCACCCGCATACTGTCCCCGGCATCCTCGGCTTGTGTGGTGGTGATGGTAACCACTGAGCCAGGGACAGTGTTGCAGACAGCAGTGGTGCTGGTGGAGGTGGCTGCAGCACAGGTCGTTGTAGCAGGGGTCAGCGTAGTGGTTGTCGCTGGTGTGTTGATAGTTGTGGTGGTGGTGGTGGTGGGGACAATGAGGCCCTGAGACGGAGTGCGCCCTGGCAGTCCTGAGGGGCTAGGTTGTTGCTCCTCATCCGAGAAATGTAGAGAATCTGCATCAGAGAGTTCACGTTCCGGGGGGGGGAGACTGGCTCTGCTGGTTGGTGGTGTTTTCACCAGCTATTGCTTGTGAATCTCCTGTTGGGCAGAGGTTAGATTGTCAGGTAAGTACACTCCACAACCTTGGTGACAGTTTTGGATGTTTCAGTTGATGAGCCAAACATTTTACATTGCAATCACTTGGTATTGGTAGAAGATTATCAGCATCATGACATGATGTAGAGGTACATACATTACTTGTTATTATTGTGACATGTAAATAACAACTATTTGACATGTACAGATAGTGTGTTTACAAGGACATGCCATCATCTACCAACTTTGTGCACATCCACTTTGTTTTATGCTTGGATATTGTAGGCTTTTTTGAGAATCTGTTTCAGCTATGCCAAATCTTCATGATTTCATTAGTTAATACTGGTTTTAAATCATGTGGTTTTCTTTTTTTGACAGATTGACCATGCATGTGTTGGGTTCATATGAGCCTTCATGCTCTCAAACAATGGGAATTACACATTGCATTGTGTGCTTTGCATGATTGGGCCCTGATTTTATTTCTCATGTGACTTTGTGATTCAAAGTGTAATTGCTGTGACATTTACATGTGCTTAGCTGTGTGCGCACTGGATGGGACATTTTGATCTGTACAGAGTTGGCTAACAGGTGAGGGATGTGGTGGTCATAGGTCTCCATGCATTTTGAGAAGGATGACAGGGTGCAGGCACGGACTACCTACCTGTTAGGTGGCACAGTGGAGGGAGATGGCTGCCACATGGCTCTTGGGTGGGGTGAGTGTTCCATCCTGCTCAGGGGTGATGCAAGTGAGCATGAGAAGGCTATCTACCTGTAAGGTGAAGGAGAGCAAGTTGATACGGTAGCATTGCCGTGGCGCTGTCACGTACATGCTGTTTTTAAGATAAAGACCGAATTATTGCTGCTAGACCTAGCTCAGTTTGTCATATACTGTTTTTTATACCGTGTTTTTAATGTTTTAAAAATCTACGTTTTAATAGTTCATTGTATCTTTGCACTTTCGCTTCTGGGTATTTCCTGCCTTTCTGCCCATCGCCCTGTTCCGTCACGGCAAGTGCCGATTGAACGGAGGGTGTTCTCAGGGCTTTTACCTTCCTTCCTCATTTCCGGTGACATTGGCATTTCCGGGTGGTGAGCGGGCTAGTTGTTCTCGCTGCACACCCTACTTAAATCGATGCCAGAGCGGATGCGCGCAGCGGGCGCGCCGCCGGCGCGCCAAAGGCAAGCCCGTCTGCGCCCGTCTGCGCCTGGCCCGTGCCCAGTGCCAGAAACCCTGCACTTATCTGTGGCAAATCAAGGAGGATAACATACACTAGAAGCGAGTTATTAAGGCTTATGGTAAACCCATGCTGTCCACCTTTGGACTTGCAGAAAAAGCCTAAGCAGTGTGAGCTTTGCCAGTTGCCGCTCAGCTTTACGAAAATTAACGCGCTAAAACCGCAGCATACCCCTTCATATAAGAAGTCCATAAAGGCCTTTCAGGCGGTGTTAATTAACGCACAATCACTATTGAAACATAATACGGAGGTGGCTGAATTGATTGAGTCACATAAACTTGATTTGGCATTTATTACAGAGACATGGGCAGATGGTGCCTCAGATTCTGAAATCGCCCTTGCACTACCGGCAGGTTATTCCGTCATTCGAGCTGACAGAACATGGAAGCGGGGGTGGGTTTAGCGATTATTTTCAGAGGAGAGCTGCAAGTAAGGGGCGCCGCAGTGGGAAGCTCCCACGATTGTGAAATGCTATCCTTTCAGATTTCACTTACTAACAACTATACGTTAAAAGGTCTTTTGCTTTACAGACCTCCGAGGGCACGGACCCCTCTGTTGCATATTTTAAGCCCTTTTTTAGAATCCAGTTTGGATGGATCTGACTTTACGATATTAGGGGATTTTAATTTTCATTTAGAAAAACTAGCAGACCATAACACTGCCTTACTGGTCGATGCAATGGCTAGCCTTTCTTTGGATCAGATCGTCAAACATGATACACATGTGGCCGGGCACAGGCTAGACGGGATTTTTTCTTCTAATTCCACTTTTAAAATTGTCGAAATAATTCCCGTACCTTGGTCATACCACAAAGCAATCTTGTTCACTGTAAGTGTGGATCAGTTGCAGCCAGTTCACACAAATGCTCATAGGCTAATTACCTATCAGGACTGGGCCAATATCAATGCTCCTATGCTACAGGATTTACTATTCAGGACTAAACCTGATTTAGTGGCAGACAGCAATTTAGCTGTGGATAGGTTATCCTCTTGGATTAAATCAGCGGTCAATATTGCAGCCCCTACCAAAAGTTTTATCTCCAGGAGGAAAAATCCGTCAGAACCATGGATCACGGATAAACATAGGGCACAAAAACAAGTGTGCAGAAGGGCAGAAAGAAAATGGAGAGCTAAGTATAACCAAGGTAGGAAAACTGAATATGCACGAACGTTGGCAGACTACAAAAAATTGGTTATAGGGGAAAAAAGTAACTATTTTACAACAAAAATAAGTGAGGCTAAGAACTCTTGTAGGGAGCTCTTCGCTACAGTAAAACAATTAGCGAATCTCCCCGCTATAACACAGATGGATTTTTTTTTTTTTAAACATTGTTTATTGAAACACCTCGTCAGAGTAAAAGCAGGATCCTTCGATACATAAGGTATTTTGTTTTTGTTATTTCCATCATATATATAATACATATTTGACCATGATATAACTTCTGGTTACAAATGCAATTCGTCAGTCGTCCGCCTGTGCGGTATGAGAGGTATGGTCATATAAGCGGCCAATAATATTACATTGAGATCAGTAATATCAAGCATATTTATGTTTAAACTAACTTTAACTATCTAACTAGTCTTCACCTACCTCCCGTTCCCTCCCCCCCTCCTGGTCTGCTGTTTCTGATGCATGTGGTCGCCTGATAGGGCTATTAACGTGGTACCGTGTATCCTAATTTGTCTGTAATCCGTGGTATGTGGACTGGGGTCAGTGAGGGTCCAGCTATGTTTCCATAAAGAGTGAACGTAGATTATTGCGTGGGAGTGTCTTGTGCAGGGATTAGATCTAAGTGTTTGAAGTCCTCTAACATAATGTCCCATTCCATAGAGATGGGCAATTTCCGTAACCCCCTTGTCTCCTCTCTTCTAAGCGCCGCGCTCTCAGCCCCACCCCATTGTATCATATCATCTTCCCAACTAGACAGTGACGGGCATCTAGGGGATTTCCATCTCATAGTGAGGGCCCTAATGGCTAGTAAAAGGGCAAGATCCAGAAAACGTCTTTGAACTTTCTGTGCATCTACGGAACCCCATAAGGCACTCTAGGGCATTGTCATGAACTGTCATATGTGTGACTTCTCCCAGGGAATGTCGAACGCCATTCCAATATTCTAATATACGCGGGCAGGTCCATAGCATATGTATAAAGTCTGCCTCATCGCCTTTGCAGCGGGGGCAGCTGTGTTGGGCCTCTGGGAACATCCGATGTATTCTCTGTCGGGTGAGGTAGGATCTATGTAGTACCATTGTTTGGATAAATTTCAGTTTAGCGTTGCGGGATACCCTCCTGGGATGTTCTAGCATGCTCGCCCAGGCTTTGTCGGTGAGTTCTAAGCCAGCGTCCCCTGCCCATTTTGTCCTGAGATTTGAGAGTGTGATGCCAGCATGCGACCTGATACCGGTGTACAACCATTTGATGAGATGTCCCCCAGTTCCCATATAATATAGTAAGTGGACCAGGTCATGTTGCGGGGGCTCTCTTTGTTGCGGTGCCCAAGTGTTCCTGATATAATGTGATACGATAGCATGTAGAAGATACTGACTTTCCGGTGCCCCAGTAATCTGTACGAATGTGTCGTGATCTAGGAGGTTACCATCGCCAAAGAAAGCACCAACCTCCTCCACCCCTACCTCTGTCCAGGCGCGTATTCGAGCCTTCGTGAGCCCACCCCCGGGGGTGGGAATACCCAGTAATGGGACATCGGTAGAGTAAGGGGTTACATCTGATGTATACAGCAGAGCTTTTTTCCAGCATTGTAGCGCAGTCCTCAGCAATGGGGGTCCCTCCAGGGGAATCCTAGCTTTGGGCAGGATCAGGGAATGCAGCTTACCCCGGTCAATGTCCCTTGACGTAAACCCGATTTCTTGTAGATTTCTCCCTGCTGTCCAATAGGACAGCCACTGGATTTGACAAGCATAATAGTATGCCCTGAAGTCGGGGACCCCTAAACCTCCCTTGCGAGACTCCAGTTGTAGGTTCTGAAGGCTCACTCTTCGGCAACACGCACCCCATATGAGCTCCACCAGGATAGTGTTCAAGGTGCAAAATATGGATTGAGGAACCACTATGGGCAGGTTCACGAAAAAATATAATAACCGAGGGAGTACTACCATCTTAGAGATGGCAATTCGTCCCATCACCGAAAGGGGCAAGGACGTCCGAAAGGCCACACTTGAGCGTAGTGCCGTTATGGCCTTCAATAAGTTACCCTCCAGTAGATCCGCCTGCGATCTGTATACTTGTATTCCTAAATATTTGAACGTGGTGTGGGTTACGGGTAGAGTATAGGTACCGAATTGTACCTCATCTGGGTGGGGCCCCTCCCGAAAGAAAAAGGCATGTGATTTCCCTGAGTTAATAACGAGGCCTGAGATCTTGCCAAAGTCGGAAAGAATAGTGGGTAGGGGTGTGGCTTCGGCAGACAAGTCACGAAGATACAGAAGAATATCGTCTGCGTATATGGAGGTGAGGTGGGCTGTGCCATCAATGGGTATTCCTAGCTGTTCTGCTGACTGTCTCAGGGCTATTGCTAAAGGTTCCAACGCAAGTACAAACAGCAGGGGAGACAAAGGGCATCCCTGCCGTGTACCCCTGTGTACCGCGTACTCGCGAGAGATATGCTGTCCGGTGCGAGCTCTCGCCGTGGGAGAGGTGTAGAGTAGGCGCACCCATTTGAGATAGCCATCAGGGAAACCAAAGCGTTGTAGGGCAGTGAACATGTAGTCCCAGGTTATGGAATCGAAGGCCTGACGTAGGTCTAGCGCCGGACAACCCGCGGCCGGATAGGCATCCAGGGTAGCTTTCATAACATAGGGGCCGATTCCGATCTCGGCCGGTAGGGCTCCGAATAGGATTCGGCTTTACCGGATCCGATTCGGAGCCCTGTTTCCCGACCGAACCGTACGCTGGTCCGGCCGAGCGAGTACGATGCGACTCGCCGACCGACTCGTCCGGGCGACCCGACCGCTCCGACCGACTCGTACCCGGATCGTACCGCTCCGACCGACTCGCTCGGACCCGATTCGCACCGCGCAATGGAGACGTTTTCCGGCCGGGTAAGTACGATGCGCACCTCGACCGCTCCGACCGACTCGCGCCGTCCGACTCGAACTCGCTGTCGGAGCCGTACTTCTGGGGGTCCGTGTCGGACCCCCTGTACGCGTACCCGTGCGAGGCGCACACAGGGGGACCCATGGGTCCCCCTACCTGTGCGTGCACGCCGCGAGCGCTCGCGGCGTACTCGCTGTAGGGGCGCCCTTGTCCGCCTCGCACCCATTGAGGCAATGGGAGCCCGCGTACGCGTTGTGACGACCGGCTCCCATTGAGTTCAATGGGAGTCCGACCGACTCGTGTCCGGTGGCATACGAATGCATCGGACTCGTTCGGTCGGACTGCACGGGTCCGATTCGGTCGGAAATCTCTCCGGGTCCGGCTCGGTCGGAGAGATTTCCGGCCCGAATCGGAATCGACCCCATAGTGTAATCGTCTAGTATTAAGGGACGTGCTGCGATTCGGTAGAAATCCACATTGGTCACTGTGTATGAGGGTGTTAAGATAGGGTTGTATACGGTTCGCGAGTGCTTTGCTTAAAATCTTATATTCGGTTGCCAGTAGGGATAGAGGCCTATAATTAGTAATGTCTGTGCTATCACGACGCGGCTTGAGTATGGAGGTGACCAGGGCCTGCATAGTGGACTGCGGTAAGTGGCCGGCCTCTAGAGCTGCCTTATATACTTCTTCCAATTTGGGAACCAAGGCATCTGAATAGGTTTGATAAAATTCTATGGGCAGACCATCTAGGCCAGGCGCCTTATTACGATTTAGTCCTTTAATCGCGATACGTATTTCTTGTTGGGTTATAGGGCCTACTATATCTTCCTGTATGTCTGTCGGTAGGGAGGGAATTGTTAAATCTCGTAAAAAGTCATCTACAGAGGTGTCAGTGTCGGGTGCTGGGGCGGCGTAAAGAGTACTGAGGTAAGCGCAAAAGGCTTCGTTTATCTCTTGTTGCGTGTGGGCTGATCTGCCGGACGGTGTATGAATATGAGTAATAATGGGTGGTTCAGGTCTGTCCCGAACTATTCGAGCCAATAATGTCCCAGCTCTATCTGCTTCCGAGTGTTTCCGTTGCAGAAAGGCCCTGTGGTCTATAATCCGCAACGTTTCGAGTGTTTCAGCGTGGTTAATGCGAGCACTCTGTAACGCATCCCTTTTGTCTGGTTCTGTCACTGCTTCTTGCTCTAAGGTGGTCATTAAATTCTCTACTCTCATCAAAGTCTGATGTATTTCCTGTCTGGCCCCTACCATCCGTCCGATTGCGGCTCCTCTCACCACCACCTTGAGTGCGTCCCACTCAATTAGGTTGGAGGAAGCTGTGTTCCAGTTTTCAGAGAAATAATTATTAATGGTATTGGATAGAGTAGAACGGAACGGGGCATCCTCCAGTAACTGTGGTCCCACGTTCCAGGTGGGCACTGGGGTCGGTACTCTACCCCAGGCGAGGGTAAGCTCGAGGAAGTTGTGATCGGAGAGTGTTTTTGCTAAATAAGTGGATTGACGGATCTGCGTGGCTATGGTAGTGGAGCAGACGAATCTGTCTATCCTTGTGTGAAGCTGGTGGACTGGCGAATAAAAGGAATATTCCTTATGTGTCGGGTGCAGACGGCGCCATACATCCGATAAAACCCAGCCCTCTAGCCAAGTGTTCAGCATCTCTGCTAGCTTGCAGGCACTAGCGCCGTGTAACGGGGGGTGCGACCTGTCCAAATCCATATCCAGCACCGCATTACAGTCCCCTCCTAGGATCCATGGAATTGTATCCCACCCAGTTAATGCTGTGCCCAACCGCTGAAAGAATTTGTCCTGGTCGAAGTTCGGGGCATATATACTCCCCAGGACCACGGTTATGCCATCTAGGGTGCCCTTCAATAGGATGTACCTCCCTTGGTCATCTATGCGACGGTCCAGTTCCATGAACGGGACCCCATGTCGGATCCAAATGGTTGCTCCTCTAGCGAATGCTGAGTAGTTAGTGGAATAAATATGGCCCGCCATTTCTTGCGGGTCTTCTGAGCCTCGGTGTCAGTAAGGTGTGACTCTTAGAGGAAGACTATGTGGGCTTTGCATCTAAGGAGATATGCGTGGACTCGGTGTCTTTTCTGTACTGCTCCTAGACCCTGCACATTCCAGGTTAGTAGATTGTAGGAACCTACGGTGGTGCTATCTCTAGGCATAAGACTCTATGGTGAATGAAGCTCCCTATGCTGCGGAGCCTGTGAACCATTGCAGACCAGGAGTTCCCCATTACCTGAAAACTAACAACACTTGGCTCAGCTCCTAAACTGCGCTGGGACCAACAACTAACTCCAACATTCAAATACCATAAAACAGTGCATTCGCTTTGTGGGGGGTCGGTGTCGTCGCCCATAATATCGATCACTTAGTTACAGAGCTCCGGTGGCTCAACAGAACCCAGGGGGTGGGGGGGGGTTTAGCTATGACATTATGATATGCCCAAAAGGAGATCGCCTTAGGTGTGGGCCTTAGGAACGTAACAGGGGGCAGTGGGCCCACAGAGCGGCAACCAGGGTTCAGTTGTAGACTTAATGGGCTCTAGTTGTTCGTACAATACAAGCAGTGCCATATCATTACATAACTTTGACATGCTATGGGGTACATGACAGCTTATGCAACGCAAAGACATTTAAAAAAAGGATACTGGTGTGTCAGGTAGTCCAGCGATAGGGCGCAAGTGAGCTATTAGGTAGGCCATAGGCAAGTGGAAAGTCTAACCATTTCAATTATCTACTAAATTGTCAACAGTCTGAGGCGTTACCGAAGGGAACAGATTGATACTGTGTTCCGAGTCCGAGTTAATAGTGCTGTCCTCTGAGTCAGTTGCAATCTTGGGGTGGCCCTCACGGAAGGAGCCGACCATAGCCAATGCCTCTGCTCTGCCGGTCATCTTCTGGTCGTGTGTTGGACCAATTATTCCGGAGTCCTGTGTGCCCAACGTGTGGCGGCGGGCGTCAAATTTCTTTGGTCTTGTAGAGCCTTGTCGCTGCGAGCCTGTTAGCTGTTCCTGGCTCAGTCCTATTCCCATCACCTCCAGCCATTCCTCCGCATCATTGGGGCTATCGAAAAAGTAAGTTTTCCGCTCATGAATAACTTTTAGTCGAGCTGGGAATAAGAGGGCGTATTTCAGCTGGGCCGTTCGTAGCTTTTTCTTGATGGCTTGGAAGGAGGTCCGTTGGCGTTGCACCAGTATGGTATAATCGGGGTAAAGCGAGATCCGCTGGTTTTCAAATTGGATCTGAGATTTTTCTCTTGCTTTTTGTAACAGCACATCGCAATCTCTATAGTTTAAGATTTTTACAATCAGAGGTCGTGGGGGCGCCCCTGCCCTCGGCGCTCCCGTGGGAATCCTGTGTGCCCTCTCCACACAGAAGTATGGGGATAGACCGACCTGGGCCACGTAGTCTCTGAACCAGGTTTCCATGAAATCCGCAGGCTTGGGACCTTCGCTGCGCTCCGGAAGACCAATTACGCGGATGTTATTCCGGCGGTTCCTGCCTTCTGCGTCTTCGACTTTGTCCTGGAGGCCATTGACTTGTTGTTGCAGTTGTTTTATTTGGGTAGTATGCTCCATCATCTGAGGTTCTATGTTAGTCAAGGCTTTCTCATGTTCCTGGACCTTGTCTGCAAGTTTCCCATGATCTGCCCGGAGGAGAGTGAGACCGCTCGTTAGGGTTCCGATCTGTTGTTCAATCACTCTACGGGAGTCTCTGACCTCCTTGAGGATCAGGTCAAGTTTGTCCAGGGGTGTCTCAACTGCCCCAGAGGAGGAGGCGTCTGGGGACCCGGGCCTGGTGGTGTTGTCAAGCTCTCCAGAAGAGCCCCCCGCAGTGGAGTTACTGTCCATGGCTTTTCCCCTGGGTCTCCCCATTGCAAGTCCCCACGTCTGACCGGTGAATTTGGCACTGTAAAGGGAAGGGGATGCCGCCCAGTGCGCTATAGATCAATAAAAGTAGGCTGCGGGTAATTTCCTCCGTGGATGCGCAGCCTGACTGGGTAAGCATAAACTGGTCGGGGACACAGATATCGCCTGGGGCGCGTTATGTTGGAGACAGCTCTTCCCTCCTGTCAAACAGTGTAGTGCAAGACTCAGGGATACGCGGGAGCTGCCGCCGGTCCGTCATCGAGCCACCCAGCTGCTCCGCAGCGTCTTCCTGCTCCCACAGAGTTCTGCCCCAGGGTAGTGGCGTATGCGCTGGGTGGTACTCACAGCGGTCCCCTGCTGTCGCCTTCGTCCCCGTCCACTGTAATCCAGCGTCCTCGACTCACGGGAGGGTGGGCAGCCACGGAGGGGGGGCCCCTCCGTCGTCAGTCCTGCAGTTCTTCCCCTCAGAAGGATCGGCACTCAAACTCTACTTCAGCCTCCGCCCCCCGGGGGCTAGCAGGTCACAGCAGCCCTGTCCGCAGCAGCCGCCAGGCTCAACAACGATATCACGGCACTAGGGCATCTCACAGTGCCGCCTGAATCAACTTTGCCCGACGTAGACCGCAAACAGTGTGGGGAGAAAGCACTATCCCTCAAAGTGCAGATCTGGATACCGCTGCCATCTGTGTTGTCAGGTCCCTAGCCCAGCGTGGGCCACAGCAGGTCCGCAGGTGGCGGCGACCATCGGGCCGGGGGAGGGGAGAAGAAAGTGTAGGCTGGGGACACAGTGGCCTCCAATCAAGCATATAGAACACTGTCCAGATCTTTCCCCAGCCCCGGTGCAGGAGAGGCCGCCTGGGCGGTCCGCAGCAGTGGTAGCGGCCCCTACGAATCGGGGGGGCCCCCTAGGCAGAGTCCGGAGCCAGCGTAGGTTTCCCGCTTTGCCGCTTCTAGCAGAAAGAAGGGGAAGGGGGTCTCCACCCCTAGCAGAGTCACATTAGTCGCCCCAGCAGCAGTGGTACACTATGTCGGGTCCCTCACTGCTCACTTTACTGCTATAAATTTCAGCCGCTTCCGTGGCCCTCCAGTGGATGTCGTCGTGCGGGAGGGGGAAAGTGGATGATCCCCACCAGTATCTGATCCCCAACGCGGTCCGTGCACTCACCGCTCGCCTGTGTTCCCATGCGGGGTGAGCCGGCATGCGTGGCCCGTTGTTGGTAAGACCCCGGAGGCCGCAGCGCTCCGTAGGCTCTCGGGCCCACTCCTGCTCCACCCACCGAAGGGCGCGATCGCTGGGACACAGGCAGGGAACTCGGCGTCCCGGTCGCAGATGCTCACCACAAGTAGGCCGCTCCGCCCACGGCCTCGGACGGGCCCAACAGCGGCTGCGTCACTGCAAGTTTCTGGCCCAAACTCAGCTGCGCTGCACCTCAGATCATCTTCGGTGTGCCGGTTAATGCAGACCGCTACCTCTGTGGCATTTTAGGCGATAAAGCAGGATTTTCCCCCCCGACGGGTCCGGAGCTTCACCGAGACACGTCCGCCATCTTAGGCGGCTAGCCACGCCCCCCTAACACAGATGGATAGTAGTACTGAACTTTGCAACACAGTGGGACAGTTTTTTGTAGATAAAGTCACATCAGTGTATGAATCTTTTAAGATTAATGATATCATCCATGCTACAGCCAAGCACATCAAGCAAGGCCTGGATACATCAACCTCCAACACTGGCTTCTGTTTCTCTCCCCCCCTCAGTAGAACAGATTAGCCAGGTAGTGAAGACAATCAGGTCCGGGGGCCCAATGGACCCGTGTCCACCTAAAGTGATGCACATGTTTCCAGAAATGCTAAGTGAACAACTAAGTCTTGTGTTTACAGAGATAATCCAGTCGGGCCTCTTTCCAGATGCTTGGAAAACAGCCTCAGTCCTCCCACTTCTAAAAAAAGCCAACTTGGACCCGAAGGAACCTAGCAGTTACCGTCCAATCTCTAGAATTCCATTTCCAGCCAAAGTTTTTGATAAACTGCTTAACAAACAGCTGACGGACTTTATATCATCTAGAAACATTTTGGACCAATCACAATATGGGTTTAGGGAGGAGCATGGAACAGAGACAGCCCTGGTCATGGCAGCAGAGGGACTCAGGAGTATACTAGATGCAGGAGGGAAGGCCGTCTTGATTTTATTGGATTTATCGGCGGCCTTCGACACCGTGAATCACGAAATACTTTACAACCGTCTAGTAGAACTGGGGATCCAAGACTCTGCGCTCACTTTAATGTCATCATACCTAGTGGATAGAACTTTTTCAGTCAAACTAGGAGATTTTGCATCTAAATCCTTTAAGCTGTCTTGTGGAGTACCTCAAGGCTCCTCCTTGAGCCCCACCCTTTTCAATATCTATGTGGCTCCTCAGGCATCGATCATTAAGCAGTGTGGGTTCTTGCCGGTTTCGTATGCCGACGACACCCAGGTAGTGGTGTTAGTTTCAAGTAATGTGGAGGAAACAGCCGACCGCTTTAATGATTGTATGATGCAGGTTAATCAATGGCTGCAGCTTAATTGCCTGAAACTGAACGGTGACAAAACCGAGGTCATGCTGTTGGGATCAGATGCAGCCTTCTGGTCTCCTAGATGGTGGCCTGCCAGTCTGGGCGATTGCCCAAACCCAGTGTGCAAAGTTAAAAACCTGGGATTCATATTTGATGACAAACTGACATTTGACGCCCAAATAAACAAGCTCTCTTCCACCATCTGGTACATTTAAAAAATGATCAGAAGAATCTGCCCATTCATTCCCCTTTATTCACGTAAAACACTAGTTACAGCATTGGCCATGTCCAGATTGGATTATGGCAATGCTCTGTATGCGGGGATCCAAGACCAGCACTTAATAAAACTCCAGCGTTTGCAGAATGCAGCAGCCAGGTTAGTGCTAGATATTCCGAGATCTGAGCCAGTCGCCCACAGATTGAGAGCCCTCCATTGGTTGCCGATGAAAAAAGGATCATGTTTAAGTCATTATGTCTAGCCTTTAAGGCTCTTCATGGCACAGGACCTCAGTTTTTGAGAACACACCTGAATTGGTATGTGCCGGCAAGAAGCTTGAGATCAGCTCACACAATACCTTTAAAAGTACCTAAGTTCAAGCAGGTTCGGTGGGGGGGAAGAAGCTTTCTGTTTCGGACAGCTAAAACCTGGAACCTTCTCCCTATCACGATAAAAAGCAGCACTTCGCTATTGTCTTTTAGGAAAGTCTTAAAAACTTGGCTCTTTGCTTGTTAAGTCAGCGTACTCACCATATCAGCAATCTTTTGCCCTTCTGACTCTAGCGCCAAGACGCCCTTGGGCATTCGAGCGCTTTATAAATATACAAATAAAATCAAATCAAATCAAATCAATGAAATGGCTGCCACATGGTTCTGGGTGGGTGGAGTGTTCCATCCTGCTCAGCTGTGAGTCAACAGTGCCTGGTGGGAGTTGTAGTGCTGGCTACCTTTACATACACACACCCCTCCCTGTTGAGAAGGCTATCGCCCTGTGAAGTGGAGCAGAGGAAGGGAATAGGTTACACATGGTTCGGGGAGAGTGTTCCATCCTGCTCAGGGGTGATGCAAGCGAGCATGAGAAGGCTACCTACCTGTAAGGGGAAGGAGAGCAATGAAATGGCTGCCACATGGCTCTTGGGTGGGGGGAGTGTTCCATCCTGCTCAGGGGTGATGCAAGTGAGCATGGGAAGGCTACCTACCTGTAAGGTGAAGGAGAGCAATAAAATGGCTGCCACATTGTTCTGGGGGGGAGTGTTCCATCCTGCTCGGCTGTGAGTCAAGGGTGCCTGGTGGGAGTTGTAGTGCTTGCTGCCTGTGCACACCCCCCCTCCCTGTTGAGAAGGCTACCTCCCTGTGAAGTGGAGCAGAGGAAGGGAATAGGTTACACATGGTTTGGGGGGGGGGGAGTGTTCCATCCTGCTCAGGGGTGAAGCAAGTGAGCCTGGTGGGAGTTGTAGTGCTGGCTGCCTGTACACATACCCCCATGGAAATATTGCTACCTACATTTGAAGTGAATCTGAGGAAGGAAATGATAGATATGTGAGGCATGTGTTTGGAAGAGTGTGTTGTACATAAGTGCATTTAGGTCTAGAAATTGTAGCTTTATAGTTGTGCAAGACAGTACATGGCAGTGTGATGGGATACATGTGTTGGTACTTACCAGCCTCCACTCCCCCAGCTATTCCTGTGAGACTCTCTGGATGCAGTACGGCAAGCACCTTCTCCTCCCATTTAGTGAATGTTAGTGTTGGAATGGGAGGGCCACCACCAGTCCTCCGAGGCGCCTCATGGTTCCTGTTGGCCCGGTATTTCACCCTGGTCTTTAGGGCATGCCACCTCTTCTTGATGTCACGCAGTGTGCGCAGGGTGGTCCCTACTGCATTGACTTTGTTGACTATCCTTTCCCACATTTGATTTTTTCTGACTAGTGGTGTCTGTTGGACCATGCTTCCAAACAAATGTGGTTCTACTCTAATTATCTCATCTACCATCACTGACAACTCATTGTCTGTGAATTTGTGCGTGTTTTTCTGTGCCATGGTGTGTGATGTGCAAATAAGTGACAAGTGCAGGTGGGAAGTAGGTGGTGGAGATGTGTGAGGTGTGAGTTGGTAGTGTTGGTGTGGGTGGTTGTGATGGTGTGATGTGTGATGTTTAGCAATATGTACTAAATATGCAATGTAAGCAAAAACAAATTATTATTATTTCTCTTTATGACAATATATATTAAAAAATGTTCAATAAAACAAAATACATATTATTTATTTGCTTGACTCTTTGAATGAAAATAAAGACTTTAATAAAATATAAATATTGTGTTGTATTTAATTCCTATATTAATTGTTGTTTTCTGTATTTACTATAAAATAATTATCTTAAATTATATATCACACATATATTTTTTTAATACACATACAAAACATACTATTACCACTTAAACTTCGATTTGTATCATTAACCTTACTACAAAATAAAGAACTAATATTTTACTATTCCCTCTCTACACTATATCAACTCGGGGAAACTGCAGGACACTAAACATATATAATTTACTATTCCCACTCCAAACTGTATTAACTCAGGGAAGGCGCTGGACACTAAACATAGATAATATAATATTTCCACTCCAAACTAGAAAAAGTCAGGGAAGGTGCTGAACACTAAACATATATAACTTACTATTCCCACTCCAAACTTTATTAACTCAGGGAAGGCACTGGACACTAAACATATATATTTTACTATTTCCACTCCAAACTTGATTAGGTCAGGGAAGGCATTGGATATTAAACATATATAATTTACTATTCCCACTCCAAACTACATTAACTCAGGGAAGGTGCTGGACACTAAACATATATAAAGTACTATTCCCACTCCAAACTTGACAAAGTCAGGGAAGGTGCTGGGCAATAAACATATATAATTTACTATTCCCACTCCGAACTACATTAACTCAGGAAAGGTGCTGGAGACTAAACATATATAATTTAGTATTCCCACTCCGAACTACATTAACTCAGGGAAGGTGCTGGACACTAAACATTTATAATTTACTATTCCCACTCCAAACTATATTAACTCAGGGAAGGTGCTGGACACTAAACATATATAATTTAGTATTCCCACTCCAAACTATATTAACTCAGGGAAGGTGCTGGACACTAAACATATATAATTTACTATTCCCACTCCAAACTACATTAACTCAGGGAAGGTGCTGGACAATAACCTTAATTAATATACTATTCCCACTCCAAACTAGAAAAAGTCAGGGAAGGTGCTGGACAATAAACATATATAATTTACTATTCCCACTCCAAGCTACATTAACTCAGGGAAGGTGCTGGACAATAAACATATATAATTTACTATTCCCACTCCAAGCTACATTAACTCAGGGAAGGTGTTAGACAATAAACATATATATTTTACTATTCCCACTCCAAACTGTATTAACTCAGGGAAGGTGCTGGACACTAAACATATATAATTTCAATATTTTTTATTTATTTTCAAATATATTAAAACTTAATATTAAAACTTTATTTTTTTTAAAAAAATACCCCAATCATCACCTATAACCCCAGCATCGCACTCCAAAAATCCAAAATGTATATTTTTATTCAAAAAAATTTATGTTTTAATTTTCAATTCTTTTTATATTAAAACACTTCCCACCCTTATCCCCTATAACCACAACATCCCACCCCTAAAAAAATTATATTTTTAAATATATTTTTTGGAAAGTTTTACTTTTTTTATTTGTTTTAAAACACTCCTCACCCTTATCCCCTATAAACCCAACATCCCGCTCCTAAAACACAATTTTAAATTTCATTAATATTAATAAGAACATTTTAAATAAAAAAAAAAAATGTTTTAAACTCTCCCCACCCTTATCCCTTATAAACCCAACATCCCGCTCCTAAAACACAATTTTAAATTTCATATATATTAATAAAAAAATGTGAAATGTTTTTTTTTATAATACTCCCCACCCTTATCCCCTATAAACCCAACATCCCGCTCCTAAAACATTTTTTATATAAAACATATACAATTAATTAAAAATTATTAATACATTTAAAACTATATACTATATTAAAAAATTCACAACATTTACAAAATCGATATTTTTTATTAACGATATTTTTAAAATCGATATTTTTAACAACGATATTTTATACAACACAACAAATCGATATTCTTGACATCGATATTATATACAACGATATTTTTGAGTTTCGACATATTAAACTCGATATTATTTCACAACGATATTTAAAACTCAATATTATGTCTACATACCGAGTTTTGTATCAGATGCTTTCGATGTGAAGGACAAGGACTTTGGCTGTACGCAGGATGATGTCTCAGAAACTGATCACTTCCTGCCACTTTAAAATACTGTGTTAACATATACTTGCACTTAATGATGCCAGTGACCTAAATGGTTCACCAGATGGTGAAATTCCCAACACGTGGCCTTGCTTTGGAGGAGGTTTTACAACAGTGCTATCAAAGGCTATAGAACCCTTGCAATTGACTTTACCTTCTGCAGAAGTAAAATCGCAACATTCTGACAGGGATCTTATAGTCATCCACAGCAACAGCTTAGACACTTTATTTCACTTAATAAGGTCTTTTCAGATTTTATTATGGCTGCTCGGAAGAAACCATTTTTGGATCTAGTGATCAATAGGCAGATTGATAGAAAGCACAGACCCATAGATCCACTCCAGATGACCCATACTCTTTGTTCTCTCTCCGGTCACCAGAGAGGCTTGTTGTTCCAATGCTGTCATCACAACGGAATCCCAATGCCTTTCCTACAGCTCCACTGAGCATGGAATCCAAGAAAATTGATGCCTTGGATCACAGAATGTTTTCCTCTGGAAGTTTGAGCTACTGGTCTCCTAATACTAGCTGCCTAATAGGCGTTTGTGTCAATGCCTTGGTGGAATTGGCAAAGCTTACAGTTATCAGCCTGTCAGACAATACGAAAAAGCCTTTTCTGAGCTAGTAAGTGATTGACTGGATGCTTCGAAACAGATCTTGAAGTGTAGGCTCAGCTCCACAGACACTGTTACTTGCACTACAGGTACAGCTGTCACTTTGCTTTGGGATGCTTGGATGCATCCACCAGCTCCTTGGAAGATGACGTCTACATGTGTTTTAATTGCAAGCGGCTGTTCCGAGAGAAGACAAACTCCTCCGTGGAACAACTACTGCTTCAGCTCAGCATGCCAGTTCCATTAATATTACTGAAAGATCTGTGGCTATTCCAGCACTGTATAGTCTTGACTGAGGCAGCCTTCACAACCCATCTAAACTCTACAACACCTATACCGCTCCTTTCTATGGCAGGGTGTAGGAAGGTGGAATCTGACTATATGGTTGCCCCCACTTTTTTTATGGTGTTTTGCTGGTTTATGACTTAGTTGGACTGGGATCCTGCTATTCAGGGCCCCAGTCTATCTGCTTTCTCTGTAAAAAGGTTTCCATGTGCCTTAGGCACATCTCTGATTGGAATCTGGAGTGCCCTTATAAGTCCCTAGTATATGGTATACTATGTACCAAGGGCATAGGTACCTCAGAGGCCTACCAGGGGCTGCAGCATGTATTATGCCACCCCTGGAAGGCCATCCAAACTGACACCACAGGTCTGCTACTGCAGCCTGGGTAGGGTGGTGCATGCACCCCTTCCTGTGATATAGGTTACCTATATCACTAAATACATACACACATATAAACCTATAAGTCACTCCTAAGGCAGGCCTTATCAATCCTAAAGGCAGAGTGCATGGTTCCTATGTGAGAGGGTGCCCCTGCATGAGCAGGGCCCCTCTGCAGCGTTCGGAGACCATCTCTGATGCTGTTTGTAGTGCAGCCTGACCATATACTCTTAAGCGCATTATATCCTCGCGGTAAAATGCTAACTTTGGAATGGCTGCACCTAAACATGTCGTGTTTGGTGTCAAACATCTTGGAATACTACCCCCCCGCCAATCCTGGCGGCGGGGGTAGCATTCCACCCTTCTAGAGGGAAAGACATGTTAACTTTCTGAAGCCCTGGCATCACAAAATGGATGCTGCTGCCACAGACACAAGTCTGGCCTCCTGCTGCTGGACGAAACTCCGGCAGGGGAGGCCTGGACAATAGGTTTCCTGTTGCAGGGAGGTGTGACCACCTCCCCAGACAGGATAATGTGTATTGGGGCTGGGTGGGTGCACTCTTAGAGTGCTTTGAAGTCCTGCACTGGGGGAGCAAAAGGCTCATCTGTGCATATGACAGTTCAAACCAGCTCAGGGGCTACCTGCCCCTGCTCTGGCGCGAAACTGGACAAAGGGAAGTGGGTGTAGCCACCCCCTCCCTTGACCCTCCCATAGGTGGGGTCATAGAGCTAGTCCATCCCCTCTTTTTAGTATAAGAGGGGGAACCTTGCCATTGCAAAGCAGATAACCCCTGGACGACGCTCTACAGAAGAATCCTGGCCCTTCGACATTCCACTACCTTTGGAAGACAGAAGAATCTCCCTTGGAGTCAAGGAGTGACTCCCCTGCTTGGCAGGCACCAAAAACGACAACGACGGTCGCAAACTACGCCGCTCCCGCCGGAGTCCGAAGTCCCTGCAGCCCAGGAAGTGAATTTCCTGACCTCTCCCAGGCCATCGTGAGTCCCCAGCGAAGCTGAGGCAAGTGGACCCCACGAGTAACGAGGAACCGCGACCCCTGGGTACCGTGCACTATTGTCGAGTGCAACCCCTTCACAACGTTCTACGAACCTGTGCTTTGGACCACGTGTGGTCCCGACCTCCAACAGGAATCCCTCCGAAGATCAGAGGCCTACACCGTCTCGAGTGACCGTGGACCCCTGTTGAGTGATTCCGCCCGAGGTGTCTTTGCGATCCCTTGCCCGCTGGCTTGTGGGTCCCCAGAAGACTTCTTAAAGAAACCAAAGGGCTCCCCTGGTTGCTCCAGGCCTGCCCTGACTTACCCTCGCTGGGTGAGTTCCACAGACCTTGCTGGTCTGCGCCATCGACTGTTCTTCATCTCCCCGAGACTTGCGGCTGCCAAGGCGTGTTGGCTCCGATCGAGTTGCCGACACCGCAGTCAGCTACAGACGTCGAGGAACACACCGAATCCAGCTCCTGGTCGTCGTCGACGCCTCCTGGACCACGTGGCTGAAGAGTCAAGGCACCCGCAACCGACCTGAATCACTCGACGACGGTGGGCATCCATCTTCCTTGCCCCGAGTCACTGCCAAGTGACTTTGAACACTGTCCCCTCTGCTTTCAGGTCATCCTTCTTCAGAATCCAGGCTTGGATTCCACCGGACACTTCTTCAGCTCCCGCAAGCAGCAAGTCTTCTTTGTTCGCCATTGAAAACGACGCCGCGACCCGTCACCAAAGGACACCTGTGCACCCGGCTTCCCTGGGTGAGGTAACTCCAGCACAACGGTGCTCCTGTGGGTGTGGGCCCTAGAACGACTTACCCTGTAAGTGACTTGCTTGTAGGTTCTATAGAAGTATCCTAAAACTCTTTATTTCCAACCGCGACTTGCCCCATTGAAGTCAACGGCGATCCGCGCCTGTGTATCTACACTGCACGCGTCCCCCGTGGGTCCTTTACTTACCTGCCTTGGGTGGTTTCGTGAGGCCCCAGCACTTCTGAAGGCCCTAGGCCTTGTCTCCCTGCAAGTCGTTGTCCCTAAGTCTCTTACTTAGTATATGGTCTGGTACGCCCCTAGGGCCCCAGCCATATTTTGTGCTTAACTTATTGTGAAACGTTGATTTGTGCATATGTTTGTCTTCTAATCTCATAAAGAGATTAGTAGAGAGTTATTTAGAAATAAATACATATATATTTGATATATATACCTGTGTGGTGTCTTTTCATTTGGTGATTCAAGAGATTATATGGTAAAACAAGCTGCTTTACATTCCTCCGAGACTTAGCCTGAAGGCTGCTCTCCACAGCTACCACTAGGATAGCTTTCTTTAAAAGGTTGTCTTAAACCTATCTACCATAAGAGTCGATTTGCCCTGGTGCAAGGTGTCCACTTTAATTAGTGAACAGCATATACCAGGCCAACTTCTCACACAGGGGTAGCTATAAAGGGTGACATCACCACCAGGAACACCAGCAGATTGTCCTCTACAGGTTTTGCCACTGCCAAACCCCTCTGGCACCTCATCCTCACAACATCATATTCCAGTGGGACTGTGGGCATCCTATTTTGTCACAAACTGGCAGGCAATCTCGAAGGACCACTGGGTCATCCCGATAATCTGTGAAGGCTACACCCTTCCTATCCTTTCCTCCAGGCAACCACCTTCCTTTAGAGTATGCCCTCTGAGTCACACCTCAATCTAAGAGGCGAAAGTCCTTGCCTTGCTGGGGCAAGGGGGCTTTAGAGGAGGCCTTCTTGAAGAAAAGGACACACGATTTTACTCAGAACAAATTCGAGATGCAATCTCTGAACCAGGTCTTGGAAGTGGAACATTGGTTGCCTTCAGATATCAAAGAAGCCTCCTTTCATCTTCCAAATATCCCCAACCACACAAGCTATTTGAGGTTCACAGTAGGATCTCAGCAGTTTGTGATCCTACCATTTGGAGTGCCGAAAACACCAGGTGGCTTTACGAAGGTGTGTGCAGTTGTGGTGGCTTCACTGCAGCAGTTGGCAGGCCATGTCTTTCTGTGCTTGATGAGTGGCTAGTAAAAGCAGAGTCCCAAGCACTTTTCAAGGACCAACTCCATTGGACATTGATTCTCCTCCATGACTTTGGCTTTACCATAAATGACCCAAACGTCTCACCTTTTCCCCCCACACAGAAGCTAACTTTTATTGGGGCGGTGCTCAACACAACCCGGGTGAAGGGCTTCCTCCCTCCTCAGAGGATTGCAAATATTTGGTTAATGATTTTGAGTTAAGTCGTGCTTGGATCCCTGTCCTGCAGGTCGTGAGTCTTCCATGCCTCATGTTCTCATGAGACCCGTTAGTATCTCACACCAGATGAGGGATGAGGACCCTGAAGTGGTATCTAAGGAGGCAGTGGCTTCAACATTAGGGAAAACACTTGGCTGGGATACAGATCTTCCAGTTGATGCAACCTGACTTGCTATTGATGGATGGATTCAGCCTCCCTGCAGGCTCAGGTTACAGTGGTCACAGATGCCTTCCACTATGCTGCTCGTCTGCTTGACATGCCCGGACAATCAATCAATCAATCAATCAATCACAAGATTTGTAAAGCGCACTACTTACCCGCGAGGGTCTCAAGGCGCTGAGGGAGAGGAGGGGGGGTGTTGGCGCTACTGGTCGAATAGCCAGGTCTTGAGTCGTCTCCTGAAGGTCAGCAGGTCTTGGGTCTGTCGTAGGTTGAGGGGAAGGGTGTTCCAGATCTTGGCGGCGCGGTGAGAGAAGGATCTGCCCCCGGTGGTGGTTCTCCGGATGCGCGGGACGGTGGCCAGGGAGAGGTCGGCGGAGGCGGAGCTGACGGTTGGGAACGTAGAAGGAGAGTCGACTGTTGAGGTAGGCTGGGCCGGTTTTGTGGAGTGCCTTGTGTGCGTGGATCAGGAGTTTGAAGGAGATTCTCTTGTCGACGGGGAGCCAGTGCAGGTTTTTCAGGTGGGGGGTGATGTGGCTGTGGCGTGGAATGTCGAGGATCAGGCGTGCAGAGGCGTTTTGGATTCTTTGCAGTCGTTTGATGAGCTTGGTCGGGGCTCCTGCATAGAGGGCGTTTCCGTAGTCGAGTCTGCTGCTGACGAGGGCCTGGGTGACTGTTCTTCTCGTGTCTGTCGGGATCCACCTGTAGATCTTGCGGAGCATGCGGAGGGTGTTGAAGCAGGAGGAGGAGACTGCGTTGACTTGCTTGGTCATGGTGAGCGTTGAGTCGAGGATGACTCCCAGGTTGCGTGCGTGGTCGGTTGGTGTCGGGGGTGCCCCTAGTGACGAGGGCCACCAGGTGTCGTCCCAGGCTGATGGGTTGGAGCCGAGGATGAGGATCTCCATCTTGTCTGTGTTCAGCTTAAGTCGGCTGCACTTCATCCAGTCGGCGACGGCTTTCATTCCTTCGTGGAGGTTGGATTTGGCGGTGAGGGGGTCCTTGGTGAGGGAGAGGATCAGTTGAGTGTCGTCGGCGTAGGAGATTATGTTGAGGTCGTGCTGTCGGGCGATGCGAGCGAGTGGAGCCATGTAGATGTTGAACAGTGTCGGGCTGAGGGAAGATCCCTGGGGTACGCCGCAGATGATCTCGGAGGCTTCGGATCGGAATGGGGGAGGCGGACGCTCTGGGTTCTGCCGGAAAGGAAGGAGGTGGTCCAATCCAGGGCCTTGTCTCGGATCCCTGCGTCATGGAGGCGTGTGCGTAGTGTGCGGTGGCAGACAGTGTCCAAGGTGGCGGAGAGGTCCAGGAGGATGAGGGCCACCGTCTCGCCGTTGT
This sequence comes from Calotriton arnoldi, assembly GCA_963921515.1. NCBI lineage: Eukaryota > Metazoa > Chordata > Amphibia > Caudata > Salamandridae > Calotriton > Calotriton arnoldi. The sequence continues at coordinate 548,178 of CAWUFW010008628.1, read as the reverse complement.
CCAACAGGATCCTGATGTCGTCTGTGGCGGCGATGAGGGCGGTCTCGGTGCTGTGGTTGCTGCGGAATCCTGACTGGGAGGGGTCCAGGATGCTGTTATCTTCGAGGTAGCGGGTGAGCTGTCTGTTGACGATCTTCTCGATGACCTTAGCTGGGAATGGAAGCAGGGAGATGGGCCGGAAGTTCTTGAGGTCGCTCGGGTCCGCCTTGGGTTTTTTGAGCAGGGCGTTGATCTCGGCGTGTTTCCAGCTCTCTGGGAAGATCGCGGTCTCGAAGGAGAAGTTGATGACGTTGCGCAGGTGGGGTGCGATGGAGCTGCCGGCTTTGTTGAAGATGTGGTGTGGAAAAGGGTCTGTTGGGGAGCCGGAGTGGATTGTGCCCATGGTCTTGATTGTGTACTCGGTGTTCACGTTGACCCAGGCTGTCAGGGGGTCGTGGTCGATGGGGTGCGGCGGGTCTGATGTGTCGGGGCCTGTTGGGGTCGTCCGGGAGTCGAAGCTGTCGTGGATGTCGGCGATCTTGCGGTGGAAGAAGGTGGCGAGGGAATCACACAGGGCTTGCGACGGCGGGATGTCGTTGGCGTTGGAGCTGGGGTTGGAGAGTTCCATCACGATGCTGAAGAGCTCCTTGCTGTTGTGTGCGTTGTTGTCGAGGCGGTCTTTGAAGGAGGTCCTCTTGGCGGACCTGATGAGGTGATGGTGGTTGCGGATGGCGTCTTTGTGGGCTGCGCGGCTGTCCGGCGTCTTCTCGCTGTGCCATTTGTTCTCCAGTTTCCGGCAGGTGCGCTTGGATGCTAGGAGTTCCGGGGTGAACCAGCTGGCTCTCTTGCTGGTGTCTTTGTAGGTTGGTTTTTTCAGCGGGGCTAAGGTGTTGGCGCAGTCGTCCATCCATCGTCTGAGATTGCAGGCGGCGGCGTCGGGGTTGGAGGGGTCGTTGGGTGGGCTGAGTGCGAGGTTTGTCTGGAGTTGGTCTTCGGTGACTTTGCTCCAGCATCTGAGGGGGGATCTGTAGGGTGCGGTGGTGTGCGGCGGGTTTCCGGAAGGTGAAGTGGATGCAGTGGTGGTCGGTCCAGGTGAATTCGGAGGTGTGGCTGAAGGAGACGTGGGAGCTTGAGGAGAAGATGGCGTCGAGCGTGTGTCCGGCGATGTGGGTCGGCGTCGTGACGAGCTGTTTCAGTCCGAGGTTGGCGAGGTTGTCGATCAGGGTGGAGGAGTTGCTGTCGTTGTTGTTCTCCAGGTGAAAGTTCAGGTCTCCGAGGAGGATGTAGTCTGTGGAGGTCAGGGCGTGCGTGCTGATGAAGTCGGCGATGGAGTCGCTGAACTGGGGTCGGGGTCCGGGGGGTCTGTAGATGATGGTGCCTCTTACGGTGGTGTTGGGATCCGTGTGGATCTGGAAGTGCATGTGTTCGGCGGTGCTGAGAGTGTCGTCGGTGCTGTTCGAGACCCTGATGGTGTCTTTGTGGACGATGGCGATTCCTCCTCCGATTCCGTTGGTGCGGTCTCTGCGGGTGATCTTGTAACCATCGGGGATGGCTATGGCGATGTCGGGTGCGGAGGATTCGTTCATCCAGGTCTCTGTCAGGAAGGCGACGTCCGGTGATAAGGTGTTGAGTAGGTCCCAGAGCTCGACGGCGTGTTTGCGTGCGGAGCGGGTGTTTAGTAGGATGCACCGGAGATGGTTGAGGTCCTTCTTGGCGGGAGTCTCGGGCTCTCCGAGGCAGGTGAAGCTGCAGTTAGGGCAGGTGAAGGGACCATGGGTGCCTTTCGGGGCGGCCTTGAAGCAGGTGGAGGTCCGTCCTGGGTTGAGAGCGATGAGGGTGCTGGCGTCGTATCGGAGGTGGTCTTCGTGGCGGATGCGGGGGCCAGGGGTTCTGGCGCTGGGCGCGGTCCAGGCGTGGACGGGCGCAGACGGGCTTGCCTTAGGCGCGCCTTTGGCGCACCAGCAGCGCGCCCACTGCGCGCGTCCGCCATATATGGGGAGGTGGGAGGGAGGAGCAGCTGGGAGGCGGGAGGCAGGGGCAGCGAGTGTTCAGCGAGGGGGGCGGGGCCGCAGGGGACACAGCGTCGGGAAACGGGAGGGCGAAGGGGTACAGAAATCAAAAGGGGCACAGGGGGGCACAGAACGAAAAACAGTGCACAGCAGTGGGGGCACAGAACGGAAGGGCAAACTGTGGAAAAACAGTGGGGGCACAGAATGAAAAACAGTCACAGCAGTGGGGGCACAGAACAGAAGGGCAAAAACAGTGGAAAAGCAGTGGGGGCACAGAGCAAAAAACAGTCACAGCAGTGGGGGCACAGAACGGAAGGGCAAAAACAGTGGAAAAGCAGTGGGGGCACAGAACGAAAAACAGTCACAGCAGTGGGGGCACAGATCGGAAGGGCAAAAACAGTGGAAAAACAGTGGGGGCACAGAACGAAAAACAGTCACAGCAGTGGGGGCATAGAACGGAAGGGCAAAAACAGTGGAAAACAGTGGGGGTACAGAACGAAAACAGTCACAGCAGTGGGGGCACCGAACGGAAGGGCAAAACAGTGGAAAAACAGTGGGGGCACAAATATAGAGGGGAAAGACAGTAACAGTGACGCTCACAACGACAAGAACCTACCTACGGCCTACCACTAGCCACCAGGGATGAGGCGCAGGTGGTAGCCTGCGGGTGGAGGAGGGCCTCAGATCAGCAGCAGGGAGCTGGACGCACAGGTGGCGCTGTGCGGATGGGGGGGCGACCTACCCAGAGGTCAAGGGTCGCTCACCTCACCGCACAGCGGCCGCCATATATGGGGAGGTGGGAGGGAGGAGCAGCTGGGAGGCGGGAGGCAGGGGCAGCGAGTGGTCAGCAAGGGGGGCGGGGCCGCAGGGGACACAGCGGCGGGAAACGGGAGGGCGAAGGGGTACAGAAATCAAAAGGGGCACAGGGGGGCACAGAACGAAAAACAGTGCATTGCTCTGCATTGGAGCAGCACCTGCATATAAATGTGCTCCAACTGCAGACTACAGTCCATTATATAAACAAATAGGGCAGTGTGGTGTCGTGGACTTTATTTTGGAAGGTGATTTTCCTGTGGAATTGAGCACTGCAATGAAGAATCTTCCCAGTAGTGGCTCATATCACAGGCTCCCTTGATATGAGAAGGGATGCTCTTAGTCGTCTCTCCCTGGAGGACCACAAGTTGAAGCTACATCCCGAAGTGAGGTAGACCATCTTCTCACTGGTGGTGGTGTGAAAAAAGTATCCGGAACGGGTGCCAGCACACCCATTAATGCCTGATCTACTCAGATTACATCACATCTGGATGTGGAGTCGAATATGGAGCTGTGTGGCGCTGGAGATTCCTTGCTGGGGAAAAAAGTCTTCATGACCATACTGAAGGTTGAAAGGAGGATTCATAAGGCAAGGAACCTGTTGGAAAAGACACATAAGGCAAGGAATCTACTGGAAAATTATGTATCAACTCGAAATATTGTTATGAAAGTTAATGTAGATTTTCCTAGTAATTTATGAAGGAAAGTCTTAATTTTTTAAAGACATAGAGTTGAGTATTATGCTATCTTAACTTGCTTTAATTTGAATAGCAGCAGTCAAGAAAGATAAAAAACTACAAATCCCAAGAGGCTTAGCAACATGCTAGCCAATGGTAATAAGAAACGTAATGGCTATAGGGCAAACTAACTGTGCCAGAAGACCTGGTCTGACAGGACAGTGTGTGGGCTGTTTTTGGGCCTGTTTTATGGTCTGGTGAGCTGGATTTTACTGTTGCTATCTCTGATATTACGATCCCATTACCACAGCCTGGTTTACACAAACTCACTTTTGAGGTTGAATCTGGAGTCTTGAAGCACTCTGAGGGATTCCCTACATATGAAGTGTATACACTGTTCCTAAATTAAGGAATGGCCATCAACCCAGATCATGCTGCTAAGTATAGGGTCTCTCTAGAACCCCGACATCAAGAGTAGTCATGACAGAACTTTACTTGGAATCCTGAGGAAATTATTGCTTAGCAACACCAAGGCCTGAAAGACCAACTTGTCTGAAGAAAACAGTCTGTACCTATCACAAAACTGTTTTATATATTTTTAATTTTTATTATTGCAGATATACGCAAACTATGTTTTGCATTAATTTATATTCGGTATTCCACCTAAACTTGCTCACAAAGATGCACACCTGAGACAAAATAAGAAGAAGGTGTAAAGGCTAGTGCAAACCGACACAGTGTCGGTGCTGATGTCCCATCTCCATTGACAGGCGGTGGAGATGGGTTACTGCATGCACAGTCAGCCCTAGACCGTGCGGATGCCCCCATCTTGCCAGTGGGCAGTATATGGAGGGGCACATTGTGCTGATACTTCATCAACTCTGTAAGTAGCCTATGAATGGACACTGTGTGCAAAGAGACAGCACCAGCTTGTTTTGATGCCACCTCTCCTCTCCAATAGAAGAGCACAGAGACGGATGTAGCACCTCCACCTCAGCATGACTCAGCACCACAGCATCACTCAGCATCACACAGCACCACCTCAATATCACTCTGCATCACCTGAGCATCACCTCCGCACCAGCACACCACAACCTAGGCATCACTTAGCACCACCTCAGTCTGACCTCAGAATCTGGCATCTGTTGATTCTCCCCTAGTGTCCGTCTGTTGCTCGTGTTGTACTTCAAGAAATTTTTATGTTAATTCTTTTTTAATAGGGTTGTTCAGTTGTACATAATGTCTGTTTGGTTATATATAAAGTAACAGAAATTCTTCTAACACTTTTTTATTATAACTTTTCAACATGCTGCACAGCAGCCACACTGCTCTACAACATAGTTTCCTTAACACACTTGTAAGTTTCCAAAGGCGAGACCTACTGGCTATGCCAATGCTTGTTTTTCAAGCATCTCTCAGCCGGGCACACGCACACATAACGAAGATTTTTAAAAACTGCTACTCGTTGTGTGTTTCGGAGAGAGTGCACTGGCAGTCTTCGTCAAGCTCAAGCCCCGTTTTATTTCAGGTGGAAGGTTTTTCAGAGCATAGTACTCACCCGCTTAAGCAGCCAGCACGCATGGTCTCTCTCCTGGCAGTCTTCCACTGAAAGGAAAGCATAGAAATTGAAAGAGGAATTAGAAGCAACAATATAGAAAGCGGATTGTACTTACCGCCTTAATGTGGCAATTATTGATAATTTGAGCCGTCTTTGAAGAGCTTATCTCAGCGATGGGCATGTTTTTATAATAGGTGCATGTCATACTCAGTGATGTGCATGCTTCAAAACGGAGTGTAAATTACTGTCATATCGATTTGCACACTTTTTTTAAGTTTAATAAGCTTTATTGAATTAATGTTACTCATAAAACATAAGCCAAGAGCGTAACACTATTGATAAAAACCAACATATGAGATACAAATAGGCCATAAAACATAGCAGAAAGCAGTTAACATTTTTAAGGATTACATAGAAAGGAAGGAGGGGAGGGACAGAAAAGGGAGAAATAAGATATACTCTGCAACTGAGAATCAAATAACAATAAATACTCATTAGAACAAAAAGGATATAATTAACACATTTTTATATCAATATTACAATGCTAAAAGTTAGTGAAGAGAAAAAGGCAAAGATATATAAATCATGGAGGTTGGAAGCTTTCAGAAAGATTACGGGAAACCTGAGTGATTGAGATCTTATTCAAATAAATAGTTAGCGGTAACCAAAATAGGTCTCTATTTACATGTGGATTACAACAGGAGGCAAAAGCAATATCCAATCTATGATAGTGGCAGACAGTATTCCACCAAGACTTGACTGAGAGCTTGTCTGAGCATTTCCAATGTATTGTAATTTGTTGAAAAGCTAAGGCTAACATCAGGTCAAACAACCCTTTTTCATGAGACAATAACCCTAGTGACTCTGATAAACTTCCTGTGAAGAGAAAAACATTTGATATAGGGATATGAAAATTAAAAATAATTGAAAAGCAAGACCAAATTTGTAACCAAAAAAGAAGCTACGGGGAGGCATGAAAACAGGAGGTGGAACAGATCTGCCAAAGGATAGTCTCAAGACCAACAAGTCTTATTATTAGTGTGTGCAAAATTAGCTATGGAGATGGGAGTAAAAAATAGTCTGTGATATAGAAAAAACATAGATTGAGTGGTGAATGCAGATCTAGAGATTTTTAACGACCTAGCCAATATCTTATTCCAGAGATCAATGCTCCATTCACAACCCAAATCCGTCTCCCATGCGAGTTCCATCCTAGTCTTAGAGCGCTCTGGATCAACGAAGTAAAAGAATTTATAGATCAGGGAGGCCTTTGGGAGTACCAACAAAATTTTTAGAAGCGGATCTATTTGCACGCTTTTAATCTCAACAAATTTGATACTTCTGACTACAGATGCACAGCGATATGCACGGTTTACAATTTCAATAGCTTGACACTTCTATTTGCAAGTGCACAGCGATTTGCACACTTTGAACTTGAGTGCAAATGATAATTTACAGTGATTTGCCTGCTTGACAATTTCAATTGTTTTGTTTGGTACACCAGTTTATCACCATGCAGACTGTGTCACCTCCAGCACTATTTCTTCCGGACCCAGGTGATCCACCCCTGGAATGGAAACTGTGGCTGAGAACTTTCAAAGCCTATTTAGGAGCCATTGATTGGCAAAGGTACAGGCCTGAAAGGAAAAAGGCCAAAACATCTTTGATCATTTACCAGCATGCCAGAACCTTCAGAGAGAGAGGATCCAGAGGAACTTGAAATAGCTGTTGCACAGCTGGATAAATATTATACTAAAACACAAAACCCTGTTGTGAACAAGTATACATTTTTTATCAGCTCACAAAAACCCAGTGAAAGTATTGATACATTTATTACTGCCTTGACAGTATTAGCTGCAGAATGTTAATTTGAGAATTTCACTTCGCAATTGATTAGAGACCAATTGATTGCTAGATGTCACTGAAAAAAGATTCAGGAAAGACTACTGACTAATAAGGATCCTTCTCTTGATAAGGCTATTGATATTGTGAAAAGTATAGAAAGCTCATGTGAGGATGCAAAACAGCTTGAAGTATCATTATCTAAGACAACAGTGTGAGGTGCTGTCACTAATAAAATCTTCTGTGGTCATAATAATGACAGCAAGAAACAGGGGGTTTCAAGCAGTAACAGATCTAATGTCTAGGTCAAACAGGCACAAAAAATGATTGTTACAGGAGTGGGTCTTCTTTTTAAAAAATAATAATTTTCATTTGATTTTTATCAAGAGTCAGAATAATCAATAAAATCATTTACACATACAAAATTGCTCCAGTCAGCTTTAAAAAGTCAGATAATATAATATACAAGGAAGTTAAGAGTTAAAACATTAGTTCAGAATAAATAAATTAGCTTATAACTGACTATGACCAATGCAGTGAGACCGTATCTTGCCCATTTTTTTAGTTGATCGAGGTCCCCGGGCTTTGGCAATAGCAGTTTCACATTCGTAAATTTGACAGAGAATAGTCCAAAATTCCGACACCTTAGGAGGTGTGGGATCAATCCATGCCCTGGTGACACAAAGGCGAGCGCTAACAATTATATTCAAAATCAATGCTCTCAAACTGGGAACCAATCCATCTTTATCTCCCAACACGATTTCCTTATGCCGATATATCACTCTTGTTCAGAGGCTCTATAAGAACTCTGTAGCTAAGGTAATGGTCGTCGGTCATTCATCTTCATCTTTTTCGATTAGTCGGGGCACACGGCAGGGCTGTCCACTCTCCCCCTTGTTGTTTGCCCTATACATCAAGCCCTATATAAGACACTTGAATCAGAACAAGGGTATACAACCCGTTCGACTGAATGGCATCAATTTGAAAATGATGGCATATGCTGACGATGTCGCAGTTTTTTCTAGCAATACGATGGACGCGGTTGATATAATAGCCAAGGAAGCTGAACAGTTCGGCCTCTTCTCTGGCTATAAGTTGAACCTCTCCAAGACGCAGGTTATTTTAAGCTTTAAGCCACAAGTCTCTTTGACAGGAATGGCAGATGTTGCTACATATCTCGGCATACGTCAGTGTAGTCGTATTGAAAGGATCATTCCCTTAAACTATGAAACTCTTTTGAAAATAGTCATAGGGCAATTCCGTCAATGGTATAAACTTCCGCTGAGTATTCTGGGTAAGTGTAACATCGTGAAAATGAGTATATTGCCAAAGTTCCTGTATTTGTTTTGTTCAGTACCACTTTGAGTTTCAGATTCTTTTTTCAAACGACTGGACGGGGCAATCAGTAGTTTTATATGGGGATATAAGAGACCAAGGAAGGCTATCAGCTTGATGAAGCTACCTTATGTACAGGGGGGATTCAGGCTACCTGATTTTAAGGTATTTTTTTGGGCATCATTCACTGGTCGCATTCAAAGTCTATTGGTTGGATACAAGGCTGGACCAATTGAATATGGGTATAAATTAGCATTAGGTATCGATTCCCAATTTTTTATGTATAAATCGATGGACTACAATTATTTTAAGTGGGTGAGGTTCAAAGTAATAAGGGATATAGTCCGAATTTGGCGAGAAATATGTACAAGATTTTCACTACTTATGGTTCACTCGTTGGTCCCGCTCTGGGGCAATCCTCTTTTTCCCAATATATTTCCTGACATTATTGGGCAACTCTCGGGCCAGGCGGGTATAGTTAACTTAGGGCAGTTGTGTGATGAGGATGGTTTTCGGACATTCACTCCTTTGCAGGCTGTGTTCGGGCTCCCACAACAATACTTTTAAAAATATTTAAGGGGGGGACTATGTTCTTAATAATCTTAAGTATAGGAGCGATGTGGGAATGACTGACCTTCTTACTTCTTATTGCTCAGAACAGGAAGCAAAGATGGTCAGTATAGGTACAATTTATCAGTATATGCTTTGTGTCTCCGATGATAGCCCTCAACTAGCTTTAAAATGGAGTCAACGTCTGACGACTGTAGTCACGATGGCCGAGCTAAAGGATTCATTAACCGTTTTAGACCAGTCAATTAGCTCGACTATTCTTAAATTACAGCACTTTAGGACAATTTGTATGCTATACTATACACCCGAGCGTATTTCGAAATGGAACACATACAAGATCACAGAACATTCATATTGTCACAAATGTAAGCTTTATGCAGCAGATGTAGTACATATGTTTGTCAAATGCCCTAAGCTTAAAGACTATTGGGATAGCGTATCTGAGCTGATCACAGTGCATACTGGGATTCAAACTAGGCTGAGCGATAAGGAAATCATGTAGGTGTGGGTCTTCTATGCATGTATCTTTGTTCAGAAATTGTCCAGCCTTGCACCAACAATGTAGAGGGTGTGGAAAGAAGGGACATTTTTAGAGTGTACAGAGGAGCAAAAAGAAACAGTATCCAATGTGTATTAAGTGAGAACGACAAGAGTGAATCTGACAAGCAGACCGATGACAGGGAATTTGTGTTAGAAGTGAAGGACACATAGTTACACAAATGTAAAATTATTGTGGATCCTGATATTGAAGTATTAATTGACGGTGTGGAAACATTGTGCAGATACAGGTGCACGTTTCATCATTATCTCACAGGACAAATTCAATCGATTGTGGAATGACAGGATGCTCCATCCACCCGATGTATTGACAGTGGCTTTTGAAGGGAGCAAAATAGATCTTGTGGGTTATTTCGTGGCTTCTATTGGAGTGTTGGGTGATGTCAATCTGAGAAAGGTTTATGTAGCTAAGTTAATGTCCTGGGTTGATAACATCAAACTGAATTGAATTTGACAATTAAGACTGGATGGAACAAAGCTATTTTCATTGACAAGAGAGAAGTAAATTCACTTTGGAACACTGGAAATATCAAGATCGCTTATGGAAGATTACAGATCACTTATGGAAGATTACAGATTTCTGTCACACCATAAGAGTCAAACAAGGTGTAGTGCCCGTAAAACATAAACTATGAATGCACCTTTGAGTGCCAGGAAGGAGTTATCAAAGTTATTGAAAGGCTTCATAGAAATGTCAATGCAACTCTGTGGTTATCTGCAATAGTTTTGGCAAAGAAAAAATCAGGTGATTTAAAAATGTGTGTTGATTTGAGGAGCCTGAATGATGCAATTTGGGTAGATAGTTTTCAATTACAGAGGATTGAAGATTTAATAACGGAAAATGGGTGCTCCAGCTGGTTCAAAAAATTGGATTTGAGAGCTGCCTATAACCAGGTAGAACTTGATGCCCAGTCTTGTCATATGACTGCTTTTGTCACTCCTGATTTTTTTTTTTTTAATTTGTTTTTATTGGTTTAAACACACAAAACATATACAATCGATTGCATCACAACTCTGTTTACACTGCCATCAATCTGCACAGGTAACCCACAAACACAAGGTACTTCTGTCACCCAGCATCTGCATTTCGCTAAGACGAATGAGGAATATAAAACTTACAGTGTCTGAGGCCACCTATGCAATTATAGTCATCTAGCGACACAGCCGCTCTTCCGTTAATCATGGTAAATCATCACTTCAAACATCATAATCTCCCAGCAATCAAGTCCCACTCTAAACCCTCCCTCTTATCCCACCCCCCTCCCCCTTGGCGCAACCACTATATACAATCAGTAGTGACAACAAGACACAACGGCGTGGAGGATGAACGAGCAAAATACAGGGCATTAAACAGGGCGATGGCTTCTCACCGCCAAGGGGAATGCACATATGAGTGGCTCAATGCCGTAAAATCACAGATTAGATTATCTCCTTCTACTAGGTACTATCAGGCTGTGTCCTCTGTTTCCTCGTCAGATTCATCAATTGGGTTCTTCAAGAGCTGTACCAATGCTTCCCAAGCCCTCGCCAGCTCCCGCGCCTTCTCCCTCTTTGCGCGGCTTGCCGCTTGCAATCTTGCAGTCCCTTCGCAGTCCGCCCACTTAACTAAGTCTGCGCGCCATCTCCGAAAACTAGGGCCCTTTTCCGCCTTCCAGTGAATTGTAATCTCCTCTTTGCCAACAAAAGCCCCAGGTCTATGAATTTACTTGTTATTTTATGCCTGGCGGTATGGGGAAACCAATGCAGCAAGCATAAACCCATTGAGGATACAATATCTCTGTCCGTGATATCCTGTAATAAGCCAACTACCTCTTCCCAATATGTCCCAAGCTGAGGACATGTCCACAGCATGTGATCAAAATCTGCCCCCACCGTACGACAATGCGGACACACCGCTGAATCTGTATAAAAGTATTGATTAATTTTAGCCGGAGTAAGGTAGGCCCTATGAAGGATGTAGAAATGGACCAACTGGAAGCGAGCATTTCTTGTGCTCTTCCATGCGCACTCGACAAGGTCTGCCCACGTTTTCTCAGGGATCTCATCCCCTAAATCGGCTTCCCATCTGAGCCGGAGCGCCGCTAGAGGGGTCAGCCTCTCGCTCGTCATTCTACGGTATAGACAGGTTTCCGCCTTAACGGTACCAGCCGCTAAAACCACATATTGGCATGTCAGCAACGTCGCAGGTTCACTAAGCCCCATTTTCCAATGTGCCTGGATGGCTGCGATTAGCGCCAAGTGGAGCAAATAATCACCACGAGGTAGGTCATATCTATCCCGCAGCGTCTCATAGGGGAGTACAGCGCCATCCTCATAAAGATCTCCCACAGTGGTCAACCCATTCACTTCCCAGCCCTGTAAGGCCATCCAGTTACCCCCAAGCGGTAAAGCCGTGCACACCGCCAGAGGAATCTCCGGAGCATAAGGCCGTACAACTTGTGCACACCGATGCACCCTATTCCAGCAAACTTTAAACGTCCCCATCTCGCGATTGAGTGAAGAGGTCGGCAGCGGCAACTGCAATAGCAGTCTGGAGAGCAGATGTCTCTCCTCACCAATCTCCAACCGCTCGTCCGTGCTCCTGATCTCCCACGCCACTGCCTGAATGAGCCCCTGTAGTTGCGCCGCTAGATAATACGTTTCAAAGTCGGGGACCGCTAGACCGCCCTCAGAGCGCGGCCTCATCAGGGTATTAATAGCCACTCACCGCCGCCCCGCAGCCCAAAGGAACCCAATCACCATTGACCGCAGTAGTTGAAAAGTCGAGGCTGGTATCCATAAGGGTAGCGTTCAAAAATAATACAGGAGTCTCGGGAGCGCTATCAATTTAAGGAGGGCTACACGCCCAGCCAATGACAATGGGAGTGTACTCCAAAACGCCATGCTACCTCTGAGTGCTCCAATAGCCCATCCCACGTTACCCTCCAACAAGTCTGTGTAGGTGTGATATACACGAATACCAAGATACGTCATACACTGACGTTCCCAGCGTAACCCCTGAGTAGTCTCGGGCCCAGCAGTCCGCGGTTCTGTGGGGAACAGACAGGACTTCTCCCAATTAACTTGGAGCCCGGCAATCCTGCTTAGGTCCACCAATAGCGCTTTCGCACCCCTAAGGGCTTCCTCGGTATCCGTCAAAAACAATAGGAGATCATCGGCATATAAAGCTATATGGTGAACCCGCGCAGATACTCGCAGCCCTGGAAAATGTCGGCCCGTGCGAGCACGTGCCGCCAAGGGCTCCATGGCCAGAGCAAACAACAATGGGGAGAGGGGGCACCCCTGCCGCGTACCTCGCCCCACAGCGCAGATATCTGATACCATTCTCCCTGTTTTCACACGGGCCGTGGATTGGCAATACAGGAGAGATGTCCAATCAATAAAGCCCTCTCCCAGCCCAAAGCGGTGCATGATTTGGAACAAATAAGGCCATTCAAAAATGTCAAAGGCCTTTTCAATATCTATGGCCAAAACCGCAGCAGATGCCCTCTCATACGTATCCGCATCCAAAACCCGAAAAAGCCGCCGAATGTTCTGAGCTGTGTTCCGGGTAGGTATAAAACCCGCCTGGTCTTCATGAATTAAGTGGGTCATATAGGGGAGCAAGCGGGACGCCAATATCTGGCTTAGGAGTTTATAATCCGTGGTCAACATCGATAAGGGCCGATAGGCTGTCACGTCATGGGATGGCTTTCCCGGTTTCAGCAAGGGGATAATAAGTGCCTCGCAAGTTGTGGTGGGCAGTAACCGGCCCTTCCTCGCAGCGTCATACAGTAGCACCAATCGGGGGTCCAAGAGATCAACATACTCACTATAAAATTCCACCGGAAGTCCATGCACCCCCGGGGTCTTTTTCCGGGCCATATGCTTAATCGCGCCGCAGACTTCACTCAAAGTGATGTCCTCACCCAGCAGCTTTGCTCGCTCCCCATCTAGCGTTGGCAGGGGTACTTCTGCTAGAAAACTTCGGACGGCCTCCTCATCAGGGAACACCTTGCTCCGGTACAATTCTGCATAATAAGCAATGAACTGTTCATTTATCCCCTTTTGTGTATAACAAGTCTCCCCACCCGGGGTGCGCAATTCCAGTATAACAGTCCCTCTCCTCGCCGGGTTGGCCAGCCACGCTAATAATGACCCTGATTTATCGCGCTCCGCATGCGCACGTGTGATATACTGCTTGTAATCATAGCAACGCAGTCTCTCCATCTGTCCTGCAACCATCTATCTTGCAGCCAGAAGGTCGCGCTGGCGGTCCAGATGCCCAGGCCTCTCCTTTTCTATGTCACGCAACTGGCGCTCCGCGCTCTCTAGATTCCGTAGCAATACCCTGCGCACTCCCACTGTTTGCGCCATGCAATGTCCCCTTATCACACTCTTGAAGGCGTCCCATTCCACCATCAACGACGAAGCAGTGCCAGCGTTATTCTGAAAATAATCAGCAATACCAGTCTCCACCGCCGCTCTAAACACTTGATCCTCCAATAATGTTGGATTCAACCGCCAAGTCGAGATTACGGGGCGATCAGGGACCAAGCTCAGCCGCAACAATAAGGGATTATGATCCGATATCGTTCTGGCGAGATATTCACTATGCTGCACCGTTGCATGTATATCAGGAGTGCATAACATAGCATCCAACCGCACATGGAGGTCGTGTACAGCGGAGAAATACGAATAATCTCGATCAGTCGGGTGGTGCGCCATCCAAGTATCCACTAAGCCCCAGCGTTGCTGCCAATCTCGCCCAGCCCTGGAAAGACATACCTCCCTGGACTTCCCCGGGTATTTAGTTTTCAGAAATGTGTGAGTTTGGTAGGTTTCCCTACATGGCTGTCGAGCCTGGGGCCAAAAAACCAGGTGACTTCCTCCTTGCAAAAACAGGTCCTTTTGTGATAGATAATATTGATGTCTCCACAATAGGTTTTGGGCCCTTGCCTGTCGCGGGCACTTGGCACACCCACACGAGTGAGGTACCATTTTTATTGGGAGACCAGGGGGAATTCTGGGTGGTAGGAAATTTGTGTCAGCCCGGTGATCCCACAACTTTCCCACACAGACATTGGAGAAAAATCTGATTTTTTCAGCTACATTTGAGGTTTGTAGGCGATTTTGGGAAGGAAAACGTTGGGGGTTCCATGCAAGCCATACCTCCCTGGACTTCCCCGGGTATTTAGTTTTCAGAAATGTGTGAGTTTGGTAGGTTTCCCTACATGGCTGCCGAGCCTGGGGCCAAAAACCCAGGTGACCCCCTCCTTGCAAAAACAGGTCGTTTTGTGATAGGTAATATTGATGTCTCCACAATAGGTTTTGGGCCCTTGCCTGTCGCGGGCACTTGGCCCACCCACACAAGTGAGGTACCATTTTTGTTGGGAGACCAGGGGGAATTCTGTGTGGTAGGAATTTCATGTCAGCCCGGTGATCCCACAACTTTCCCACACAGACATTGGAGAAAAATCTGATTTTTTCAGCTAAATTTAAGGTTTGCAGGGGATTCTGGGTAAGAAAACATTGGGGGATCCATACAAACCATACCTCCATGGACTCCCCCGGGTCTCTAGGTTTCAGAAATGTGTGGGTTTGGTAGGTTTGCCTAGATGGCCGCCGAGTCCAGGGCCAAAATCCCAAGTGATTCCCCTTGCAAAAACAGGTCGTTTTGTGATAGGTAATATTGGTGTCACCACAATACTTTTTTGTCTCTTGTCTGTCGCGGCCACTTAGCCCACCCACACAAGTGAGGTACCATTTTTATCGGGAGACCTGGAGAAACGCTGGGTGGTAGGAAATTTGTGTCAACTCGGTGATCCCACAACTTTCCCACACAGAAATGTGAGAAAAATCTGATTTTTTCAGCTAAATTTGAGGTTTGCAGGGGATTCGGGTAGGAAAACGTTGGGGGATCCATGGAAGCCATACCGCCCTGGACTTCCCCTGGTCTCGAGTTTTCAGAAAGGTGTGGGTTTGGTAGGTTTCCCTAGATGGCCGCCGAGCCCAGGCTCAAAAACCCAGGTGACCCCCCTTGCAAAAACAGGTTGTTTTGTGATAGGTAACTTTGATGTCTCCATAATATGTTTTGGGCCCTTGCCCGTCGCAGATACCTGGCCCACCCATACAAGTGAGGTACCATTTTTATCGGGAGACAAGGTGGAATGCTGGGTGGTAGGAAATTTGTGATCCCACAATTATCCCACGCAGAAACTTTGAGAAAAATTTGATTTTTTCAGCAAAATTTAAGGTTTGCAGGCGATTTTGGGAAGGAAAACGTTGGGGGATCCATGCAAGCCATACCTTCCTGGACTTCCCAGGTCTCTAGTTTTTAGAAATGTGTGAGTTTGGTAGGTTTCCCTACATGGCTGCCGAGCCTGTGGCCAAAAACCCAGGTGACCCCCTCCTTGTAAAAACAGGTCCTTTTGTGATAGGTAATATTGATGTCTCCACAATAGGTTTTGGGCCCTTGCCTGTCGCGGGCACTTGGCACACCCACACGAGTGAGGTACCATTTTTATTGGGAGACCAGGGGGAATTCTGGGTGGTAGGAAATTTGTGTCAGCCCGGTGATCCCACAACTTTCCCACACAGACATTGGAGAAAAATCTGATTTTTTCAGCTAAATGTAAGGTTTGCAGGGGATTCTGGGTAAGAAAACATTGGGGGATCCATACAAACCATACCTCCCTGGACTCCCCCGGGTCTCTAGGTTTCAGAAATATATGGGTTTGGTAGATTTGCCTAGATGGCCGCCGAGTCCGGGGCCAAAATCCCAAGTGATCCCCCTTGCAAAAACAGGTTGTTTTGTGATAGGTAATATTGATGTTACCACAATACTTTTTTGTCCCTTGTCTGTCTCGGGCACTTGGCCCACCCACACAAGTGAGGTACCATTTTTAGCAGGAGACCTGGAGAAACGCTGGGTGGTAGGAAATTTGTGTCAGCCCGGTGATCCCACAACTTTCCCACACAGAAATGTGAGAAAAATCTGATTTTTTCAGCTAAATTTGAGGTTTGCAGGGGATTCTGGGTAGGAAAACGTTGGGGGATCCATGAAAGCCATACCGCCCTGGACTTCCCCTGGTCTCGAGTTTTCAGAAAGGTGTGGGTTTGGTAGGTTTCCCTAGATGGCCACCGAGCCCAGGCTCAAAACCCAGGTGACCCCCTTGCAAAAACAGGTTGTTTTGTGATAGGTAACTTTGATATCTCCATAATACGTTTTGGGCCCTTGCCTGTCGCAGATACCTGGCCCACCCATACAAGTGAGGTACCATTTTTATCGGGAGACCTGGTGGAACGCTGGGTGGTAGGAAATTTGTGATCCCACAATTATCCCACGCAGAAACTTTGAGAAAAATTTGATTTTTTCAGCAAAATTTGAGGTTTGCAGGCGATTTTCGGAAGGAAAACGTTGGGGGATCCATGCAGGCCATACCTCCCTGGACTTCCACGGGTATTTAGTTTTCAGAAATGTGTGAGTTTGGTAGGTTTCCCTACATGGCTGCCGAGCCTGGGGCCAAAAACCCAGGTGACCCCCTCCTTGCAAAAACAGGTCATTTTGTGATAGGTAATATTGATGTCTCCACAATAGGTTTTGGGCCCTTGCCTGTCGCGGGCAGTTGGCCCACCCACACGAGTGAGGTACCATTTTTATTGGGAGACCAGGGGGAGTTCTGGGTGGTAGGAAATTTGTGTCAGCCCGGTGATCCCACAACTTTCCCACACAGACATTTGAGAAAAATCTGATTTTTTCAGCTAAATTTAAGGTTTGCAGGGGATTCTGGGTAAGAAAACATTGGGGGATCCATACAAACCATACCTACCTGACTCCCTCGGGTCTCTAGGTTCCAGAAATGTGTGGGTTTGGTAGGTCTCCCTACATGGCCGCCGAGCCTGGGTCGAAAAACCCAGGTGACCCCCTTGCAAAAACAGTTCATTTTGTGATAGGTAATATTGATCTCACCACGATATGCTTTGGGCCCTTGTCTGGCGTGGGCACTTGGCCCAACCACACGACTGAGGTATCATTTTTATCGGGAGACCTGGGGGAACGGTGGGTGGTAGGAAATTTGTGTCAGCCTGGTGATCCCGCAACTTTCCCACACAGAAATGTGAGAAAAAAATGACTTTTCTTGTTAAATTTGAGGTTTGCAGGGGATTTTGGGTAGGAAAACGTTGGGGGATCCATGGAAGCCATATCTTCCTGGACTTCCCTGGGTCTCGAGCTTTCAGAAAAGTGTGTGTTTGGTAGGTTTCCCTAGATGGCCGCCGAGCCCAGGCCTAAAAACCCAGGTGACCCCCCTTTCAAAAACAGGTTGTTTTGTGATAGGTAACTTTGATGTCTCCATAATATGTTTTGGGCCCTTGCCTGTCGCAGATACCTGGCCCACCCATACAAGTGAGGTACCATTTTTATCGGGAGACAAGGTGGAATGCTGGGTGGTAGGAAATTTGTGATCCCACAATTATCCCACGCAGAAACTTTGAGAAAAATTTGATTTTTTCAGCTAAATTTGAGGTTTGCAGGCGATTTTGGGTAGGAAAACGTTGGGGGATCCATGGAAGCCATATCTTCCTGGACTTCCCTGGGTCTCGAGCTTTCAGAAAAGTGTGTGTTTGGTAGGTTTCCCTAGATGGCCGCCGAGCCCAGGCCTAAAAACCCAGGTGACCCCCCTTGCAAAAACAGGTTGTTTTGTGATAGGTAACTTTGATGTCTCCATAATATGTTTTGGGCCCTTGCCTGTCGCAGATACCTGGCCCACCCACACGAGTGAGGTACCATTTTTATTGGGAGACCAGGGGGAATTCTGGGTGGTAGGAAATTTGTGTCAGCCCGGTGATCCCACAACTTTCCCACACAGACATTGGAGAAAAATCTGATTTTTTCAGCTAAATGTAAGGTTTGCAGGGGATTCTGGGTAAGAAAACGTTGGGGGATCCATACACACCATACCTCCCTGGACTCCCCCGGGTCTCTAGGTTTCAGAAATGTATGGGTTTGGTAGGTTTGCCTAGATGGCCGCCGAGTCCGGGGCCAAAATCCCAAGTGATCCCCCTTGCAAAAACAGGTTGTTTTGTGATAGGTAATATTGATGTCACCACAATACTTTTTTGTCCCTTGTCTGTCTCGGGCACTTGGCCCACCCACACAAGTGAGGTACCATTTTTATCAGGAGACCTGGAGAAACTCTGGATGGTAGGAAATTTGTGTCAGCCCGGTGATCTCACAACTTTCCCACACAGAAATGTGAGAAAAATCTGATTTTTTCAGCTAAATTTGAGGTTTGCAGGGGATTCTGGGTAGGAAAACGTTGGGGGATCCATGGAAGCCATACCGCCCTGGACTTCCCCTGGTCTCGAGTTTTCAGAAAGGTGTGGGTTTGGTAGGTTTCCCTAGATGGCCACCGAGCCCAGGCTCAAAAACCCAGGTGACCCCCTTGCAAAAACAGGTTGTTTTGTGATAGGTAACTTTGATGTCTCCATAATACGTTTTGGGCCCTTGCCTGTCGCAGATACCTGGCCCACCCATACAAGGGAGGTACCATTTTTATCGGGAGACCAGGGGGAGTTCTGGGTGGTAGGAAATTTGTGTCAGCCCGGTGATCCCACAACTTTCCCACACAGACATTTGAGAAAAATCTGATTTTTTCAGCTAAATTTAAGGTTTGCAGGGGATTCTGGGTAAGAAAACGTTGGGGGATCCATACAAACCATACCTACCTGACTCCCTCGGGTCTCTAGGTTTCAGAAATGTGTGGGTTTGGTAGGTCTCCCTACATGGCCGCCGAGCCTGGGTCAAAAAATCCAGGTGACCCCCTTGCAAAAACAGTTCATTTTGTGATAGGTAATATTGATCTCACCACGATATGTTTTGGGCCCTTGTCTGGCATGGGCACTTGGCCCAACCACACGAGTGAGGTATCATTTTTATCGGGAGACCTGGGGGAACGGTGGGTGGTAGGAAATTTGTGTCAGCCCGGTGATCCCGCAACTTTCCCACACAGAAATGTGAGAAAAAAATGACTTTTTTTGTTAAATTTGAGGTTTGCAGGGGATTTTGGGTAGGAAAACGTTGGGGGATCCATGAAAGCCATATCTTCCTGGACTTCCCTGGGTCTCGAGCTTTCAGAAAAGTGTGTGTTTGGTAGGTTTCCCTAGATGGCCGCCGAGCCCAGGCCTAAAAACCCAGGTGACCCCCCTTGCAAAAACAGGTTGTTTTGTGATAGGTAACTTTGATGTCTCCACAATACGTTTTGGGGCCTTGCCTGTCGCGGATACCTGGCCCACCCATACAAGTGAGGTACCATTTATATCGGGAGACCTGGGGGAATGCAGGGTGGTAGGAAATTTGTGTCTGCCCGGTGATCCCACAGTTATCCCACACAGAAACTTTGAGAAAAATTTGATTTTTTCAGCTAAATTTGAGGTTTGCAGGGGATCTTGGGAAGGAAAACATTGGGAGATCCATGCAAGCCATACCTCCCTGGACTTCCCCGGGTATTTAGTTTTCAGAAATGTGTGAGTTTGGTAGGTTTCCTTACATGGCCACCGAGCCTGGGGCCAAAAACCCAGGTGACCCCCTTGCAAAAACAGGTCTTTTTGTGAGAGGTAATTCTGATGTCTCCACAATAGGTTTTGGGCCCTTGTCTGTCGTGGGCACTTGGCCCACCCACACAAGTGAGGTATAATTTTTATTTGGAGACCTGGGGGAACGCTGGGTGGTAGGAAATTTGTGTCAGCCCGGTGATCCCACAACTTTCCCACATGGAAATTTGAGAAAAAATTGATTTTTTCTTCTAAATTTGAGGTTTGTAGGGGATTTTGGGAAGGAAAATGTTGGGAGATCCATGCAAGCCATACCTCCCTGGACTTCCCCGGGTATTTAGTTTTCAGAAATGTGTGAGTTTGGTAGGTTTCCCTACATGGCCGCCGAGCCTGGGGCCAAAAACCCAGGTGACCCCCTTGCAAAAACAGGTCTTTTTGTGAGAGGTAATTCTGAAGTCTCCACAATAGGTTTTGGGCCCTAGCCTGTCGCGGGCACTTGGCCCACCCACACAAGTAAGGTACCATTTTTATTGGGAGACCAGGGGGAATGCTGGGTGGTAGGAAGTTTGTGTCAGCCCAGTGATCCCACAACTTTCCCACACAGACATTTGAGAAAAATCTTATTTTTTAGCTAAATTTAAGGTTTGTAGAGGATTCTGGGTAAGAAAACGTTGGGGGATCCATACAAGCCATACCTCCCTGGACTTCCCCGGGTCTGTAGGTTTGAGAAATGTATAGGTTTGGTAGGTTTCCGTACATGGCCGCCGAGCCTGGGTCAAAAAACACAGATGACCCCCTTGCAAAAACAGTTCATTTTGTGATAGGTAATATTGATGTCACCACAATATGTTTTGGGCTCTTGTCTGTCGTGGGCACTTGGCCCACCCACATGAGTGAGGTACCATTTTTATTGGGAGACCTGGGGGAACGCTGGGTGGTAGGAAATTTGTGTCAGCCCAGTGATCCCACAACTTTCCCACATGGAAATTTGAGAAACATTTGATTTTTTCAGCTAAATTTGAGGTTTGCAGGGGATTTTGGGAAGGAAAACGTTGGGAGATCCATGCAAGCCATACCTCCCTGGACTTCCCCGGGTATTTAGTTTTCAGAAAGTGTGAATTTGGTAGGTTTCCCTACATGGCCGCCGAGCCTGGGGTCAAAAACCCAGGTACCCCCCTTGCAAAAACAGTTCATTTTGTGATAGGTAATATTGATGTCTCCAGAATATGTTTTGTTCCCTTGCCTGTTGCGGGCACTTGGCCCACCCACACGAGTGAGGTGCCATTTTTATTGGGAGACCTGGGGGAATGCTGGGTGGTAGGAAATTTGTGTCAGCCCGGTGATCCCTCAACTTTCCCACACAGAAATTTGAGAAAAATGTGATTTTATCAGCTAAAATTGAGGTTTGCAGGGTATTCTGGGTAGGAAAACGTTGGGTGATCCATGCAAGCCATACTTCCCTGGATTCCCCCGGGTCTCTAGTTTTCAGAAATGTGTGGGTTTGGTAGGTTTCCCTACATGGCCGCCGAGTCTGGGGCCAAAAACCCAGGTGACCCCCTTGCAAAAACAGTTCATTTTGTGATAGGTAATATTGATGTCACCACAATATGTTTTGGGCCCTTGTCTGTCGTGGGCACTTGGCCCACCCACACGAGTGAGGTACCATTTTTAATGGGAGACCTGGGGAAACGCTGGGTGGTATGAAATTTGTGTCAGCCCGGTGATCCCACAACTTTCCCACATGGAAATTTGAGAAAAATTTGATTTTTTCAGCTAGTAAGATTCCAGGGCATCACTCCGGGCTGGGATACAGACAGTGAAAGACCTAAGGAAACCCGCTAGACTATAGAGTGACGGGGCAAGGGAATTAGGAATATATCCTTCCTATTTAAGTTCAAGCTGGAACTACATAAGCGAGAGATGCTGAATATTTTGCCAATTTATTCATGACCCAGTGGAGACTCCGACTAACTCAATAGACATGCATAATGGCCATCCCCAGGTATAATCTCCCTGGTTTGCGCATCTCACACTCCGGAACCACCCCTTAGGGGTTGAGATGCGTCCAGCCAGCGCCGAAGGAAAGGCATCCATGATTTTCTTATTTATACCTCTCTTTTTTATCTATATCTCGCAGATTGACCTGTAGTGGTGAGAGCCTTGTGGTCTATTCTGGTATGTAACCCTTCACAGTTATATACATGTCATGTAGACTAACTTCCTTTCAGTGTGTCACAACTAATGTAGCTGACATTACTTGCCTATCCTATTGCATTCGATAGAATCATTTAGACCCTCCTTGTCCACTTTTTCAGAGAAAATCCAGTGAGCCTCCTTTTGGACCAACATGTTCTCAATAGTGTGTGCTTCCCCCATTACTCTTTCCAATACTGTCCATTTTAAATCTCTGCAATCATGGTTAGCTTCTTGAAAGTGACGGACAAGACGGGTAGTGAGTTTTCTTGCCTTGAGGGTGCTAATGTGTTCTTGAACTCACACCTTAATTTTCCTTGAGGTCAGACCAATATAATGTAGCCCACAATCACAAGTCAAGCGGTAAATAACATTAGTGGTGTTACAATAGCTGAACTTATTTTGGAACCAGGTCCTCCTGTCCGCCAAGACAACACTTTTGGACATTTGAGTCAAGTTGCACACTGCAATTCTCACATGGGAAATGTCCAGACGGGACCCCCCGTTTCCTGTTTGCGTGGATTATATTGGCGAGTGTGGACCAGCCGGTCCCTCAAATTGGTAGCTCTTTTAAAGGCAAATCTTAGTTGGGGCATTTTCTTTGGACCTGTGTCCAGCATATGCCAATGTTTCCTAATAATTTGTCTGATTTTAGTAGACAAGGGGTCAAAGGTGGTCATTACTGGGAGGTACTCCTCTTTAGTTTTATTACTCCTTTCCAGGAGAGCCTTTCTTGGGGTACTTAATGCTCACTTGCGTGCCCTCTTGATCATCTTAGGGGGGTCCGCTCTCTCCCTAAGGTGTTGAGCCAGACACTTAGACTGTGGTGCATACATCTCTGTATCCGTACAGTTCCTGCGATATCTGAAAAACGGACCCACCGGGAGATTATCCCGCAATGCCCTGGGATGGAACAACCGATAGTGCAGTAGCGAGTTTCTATCTGTGGGCTTCTGATGGACAGTAGTGCATAGTTTCTGGTCCTTTGCTGTAATGTCCAGGTCCAAATAGACCCCCGATCGCCTATCTATATTCCATGTGAAACGTAGACAGCTTGCGACTTCATTCAGCCATTATAAGAAGTCATGTAATCGATCCTCAGTTCCTGTCCAAATACACAGCACATCGTCAATATATCTCTTCCAGAGAGATATATATTGACGAAATGGATTAGAGGCATGATGTATAAAGTTCTTTTCAAATTGACCAACGTAGATACACGCCAGGCTGGGCGCAGAAATTGCTCCCATAGAGGTCCCGGAGACTTGCAGGTACAACTGATTCTTTTAACCAAAGAAATTCCTGGTGAGAGCCAATTAGATACACTTAAGGACAAAGGACGGTGGTGTATCATAGAACCACTCACGTCCCCCAAGAGCACGCGCTGCTGCCACCAGCGTGACATCTTGGGGGATGCTGGTATATAATGATTCAATATCGATGGTAACCAGGAACTGATTAGATGGGTCATATTCCAAAGGCTCCAGAATGTTAAGGATATCAGTGGTATCCTGCACAAAAGACGGTTGGTTGATAATGGTCTCCCGTAGAAAAAAATCGGCAAACTGTGACAAGGGTTCTAGCAGTAATTGAATACCTGACACAATCGAGCATCCAGGGGGTGGACGTTGAGCCTTATGAATTTTAGGCAGAATGTAGAATGCTGGAGTTCTAGGTTTGGGGTTAATCAGGAACTCAGCTTCCCTATGAGTTATCCACTTCTTTGTCTTGGCATCCGCAACCATTGCCCTGATTAGATCTTGAAGTTCACCTGTAGGGTCTCTCATGGTTGGTATATAATTTGAATGTACCCCCAACACTCTCAAAACCTCAGTTTCATAATCCTCAAAATTGAGGACCACAATCGCACCGCCTTTGTCAGCAGCCGCGGTCCGTGCAGGTAACATCGGTGGGGCCGTGTAACGGGGGATTCCGAGGCACGATGCAGAGGGAAAAATAAATAAATAAATAATTTTCCCTCGGCATCGTCCATCGGAATCTCCCCTTACACGCCCCCACCCCCCCACCGCTGTTACCTGCACCGACCGCAGCTGTTTGTCAGCTGGTTTAATTGTTATTTTCTCATTCGCTTGTAGAGATTTAATAGCTCCCCAATCGGTGTTAGTCATATTCTGGAAAGCTTGCTGCCTGTGCGACTCTTCAAAATTAGTGATATCTTTCAACACCTGTTGCTCAAAAACTGTAACTTCTGGGCCCAGCAATGAGTTGGGGGGACAAAAGATCGAGGGGCGATGTAAGTTGGTGGAAAATATTGAGGGGGGTTTAGTGTCTTCTCCTCAAAAAACCTATGTAGACGGATTTTCCGCATCATTTAAAAAAATTCAGTCCTACATTTAAAGGCATCATGTTTAGGGGTTGGCACAAAACCCAAGCCTTTATTGAGAACATGTAGCTCGGATGGTGTCAGCTGGTGGTCAGAGAGATTCACTACTATGTTGTTCATTGGGGTGCCCGCCCCCTGCTGTGTGTTATCCTTGGGAGTAGGACTGCCATGTCTGATCCTGATGCCCTCTGCCTCTCCCTCTCGGGCCTCCCCTCCAAATGCCTTGCTGATTCTGGCCTAAAAAAAGACCTCAAAAGAGTGCCCAGATCCTCGTTCTGTTTACTCTGGGGTCCAAATCTCACCCTCAATTGGTTAGAAGTAGATTGTTGCTCTCCTAGCTCTTCTTCCTCACTGCTTGTGTTATAAAAGGTCCAATGGTAGGGGGCACTTTTACCCTGTCGCCGGCCTCCCCTTTGATGTTGATACTGCTGGGCCTGCTCTGTATTATGTTGGTAATATTTATCCTCTACGTATGGGAATGCCCATTCATGTGAGAAACGCTCAAGGTTACGTTTTAGGCCTTTTATTTTTTGATTAACCATGTATGTCTTATAGTCAGCAAGGTCACTCTGTATCCAGGCCAACTGTTCTTTTGTGTCATTGATCGTAGTGTCTCTTTTCAGGGATTCCTCTAGCTCTACTATCTCTTTCAGCAGTTCTTCACTCAGTCTTTTGGCTGTATTGATAATAAGTAGCAGCCAATCATGGGTGCACTTGTTGGCTATATAGCTCCAGTCACCACGGAACTGTCTATCCTCTAAAAAGATTTTCGGTTCAATCCTCATTCATGGACTAGCTGGGGCGGTGCTGGCACGGAGGTACTCATTCATCAAAGCCCCATGCAGGTTTCCCTACATGGCCACCGAGTCTGGGGCCAAAAACCCAGGTGACCCTCTTGCAAAAACAGGTCGTTTTGTGATAGGTAATTTTGATGTCCCCACAATACGTTTTGGGCACTTGCCTGTCGCGGGCACTTGGCCCACCTACACGAGTGAGGTACCATTTTCATAGGGAGACCTGGGGGAATGCTGGGTGGTAGGAAATGTGTGCCAGCCCGGTGATCCCACAACTTTCCCACACAGACATTTGAGAAAAATTTGATTTTTTCAGCTAAATTTGAGGTTTGCAGGGGATTCTGGGTAGCAAAATGTTGGGGGATCCATGCAAGCCATACCTCTCTAGATTCCCCCAGTTCTATAGTTTTCAGATATGTGTGGGTTTGGTAGGTTTCCCTAGATGGATGCCGATCCCGGGGCCGAATAACCAGGTGCCCCCCTTTCAAGAACAGGTCGTTTTGTGATAGATAATATTGATGTCTCCACAATACGATTTGGGCCCTTGCCTTTCGCGGACACTTGGCCCATCCACATGAGTGAGGTACCATTTTTATTAGGAGACCTGGGGGAACGCTGGGTGCTAGGAAATTTGTGCCAGCCCGATGATCTCACAACTTTCCCACGCAGAAATTTGAGAAAAATTTGATTGAGTCAGCTGAATTTGAGGTTTGCAGGGGATTCTGGGTAGGAAAACGTTGGGGGATCCATGCAAGCCATACCTCCCTAGACTCCCCCGGTTCTCTAGCTTTCAGAAATGTGTGGGTTTGTTAGGTTTCCCTACATGGCCGCTGAGCCTGGGACCAAAAACCCAGGTGACCCCCTTGCAAAAACAGATCGTTTTGTGATAGGTAATTTTAATGTCTCCACAATATGTTTTGGGCCCTTGCCTGTCGCGGGCACTTGGCCCACCCACACGAGTGAGGTACCATTTTTATCAAGAGACCTGTGGAAACACTGGGTGGTAGGACATTTGTCAGCCCGGTGATCCCACAACTTTCCCACACAGAAATTTGAAAAAAAAATGATATTTTCAGCTAAATTTGAGGTTTGCGGGGGATTCTGGGTAGGAAAACGTTGAGGGATCCATGCAAGCCATACCTCCCTGGACTCCCCTAGCTCTCTAGTTTTCAGAACTGTGTGGGTTAGTAGGTTTCCCTAGATGACTGCCGAGTCCGGAACCAAAATCCCAGGTGACCCCCGTTGCAAAAACCGGTTGTATTGTGATATGTAATCTTCATGTCACCACAATACGTTTTTGGCCCTTGTGTGTTGCGGGCACTGGGCCCACCCACACAAGTGAGGTAGCATTTTTATCGGGAGACCTGGGGAAAAGCTGGGTAGTAGGAAATTTGTGTTAGCCCGGTGATCCCACAACTTTCCCACACAGACATTTGAGAAAAAATTGATTTTTTCAGATAAATTTGAGGGTTCCAGGGGATTTAGGGTTGGAAATCTTTGGGTAATCCATTCAGGCTGAAATTTGTGTCAGCCAGGTGATTCCACAACTTTCCCACACAGAAATGTGAGAAAATCAGATTTTTTTCAGCTAAATTTGAGGTATGCAGGGGATTCTGGGTAGGAAGACATTGGGGGATCCATGCAAGCCATACCTCCTTGGACTTCCCTGGGTCTCTAGTTTTCAGAAAAGTGTGGGGTTGGTAGGTTTCCATAGATGGCCCAGTGCCAAAAAACCAGGTGACCCCTTGCAAAAACAGGTAATTTTGTGATAGGTAACTTTGATGTCTCCAAAATATGTTTTGGGCCCTTGCCTGTCGCGGATACTTGGCCCACCCACACGAGTGAGGTACCATTTTTATCGGGAGACCTGGGGGAACACTCGGTGGTAGGAAATTTGTCATCCCTGTGATCCCACAACTTTCCCACACAGAAATGTGTGAACAATGTGATATTTTCAGCTAAATTTGAGGTTTGCAGGAGATTCTGGGTAGGAAAACGTTGAGGGATCCATGCAAGCCATACCTCCCTGGACTCCCCTAGCTCTCTAGTTTTAAAAATTGTGTGGGTTTGGTAGGTTTCCCTAGATGGCTGCCGAGTCCGGAACCAAAATCCCAGGTGACCCCCGTTTCAAAAAGAGGTTGTTTTGTGATAGGTAATATTCATGTCACCACAATACGTTTTTGGCCCTTGTGTGTTGCGGGCACTTGGCCCACCCACACTTGTGAGGTAGCATTTTTATCGGGAGACATGGGGGAAAGCTGGGTAGTAGGAAATTTGTGTCAGCCCCGTGATCCCAAAACTTTCACACACAGAAATGTGAGAAAAATCAGATTTTTTCAGCTAAATATGAGGTTTGCAGGGGATTCTGGGTAGGAAAACATTGGGGGATCCATGCAAGCCATACCTCCTTGGACTTCCCTGGGTCTCTAGTGTTCAGAAAAGTGTGGGTTTGGTAGGTTTCCCTAGATGGCCCAGTGCCAAAAACCCAGGTGACCCCTTTGCAAAAACAGGTCATTTTGTGATAGGTAACTTTGATGTCTCCACAATACGTTTTGGGCCCTTGCCTGTCGCGGATACTTGGCCCAACCACACGAGTGAGGTACCATTTTTATCGGGAGACCTGAGGGAACACTGGGTGGTAGGAAATTTGTCTGAACGGTGATCCCACAACTTTCCCACCCAAAAATTTGAGAATAATTAGATATTTTCAGCTAAATTTGAAGTTTGCAGGGGATTCTGGGTAGGAAAATGTTGAGGGATCCATGCAAGTCATACCTCCCTGGACTCCCCTAGCTCGCTAGTTTTCAGAATTGTGTGGGTTTGGTAGGTTTCCATAGATGGCCCAGGGCCAAATACCCAGGTGACCCCCTTGCAAAAACAGGTTGTTTTGTGATAGGTAATGTTCATGTCACCACAATATGCTTTTGGTCCATGTCTGCTGCGGGCACTTGGCCCACCCACACGAGTGAGGTACAATTTTTATTGGGAGACCTGGGGGAAAGCTGGGTAGTAGGAAATTTGTGTCAGCCCAGTGATCCCACAACTTTCCCACACAGAAATGTGAGAAAAACTAATTTTTTCAGCTAAATTTGAGGGTTGCAGGGGATTCTGGGTAGGAAAACATTGAAGGATCCAGGCAAGCCATACCTCCCTGGACTCCCCTAGCTCTCTAGTTTTCAGAAATGTGTGGGTTTGGTAGGTTTCCCTAGATGGTTGCCGAGTCCGGGGCCAAAATCCCAGGTGACCCCCTTGCAAAAACAGGTAGTTTTGTGATAGGTAATATTGATGTCACCACAATAAGTTTTAGGCCCTTGTCTGTCGCGGGCACTTGGCCCACCCACACGATTAAGGTACCATTTTTATTGAGAGACCTGTGGAAACGCTGGGTGGTAGGAAATTTGTGTGAGCCCGGTGATCCCACAACTTTCCCACACAGACATGTGAGAAAAATGTGATTTTTTTCAGCTAAATTTGAGGTTTGCAGGGGATTTTGGGTAGGAAAACTTAGGGGGCTCCATGCAAGCCATACCTCCCTGGACTCCGCCCGGTGTTTAGTGTTCAGAAATGTGTGAATTTGGTAGGTTTCCCAAAATGGCTGACGATCCTGGGGCCAAAAACTCAGGTGACCCCCCTTGCAAAAACAGGTCGTTTTGTAATAGGTAATACTGAAGTCTCAACCATAGATTTTGGGCCCTTGCCTGTGGTGGGCACTTGGCCTACCCACACGAGTGAGGTACCATTTTTATTGGGAGACCTGGAGAAATGCTTGGTGGTAGGAAATTTGTGTCAGCCCAGTGATCCCGCAACTTTCCCACACGGAAATTTTCAAAAAATGAGATTTTTTCAGCTAAATTTGAGGTTTGCAGGGGATTCTGGGTGGGAAAACGTTGAGGGATCCATGCAAGCCATACCTCCCTGGACTCCCCCAGTTCTCTATTTCTCAGAATTGTGTGGGTTTGGTAGGTGTCCCTACATGGCCGTCGAGCCTGGAGCCAAAACCTCGGTGACCCCCTTGCGAAAAGAGGTCGTTTTGTGACAGGTAATTTTGATGTCTACACAATACGTTTTGGGCCCTTGCCTGTCGCGGGCACTTGGCTCAACCACACGAGTGAGGTACCATTTTTATAGGGATACCTGGGGGAATGCTGGGTGGTAGGAAATTTGTGTCAGCCCGGTGATCCCCCAACTTTCCCACACAGACATTTGAGAAAAATTGGATTTTTTCAGCTAAATTTGTGCTTTGCAGGGGATACTGGGTAGGAAAACGTTGGGGGATCCATGCAACCATACCTCCTTGGACTTCCCTGGATCTCTAGTTTTCAGAAAAGTGTGTATTTGGTAGGTTTTCCTAGATGGCCCAGGGCCAAAAACCCAGGTGACCCCCTTGCAAAAACAGGTCATTTTGTGATAGGTAACTTTGATGTCTCTACAATAAGTTTTGGGCCCTTGCCTGTCCCGGATACTTGGCCCATCCATATGAGTGAGGTACCAGTTTTATCGGGGGACCTGCGGAAACACTGGGTGGTAGGACATTTGTCAGCCCGGTGATCCCACAACTTTCCCACACAGAAATTTGAGAAAAATTTGATATTTTCAACTAAATTTGAGGTTTGCGGGGCATTCTGGGTAGGAAAACGTTGAGGGATCCATGCAAGCCATACCTCCCTGGACTCCCCTAGCTTTCTAGTTTTCAGAATTGTGTGGGTTTAGTAGGTTTCCCTAGATGACTGCCGAGTCCGGAACCAAAATCCCAGGTGACCCCCGTTTCAAAAAGAGGTTGTTTTGTGATAGGTAATATTCATGTCACCACAATACGTTTTTGGCCCTTGTGTGTTGCGGGCACTTGGCCCACCCACACGAGTGAGGTAGCATTTTTATCGGGAGACATGGGGGAAAGCTGGGTAGTAGGAAATTTGTGTCAGCCCGGTGATCCCAAAACTTTCACACACAGAAATGTGAGAAAACTCAGATTTATTCAGCTAAATATGAGGTTTGCAGGGGATTCTGGGTAGGAAAACATTGGGGGATCCATGCAAGCCATACCTCCTTGGACATCCCTGGGTCTCTAGTGTTCAGAAAAGTGTGGGTTTGGTAGGTTTCCCTAGATGGCCCAGGGCCTAAAACCCAGGTGACCCCCTTGCAAAAATAGGTCATTTTGTTATAGGTAACTTTGATGTCTCCACAATACGTTTTGGGCCCTTGCCTGTCGTGGATACTTGGCCCACCCACACGATTGAGGTACCATTTTTATCGGGAGACTTGGGGAAAAGCTGGGCAGTAGGAAACTTGTATCAGCCCGGTGATACCACAACTTTACCTCATAGAAATGTGAGAAAAAAAAATGTTCAGCTAAATTTGAGGTTTGCAGGGGATTCTAGGTAGGAAAACATTGAGGGATCCATGCAAATCATACCTCCCTGGACTCCCCTAGCTCGCTAGTTTTCAGAATTGTGTGGGTTTGGTAGGTTTCCATAGATGGCCCAGGGCCAAATACCCAGGTGACCCCCTTGCAAAAACAGGTTGTTTTGTGATAGGTAACTTTGATGTCTCCACAATACGTTTTGGGCCCTTGCCTGTCGCGGATACTTGGCCCACCCACACGAGTGAGGTACCATTTTTATCGGGAGACCTGTGGAAACGCTGGGTGGTAGGAAATTTGTCAGCCCGGTGATCCACCAACTTTCCCACACAGAAATTTGAGAAAAATGTGATATTTTCAGCAAAATTTGAGGTTTGCAGGGGATTCTGGGTAGGAAAACATTGAGGGATCCATGCAAGCCATTTTTATTGGTAGACCTGGGGGATTGCTGGGTGGTAGGACACTTGTGTCAGCCCGGTGATCCCACAACTTTCTCACACAGACATGTGAGAAAAATCTGATTTTTTCAGCTAAATTTGAGGTTTGCAGGGGATTCTGGGTAGGAAAACATTGGGGGATCCATGCAAGCCATACCTCCCTGGACTCCCCTATCTCTCTAGTTTTCAGAATTGTGTGGGTTTGGTAGGTTTCCCTAAATGTCCGCCAAATCCGGAGCCAAAATCCCAGGTGACCCCCTTTGCAAAAACAGGTTGTTTTGTGATAGGTAATATTCATGTCACCACAATACGTTTTTGGCCCTTGTGTGTTGCGGGCACTGGGCCCACCCACACAAGTGAGGTAGCATTTTTATCGGGAGACCTGGGGGAAAGCTGGGTAGTAGGAAATTTGTGTTAGCCCGGTGATCCCACAACTTTCCCACACAGACATTTGAGAAAAATTGGATTTTTTCAGCTAAATTTGTGCTTTGCAGGGGATACTGGGTAGGAAAACGTTGGGGGATCCATGCAACCATACCTCCTTGGACTTCCCTGGATCTCTAGTTTTCAGAAAAGTGTGTATTTGGTAGGTTTTCCTAGATGGCCCAGGGCCAAAAATCCAGGTGACCCCCTTGCAAAAACAGGTAGTTTTGTGATAGGTAACTTTGATGTCTCCACAATAAGTTTTGGGCCCTTGCCTGTCCCGGATACTTGGCCCACCCATACGAGTGAGGTACCAGTTTTATCGGGGGACCTGCGGAAACACTGGGTGGTAGGACATTTGTCAGCCCGGTGATCCCACAACTTTCCCACACAGAAATTTGAGAAAAATTTGATATTTTCAGCTAAATTTGAGGTTTGCGGGGCATTCTGTGTAGGAAAACGTTGAGGGATCCATGCAAGCCATACCTCCCTGGACTCCCCTAGCTCTCTAGTTTTCAGAATTGTATGGGTTTAGTAGGTTTCCCTAGATGACTGCCGAGTCCGGAACCAAAATCCCAGGTGACCCCCGTTGCAAAAACAGGTTGTTTTGTGATAGGTAATATTCATGTCACCACAATACGTTTTTGGTCCTTGTGTGTTGCGGGCACTGGGCCCACCCACACAAGTGAGGTAGCATTTTTATCGGGAGACCTGGGGGAAAGCTGGGTAGTACGAAATTTGTGTTAGCCCGGTGATCCCACAACTTTCCCACACAGACATTTGAGAAAAATCTGATTTTTCAGATAATTTGAGGGTTCCAGGGGATTTTGGGTTGGAAATCTTTGGGTAATCCATTCAGGCTGAAATTTGTATCAGCCCGGTGATTCCACAACTTTCCCACACAGAAATGTGAGAAAAATCGGATTTTTTCAGCTATTTTTGAGGTCTGCAGGGGATTCTGGGTAGGAAGACATTGGGGGATCCATGCAAGCCATACCTCCTTGGACTTCCCTGGGTCTCTAGTTTTCAGAAAAGTGTGGGTTTGGTAGGTTTCCCTAGATGGCCCAGTGCCAAAAACCCAGGTGACCGCCTTGCAAAAACAGGTCATTTTGTGATAGGTAACTTTGATGTCTCCAAAATATGTTTTGGGCCCTTGCCTGTCGCGGATACTTGGCCCACCCACACGAGTGAGGTACCATTTTTATCGGGAGACCTGGGGGAACACTCGGTGGTAGGAAATGTGTTAGCCCTGTGATCCACAACTTTCCCACACAGAAATTTGTGAAAAATGTGATATTTTCAGCTAAATTTGAGGTTTGAGGGGGATTCTGGGTAGGAAAACGTTGAGGGATCCATGCAAGCCATACCTCCCTGGACTCCCCTAGCTCTCTAGTTTTCAGAATTGTGTGGGTTTGGTAGGTTTTCCTAGATGGCCGCCAAGTCCGGGGCCAAAATCCCAGGTGACCCACTTGCAAAAACAGGTTGTTTTGTGATAGGTAATATTCATGTCACCACAATACGTTTTTGTCCCTTGTCTGTTGCGGGCACTTGGCCCACCCACACGAGTGAGGTACCATTTTTATCGGGAGACCTGGGGAAAAGCTGGGTAGTAGGAAATTTGTGTCAGCCCGGTGATCCCACAACTTTCCCACATAGAAATTTGAGAAAAATTTGATATTTTCAGCTAAATTTGAGGTTTGCAGGAGATTCTGGGTAGGAAACGTTGAGGGATCCATGCAAGCCATACCTCCCTGGACTCCCTAGCTCTCTAGTTTTCAAAATTGTGTGGGTTTGGTAGGTTTCCTGTTAGAAATGGGGGTCTCTAGTTGGCAATGGCTGGCCACTGTCCAAGTAGGGACCCTTCTTCCTAAGTCAGAGTGAGAGGGCTACCCTCTTTAATACCCCTGCTCAACCCTGTGGTAACGTAGCACGAGCAGGTAGGCTTATCTCAGAGGCAGTGTGTGAAGCATTTATGACCATACACAGTAACACAGTGAGGAACACTACAAAGGGACACCACACAAGTAGTTATAAAAAATAAGTATCTTTATATAAAGGCAGATTTATCACACGACCAATAACTGTAAAAGCCACACTACTGTCAAAAATAGGATTGCTGTTGAAGGGCTGTTACAAATAGTTCAAAGGTTGCAAGAATAAGGTTCACATTCAAAGCAGGGGTCTCTGCGACTCTTTCTCATTCAGAGGTTGCAACAATAAGGTTCAAATTCAAAGCAGGGGTCTCTGCGACCCTTTCTCATTCCGAGGTTGCAACAATAAGGTTCAAATTCAAAGCAGGGGTCTCTGCGACCCTGTCTCGCTCAGAGGTTGCAAAAATAAGGTTCAAATTCAAAGCAGTGGTCTCTGCGACCCTTTCTCGCACAAAGTACCTAAATTCAGTAGCAAAACCAACAAAATGTCGCAAAGAAGTGGTAGCGATGATTTTCCTCACGCGAGGCCGGCGATGCGTTAAATCCTTGCCGCAAGGGAGGATGATGCGCCGATCTGCTGATGCGTGCGGAGACGATGCGACCAACTTCTGCACGCTAGGCCGCCGATGCGATGACTTTCTTGCCGCGAGGGATGCGACGAGCCTGTTGCGTTGTGCGATTGTGTTGCGATGCGAAGAAATGGCGCTCCGCCAGGGAGCGACGAAATCCGGTGCGATGCGATGAAAATGGCGGACGCACGGCGCTCCGCAATGCGATGTCTTGAAGCGATGATTTCTTTAGGGGTTGCGAGCGCTCGGTGACAGCAGCGCGATGATTTTTCCAGCGCGTCTCGGCTGCAGCGGCTCGCAAAGAGGCGTTAGCGATGGTTTCGTGTTGCGAGCACTCAGCGGCAGCAGCGCGGTGATTTTTCCAGCGCTCTCGGCTGCAGCGGCTCGCAAAGGTGCGTTAGCGTCTATTTCCAGCACTCTTTTCTCTGAAGCAAACTAGAGGCCCTGGAACTCACAGGAGCCTCATCAGCAGATAGCAATCCTCGCAGGGAGGAAGCAGGAGGTTGGTGGTGGAGTCTGATGTGCCTGAGACTCCAGCAGGAGGCTAGCTCTTTTCCTAGCCCTTGGGTAATTGCTGTAACAAAAATAAAAGTTCTCTCAAAAGTTCCTTTTCCTCTTCTTCAAGGTCCAGTGTTCACTGCTGCAGGCCAGTGCAAGAAACAACACACAAGCACAAGGACAGTCACTTCCTGCAGATTCCTCCAGTGGCACGGACAGAGTTTCCTCTCCAGATCCAAAAGCAATACAAAATGTAGGGGTTTGAGCACAGATATTTATACCCCAAAAGTCTTTGTTCTTAGAAGCTACCAGTCACTGAACCTAGCCAGAACCAGTTCTGCTTAGGCCTGGAGCACTTTGTTTACCAGGCTGCTTTCTTCCTTTCAGAAAGAGGGGGTCTGCTAGCAGACACACAGTAGGAGGTGGAGCCAGCATTCACCTTGCCAGGCACAGCCCTATTCAGGTCAAGGAGCCACCCCTCCCCACACTCTAAATGCAGATCTCTCTATTCAACCCAGGTCTGACTCAGCCTGCCCTGCCCCTCTAAAACCAGACAGCCAATACACATAACAGCAGAGCACACTGGAAGGCTTAGGCAAAAAAAATACCTACTTTCTAAAAGTGGTATTTTCAAACACAGATTATAAATATAAACTTCACTAAAAGATGTATTTTAATATTCTGAGCTCAGGCATACTAAATTCGTTTTTCTACCATGTTCCTGGGGTCAGTTAGGACTATAGGATGTAATAGCCAAATTGCCCATTCTAGCCTATGAGGAACAGGTAGCCTTACAGTAGTGAAAAACGAAATGGGGTGTAATTCACTACCAGGACATGCTACACATACCAAGGCATGTCCTACCTTACACATACAATGCACCCTACCATAGGGGTGACTTACAAGATGCCAAGGGAAGGTTCAGGGGCTGGGAAGGGGGTGCACTTCACAGCCAAGATGGCAGTTCTGGACTGCACACAGACACTGCAGTGGCAGGTCTGAGACACACTTTACAAGCTGCTTCTGTGGGTGGCGCAAACCAGCGCTGCATGCCCACCAGCAGCATTTGGTTTACCAGCCCTGGGCACACACAGGCCACACTACTAGGGACTAACAGGTAAACCAAATAAGCCAATCAGGGATATACCAATTCACATAGACATATTTACAAAGGGAGAGCATATGCACTTTAGCACTGAACAGCAGTGGTAAAGTGCCCAGAGTCATAAAACCAACAGAAACAGGTCAGCAAAAATACAGGAGGCAGGCAAAACGTTTAGGGGTGACCCTGCAAAAAGGGCCATTTCCAACATTTCCCTAGATGGCTGCCGAGTCCGGAGCCAAAATCCCAGGTGACCCCCGTTGCAAAAAGAGGTTGTTTTGTGATAGGTAATATTCATGTCACCACAATACGTTTTTGGCCCTTGTGTGTTGCGGGCACTTGGCCCACCCACACAAGTGAGGTAGCATTTTTATCGGGAGACCTGGGGGAAAGCTGGGTAGTAGGGAATTTGTGTCAGCCCGGTGATCCCAAAACTTTCACACACAGAAATGTGAGAAAAATCAGATTTTTTTCAGCTAAATATGAGGTTTGCGGGGGATTCTGGGTAGGAAAACATTGGGTGATCCATGCAAGCCATACCTCCTTGGATGTCCCTGGGTCTCTAGTTTTCAGAAAAGTGTGGGTTTGGTAGGTTTCCCTAGATGGCCCAGGGCCTAAAACCCAGGTGACCCCCTTGCAAATATAGGTCATTTTGTTATAGGTAACTTTGATGTGTCCACAATACGTTTTGGGCCCTTGCCTGTCGCGGATACTTGGCCCACCCACACGATTGAGGTACCATTTTTATCGGGAGACTTGGGGAAAAGCTGGGCAGTAGGAAACTTGTATCAGCCCGGTGATACCACAACTTTACCTCATAGAAATGTGAGGAAAAAAAAATTTCAGCTAAATTTGAGGTTTGCAGGGGATTCTGGGTAGGAAAACTTTGAGTGATCCATGCAAGCCATTTTTATTGGTAGACCTGGGGGATTGCTGGGTGGTAGGACACTTGTGTCAGCCCGGTGATCCCAGAACTTTCTCACACAGACATGTGAGAAAAATCTGATTTTTTCAGCTAAATTTGAGGTTTGCAGGGGATTCTGGGTAGGAAAACATTGGGGGATCCATGCAAGCCATACCTCCTTGGACTTCCCTGGGTCTCTAGTTTTTAGAAATGTGTGGGTTTGGTAGGTTTCCCTAGCTGGCCCAGGGCCAAAAAACCCAGGTGACACTCCTGCAAAAACAGGTAATTTTGTGACAGGTAACTTTGATGTCTCCACAATACGTTTTGGGCCCTTGCCTGCCGCGGCCGCTTGGCCCAACCACACAAGTGAGGTACCATTTTTATAGGGAGACCTGAGGGAATGCTGGGTGATAGGAAATTTGTGTCAGCCCGGTGATCCCACAACTTTCCCACACAGACATTTGAGAAAAATCTGATTTTGTCAGATAAATTTGAGGTTTCCAAGGGATTTTGGGTTGGAAATCTCTGAGTAATCTATTCAGGCTGAAATTTGGGTCAGCCCGGTGATTCCACAACTTTCCCACACAGAAATGGGAGAAAAATCTGATTTTGTCAGCTAAATTTGAGGTTTGCAGGAGATTCTGGGTAGGAAAACGCTGGGGGATCCATGCAAGCCATACCTCCTTGGATTTCCCTGGGTCTGTAGTTTTCAGAAAAGTGTGGGTTTGGTAGGTTTCCCTAGATGGCCCAGTGCCAAAAACCCAGGTGACCCCCTTGCAAGAACAGATCATTTTGTGATAGGTAACTTTGATGTCTCGACAATACGTTTTGGGCCGTTGCCTGTCGCGGATACTTGGCCCACCCACACGAGTGAGGTACCATTTTTATCGGGAGACCTGCGGAAACACTGGGTGGTAGGAAATTTGTCAGCCTGGTGATCCCACAACTTTTCCACACAGAAATTTGAGAAAAATGTGATATTTTCAGCTAAATTTGAGGTTTGCAGGGGATTCTGGTTAGGAAAACGTTGAGGGATCCATGCAAGC
The DNA here is from genome assembly GCA_963921515.1 of Calotriton arnoldi. Lineage (NCBI taxonomy): Eukaryota > Metazoa > Chordata > Amphibia > Caudata > Salamandridae > Calotriton > Calotriton arnoldi. Next base: position 510,704 of record CAWUFW010008628.1, on the reverse strand, counting down.
CATACCTCCCTGGACTCCCCTAGCTCTCTAGTTTTTAGAATTGTGTGGGTTTGGTAGTTTTCCCTAGATGGCCGCCGATTCCGGGGCCAAAATCCCAGGTGACCCCCCTTGCAAAAACAGATTGTTTTGTGATAGGTAATATTCATGTCACCACAATACGTTTTTGGCCCTTGTCTGTTGCGGGCACTTGGCCCACCCACACGAGTGAGGTACCATTTTTATCAGGAGACTTGGGGGAAAGCTGGGTAGTAGGAAATTTATGTCAGCCCTGTGATCCCACAACTTTCCCACATAGAAATGTGAGAAAAAACAGATATTTTCAGCTAAATTTGAGGTTTGCAGGGGATTCTGGGTCGGAAACAATTGAGGGATCCATGCAAGCCATACCTCCCTGGACTCCCCTAGCTCTCTAGTTTTCAGAAATGTGTGGGTTTGGTAGGTTTCCCTAGATGGTTGCGAAGTCCGGGGCCAAAAAGCAGGTGACCCTCCTTGCAAAAACAGGTAGTTTTGTGATAGGTAATATTGATGTCACCACAATACATTTTTGGCCCTTGTCTGTCTCGGGCACTTGGCCCACCCATACGAGTGAGGTAACATTTTTATTGGGAGACCTGGGGGAACTCTGGGTGGTAGGAAATTTGTGTCAGCCCGGTGATCCCACAACTTTCCCACACAGACATGTGAGAAAAATTGGATTTTTTTCAGCTAAATTTGAGGTTTGCAGGGTATTCTGGGTAGGAAAATGTTGTGTGATCCATGCAAGCCATACCTCCCTGGACTCCTCCCGGTGTTTAGTGTTAAAAAATGTGTGGGTTTGGTAGGTTTCCCAACATGGCTGCCGAGTCTGGGGCCAAAAACTCAGGTGACCCCCCTTGCAAAAACAGGTCGTTTTGTGATAGATTATATTGATGTCTCAACCATAGGTTTTGGGCCCTTGCCTGTGGCGGGCACTTGGGCCACCCACTCGAGTGAGGTACCATTTTTATTGCGAGACCTGGGGGAATGCTTGGTGGTAGGAAATTTGTGTCAGCCCAGTGATCCCACAACTTTCCCACACAGAAAGTTTTGAAAAATGAGATTTCTTCAGCTAAATTTGAGGTTTGCAGGGGATTCTGGGTAAGAAAACGTTGCGGGATCCATGCAAGCCATACCTCCCTGGACTCCCCCAGTTCTCTATTTCTCAGAATTGTGTGGGTTTAGTATGTGACCCTACATGGCCGTCGAGACTGGGGCCAAATACTCGGTGACCCCCTTGCAAAAACAGGTTGTTTTGTGACAGGTAATTGTGATTTCTCCACAATACGTTTTGGGCCCTTGCCTGTCGCGGGCACTTGGCCCAACCACACAAGTGAGGTACCATTTTTATTGGGAGACCTGGGAGAATGCTGGGTGGGAGGAAATTTGCGTCAGCCCGGTGATCCCACAACTTTCCCACACAGACATGTGAGAAAAATTGTATTTTTTCAGCTAAATTTGAGGTTTGCAGGGTATTCTGGGTAGGAAAATGTTGGGTGATCCATGCAAGCCATACCTCCCTTGACTCACCCGGGTCTCTAGTTTTCAGAAATGTCTGGGTTTGGTAGGTTTCCCTACATGGCCGCCGAGCCTGGGGCCAGAAACCCAGGTGACCCCCTTGCAAAAACAGGTAGTTTTGTGGCAGGTAATTTTGATGTTTCCACAATACGTTTTGGGCCCTTGCCTGCCGCGGCCGCTTGGCTCAAGCACATGAGTGAGGTAGCATTTTTATAGGGAGACCTGGGGGAATGCTGTGTGGTAGGAAATTTGTGTCAGCCCGTTGATCCCACAACTTTCCCACACAGACATTGATCCCACAACTTTCCCACACAGACATTTGAGAAAAATCCGATTTTTCCAGCTAAATTTGAGGTTTGCAGGGTATTCTGGGTAGGAAAACGTTGTGTGATCCATGCAAGCCATACCTCTCTGGACTTCCCTGGGTCTCTAGTTTTCAGAAAAGTGTTGGTTTGGTAGGTTTTCCTAGATGGCCCAGTGCCAAAAACCCAGATGACCCCCTTGCAAGAACAGATCATTTTGTGATAGGTAACTTTGATGTCTCCACAATACGTTTTGTGCCCTTGCCTGTCGCGGATACTTGGCCCACCCACACGAGTGAGGTACCATTTTTATCGGGAGACTTGCGGAAACACTGGGTGGTAGGAAATTTGTGTCAGCCCGGTGATCCCACAACTACCCCACACAGACATTTGAGAAAAATCTGATTTTTTCAGATAAATTTGATGTTTCCAGGGGATTCTGGGTTGGAAAACTTTGGGTAATCCATTCACGCTGAAATCTGTGTCAGCCCGGTGATCCCACAACTTTCTCACACAGAAATGGGAGAAAAATTGGATTTTTTCAGCTAAATTTGACGTTTGCAGGGGATTCTGGGTAGGAAAACGTTGGGGGATCCATGCGAGCCATACCTCCTTGGACTTCCCTGGAACTCTATTTTTCAGAAAAGTGTGGGTTTGGTAGGTTTTCCAAGATGGCCCGCCGAGCCTGGGGCCAAAACCCAATTGAACCCCCTTGCAAAAACAGGTCGTTTTGTGATAGGTAATTTTGATGTCTCCACAATACGTTTTGGGCCCTTGCCTGTCGCCGGCACTTGGCCCACCCACACGAGTGAGGTACCATTTTTATAGGGAAACCTGGGGGAACACTGGGTGGTCAAAAATTTGTGTCAGCCCGGTGATCCCACAACTTTCCCACATAGACATTTGCGAAAAATTTGATTTTTTTCAGCTAAATTTGAGGTTTGCATGGGATTCTGCGTAGGATAATGTTGGGGATCAATGCAAGCCACACGTCCCTGGACTCCCATGGGTGTGTAGTTTTCAGAAATGTCTGGGTTTTTTGGGTCCCCTAAATAGTTGCAAACCCAGGACCAAAAACACAGGTGCTCACCTATCTATCACAAAACGACCTGGATTTTCAAGGGGGCCACCTTCGTTTTTTGTCCCGGGCTCAGCGGCCAGCTAGGGAAACCTACCAAACCCAGACATTTCAGAAAACTAGATAGCTAGGGGAGTCCAAAAAGGTGTGGCTTGCGTAGATCCCCAAAAAGTTTCCTACGCATAATCCCTTGCAAACCTTAAATTTAGCTAAAAAAAAATCACATTTCCCTTATTTTTCTGTGTGAGAAAGTTGTGGGATCACCGGGCCGCCACGAATTTCCTACCACCCAGTGTTCCGCCAGGTCTCCTGATAAAAATGGTACCTCACTTGTGTGGGTAGGCAAAGTGGCCGCAACAGGAAATGGCCCAAATCGTACTGTGTAGACTTCAAAATTACCTATCATAAAACAACCTGGTTTTGAAACGGGGGGTCACCTGTGTATTTGGCCCCGGGCTCGGCAGCCATCTAGGGATACTTACCAAACCCACACATGTCTAAAAACTAGACAGCTGGGGGAGTCCAGGGAGGTATGGCTTGTGTGGACTCCCCAACGTTTTCCTAACCAGAATCCCCTGCAAACCTCAAATTTGGCAGAAAAAAATCAATTTTTCTCAAATTACTGTGTGGGAAAGTTGTGGGATGACCGGGCTGACACAAGTTTCCTACCATCCAGCATTCCCCCAGGTCTCCTGATAACAATGGTACCTCTCACGTGTGGGTGGCCCAAGTGCCCGCGGCAGGGAAGGGCTCAAAACGTACTGTGGAGACATCAAAATGACCTATCACAAAACAACCTGGTTTTGAAAACCTGGGTTTTTGGCCCAAGTGGTCGGCCATCTTGGGAAACCTACCAAACCCACACATTTCTGAAAACTAGGCACTCTGGGAGTCCAGTGAGGTATGGCTTGCATGGATCCCCCAAAGTGTTCCTACCCAGAATCCCCTGCAAACCTGAAATTTAGCTGAAAAAATCATTTTTTTCCACACATTGTTGGGTGGGATCATTGTGTCGGCACAAATGTCCTACCACCCAGTGTTCCCCTTAGTCTCCCGAGTAAAATTATATCTCACTTTTGTGGCTGTCCAATGCAGAATCGGCAAAAGACTTATTTTTAAAAAAATGTAGCGCTTAGAATTCGCTGTGCTATGCTGTTAATCCCTATGTTTTTGGGCCCTTCCCAGTCACAGGCCTGTGGCCACCCACACAAGTGAGGTATCATTTTACTTGGGAGAACAAGGGGAATGCTGGGTGGTAAGACATTTGTGCTGGCACAGTGATCCTACACATAAATGTGTGGAAAAAGTGATTTTTTTCAGCTAAATTTTAGATTTGCAGGGGATTCTGGGTAGGAAAACATTGGAGGATCCACACAAGCCAAACCTCCCCGGACTGCCCCAGGTCTCTAGTTTTCAGAAATGTGTGGGTTTGGTAGGTTTCCCTAGATAACTGCCGAGCCCGGGGCAAAAAACCCAGGTGATCCCCCTTGCAAAACATACTCGTTTTGTAATATGTAATTTTGATATCTTCGCTATACGTTATGGGCCCTTGCCTGTCGCTGATACTTGGCCCAAATACACGAGTGAGGTACCATTTTTATCGAGAGACCTGGGGGAATGCTGGGTGGTAGGAAATTTGTGTCAGCCCGGTGATCCCACAACATTCCAACACAGACATTAGAGAAAAATATGATTTTTTCAGCTAAATTTATAGTTTGCAGGGTATTCTGGGTAGGAAAACGTTGGATGATCCATGCAAGCCATACCTCCCTAAACTCCCCCCGAGTCTCTAGTTTTCAGAAATGTGTGGGTTTGGTATGCTTCCCAACATGGCCGCCGAGCCTGGGGGCAGAAACCCAGGTGACCCCGTTGCAAAAACAGGTCGTTTTGTGACAGGTAATTTTGATGTCTCCACAATACGTTTTGGGCCCTTGCATGTCACAGGCACTTGGCCCACCCACACGAGTGAGGTACCATTTTTATAGGGAGACCTGGGGGAACACTGAGTAGTAGGAAAGTTGTGTCAGCCCGGTGATCCCACAACTTTCCCACACAGACATTTGAGAAAAATGTGATTTTTTCAGCTAAATTTGAGGTTTGCAGGGAATTCTGGGTAGGAAAACTTTTGGAGATCCATGCAAGCCATACCTCTATTGAGTCCCCCTGGTCTTTAGTGTTCAGAAATGTGTGGGTTTGGTAGGTTTCCCAACATGGCTGCCGAGCCCGGGGCCAAAATCCCAGGTGACCCCCCTTGCAAAAACAGGTCATTTGTGATTGGTCATTTAGATGTGTCCACAATATGTTATAGGCTCTTGCCTGTCGCGGTAACATGACCCATGCACCCGAGTGAGGTATCATTTTTATCAGGAGACCTGGAGGAACTCTGGGTGCTAGGAAATTGGTGTCAGCCCTGTGATCCCACAACTTTCCCACACAGAAATTTGAGAAAAATTTGATTTTTTTCAGCTAAATTTGAGGTTTGCAGGGGATTCTGGGTAGGAAAACGCTGGGGCATCCATGCAAGCCATACCTCCTTGGACTTCCCTGGGTCTGTAGTTTTCAGAAAAGTGTGGGTTAGGTAGGTTTCCCTAGATGGCCCAGGGCCAAAAACCCCGGTGACCCCCTTGCAAAAACAGATCATTTTGTGATAGGTAACTTTGATGTCTCCACAATACGTTTTGGGCCCTTGCCTGTCGCGGATACTTGGCCCACCCACACGAGTGAGGTACCATTTTTATCGGGAGACCTGCAAAAATACTGGGTGGTAGGAAATTTGTCAGCCTGGTGATCCCACAACTTTCCCACACAGAAATTTTAGAAAAATGTGAGATTTTCAGCTAAATTTGAGGTTTGCAGGGGATTCTGAGTAGGAAAACGTTGAGGGATCCATGCAAGCCATACTTCCCTGGACTCCCCTAGCTCTCTAGTTTTTAGAATTGTGTGGGTTTGGTAGGTATCCCTAGATGGCCGCCGAGTCCGGAGCCAAAATCCCAGGTGACACCCCTTGCAAAAACAGGTTGTATTGTGATAGGTAATATTCATGTCACCACAATACGTTTTTGGCCCTTGTCTGTTGAGGGCACTTGGCCCACCCACACGAGTGAGGTACCATTTTTATCGGGAGACCTGGGGGAAATCTGGGTAGTAGGAAATTTGGGTCCGCCCGGTGATGCCACAACTTTCCCACACAGAAATGTGAGAAAAATTTGATTTTTTCAGCTAAATTTGAGGTTTGCAGGGGATTCTGGGTAGGAAAACATTGGGGCATCCATGCAAGCCATACCTCCTTGGACTTCCCTGGGTCTCTAGTTTTCAGAAAAGTGTGGGTTTGGTAGGTTTCCCAACATGGCTGCCGAGCCTGGGGCCAAAAACTTAGGTGACCCCCCTTGCAAAAACAGGTCGTTTTGTGATAGGTAATATTGATGTCTCAACCTTAGGTTTTGGGCCCTTTTCTGTTGCGGGCATTTGGCCCACCCACACGAGTGAGGTACCATTTTTATCAGGAGACTTGGGGGAAAGCTGGGTAGTAGGAAATTTATGTCAGCCCGGTGATCCCAGAACTTTCCCACTTAAAAATGTGAGAAAAAACAGATTTTTTCAGCTAAATTTGAGGTTTGCAGGGGATTCTGGGTAGGAAACAATTGAGGGATCCATCCAAGCCATACCTCCCTGGACTCCCCTAGCTCTCTAGTTTTCAGAAATGTGTGGGTTTGGTAGGTTTCCCTAGATCTTTGCCAAGTCTGGGGCCAAAATCCCAGGTGACCCTCCTTGCAAAAACAGGTAGTCTTGTGATAGGTCATTTTGATGTCTCCACAATACGTTTTGGGCCCTTGCATGTCACAGGCACTTGGCCCACCCACACGAGTGAGGTACCATTTTTATAGTGAGACCAGGGGGAATTCTGGGTAGTAGGAAAGTTGTGTCAGCCCGGTGATCCCACAACTTTCCCACACAGACATTTGAGAAAAATGTGATTTGTACAGCTAAATTTGAGGTTTGCAGGGGATTCTGGGTAGGAAAACTTTGGGGGATCCATGCGAGCCGTACCTCCCTGGACTCTCCTGGTTCTCTAGTTTACAGAAATGTGTGTGTTTGGTATGTTTCCCTATATGGCCGCCGAGCCTGGGGCCAAAACCCAATTGAACCCCCTTGCAAATGCCTCTCGCCGGCACTTGGCCCACCCACACGAGTGAGGTACCATTTTTATAGGGAAACCTGGGGTAACACTGGGTGGTCAAAAATTTGTGTCAGCCCGGTGATCCCACAACTTTCCCACATAGACATTTGCGAAAAATTTGATTTTTTTCAGCTAAATTTGAGGTTTGCAGGGATTCTGCGTAGGATAATGTTGGGGATCAATGCAAGCCACACGTCCCTGGACTCCCATGGGTGTGTAGTTTTCAGAAATGTCTGGGTTTTTTGGGTCCCCTAAATAGTTGCAAACCCAGGACCAAAAACACAGGTGCTCACCTATCTATCACAAAATGACCTGGATTTTCAAGGGGGTCACCTTCGTTTTTTGTCCCGGGCTCAGCGGCCATCTAGGGAAACCTACCAAACCCAGACATTTCAGAAAACTAGATAGCTAGGGGAGTCCAGAAAGGTGTGGCTTGCGTAGATCCCCAAAAAGTTTCCTACGCATAATCCCTTGCAAACCTTAAATTTAGCTAAAAAAAATCACATTTCCTTATTTTTCTGTGTGAGAAAGTTGTGGGATCACCGGGCCGCCACGAATTTCCTACCACCCAGTGTTCCGCCAGGTCTCCTGATAAAAATGGTACCTCACTTGTGTGGGTAGGCAAAGTGGCCGCAACAGGAAATGGCCCAAATCGTACTGTGTAGACTTCAAAATTACCTATCATAAAACAACCTGGTTTTGAAAGGGGGGGTCACCTGTGTATTTGGCCCCGGGCTCGGCAGCCATCTAGGGATACTTACCAAACCCACACATGTCTGAAAACTAGACAGCTGGGGGAGTCCAGGGAGGTATGGCTTGTGTGGACTCCCAACGTTTTCCTAACCAGAATCCCTGCAAACCTCAAATTTGGCAGAAAAAATCAAATTTTTCTCAAATTACTGTGTGGGAAAGTTGTGGGATGACCGGGCTGACACAAGTTTCCTACCATCCAGCATTCCCCAGGTCTCCTGATAACAATGGTACCTCTCACGTGTGGGTGGCCCAAGTGCCCGCGGCAGGGAAGGGCTCAAAACGTACTGTGGAGACATCAAAATGACCTATCACAAAACAACTTGGTTTTGAAAACCTGGGTTTTTGGCCCGAAGTGGCCGGCCATCTTGGGAAACCTACCAAACCCACACATTTCTGAAAACTAGGCACTCTGGGGAGTCCAGTGAGGTATGGCTTGCATGGATCCCCCAAAGTGTTCCTACCCAAAATCCCCTGCAAACCTGAAATTTAGCTGAAAAAATCATTTTTTCCCACACATTGTTGGGTGGGATCATTGTGTCGGCACAAATGTCCTACCACCCAGTGTTCCCCTTAGTCTCCCGAGTAAAATGATATCTCACTTTTGTGGCTGTCCAATGCAGAATCGGCAAAAGACTTATTTTAAAAAAAATGTAGCGCTTAGAATTCGCTGTGCTATGCTGTTAATCCCTATGTTTTTGGGCCCTTCCCAGTCACAGGCCTGTGGCCACCCACACAAGTGAGGTATCATTTTACTCGGGAGAACAAGGGGAATGCTGGGTGGTAAGACATTTGTGCTGGCACAGTGATCCTACACATAAATGTGTGGAAAAAGTGATTTTTTTCAGCTAAATTTTAGTTTTGCAGGGGATTCTGGGTAGGAAAACATTGGAGGATCCACACAAGCCAAACCTCCCCGGACTGCCCCAGGTCTCTAGTTTTCAGAAATGTGTGGGTTTGGTAGGTTTCCCTAGATAACTGCCGAGCCCGGGGCAAAAAACCCAGGTGATCCCCCTTGCAAAACATACTCGTTTTGTAATATGTAATTTTGATATCTTCGCTATACGTTTTGGGCCCTTGCCTGTCGCTGATACTTGGCCCAAATACACGAGTGAGGTACCATTTTTATCGAGAGACCTGGGGGAATGCTGGGTGGTAGGAAATTTGTGTCAGCCCGGTGATCCCACAACATTCCCACACAGACATTAGAGAAAAATATGATTTTTTCAGCTAAATTTATAGTTTGCAGGGTATTCTGGGTAGGAAAACGTTGGATGATCCATGCAAGCCATACCTCCCTAAACTCCCCCCCGAGTCTCTAGTTTTCAGAAATGTGTGGGTTTGGTATGCTTCCCAACATGGCCACCGAGCCTGGGGGCAGAAACCCAGGTGACCCCGTTGCAAAAACAGGTCGTTTTGTGACAGGTAATTTTGATGTCTCCACAATACGTTTTGGGCCCTTGCATGTCACAGGCACTTGGCCCACCCACACGAGTGAGGTACCATTTTTATAGGGAGACCTGGGGGAACACTGAGTAGTAGGAAAGTTGTGTCAGCCCGGTGATCCCACAACTTTCCCACACAGACATTTGAGAAAAATGTGATTTTTCAGCTAAATTTGAGGTTTGCAGGGGATTCTGGATAGGAAAACTTTTGGAGATCCATGCAAGCCATACCTCTATTGAGTCCCCCTGGTCTTTAGTGTTCAGAAATGTGTGGGTTTGGTAGGTTTCCCAACATGGCTGCCGAGCCCGGGGCCAAAATCCCAGGTGACCCCCCTTGCAAAAACAGGTCATTTGTGATTGGTCATTTAGATGTGTCCACAATATGTTATAGGCTCTTGCCTGTCGCGGGAACATGACCCATGCACCCGAGTGAGGTATCATTTTTATCAGGAGACCTGGAGGAACTCTGGGTGCTAGGAAATTGGTGTCAGCCCTGTGATCCCACAACTTTCCCACACAGAAATTTGAGAAAAATTTGATTTTTTCAGCTAAATTTGAGGTTTGCAGGGGATTCTGGGTAGGAAAACGCTGGGGCATTCATGCAAGCCATACCTCCTTGGGCTTCCCTGGGTCTGTAGTTTTCAGAAAAGTGTGGGTTAGGTAGGTTTCCCTAGATGGCCCAGGGCCAAAAACCCCGGTGACCCCCTTGCAAAAACAGATCATTTTGTGATAGGTAACTTTGATGTCTCCACAATACGTTTTGGGCCCTTGCCTGTCCCGGATACTTGGCCCACCCATACGAGTGAGGTACCATTTTTATCGGGAGACCTGCAAAAATACTGGGTGGTAGGAAATTTGTCAGCCTGGTGATCCCACAACTTTCCCACACAGAAATTTTAGAAAAATGTGAGATTTTCAGCTAAATTTGAGGTTTGCAGGGGATTCTGAATAGGAAAACGTTGAGGGATCCATGCAAGCCATACCTCCCTGGACTCCCCTAGCTCTCTAGTTTTTAGAATTGTGTGGGTTTTGTAGGTATCCCTAGATGGCCGCCGAGTCCGGAGCCAAAATCCCAGGTGACACCCCTTGCAAAAACAGGTTGTATTGTGATAGGTAATATTCATGTCACCACAATACGTTTTTGGCCCTTGTCTGTTGCGGGCACTTGGCCCACCCACACGAGTGAGGTACCATTTTTATCGGGAGACCTGGGGGAAATCTGGGTAGTAGGAAATTTGTGTCCGCCCGGTGATGCCACAACTTTCCCACACAGAAATGTGAGAAAAATTGGATTTTTTCAGCTAAATTTGAGGTTTGCAGGGGATTCTGGGTAGGAAAACATTGGGGGATCCATGCAAGACATACCTCCTTGGACTTCCCTGGGTCTCTAGTTTTCAGAAAAGTGTGGGTTTGGTAGGTTTCCCAACATGGCTGCCGAGCCTGGGGCCAAAAACTCAGGTGACCCCCCTTGCAAAAACAGGTCGTTTTGTGATAGGTAATATTGATGTCTCAACCTTAGGTTTTGGGCCCTTTTCTGTTGCGGGCACTTGGCCCACCCACACGAGTGAGGTACCATTTTTATCAGGAGACTTGGGGGAAAGCTGGGTAGTAGGAAATTTATGTCAGCCCGGTGATCCCAGAACTTTCCCACTTAAAAATGTGAGAAAAACAGATTTTTTCAGCTAAATTTGAGGTTTGCAGGGGATTCTGGGTAGGAAACAATTGAGGGATCCATCCAAGCCATACCTCCCTGGACTCCCCTAGCTCTCTAGTTTTCAGAAATGTGTGGGTTTGGTAGGTTTCCCTAGATCTTTGCCAAGTCTGGGGCCAAAATCCCAGGTGACCCTCCTTGCAAAAACAGGTAGTCTTGTGATAGGTCATTTTGATGTCTCCACAATACGTTTTGGGCCCTTGCATGTCACAGGCACTTGGCCCACCCACACGAGTGAGGTACCATTTTTATAGTGAGACCAGGGGGAATTCTGGGTAGTAGGAAAGTTGTGTCAGCCCGGTGATCCCACAACTTTCCCACACAGACATTTGAGAAAATTTTGATTTTTTCAGCTAAATTTGAGGTTTGCAGGGGATTTTGGGTAGGAAAACGTTCCCCTTAGTCTCCCGAGTAAAATGATATCTCACTTTTGTGGCTGTCCAATGCAGAATCGGCTAAAGACTTATTTTTAAAAAAATGTAGCGCTTAGAATTCGCTGTGCTATGCTGTTAATCCCTATGTCTTTGGCCCTTCCCAGTCACAGGCCTGTGGCCACCCACACAAGTGAGGTATCATTTTACTCAGGAGAACAAGGGGAATGCTGGGTGGTAGGACATTTATGCTGGCACAGTGATCCTACACATAAATGTGTGGAAAAAGTGATTTTTTCAGCTAAATTTTAGTTTTGCAGGGGATTCTGGGTAGGAAAACATTGGAGGATCCACACGAGCCAAACCTCCCTGGACTGCCCCAGGTCTCTAGTTTTCAGAAATGTGGGGGTTTGGTAGGTTTCCCTAGATAGCTGCCGAGCCCGGGGCAAAAAAACCAGGTGATCCCCCTTTAAAACAAGCTCGTTTTGTAATATGTAATTTTGATATCTTCGCTATACGTTTTGGGCCCTTGCCTGTCGCGGGTACTTAGCCCACCCACACGGGTGGGGTACCATTTTTATCGGGAGACCTGTGGGATTGCTGGGTGGTAGGAAATTTGTATCAGCCCGGTGATCCCACAACTTTCTTACACAGAAATCTTAGAAAAAATTGATTTTTTCAGCTAAATTCGAGGTTAGCAGGGGATTCTAGGTAGGAAAATGTTGAGGGATCCATGGAAGCCATACCTCCCTGGACTCCCCCAGTTCTCTAGAATTTAGAAATGGGTAAGTTTGGTAGGTTTCCCTAGATGGCCGCCAAACCTGGGGCCAAAAACCCTGGTGACCCCCTTGCAAAAACAGGTAGTTTTGTGATAGGTGATAGGTAATTTTGATGTCTCCAAAACAAGCTTTGGGCCCTTGCCTGCATGGATACTTGGCCCACCCACAAGAGTGAGGTACTGTTTTTATCGGGAGACTTTGGAGAACGCGGGGTGGGTGGAAGTTTGTGGACCCACGCAGATTCCAGAGCTTTTCATCACAGAAATGTGGGGAATATGTGTTTTTTTTTAATTAAAGTCTGAGGTTTGCCAGACAAGTCACGCCCTCCTGGATTCCCTTTGGGTGTCTAGTTTCCCAAAATATATAGGTTTGCTGGGTTTCCCTAGGTGCCGGTAGAGCTTGGGTTCAAAATCCACAGCAAGGCACTTTGCAAAAAAGGGTCAGTTTTCACTGTAAAACTGTGGTGTGTCCAACTTGAGTTTTGGGCCGTTTCCTGTTGCGGGCACTAGGCCTACCCACACAATTGAGACCATTTTTATCGTAAGACTTTGGGGAATGTGAGGTGGGTAGAATTCTGTGGATCCATGCAGATTCCAGAACTCTCCATCACAGAAATGTGAGGAAAATGTGTTTTTGTTACAAAGTTTGAGGTTTGCAAGGCATTCTGGGTAACAGTACCTGGTGAGAGCCACACAAGTCACTTCATCCTGGATTCCCCTGAGTGTCTAGTTCTTAAAAATGTATAGGTTTGCTAGGTTTCCCTAAATGCTGGCAGAGCTAGGGTTTAAAATCTACAGCTAAGCACTGTGCAAAAAAAGGGTCAGTTTTCACTGTAAAAATGTGGTGTGTCCACGTTGCGTTTTGGGCTGTTTCCTGTGGCGGGCACTAGGCCTACCCACACAAGTGAGGTACCATTTTTATCGGGAGACTTTGGGGAATGCGAGGTGGGTAGAACTCTGTGGATCCACGTGGGTTCCAGAACTCTCCATCACAGAAATGTGAGGAAAATGTGTTTTTGTCACAAAGCTTGAGGTTTGCAAGGGATTCTGGGTAACAGAACCTGGTGAGAGCCACACAAGAGACCCCATCCTGGATTCCACTAGGTGTCGAGTTTTCAAAAATGTATAGGTTTTCTAGGTTTCCCTAGGTTCCGGCAGAGCTAGGGTTCAAAATCCGCAGCTAGGCACTTTGCAAAAAAAGGGTCAGTTTTCCCTGTAAAAATGTGGTGTGTCCACGTTGCGTTTTGGGATGTTTCTAGTTCGGGCACTAGGCCTACCCACACAAGTGAGGTACCATTTTCATTGCAAGACTTTAGGGAATGCAGGGTAGGTGGAATTTTGTGGATCCATGCAGATTCTAGAACTTTCCATCACAGAAATGTGAGGAAAATGTGTTTTTGACAAAGTTTGAGGTTTGCTAGGGATTCTGGGTAACAGAACCTGGTGAGAGCCACACAAGAAACCCCATCCTGGATTCCACTAGGTGTCAAGTTTTCAAAAATGTATAGGTTTGCTAGTTTTCCCTGGGAAACAACCATTACAACGCAGTAATTACAACGCACTACATTTACAACGCAGTCATTACAACGCAACCGCCTTTACATCGCATGCCATTACAACGCGGCTATTACAACGCATGTCACTACAACGCATGCTATTACAACGGATGTCACTACAACGCATGCCATTGCAACGCATTATAAGGTAAGTAATGGGGAATAGTAATTTTTAACCCTACACTATCCAACCCTTACCCTACTGTTGCACTCACTGGAGTGGGAATAGTAATTTTTACCACTACACTATCCAACACTTACCCTACTGTTGCACTCACTGGGGTGGGAATTGTAATTTTTACCCCTACACTATCCCACACTTACCCTACTGTTGCACTCACTGGAGTGGGAATAGTAATTTTTACCCCTTGACTATAACACTTACCCTACTGTTGCCCTAAAAGTATTATGCATTGTAATGGTATGCATTGTAATGGTATGCATTGTAATGGAATGTGTTGTAAATGTAGTTTCTAAAAATGCGATGTAAAATCATGCGTTGTAATGGATGTTGTGATGTAAAAACCGCGCTGTAAAGGCATGCATTGTAAATGTTTGCGTTGTAACGTGGCCTATTCAGTTTCCCTAGGTGCCGGCAGAGCTAGGGTTCAAAATCCACAGCCAGGCACTTTGCAAAAAAGAGTCCGTTTTCCCTGTTAAAATGTGGTGTGTCCATGTTGCGTTTTGGGCCATTTCTTGTTGCGGGCACTAGGTCTACCCACACAAGTGATGCACCATTCTCATTGCAAGACTTTGGTGAATGCAGGGTAGGTGGAATTTTGTGGATCCACGCATATTCCAGAACTTTCCATCACAGAAATGTGAGGAAAATTTGTTTTTTTGACAAAGTTTGAGGTTTACAAGGGATTCTGGGTAACAGAACCTGGTGAGAGGCACACAAGTCACCCCATCCTGGATTCCCCTGGGTGTCTAGTTTTCAAAACATTATAGGTTTGCTTGGTTTCCTTAGGTGCCCGCAGAGCTAGGGTTCAAAATCCACAGCTAGGCACTTTGCAAAAAAGGGTCAGTTTTCAGTGTAAAAATATGGTGAGACCACGTTGCGTTTTGGGCTGTATCCTGTTCCGGGCGCTAGGCCTACCCACACAAGTGAGGTACCATTTTTATTGGAAGACTTTGGGGAATTCGAGGTGGGGAGAATTCTGTGGATCCGTGCGGATTCCAGAACTCTCCATCACAGAAATATGAGGAAAATGTGTTTTTTTGACAAAGTTTGAGGTTTGCAAGGGATTCTGGGTAACAGTACCCGGTGAGAGCCACACAAGTCACTTCATCCTAGATTCCCCTGCGTGTCCAGTTCTGACAAATGTATAGGTTTGCTAGGTTTCCCTAAATGCGGGCAGAGCTAGGGTTCAAAATCTACAGCTAAGCACTGTGCAAAAAAAGGGTCAGTTTTCACTGTAAAAATGTGGTGTGTCCACGTTGTATTTTGGGCTGTTTCCTGTCGCAGGCACCAGGCCTACCCACACAAGTGAGGTACCATTTTGATCAGGAGACCTTGGGGAATTGGGGGTGGGTGGAAATTTGTGGATCCACGCAGATTCCAAAACTTTACATCACAGAAATATGAGGAAAATTTGTTTTTTTGACAAAGTTTGAGGTTTGCAAGGGATTCTGGGTAACAGAACCTGGTGAGAGCCACACAAGTCACCCCCTTCTGGATTCCCCTGGGTGTCTAGTTTTTAAACAATTATAGGTTTGCTAGGTTTCCCTAGGTGCCAGCAGAGCTAGGTTTCAAAATCCACAGCTAGGCACTTTGCAAAAAAAGGGTCAGTTTTCAGTGTAAAAATGTGGTGAGACCACGTTGCGTTTTGGGCCGTATCCTGTTCCGGGCACTAGGCCTACCCACACAAGTGAGGTGCCATATTTATTGCAAGACTTTGGGGAATGCAGGGTAGGTGGAATTCTGTGGATCCACGCAGATTTTAGAACTTTCCATCTCAGAAATGTGAGGAAAATGTGTTTTTTTTTACAAAGTTTGAGGTATGCAAGGCATTCTGGGTAACAGAACCTGGTGAGAGCCACACAAGTTACCCCATCTTGGATTCCCCTGGGTGTCTTCTTTTAAAAAATGTGTAGGTTTGCTAGGTTTCCGTAGGTGCCGGCAGACCTAGGGTTCAAAATCTACAGCTAGGCACTTTGCAAAAAACAGGGTCAGTTTTCACTGTAAAAATGTGGTGTGTCCATGTTGCGTTTTGGGCCATTTCCTTTTGCGGGCACTAGGCCTACCCACACAAGTGAGGTACCATTTTTATTGAAAGACTTTGGGGAATGCAGGGTGGGTGGAAATATATGGATCAATGCAGATTCAAGAACTTTCCATCACAGAAATGTGAGGAAAATGTTTTTGTTTTACAAAGTTTGAGCTTTGCAATGGATTCTGGGTAACAGAACCTGGTGAGAGCCACACAAGTCACTCCATCCTGGATTCCCCTGGGTGTCTAGTTCTTAAAAATGTATAGGTTTGCTAGGTTTCCCTAAATGCTGGCAGAGCTAGGGTTAAAAATCTACAGCTAGGCACTTTGCAAAAATGGGCCCGTTTTCACTGTAAAAATGTGGTGTGTCCCCGTTGCGTTTTGGGCCATTTCCTGTTGTGGGCACTATGCCTACCCACACAAGTGAGGTACCATTTTTATTAGAAGACTTTGGGAAATGCGGGGTGGGTGGAATTTTGTGGATCCACGCAGATTCCATAACTTTCCATCACACAAATGTGAGGAAAATGTGTTTTTTTGACAAAGTTTGAGATTTACAAGAGATTCTGGGTAACAGAACCTGGTGAGAGCCACACAAGTCACCCCATCCTGGATTTCCTTAGGTATCTAGTTGTCAAAAATGTATAGGTTTGCTAGGTTTTCCTAGGGGACGGCAGAGCTAGGGTTCAAAATCCACAGCTAGGCACTTTGAAAAAAAGGGTTAGTTTTCATTGTAAAACTGTGTTGTGTCCACATTGCGTTTTGGCCTGTTTCCTGTTGCGGGCACCAGGCCTACCCACAGAAGTGAGTTACCATTTTTATCAGAAGACTTTGGGGAATGCGGGGTGGGTGGAATTTTGTGGATCCACGCAGATTCCAGAACTTTCCATCACAGAAATGTGAGGAAAAAGTGTTTTTTTTACAAAGTTTGCGGTTTGCAAGGGATTCTTGGTAACATAACCTGGTGAGAGCTACTCAAGTCACCCTATCCTGGATTCCTCTGGGTGTCTAGTTTTTAAAAATGTATTGGTTTGCTAGGTTTCCCTAGGTGCCGGCTGCGCTAGGGTTCAAAATCCACAGCTAGTCACTTTGAGAAAAAGGGTCTATTTTCGCTGTAAAAATATGATGTGTCCACGTTGCGTTTTGGGCAGTTTCCTGTCGCGGGCACTACGCCTACCCACACAAGAGAGATACCATTGAGATCGGGAGACTCAGGGGAACACAGAATTGTAGAGCAACTCTTATTACCTATTGACCTTCTATGAATTTCTGCCTTTCAAATGTAAGACAATGTGTAAAAAGAAGTCTCTTTGAAAAATGTCCTATAATCCACATCCTAGTATGGTTACCCACAATTTCGGAGATGTGCAAATAGATACTGTTTCTAAACTCTATATTTTGTTCCCATTTCGGAAATACATAGGTGTCTTTGATACCTATTTTTCACTGTTTATATTTTACCATATGAATTGCTATATACACTGAACACAATGAAAAACCATTGCAAGACGCTGCTTAGTTATTGGCTCCGGGTTCCCCGTGTTCTTGGTAAACCTACAAGTCCTCTATTTACCCACAACCAGAAGGGTCCTGCAGATGTAAGGGTATATTGTTTTTGAAAATCTGTCATACTTAGAAGAAGTTACAGGTGAAAACGTTGGCACAAATGTCTGTCTTTTTCAGCTCATTTTCAATTTTTCTTAGTTTCAACTGTTAGTTTCTATGAAAAAACCTTGAAGAATCTACACAAAAGACTCCTTGCTGAATTTAGAATTTTGTCTACTTTTTAGAAATGTATAGCTTTCCGGGAACCATTATTTCTTTCACACCCATTTCTGCCACTAACTGGAAGGAGGTTGAAAGCACCAAAAAAACTAGCAAAAATAGGTTATGTCCCAGTAAAATGCCAAAACTGTGTAAAAAAGTTTGGTTTTCTTACAAACGTCTGCCTGTCCCTGAAAGCTGGGAAGATGGTAATTTCAGCACCACAAACCCTTTGTTGATACCATTTGCAGGGAGAAAAACAGACGCTTTCTTCTGCAACACTTTTTCCCCATTTAAAAAAAAAAAACAACCAAAATGTAGCTGTATTCTGGCTAATTTCTGAGTCCCTTCCATGGGAATCCACAAACCCTGGGTATCTTCAGAATCCTCAGGATGTTGGGAAAAAAGGGCACAAATTTGGCATGGATACCTTATATGGACAAAATGTTACAAGGGCCTAAGCGCGAACTACCCCAAATAGCCCCAAAAAAAGGCTTAGCTCCAGGGGGGAAGGCCTAGCAGCGAAGGGGTTAATGGTATATATGTTAGTATTGTTATTGTAGGTTGTGTTTGTGAACTATACGGGTACCTCAATAGCGAGGCAGTAGTGTTGAGAGACTACAGCGGTAATTTCGCTTTTGTAAAACAGCATCTCATTGAACTCTGTCAATTGTAGGAAAAATGAAATGTGTACCCCTTATCCCCATTCAATTTGATTTCTTCCAAGGAGAAGGTTGTACTGTTTGGAAGAGTGAATAGCTGTTCTTCAAAAGCCACCTTGCAGTGTTTTGAAGATCTGGAATGGCTGAAGAAGATGATCCTGTGTTGTTGCAAGAGGAGGAATAAGAGGAACAAGAGGTGGAGTGGAGGAAGAAACTTAAGGATTCAATTGTGTGGGATTTTTTCTCATTGCCAACTGGAGGGAAAAAGGTTAAGTCAAAATTGGTAACCTGCAATCTATGCAACAACATTATTTCCCTTTTGAACGTGAAACAGTACTCATTCTGTGTCACAGGAGTGAACAGTCACCCAGGCCCTCGTCAGTAGCAGACTTGACTATGGGAACGCCCTCTACGCGGGAGCCCGGCCAAGCTCATCAAGCGACTGCAACGCATACAAAACGCCTCCGCACGCCTGATCCTCGACGTACCACGCCACAGCCACATCACCCCCCACTTGAGGAACCTGCACTGGCTCCCCGTCGACAGGAGGATCACCTTCAAACTCCTCATCCACGCACACAAGGCACTCCACAAAACTGGCCCAGCCTACCTCAACAGACGACTCTTCTTCTACGTCCCCAACCGCCAGCTCCGCTCCGCCGACCTCTCCCTCGCCAGCGTCCCTCGCATTCGAAGAACAACCACCGGCGGCAGATCCTTCTCACACCTCGCCGCCAAGACCTGGAACACCCTTCCACTAAGCCTACGGCAGACCCAAGACCTGCTGACCTTCAGGAGGCTACTCAAGACCTGGCTGTTCGACCAGTAGCAGCACCCCCCCCCCTTCCCTCTCCCCAGCGCCTTGAGACCCTCGCGGGTAAGTAGTGCGCTCTACAAATTTTGTGATTGATTGATTGATAAAACACCTACATCCCACCAGGATGGTGTGTGTAGAAATAAAGTGTCAGCAGGAGATATAAGAGGCCAAAGCTGGAAGATCTGCACTTCTTCAGCTACTTCAACACCTTCAACTTCTTCTGCTCCATCAGCACCTCCACCACCACCTGCTGCAGTTGTCCCTCCAGTAGTACCTTCTACATTTTCTGCTTTATCATCACCCATACCACCACCAGCACTCGGTACATCTGTCCCTAAATCAGCACCTGCTCCTGGTACTGCAGTGCAAATACATCTGTTGCGGCAGAATAGAGGAATTATAGAGTGGTATGGCAACCCCGCGACATACTGTCTCCTCTGTCATACTGTCATTGTTGTGGAAGAGAGAAATACGACCATCCATCATTAGCTTGTCAGGGATCATCAATGTCCTCCCTAACGGCTTAATTTTTTTCCTTGGTTGTCCTCCTGTTTCCTGTTAAGACTATTGTTTTGGTTAGTCATGTTGACCTTGTAAAAAAATAAACATTTCCTGAAAAAATCTTAAAGCATGGAAGAAGAAAAAAATTATTTTCAGAACTTAACAAATGTCTCAAAACGTTAAGAGCTTCTACCAATATTAACCATTTTTTCAGGTATCTGAAATACTAAATAGCAATAAATATAGAGATAAATGGTAAGTGTAAGTAAGTAAGTAAATGTTTTTTGCATGATTGATTAAAATCCAGCATGTAACATAGAAGCAAACAATAAATCCTTTATAATCCAAAAGTTAAAATCTCTTTATGATGAAAACCTTTACAATTCCTTCGCGTATCATGCAGGTGGCAAGCAATTCATCCTTTAAAAACCTTTTAAACTTCACAAATTAAATCACATTGTGAGATCACTTGACAGACACATTGTGCCATTAATGAGAGTGCAATGTTCGATGTAAGTAGCCCCAAAACCATTGTTATCGAAATAGGTAGTCTTAAACTCTTTTCACATGGCTGGGGCGGCATGTTGTTTGTGCATAGCGCATGAAGATACAACATGCAGAATAGATGAGTGCAAGTATACTTCAAACTGCAACGTGCTACGCTTACAAACCAATACAAGTGTCTCATAAGAAAATATATTTTAAACACAGCCAACCTTTGTTATAAAACTTGATAAAAGCGATTGAGGCAGTGCAAATCTAGCCCTGACTGGCAGTGGTCTACTGGCCTGGGATGCAGCATGCAGGTAAGTAAGCAAAAATATATTTTAGAGTGCAAAGTGCCATAAAAGTGAACACGTGACAAGATACAGCTGGGACAAAAGGGGCATTAAACATTAAAAGCCAGTAGGAACAACGCCATATAGTCCCTGGCAATGGGAAGTGTGGAAGTCCTCCTGTCCGCAAGCTCACAGGGAGTTGTCCACTGGCTTAGGATGCAGCATGCAGGTAAGTAAGTGCAAACATGTTTCAAAGTACAAAGTGCCATAAACGCGAACCAATGCATGTGCTTTGTTAAAAACAGCCAGCCAATAAGAGGAGCAATATAAACAGTTAAGGCAATGCAGTGTGAACCCTGGCAAGGAGTAATCTGCTAGCACAGGATGCAGCCTGCGGTGCATGTACGTGCAAATGTGATCCATGGTTAAGATACAGCTGACACAAAAGGGGCATTAAATGTCAATAGGGGCAGCACCATAAAATCCCCTGCAAGTCCTCAGGTCTGCGGGCTCATTGTTTGAGTTCATGCAAGTTCATAGTTGATGCAGCCTGGTTGGAGTGTACCCTTGTGTAAGCTATGGTCCCTTAGTATCCTTCCCACTGTTGCAAAGAACTTGCCAATTCGTGCTAGCTCCATGGGGACATCTAGCAAAAATCACAAGCCATAACTTCTTTGCACGTTCTTATGCTGTGCTGCAAAAACATTCGGAGGGTTCGCCTTAGGGAAAGCAACACTGGGCAGAAGCATACTAGGTGTTGTACGCATATCACAATGTAAGGGCACAGCCTGCACTGCCTTTGCCCTGGAGGATTTGTTTTCCAGTGGGGCCTGTATTCACATATAGGCAGTGTCAGAAGCCTGGTCAACAATATATTCCTTAGGGCTTGTCTTCCCATGGCCGCTCTCAAGTATGGTTTGGAGGGAACGTCTTCATGGGATTTTTCAAGGGGGTGTGCCTGATTGAATTTAGATCCCTTTTCTTTGACAGATGCTTGCCCTGTGTCTTTAAAGTGCTCTTCATGTGCTGCAGCATGGCAACTGGGTTGATAAGGCACTGTTCTGACATTTAATGTAGTTGTAGCACTGTTGTGTGATACCTTGCCCATAAACTCTTATCGTCCTGAAATGTTATTCACAGGGCTCCTTTCAGGGAGTCTGTCTGCTCGAACCACTTGGTGGTAGTATTTGTCCATGTTCACCAACCCAAATTCTAGTCGAATCATGGTGCGTCTTGTTGTTTGAGGGAGACCGAATATTTTCCTGTATGTAGCTACATGATAATGATCTAATGTCTTTGTGAGCATTCCAGGGTATACAAAGCGCCCATAGCTTATGGTGGGTAGCAGTTTGAGGCGTGTTACTATTCGAATTGCTTCATCTGTTTGGCTCTGTTGCTTGTGGTGAAGTTTGGTTAGAGCAAGCAATGTTATGATTGCTTTTTCTGCAAGGGCCTTTGCCTATGGAATGGTTGCCTGTATCTGATAGTCAGATGCCAAAGTAGTTATATTTACCAATCGTGGTTATGGTTAAGGGGCCATGGTGCCATGTTAGCTGGTGTTGTTTGGCCCTTTGTCTGAAAATCAAGACTTTGGTTTTTATGGCGCTAGCGAGCAGCGAATTGGTAGTATTATAAGTGTGTAGTATGCCCAGGGCCCTCCTCATGCCAATACGTATGTGATCCAGTATCACCAGGTCATCCTCATATTGTATGAAAAGAATTTTAATGGGCCCTAACTTTGTTGGAAAGAGATTCCCTTTCAACAGTTCCGAGCCTAAATCTGCTGTATACAGATTAAACAGGAAGGGGCCACTTTCATAGCCCTGTTTCAGGCCTTTGTTTGTGTGTATTTTTGAGGAGGAGTGAGTTTGAGTTATCTTAATCTGGACCCAAGTATCTGAATATAGGGCAATAATGGCTAGCAAACATTGTTTAGGGATCCCTCTTAGGCGAGTTTAGCCTATAGTGTGTTTTGGTCGATGCCATTGAATGCCGTACTATAATCAATGAAACAGGCATTGAGCAGACTTGTGGATTTTTTAACGGCCCTGGCCACTAGATAAGACAAAGCAATCACGTTACCCATTGTTGATGCATTTGGTCCAAATCCCATTTGGTAGAATGGAATGATGTTTTTGACCATGATCCAATTCTCCAGTTCACGCAGGAGCACCTTCGCAACGACTTTTCCATCTACACCTAAGAGCGCAATTAGCTTATAGTTTCCTGGGGCTGTATTTGCTCCCTTTTTATGTATTGGGTGCAGGATGGAGCCTTTGCATGACTCCAGAATGATGGATGAGAACGTACATTCATTAAAGAGTTTAGACATATACGGTGCCCACAGCTCGAAATCCTCTCTGAAGATGCTACCAGGGAGGCCGTTTGGCCTGGGGGCTCCATCCTTGCAAATTGACTTCAGTATAGTAACTGTCTCCTCTTCAGTAATTACAATTGGATTTTCCTCTAGGCCCTTTACGGCACCGATGAGTAGGGTCTCCGAAGTGGCCCTAAATTTTGTGTTGTCTACATAGAGGCTTGTCATATGGTCAACTCATTTTTCTGCAGGGACTGCGTTCTCTTTGCACGTGGATTTGCTTGTCAGGCCATTATGTAGCCCCAGTTTTCCTGTGACTGTGTTTCCACTCTTTCTCTATATATTTTTGTTTTAGAGCGCAGACTGTCTTTTTGTGTTTCCTTCTTGCCTCTTTTAGCACTCTTTCGGTGGTTCAGCCCTGCTCTCTTCTTTATCTTAGTTCAGCCAAGCAACACATCCTTTTACTAAGCTTGAACTTTTTGTTTGCGGGGTATGAGGAGGGCCTGCGTCTCATAGGCAGGCAAGGTTTGGTTTGATCCTTATTGGAAGCTAAAGCCGCATGTAGTTCTCTTATTGTGGCCCCCCAGTTTTTCTCTGCTAGAAGCATTTTATGGTCAGGGGTGGGAGGTGTAAACGTTGCTTTCCACTTTTGGTATAAGAGTTTTATTCTGGGGCCTCACTTTATTCTTTTTTGCAATGGACTGGTGTTAGTTGGAAGCAGTTGGCCAGGCATATTGAGGGCCATGTGAGTCTTAGAGCTCATGTTGACTGTAATTGAGAGTGGGTGATGGTTGCCTTCAGTTCTGGTCTGAACCTGGTGTGTCTCACATTTTCTCAGAAGATATTTGCTCATAAAGATATAGGCCAGTGTTGAAATATTTCTAAATGTGGGTTTTGATTTGTCCTAAGCTGTGCCTTTCTGATCACACAATCCCAGATCAAGTTCCATGATACAGGCCTCTAATATGGATGGCACAGGTTTCATGTGTTGAAATCACTGGCCACAATGCACTCATGCCCTTGGTATTCATAAAGGAGTGTATTTATCTGGTTAGAGATGTTTGTGATACCCTTACTTTTCTCGTACCTACGTGGGTTGATGTACAGATTTCTCACCAGACTGGGAATGGCTTTACTATCTATTGCCAGGCCTTCAAGCTCAAGAGCCTGTATATCATGTGTGAGGTTTTTTAGTTCCTTTGTTTTTAACTGCAGGTCAAGTTACACAAAGATAGAAAGGCCACCGATGGGTCTCTCTAACAAGTTCGTCTTCTGTGCTACTCTGTGGACTGTGTGGTATCCTGGAATGGAGGTGGGTGCAGTGTCCCATGTATATTGGAAGCATAAGATGTTCCCTGTGTTCAAATATTTGAGAGCACCTTTATTGTCCAGCAAGGTGTTTAATCCGGCTACATTCCCGCTTATTATTTCAATTATTGATCTGATTGACTTTTTGGTGTTTACCCTGCTGCTAGGGATTCAGCTGACCCTTGGATGTGAGGGCAGCCAGGAGCCGCTCCCAGCTTATTTGTTCATTGTGGGGGGTGCCAGTTGATTGTGGTGCCAGTTGATGGTCAGTTCACCTGAATGCTTGTCAGGTGAACTGTGATCTTTTTTTCTGTGTGTGTGGTTATTTGCCTTGTTCCTTTCAGAACGCTGTAGGCTTCCTTTTGCTTTGGGGGGGGGGAAGGTTTGCCTCTTCATAAAAATGTGGGGGGACTTTTCTGTCACTGACTCAATAATGAGAATGCACCATTCCTTGAATCACTCATTTTCCATTAGGATGCTTTTGACATCTGAAATGTCTGTCTACTCTGTTAACATGGATTCTCTGTGACTGAACCAGGACTAGGTTTTAAATGTTATTCAATTAAGATGTTCCAATGTAAGATACGATAGTGAGGGTATATTACATAAAAGATGAAGGATATTCAACCTTGTTTATAGTATCCAAGACTCCTCTCGAGTTGAATTCTGGGGTGAAGATCAGTGTTGTTGATGTTGGTGCAGGTATATCTTCTTTTTCATCAACAGTGGGTCAACATAGGTGGGGGATAGGTCCTTGTTGGTTCTCCAGCCTCCTGTCAGGTTGCTCCCTTGTTTATCGGTTGTGGTTTGATGGTTTTTCCCCACCTCCCTAGCAGTTGTTATTACTTGTGGGTCATTCACCCACATTTTCGTAGACTGCTCCTTTTGATCTTCAGTGTAAGGAGAGCCCCGTTGCATGGTGGCGATATTAAGTGTTGATGACCACCACTTGCCAGAGGGACATTGGCTATGTCACATACATACTCTGCCCGTAGCTCTCCTTTGCTCGTGCCCCTGTGTGCAGAGTTGGATTAACATTTGTTCGTGTTAGGGTGCTTTCAGGAATATTTGTCCCCGATCTACTTGTGGGGTCAGTTTATTGGTCACCTTTGATACTGTCTTTGTGTGGAAGATTGGGTAATTGCTCGGCGCCTTCACACTACTATCATAAGCCTGCTCCCTCTCATTCATTGTGGTATTTGGTCTTTGTGTTTGGCTATGTGTTCTACTTTGACTGTTGTGAATTAGCCTTTTATTTCTTTTATTGTTTTTCGTGGACTTTCTCAGTTCTTTCTTCTCTCATCGTGAAAGGGTTCTCAGCCACGGGGGATCGATTAACTTTCATAGCCTCTGGTGTCTTCCCCATTGCATTATTGCTTGTTGATGGCATACTTGCTACATTCATGGTAGTACTTGCTCTGTTCTGGACTGAATCACTCTCTTCTGATTGTGAGTGCTTGCTGTCCTCACTGTTTGTGACAAGGTTGCCCAGATGACTAACAGATGCTAATTGTGTGTTCTGTGTGTTCTCTCTGGGGCCGCATTGCACACCCTTACTGTTTGTGCCTCTGTTTAATGCCTCACTCAATGGTCTGGCTTTTCTGGTGCATTGCACCTCTGGTCCTATATGGGTGTGACTCCCAGTGGGTCTTGTCTTTAATTCATCACCTGCAAGGCCCACTACCTCCCCC
Source organism: Calotriton arnoldi (assembly GCA_963921515.1). Taxonomy (NCBI): domain Eukaryota; kingdom Metazoa; phylum Chordata; class Amphibia; order Caudata; family Salamandridae; genus Calotriton; species Calotriton arnoldi. Next base: position 484,951 of record CAWUFW010008628.1, on the reverse strand, counting down.
TGTATGCCATTGTCTCAAGGGTTGGTGTCTCCGCCCTGTCTGTTGCTGGGCTGTGTGGTTTTTAGATGGTTAACTAGCATTGACAATAACTCTGGCAGGGTAGCTAATTTATCTATTATGGCGCCATCCAGCGCTCCATTTTCTTCTTTGTGTTTGTTTACACAAAAGTCTAACTTTGGGTTGAGCATTTTCAGTTTTTTGTCAAGCGTCAGCACTCTTTGAGCGAGCATTTGTATAAGCCCACTTGGAGCTCTAATTTATGTGACTGCCACATAAGAGCCTTGACCAAAGCTAGTAAAGAGGAATTGATGGTATGTAAGATGGAATCAGGTACATCTTCGCAGCTTGGGATGTATCGCTTGGGGCAGTCCCCCAGGGGTGTAGCCAAAGAAATAAAAAGGGTGTCCTCTCAGACCTATATTTCTTCTACCAAGGGTAAAGATAGCTAAAGGCTGGTCTTAATGAAAAAAGCTTCATCCTTGTGGGATTCTCATGTTATTCTTACTTTATTATTTTCGTTTACATATTAATTTTTTTATTTCATAACTTTTTATACATATTGTTTTTCAAAAAACAGTTGAGCAATTTTCAGTATAGTTACTGTTCAACTACATCAGTTGCCCTGTGGTCTTAAAAGTATTTTTATTTGTAGGTTCATCTCCAAATAGGAAAATACAAAATAGCAAATGAAAGTTTTGGTTTAAATTGTGTAATTGTATATATATTGTGTATATTTATGCTTTGTTTTATTGAATAATTAAAGTAATACATTGAACAGCACTTCATATATGGCATATATGTATTTATTGCTGTATGTTTATCCTGATTCTGAAAAACAATGTGTATAAAAAGTTATGAAATAAAACAATTAATCTGTAAATGAAAATACATATTAGAACCCTGGGACTCTTTTGTTTTTTCTCTGTGGGTTTTAAGGTTTAAGGAATCCTGTGGAGCACTACAAAGGTCCCTTTGTTTCTGACTTTGAATTCTTTTTGGGAAATTTTCTTTTGGTTTATGGTGAAGGTCTTTCACTTGTGCAGGAAAAGTGCTTTATTCCCGAAAAAGTTTAACAATTTTTGCGTTTGTGGCTGGTCTGCAGTTAATTATTATGTTACTCTAGATACCCCCTTGCTGTTCCACCAATTTCGAATGAATATTTTTGGTGATCCTGAAGAATGTGGATGTTTAACATTGTTTCCATCGAAACGTACGTAGACCGGTTGGTCAAGGTATGAGTGATAGTTATGAGTGCATGAGAGGGTGTGTGTGAGGAGAGAGTGGTGTTCTATGCATTGGGTTATGAAAATAAATTGGTTATATTTATTCAGTATAATTTCTGTTCAACGACATCAGTTGCCTTGTGGTCTTAGACGTATTTTTATTTGTGGGTTCTTCTCCAAATAGGAAAATACAAAATAGCAACTGAAAGTTTTTGTTTTAAATTGTGTAATTGTATGTATATGCAAATATATATATCAGACGAAACGCATCAGGACGGACATCATCTTTTGACATAATTCAATAAAAGAATTTCTGCTTACCGGGAGTGCCTGCATGTGCTCTTGTTCGTGTGGGCTGCTGGAAAAAGAAAATATATATATATATATATGTATAGTGTATATTTATGTTTTGTTTTATTGAATAATCAAATGAATACATTGGACAGCACTTTATATATGGTATGTATGTATTTATTGTTGTATGTTTATCCGGATTGTGAAAAACAATATGCATACAAAGTTATGAAATAACAAAATGTAAATGAAAATAATAAACTTCTATATTTAGCCTTAGTAGAATTAATACAGGTCTGAGAGGACACCCTTTCTATTTCATTGTTTTCACCCCTTTGTCCTAGACCTACCAATATTATTGTAGGGGGTACCTATCTTTTGTCGAAGACTTCCCAGGGGTGTAGCCCCCGTATTCCTCTAGGCTCTGCCCTCTTTGTGTTAGCGGAGTTATCCACTCCAGATGCTTCCACCGCATGTTTATCAGGAATTCTGAAATTTGAGATTTGTGAGACGCCCAAGGGGCCAGCGAAGCCGAGCTCGTGGGAGTTACGAGAATTGTGAAAGGTCCACCGTGCCGCCTTGGAGTTGTCTAAAGGAGTGGAGCATTCCCGATTATATCTCTCGATTTCCATGCACTGTGAATTGTCAAGCTGTTGCCTGGTTGATTGGTGTACCTGGGCCACTGTTTCCTGCCTTTTCAATGGCCCAATGAGGACTGCTCTATTTAAGCTATCTGCTTGGTTGTTCTGTATTTAGGCATAGTTGGAGGCCCTGGGGCTTGTGTCACCCACGGCCATTGTTGAGGAGAGCTCTATAATCTCCATGACCTCTAAGAATGTGCTTGAGTTGTGTAAGTTCTTTGCACCTTGACTCATCTCTACCACCATCTCCGCTATTGTCAATGTTTCAGAGGGGGTGACTGCTGCGGAGGGCGATTCACTGTTTGGTTATCGGCCAAGGCATCCGCTGAGCTTGCCCTGGCCCTCGTGAGGTACTTATTGTGAGAAGTTGGCCTGGTATATGCTGTTCACTAGTTAAAGTGGACACCTTGCACCAGTTCAATTCGACTCTTATGGTAGGTAGGTTTAAGACAACCTTTACAGAAAGCTATCCTAGTGGTAGCTGTGGAGAGCAGCCTTCAGGCTAAGTCTTGGAGGAATGTAAAGCAGCTTGTTTTACCACACAATCTCTTGAATCACCAAATGAAAAGACACCACACAGGTATATATATCAAATATATATGTATTTATTACTAAACAACTCTCTACTAATCTCTTGTGAGATTAGAAGTCAGGAACATGTGCATAAATCATCGTTTCACAATCAGTTAAGCACAAATATGGCTGGGGCCCTAGGGGCGTACCAGACCATATACTAAAAAAGAGACTTAAGAACAACGACTTGCAAAGGGACAAGGCCTAGGGCCTTCAGAAGTGCTGGGGCCTCACGAAGCCACCCAAGGTAGGTAAGTAAAGGACCCACGGGGGACGCGTGCAGTGAGTGAACACAGGCGCGGGTCGCCGTTGACTTCAATGGGGCAAGTCGCGGTTGGAAATTAAGAGTTTCAGGGCACTTCGGGAGTAGCTACAAGCAAGTCACTTACAGGGTAAGTAGTTCTAGGGCCAACACCCACAGGAGCACCGTAGTGCTGGAGTTACCTCACCCAGGGAAGCCGGGTGCATAGGTGTCCTTTGGTGTTGGGTTGCGGCGTCGTTTTCAATGGGAGCCAATGAAGACTTGCTGCTTGTGAAGCCAGAAGAAGTGTCCGGTGGAATCCAAGCCTGGATTCGGAAGAAGGAAGACCTGAAAGCAGAGGGGACAGTGTTCAAAGTCACTGGGCAGTGACCCGGGGCAAGGAAGATGAATGCCCACCGTCATTGACAGATTCAGGTCGTTCACGGGTGTCTTGACTCTTCAGCCACAAGGTCCAAGAGGTGTTGAGGACAACCAAGAGCTGGATTCAGCATGTCCCACAAAGTTTGCAGCTGACTGCGGTGTCGGCGACCCGTTTGGAGCCAACAAGCCTTGGCAGCAGCAAGTCTCGTGGAAAGAGCAAAAAGTCAATGGTGCAGACCAGCAAGGTCTGGGGAACTCACCCAGCAAGGGTAAGTCAGGGAAGGCCTGGAGCAACCAGGGGAGCCCTTTGGTTCTGTAGAAAAGTCTTTAGGGGACCCACAAGCCGGCTGGCAAGGGATCGCAAAGATGCCTCGGGAGGATTCTTTCAACAGAGGCCCACGGTCTCTCGGGATGGGGTAGGCCTCTGATCTTCAGAGGGATTCTTGCTAGAGGCTGGGACCACACGTGGTCCAAAGCACAGGTTCGTAGAACGTCGTGAAGGGGTTGCACTTGACAATAGTGCACAGTACCCAGGGACTGCGGTTCCTCATCACTCGTGGGGTCCACTTGCCTCAGCTTCGCTGGGGACTCACGATGGCCTAGGAGAAGTCAGGAAATTCTCATCTTGGGCTGCAGGGACCTCGGGCTCCGGCGGGAGCAGCGTAGTTTGCAACCGTCGTTTCAGTTTTTGGTGTCTGCCAAGCAGGGGAGTCACTCCTTGACTCCAAGGGCGATTCTTCAGTCTTCCAGAGGTAGTGGAACGTCGAAGGTCCAGGATTCTTCAGTAGAGCATCGTCCAGGGAGATCTAGTTTGCAACAACAAGGGTTCCCTATCTTATACTAAAAGAAAGGGAGGGACTAGCTCTATGACCCCACCTATGGGAGGGTCAGGTGAGTAGGTGGCTACACCCACTTCCCTTTGTCCAGTTTCGCACCAGAGCAGGGGCAGGTAGCCCCTGAGCTGGTTTGAACTGGCATATGCACAGAGGAGCCTTCTGCTCCCCCAGTGCAAGACTTCAAAGCACTCTAGGAGTGCACCCACCCAGCCCCAATACACTAAACCCTGTCTGGGAGGTGGCCACACCTCCCTGGGACAGGATACCTATTGTTGGGCTTCCTCCACTGCGAGTTTCGGTCATCAGCAGGAGGGCAGCCCAGTGTCTGTGACTGGTGGCATCCATTTTGTGATGCCAGGGCTCTTCAGGATTCTACAGCGTTTCCACAGTAGGTACATGTCTATCCCTCTAGAAGGGTGGGATCATACTCCCACACCAGTTACTGGTGTAGGGGTATGATTCCAAAGTGTTTGACACCAAACACGACATGTTTTGATGCAGCCATTCCAAAGTTAGCATTAACCGCGAGGTTATAATGCACTTAAGAGTATATGGTTTGACCGCATTCACAAACAGCCCCAGAGAATGGACTCTGAGAGCTGCAGAGGGGCCCTGCTCAGGCAGAGGCACCCTCTCACATAGAAACTAAGCACCCTGCCCTCAGGATTGATAGGGCCTGCCTTAGGGGTGACTGATAGGTTTAAATGTGTGTGCAGGGGAGATATAGGGAACCTATATTTCAGTGAGGGGTGCTAGCACCACCTCACCCAGGCTGCAGTAGCAGGCCTGTGGTGTTAGATTTAGTCTGCTTCCCAGGGGTGGCATAATACATGCTTCAGCCCCTGGTAGGCCTGTGAAGTACCTATGCCCTTGGTACCTAAGGTACCATATACTAGGGACTCATAAGGTACCACAGTATCTAATCACTAGTGCACCTAGAGTGCACTCCAAGTCGTTTAGAGAGAACAGAGAGGCTGGGGCCCTGATTGGCAGGGTCCCAGCCAGACTATAGCCAGAAACCAGTGTAAACATCAGAAAAAAAGTGGGGGCAACATCAGAGGCAGATCCTACTCTCCTACACTTATAAATAGTGTACCTTGTGCCTGCAGATCTGTGTGCTGACTTTCTCTTTGCTCGACCAATGCCTGCCGTAACCCCCATGGCCTGGCCTGTCACATAGGCCTCCTGCTCCATCTATAGCTGCCCCCTCATGGTCTTTTCAAGTGTGCTGTATTGCTCATGGTATTCAGTGTGCGTGGGGTATATGGGTGGCAGTATCAGAACCCCTGCTTTGTATTCCATTGTTCTAGGCCTCAATGCTGCTCTCCTCCTGTCTCTCCTTATCTTAATGTTGAGCCTGTGTGATTTGAATACTGTGTGAGAGAGCTTCTAGCTAGTGGAGAATACTGAGGGCTGCTCACACTCTTGCTAGTGTGTCTTCTAATGCTGAGATGTGGGTCCCGTTTGTCCTGACAGCAGGTAAATAAGCTGCTCTTCTAATGCTTTGGCTACCATAGGAGTCTCCAGACAAGGACAAGAATCCAGGCAGAAAGAACTCAGTTCAGCTTGCTAGGGTTAATAAGGAATAACGAGGCTTGTGGAGGTTAATGCAGAGGTGGGGAGCAAACCAGGGCACAACCCACACCCGAACCTAGTTGGGCCACTTCCTCAAGCCGGGGTTCGACCATGCAGCAAGACCTAGATTGTCGCCCCCCACAGTTACTCACTACCTCAGCCGCTGCCTCTATCTCTTCTAGGGTACACTCTGGTCTATCTTAGGTTGTTGACGATGAATTTCCTCCTGGTGGCTTGTAAGGAGGTCAGTTAGTTTAATTGGTTGGTGGGTTTAGTAAGTTTGATTAATTGAATGATTCAGTAGATTCAATAGCCAAGAAGTACTGGTCCTCTTCAGCTCACACGTGGCCATCAAGTGTGTTATGCAGGCTGTATGCCACGTGGGCGAAGTTAGTTGTCAGTCAGTCAGTGGGGTAAATTATAGTGAATTATAATTGAATGAGCCAGCTGGTTGACATTAAATCCACTGTTTATAGCCATTTTAGCCTCACAGCCTTTTAGCTGACTTATCTGTTCGCCCTCTCAGAGCCCCTTGCAACACTGGTGGTAGCGGATAGCAGCGACAGGTGGTAAATTATGGTGCCGAGGGCCTGGGCTACCACAGCACTGCTCTTCTGTTGCTCGCCGATTGCCTCCAGTCACCTATGGCAAATATGCTTCACCTCTTTTCCCTGAGGTCCACCGTCTACCATGGCATGCCTTGGGGAAAGTAAATGGTGCAAACATCGGCTGCAGCATCTCCCTTGCATCTCCCATTACTCCTGTGGCCTCACCGGCTTTCAGTGCATAGCTCAGTGGCTCGCTCCTGGTGCCAGTGTCAGCAGCGTGCATGTGTAAGGTAAGTTAAACATGTGCCTTATGGTGGCTTCATAGTAGATAGTAAGTTAATAATAGACTACTACAGCAATATATGATTGTATTTAAACATAACACAAAGTTAATCCATCATTGTTTTCCTATATATGTGTTTTCAGACAAAACTACCATTACTGTTACACTACTCTGCCATCATTTAGAACTATTATAGTTCCAGGTGATCACATAGTAGTAGTCATCATGAAATATTGGGGAAAAACAAGTCAATTGGATTGTGAAAAAAAAACATTGATGCTATTTATGTCCAACTGTTAATATATCTAACCACGAATTTGATATATGAGAAAGCATAGTGTTATGTCCCGTATAGAGGCCCTAATGTAGACCCGTTCATACAGGCCCTAAAATGGACGTATTCATTTTTGCCCATATATGGTCATATTCGTACTTGCCCTATTATGGTCATAGCCGCATATGCCCAATTATGGTCATAACTGTACATGTCCTATTATAGTCATGATTCCTTATATAGGCATGATCTTTCACCTACATTGGTCCTTGCTAGTACACAACATGCTCTGAGGGCTGAACGTTATCTATCCTGTGGTTTTGAATACAGCAGGGTTTTTCCCAAACACAGGACCACACTGTACTCATCAATTATGCATGGCTTTCTAGGAATACACCACGTGCATAATATGTATGTACAAAGTTCACCCCTGACGTCTTCCTCAAGTCTAACGACAGACCAATACAATCCATACTGAGGACCGAGACTCTTTAGGGTATAAATACACCACATCTTGCCCCGGTAAGACAGAGGGAACCGAGACTTCCATGCTGACACACTGACCAGAGACGCTGAGGCTCCTGCATGTAGTCGCTCCAGCTGACAGTGGTCTGACACAGCCCTTGCGGGGTGTCCAACTCGAGACCAGTACAGGGTCCCACTCTCTCTCTATTCAGGTATGGGGGTTCGACTAAATCCTAGAAGGCTTCTTGGCTCTTAGGCATTTAGACCTACACATATGCTAGGTACACTCAGGTACATCTAGTTAGGCATCGTAGGAGTACGCGCACTTGCATAATGCTTTTATATTCATGTATGTATTCAAGATTATCGCAATATGGTAGAACTGTTCTATCCCTTTGCTTTTATCGTACTGCTGATAATATATCTCTGCTATTGTCTGCTGGTTGCCGCAGCACATATATTTTACACTAGAATAACAACTGTTCAATAAATACTTATTGAAACGCCCGACTGTTTATTCTGTGTAACTCTCTGAGACAAACCGAATAAGTAAGCACGAGTGACTGAGCGAAAGGTAGTATATTGTTTCCACGATTCTGAGGAATTTGGGTTGTCATGATCTAAGGTTGCCAGAAACTAATCTCTCCCCGATAAGAGGAGATTCTAGTGGCACTGTGAGCTAGCTAATGCAAAACAATCTAACATACGCGGTGAGGGTGCACAGAGTCAGTCTGCCACCAAGCCCACAGCTTATTTTATACAAACGTGCAGGTCCTGCATGGGTACTATAGGAACTACACGACATGGCGCCACCAACGTTGGTTTGGTACTTATTTAACAGTAGAATCTGAGTAGTTCAGTCATGCTATTCTCGAGGGAACCTACTCACAAAAACGCCAGAGACGTCTGGAGTGGGTGGGCACAAAATCCGCCGCAGCTGAGTAGTACGAGAATACTATTTATTGGCTGTTGGTTATTCAAGCTTGAAGGACATATAGTTCCTACAAATTGTGCATTTACACCTTATCTTAAAATTTCCTTAAACACCCTTCTTCCACTTAAAAATGGTTCAACAAGCAGAAGAAACAAGGCGAGTTGAAACACACCTCTTCGGGTTAGGAGAAGAAGACCCTGAAGATGCAATACAAATTGCACCAAATTTCAGAAGGACAGTCACCATAAAACTTCTAGAACATGGCTTAAGAGCCAGGGGTGGTAAAGTAATTTTCGTGATCGAGGCACACAAATCCAATAAAACAGAGGTGTTCTATTCATGGGTTACATTCCCAGCAGCGAATCCAGTTACAGATGTATTTCACTACTACCTAAAAGATGAAACACCAGCGGGCTATACTCCTTTTGAGGAGTTAGAGATTCCGCTCACTTACCAGGAGCATAATTACTGGTTTAAAGGCGCCCTACCCCACGTACGAGGAAGAGCAAGATTAGGCCCGCTCGGAGGAGCAGGAGCCACATGGCCCATATTAGCGGCATACACACCGCATCCTGACATTAACACAATGCCACAGCCAGAATTATTCGTACAACACAAAGATTTAATTAAAATCTACAGACACCTCACACAATTTGTGATGAGGACTTGAACAGTTCAGCCTGCACCAGTTGCAGCACAAGATAGTCCAGTCCAGAGTACAGTTAATAAAATTACTCCACAAACATTACACGCGGTAATGGGCAAAATGCCAGCAAAATGTGAACAAATCCCATTCTGGATAGCTCAGAAAATAACTCAGCTTGAGGCAGTATTCCCGAATACTACCACCTGTGATAAACACAGAATTCTAACAATCTGCTTGCCCATGGGTCTCACACCACAAGTAGAGGACTGCACCTCTTGGGGTTCAGTCTTTGCTGCCATATATACCAGAACACATGGTATCCCGTCCTTAGCAGTAGTACCTGACGTATTGAGACAGATACAAAATGAGTACGGAGCAGAGCCTGCCCTTAACTTAGGGATGAAGTTACTAAATAACTTTGACCAGGTATCAGCCATAATACTAGCTAATATTAAGGGGGAAGCAGCTTCAGTGGCGATCCGCCAACGCCTGAGGGAGTTCGGTCCAGAGGATCAACAACACGAACTACCCAAAATAATTGAAACTGCATATGCAGAACTAGGCAGAGACAGTTTGAGTGGGAAAGCATTAAAACCACAACTGGTGGGCAGTCCTGAAAAGGACACTACAAAGCAGATGCTTACTTCTTCTAAAAAGAAGTGGGAAAATAAAAAACAACAGAAGTCTAAAGACAGCACATCTCAGTCCAGAGGTAGGTCTCCTCAACAGGAACCCTCTGAAAGGAGGTATAATCTCAGGAATAGGGATAATATTAAAAAACCTGACAGGTATCAGGATACTGATACTCGTTCCTCTCGTTCCTTTCAGGGTTCATCAAAAAACTCAGAGAGGGAAGGACGGTCAAAGGAGCGTACAAAGTCCAGAGACACGCAACGCGCTGCGGACTACGCACCTAAAAAAGAAGATAAACAAAAATCAAAACCTCAGTTGAAAAAGAAGAAGGTAGCAGGTCTCAAGATCAGACATGCCCAGAATTCTGAGGACACAACTTCTGAACGGGGAATGGGCTCTGACGATGCTAGACAGCGCGGCAGAAGTAACTATAGCGCGCCAGAACCTGAAGGAATTTCTGGTGACAGCGGAGTTGAGTGAGTATATCACGGTGGAAACACCTGATACTCGGGTAAGTGTCCCACATAAGTTACATGAGATAACACTCCGGATGGAGGGGGACAAGCCCAGAAAAATTAAAGGTCTCTTTTGGAAAAATCTGTCATCTGGTTATGACGTTTGTTAGAACTGGGGGTCTCTAGTTGGAAGAGGTAGGTACCTTTGTCCAAATAGGGACCCTTGCTTCTAGTCAGGGTAAGGGGGATACACTACTAAAATAACCCCTGCTCACCCCCTTGGTAGCTTGGCACGAGCAGGCAGGCTTATCTCAGAGGCAGTGTGTAAAGCATTTGTGAACACATACAGTAACACAGTGACAACACTACAGATGGACACCACACAGGTTGTATTATAAAAATAAGTATTTTTATATAGACTTATCACAAGACCCAAAACGACAAAAATCCACAATACACTATGAAAAATATGACTGTCAATGGTAGAAAATAGTTCAGTTCAATAAAGATGGTAAATGCGACACTCAATGTTCAATGTACCTTTGGATGCGTAACGCGATACAAACAAAAGAGTTGCAGGGAAGGTGATGCGTCGGTTCCTTACATGCAAGAACGGTGATGCGTCGGTTCCTTGCTCCGGGGGAGGTGATGCGTCGGTTCCCTATTGGAGAGGAGGTGATGCGTCGGTTCTTCCCCGCGTGGGGAGGTGATGCGTCGGTTTCTTACTGCGCTTCTGTGGCGATGCGACCCGCAGCGCCGCGATGACGATCCGGTGCAATGAAACAAAATGGCATCTTCCTCTCGATGCGACACTCAGGGGGCGATGCGTGCACGCCCGACGGCCGTGCGGTGACTCGGTGAATCTTCTGAGCTGCGACAGGCCCTGCGACATACTTCTCCAATGATGCGACAGCGTCTGATGCGACGGCGACACTCTTCTCCGGTGATGCGAGGCGCTTCGGCGATGCGATGGCGACAGTGGCAGCGGCGGCACGCTTTCTCGGCGATGCGACGACAGTGGCTGCGGTGGCGACACGCTTCTCCCTCGTGAGTCGCGCTTCCAGCTCCCAGCGACACGCAGTCTCTCAGAAGGGCCAACACAACAGCAGGCACTTCAAATTCCCAGCAAGGGAATTCAGGGGAGCTGGTGGGTGAAGTCTTGTGTCCCTGAGACTTCAGCAGGAGGCAAGCTCAATCTTCAAGCCCTTGGAGATGTTCTGCAAGATGATGAAAGTAGCACAAAGTTCCTTTCTCCTTTCTTTGGCAATCAGGCAACCACTGCAGGCCAATCCCTCAAACAGCACACAGCATAGGGATAGTCTCCTCCTTCAGCTTCTCTGGTTCCTCTCCTCAGCAAAGGTTCATCTTGTTTGTTCCAGAAGTGATCTAAAATCTTGGGGTCAGGGCCCCAGTATTTATACCCATAAATCCTTTGTCCTCTGAAGGCAGAGGGTCCTGTACCTAGTCCAAACCAGTTCTGGGTGCATTCTGCCAGTGCACACCTTCTCTCTTTGTCAGTGGGGGCCAGGGACATCAGACACACCACAGGAGGTGGAGCCAGCATTGTGGAAGGCAGGCACAGCCCTATTCAGACCCAGGTGCCACTCCTCCCACCACTCTACATGCAGATAGGTCTATTCAGCCCTGTGCTGACTCACCCTGTCTCCTGGAGTCCCCCAGCCCCTGTCACTCACAAACCCAGACACACAATACACATGCTAGCAGAGGCAGGCTGGATGGTTTAGGCAAGAAAATACCTACTTTCTAAAAGTGGTATTTTCAAACACAGAATGTTAAAACCAACTTCACTAAAAGATGTATTTTATCATTCTGAGTTCAGGCATACTAAATTCGTTTTTCTACCATGTTCCCTGGGTCAGTTGGGATTAGAAGATGTTATAATCAAACTGCCCATTCTGGCCTATGGGGACAGGTAGCCTTGCAATAGTGAAAAACGAAATTGGCTGTAATTCACTATCAGGACATGCCACACACACCAGGGCATGTCCTACCTCTTACATACAATGCACCCTGCCCACAGGCCTACCTTAGGGGTGACTAACATGTAGAAAAGGGAAGGTTGGGGACTGGTAAGTGGGTGCACTTACCAAGTCGACATGGCAGTACCAGACTGCACACAGGCTCTGCAATGGCAGGCCTGAGACACACTTTACAAGCTGCTACTGTGGGTGGCACAACCAGTGCTGCAAGCCCACCAGCAGCATTTGAGTCACAAGCCCTGGGCATAACCAGTGCACTGTACTAGGGTCTGACAGTGAATCAAATAGGCCAAACATGGAGTCACTAATCCATACATCAATTTATCATAGGGAGCACTTGCACTTTGGCACTGATCAGCAGTGGCAAAGTGCCCAAAGCATCTAATCCAGCAAAAACAGGTCAGTAACAGAGGAGGCATAGCGCCAAAAAATGGAAGGGAGACCCACGCCAATGGTACCAGGTCTAACACGTGTCCCCTCCAGCTGAAATGTGGGGAGAACTACCCATCCCCTTGGGAGTTCTCATTGCTAAGGCAGAAAAATCGGGACAGACCATCAGCAATGGCATGTTCTGTACCAGGGCGGTGTTCCACCGTGAAGTCCATCCCCTGTAGGGAAATGGACCACCTCAACAGCTTTGGATTCTCACCCCTCATCTGCATCAACCATCTGAGGGGCCTGTGGTCTGTCTGAACCCGGAAGTGAGTCCCAAACAGGTATGGTCTCAACTTCTTCAGCGCCCAGACCACAGCAAATGCCTCATGCTCAATAGCACTCCACCTCTGTTCCCGTGGAAGTAACTTCCTACTAATGAAGGCTCCAGGTTTGTCTAGGCCCTCCTCATTTAACTGTGCCAGAACTCCCCCTACACCATGCTCTGAAGCGTCTGTTTGAACAACAAATTCTTTTGAGAAGTTGGGCGCCTGAAGCACGGGGGCCGTTGCCTTTGCAGTCTTCAAGGCGCCCGTGGGGAGGTGATGCATCGGTTTCTTACTGCGCTTCTGAGGCGTGTGGAGGTGATGCATCGGTTTCTTACTGCGCTTCTGAGGCGATGCAACCCGCAGCGCCGCGATGCGATGACGATCCGGTGCAATGAAACAAAATGGCGTCTTCCTCTCGATGCGACACTCAGGGGGCGATGCCTGCACGCCCGACGGCCGTGCGGCGACTCGGTGAATCTTCTGAGCCGCGGCAGGCCCTGCGACATACTTCTCCGATGATGCGACGGCATCTGATGCGACGGTGACACTCTTCTCCGGTGATGCGAGGCGCTTCGGCGATGCGATGGCGACAGCGGCAGCGGCGGCATGCTTTCTCGGCGATGCGACGACAGCGGCTGCGACACGCTTCTCCCTCGTGAGTCACGCTTCCAGCTCCCAGCGACACGCAGTCTCTCAGAAGGGCCAACACAACAGCAGGCACTTCAAATTCCCAGCAAGGGAATTCAGGGGAGCTGGTGGGTGAAGTCTTGTGTCCCTGAGACTTCAGCAGGAGGCAAGCTCAATCTTCAAGCCCTTGGAGATGTTCTACAAGATGATGAAAGTAGCACAAAGTTCCTTTCTTTGGCAATCAGGCAACCACTGTAGGCCAATCCCTCAAACAGCACACAGCATAGGGATAGTCTCCTCCTTCAGCTTCTCTGGTTCCTCTCCTCAGCAAAGGTTTGTCTTGTTTGTTCCAGAAGTGATCTAAAATCTTGGGGTCAGGGCCCCAGTATTTATACCCATAAATCCTTTGTCCTCTGAAGGCAGAGGGTCCTGTACCTAGTCCAAACCAGTTCTGGGTGCATTCTGCCAGTGCACACCTTCTCTCTTTTTCAGTGGGGGCCAGGGACATCAGACACACCACAGGAGGTGGAGCCAGCATTGTGGAAGGCAGGCACAGCCCTATTCAGACCCAGGTGCCACTCCTCCCACCACTCTACATGCAGATAGGTCTATTCAGCCCTGTGCTGACTCACCCTGTCTCCTGGAGTCCCCCAGCCCTCTGACAGGTGTCAGTCCAAATCACTCTCTTGGGCTGCTTCCTGGAAGTCAGCTCTGTCAAGGGTACAACGATGCTGCCATACGCCTTGACAAATCTCCTGTAATACCCGGTGAGTCCTAAAAAGGCTCTCACCTCTGTCTGGGTCTTGGGGGGTTACCAAGCCAGAATGGTATCAATCTTGGGCTGTAGGGGCGCCACCTGGCCGCTCCCAACCTGGTGTCCCAAGTACACCACAGAACAATGCCCGATCTGGTACTTACTCGCCTTGTTCGTGAGGCCTGCCCTCCGCAGCGCCATCAACACTTCCCAGAGGTGGCACAGATGTTCTTCCCAACTGGCGCTGAACACTGCGATGTCATCCAGGTAGGCGGCACTGAAATCTTCCAGTCCAACCAACACCTGGTTGACCAACCTCTGAAAGGTGGCAGGGGCATTCTTCATCCCAAAGGGCAAAACCCGGAATTAGTAGTGCCCATCTGGTGTGGAGAATGCTGACCTCTCTTTGGCCCCATCAGTCAAGGTGATCTGCCAGTACCCAGACGTTAAGTCATACGTGCTGAGGTACCGGGCAGCCCCTAACCGATCAATGAGCTCATCAGCCCTGGGGATGGGGTGCGCGTCAGTCCTGGTGACTGAATTGAGTCCTCGGTCGTCCACACAGAACCGGAGTTCGGGCGTGGCACCAGGCGTGGCAGCCTTTGGGACCAGGACCACTGGGCTGGCCCAAGGGCTGTGAGAGGACTCAATCACCCCCAATGCAAACATCTTAGAGACCTCCTCCTTGATGCAAGCTCTCACCCTGTCAGTCACTCTGTAAACCTTGTGCTTGACAGGAGGACTTTCCCCAGTGTCCACATCATGGACGCACCAATCAGTGACACTAGGAATCAGGGAAAACAGGTCAGGAAGCTGTCCCAACAGTTGGCGACAGTCTTCCTGCTGCTCAGGTGTCAGGGAGTTAGAGAGGTTCACACCCTCCACTGACCCATCTTGCTCTGTTGCAGACAGGAGGTCAGGAAGAGGTTCTGTCTCCTCTTCCATTCCATCATCCGTTGCTAGGAGCATGCCCACTTCAGACCTCTCAAAATGGGGCTTCAGGCGGTTGACATGTAGGACCCGCAAAGGGTTCCTGGGAGATCGCAAGTCCACCAGGTAAGTGACATTACTCTTGCGCTCCACCACCTCAAATGGTCCGGTCCACTTATCCTGGAGCGCGCAAGGCTCCACGGGGGCCATGACCCACACTTTCTGCCCAGGCTGAAACTCGATCAGAGTGGCATTCTGATCATACCGCTGTTTCATCTCCTCCTGGCTGGCTTCCAGATTCGCCTCAGCGAGTTGTCTGAATCGCCTAGTCTGGTTTCTAAAGGCCAGCATGTAGCTAAATACATCCTGGGGAGGTTTACTGGGAGCTTTCTCCCAGCCTTCTTTCACCAGACTCAGGGGTCCTCTTACCGGGTGACCATAGAGCAGTTCAAAGGGACTGAACCCTAAGGACTTCTGTGGCACCTCACGGTAAGCAAACAAAAGGCATGGCAAGAGGACGTCCCACTTACGCCTCATGGGTTCTTCCAGACCCATAATCATGCCCTTCGGGGTCCGGTTGAATCTCTCAACCAGCCCATTTCCTTGGGGGTGGTAAGGAGTGATAAACTTATAGGTAACACCGCACTCCTGCCACAGGGACTTCATATACTTGGATATGAAGTTTGTACCACAGTCACTCACCACCTCCTTGGGGAACCCCACACGGGAGAAAATCCCCATCAGTGCACATCCCACCACGGGGGCCGTCACTGTCCGAAGAGGGATGGCTTCCGGGTACCGGGTGGCATGGTCCACCAAGACCAGGATGAACCTGTTGCCCATGGCTGTCTTGGGGTCCAGTGGCCCCACAATGTCAATACCCACCCGTTCAAAGGGGGTGCTGACCTCAGGGAATGGCTGGAGGGGAGCCTTGTGCTTCCTCCCACTTTTCCCACTTGCCTGGCAAGTCTGACATGTCCTGCAGTGAGTGTCTGAACTCCTGCGCATCTGGGGCCAGTAAAAATAGGTGACAAGCCTTTCAAAGGTCTTGCTCTGCCCCAGATGTCCTCCTAAAGGCACATCATGAGCCAAACCCAGTAGGAAGGCTCTGAAGCGCTGGGGTACCACCAGCACATGGGCTGACCCAGGCTCAGCAACCTTAGGCTCGCTATACAGGAGACCATTCTCCCAGTAGATCCAATGTGATCCAGACTGATCACCTGCTGCCTGGTTTGTGGCCTGTTGCCGCAAACCCACAAGAGAAGGGCACTTGTTCTGCTCCTCACAGAACTCCTCCCTGGAGGGTCCTCCTTCTTGCTGCCAATGGGTCAGCTCAGGCAGGTCCCCCAGTTCGGCCACTGCTCCCCTGTAAATTCCAGAGCATCCCCCTCAGGTTCTGCTTCCTCCTGGACTGTGGGAACCAAGGGGGCCGGTTTCCTGCCCCCCCTGCCTCTTCTCTTCAAGGCAGGCACCTGGGCTACCCTCTCAGGCTCCAGGTCCTCTTGAACACCTCTACTGGCTGCCATAGACCGAGTGGTCGCTCACGCCCACTCAGGCAGACCCAACATCTCTAAATGAGACCTTCTCTCCACCTCTCTCCAAGGTGAACTTTCTAAATCATTGCCCAACAGACAGTCTACAGGCATGGCTGGCCTCACAGCTACTTGAAAGGTACCTGAGACCCCCCACTCAAAGGGAACCTGAGCCACTCTGCAGTGGCTCTCTGAGTTGTCCGCGGCAACTACTGGGTAGAATGCATTGGGGATCACCTGCTCTTCAGACACCAGCCGACAACTGACAGCTGTCACACTGGCTCCGGTGTCTCTCAGAGCCTCCACCCTTTGGCCATTGATGGTCACCCACTGCCTGTATTTTTTAGTGTTATCATGCAGTTGGGTCCTGGGGACATCTCACTGTCTCCTAAAGAGACCAAGGACATTGCTACAGGACCCCACCCACCTTGGGCACCCATCTCCTCCCCCAGGGCTACACTAGCTACCTGCCGGGGTGGTGCACCAGTGGGTGCTGATTTTCCATACAAGGGACATCTAGAATCATGGGAGCATTGGCCCACTTGACCACACATAAAGCAAGTCCTGGGCCCCCTGTGAACAGGCTTATCTGTCGGGGCCCCTGGCTTCTTCTCAGGGGGAGGCTGGGAACCCTTCCCTTGGTTCCCTTGGGGATTACTTTGGGGCCCTTTATGGAACTCCTTCTGTTTACCCTTGTTCCCCCCACTCCTCTGCTGGGAACCCTGCCCACCTTTGGCGGAGTCTCCCACGTGACCCTTGTGGACCCAGGTGCTCACCCAGCGGTCCGCCTCCTCAGCAAGCTTCCTAGGGTTATTCAGCCTACTATCAATCAGGTGCTGGCGTAGCTCTGGAAAGCAATTTCCTGATAAGTGCTCCCATGCAATCAAATCAAAGAGCGCTTCAAAATCATTCACTTTGCTACCCTTCACCCAACCATCCAATGCTCTGCAAAAAAAAGTCACATATTCTACCCAGGTACTGCCCTCCAAGTTTTTGCAACTCATGAACCTCTGCATATACAGTTCAGGAGTCAACCCATACCTGGACATCAATGCATCTTTCATATGACCATAAGAATTGTGGACATCAGAGGGCAAGTCTAATAAGGTATCCCGCCCCTCACTAAGGAACCGTCCCCACAACCCCGCTCCCCAATCCTTCTCAGGGACCTGGTGTGAGGTCATAGCTACCTCTTAGGCTTTAAACCATTGCCCAATATCATCATTCTTATAAAACTCTTTCACCACATCTTTAGGTATATACACTCTTGCTTCAACAGGCATGGACGGTGTGCTGCCACCAGAGGGAGTAATCTCTAAGCTCCTAGCTTTCAACTCCAACTCCCTCAAACTTCTCTCATGCTCCATTTGCATCCTCTTTTCCTCTAGGGCCAATTTCTTAATTTCCAATTCTAACTGCCCACCCATCTTAAGCTTGGTCAGCTCCATCTCATGCACCCTACTTCTCTCCCTGTCCTCCAGCTCTCCTGGGGACAGGCACTTGGAAGAAACACTGCTACCTGCTGGGGAAGGTGCTTTCCTCCCCCCTGGACCCAGTGGCCCATCTAGCTGCCCTTCTGCATTCTCAGCCCCCTCCTCCTGTTCTTCCACATGCTCAGGGGTGCTCCTTGCTTCCACCCAGGCCCTCAGCGCCTTTTGGAACTCATCCTTCTTGGAGAGACCGGTCATAGCAACTTTAAATTTCCTGCAGAAGTACTTCAGCTGTTTCACAGTGTAGGTTTCTAGTTTCTCTTCCTCAAAATCAAAATCAACAGATGCGATGGACGCTGTTTTGCTCATGGTGAAACTTGGCGGTTCTTGGCAAAAATAGAAATCCCAGGGAAAACAATCTACCAAAATGTACGTGGTTGCGTTTGGTCTGCACTCACTAGTAGTGTACACCAATTACTGTATATGAGTCACAAATGCAAGTCCAGAATCCCCACCACTGACCACCACTGTTAGAACTGGGGGTCTCTAGTTGGCAGAGGTAGGTACCTTTGTCCAAATAGGGACCCTTGCTTCTAGTCAGGGTAAGGGGGATACACTACTAAAATAACCCCTGATCACCCCCTTGGTAGCTTGGCACGAGCAGGCAGGCTTATCTCAGAGGCAGTGTGTAAAGCATTTGTGAACACATACAGTAACACAGTGACAACACTACAGATGGACACCACACAGGTTGTATTATAAAAATAAGTATTTTTATATAGACTTATCACAAGACCCAAAACGACAAAAATCCACAATACACTATGAAAAATATGACTGTCAATGGTAGAAAATAGTTCAGTTCAATAAAGATGGTAAATGCGACACTCAATGTTCAATGTACCTTTGGATGCGTAACGCGATACAAACAAAAGAGTTGCAGGGAAGGTGAAGCGTCGGTTCCTTACACGCAAGAACGGTGATGCGTCGGTTCCTTGCTCCGGGTGAGGTGATGCGTCGGTTCCCTACTGGAGAGGAGGTGATGCGTTGGTTCTTCACTGCGTGGGGAGGTGATGCATCGGTTTCTTACTGCGCTTCTGAGGCGATGCAACCCGCAGCGCCGCGATGCGATGACGATCCGGTGCAATGAAACAAAATGGCGTCTTCCTCTCGATGCGACACTCAGGGGGCGATGCCTGCACGCCCGACGGCCGTGCGGCGACTCGGTGAATCTTCTGAGCCGCGTCAGGCCCTGCGACATACTTCTCCGATGATGCGACGGCATCTGATGCGACGGCGACACTCTTCTCCGGTGATGCGAGGCGCTTCGGCGATGCGATGGCGACAGCGGCGGCACGCTTTCTCGGCGATGCGACGACAGCGGCTGCGGTGGCGACACGCTTCTCCCTCGTGAGTCACGCTTTCAGCTCCCAGCGACACGCAGTCTCTCAGAAGGGCCAACACAACAGCAGGCACTTCAAATTCCCAGCAAGGGAATTCAGGGGAGCTGGTGGGTGAAGTCTTGTGTCCCTGAGACTTCAGCAGGAGGCAAGCTCAATCTTCAAGCCCTTGGAGATGTTCTACAAGATGATGAAAGTAGCACAAAGTTCCTTTCTTTGGCAATCAGGCAACCACTGTAGGCCAATCCCTCAAACAGCACACAGCATAGGGATAGTCTCCTCCTTCAGCTTCTCTGGTTCCTCTCCTCAGCAAAGGTTCGTCTTGTTTGTTCCAGAAGTGATCTAAAATCTTGGGGTCAGGGCCCCAGTATTTATACCCATAAATCCTTTGTCCTCTGAAGGCAGAGGGTCCTGTACCTAGTCCAAACCAGTTCTGGGTGCATTCTGCCAGTGCACACCTTCTCTCTTTTTCAGTGGGGGCCAGGGACATCAGACACAGCACAGGAGGTGGAGCCAGCATTGTGGAAGGCAGGCACAGCCCTATTCAGACCCAGGTGCCACTCCTCCCACCACTCTACATGCAGATAGGTCTATTCAGCCCTGTGCTGACTCACCCTGTCTCCTGGAGTCCCCCAGCCCCTGTCACTCACAAACCCAGACACACAATACACAAGCTAGCAGAGGCAGGCTGGATGGTTTAGGCAAGAAAATACCTACTTTCTAAAAGTGGTATTTTCAAACACAGAATGTTAAAACCAACTTCACTAAAAGATGTATTTTATCATTCTGAGTTCAGGCATACTAAATTCGTTTTTCTACCATGTTCCCTGGGTCAGTTAGGATTATAAGATGTTATAATCAAACTGCCCTTTCTGGCCTATGGGGACAGGTAGCCTTGCAATAGTGTAAAACGAAATTGGCTGTAATTCACTATCAGGACATGCCACACACACCAGGGCATGTCCTACCTCTTACATACAATGCACCCTGCCCGCAGGCCTACCTTAGGGGTGACTAACATGTAGAAAAGGGAAGGTTTGGGGACTGGTAAGTGGGTGCACTTACCAAGTCGACATGGCAGTACCAGACTGCACACAGGCTCTGCAATGGCAGGCCTGAGACACACTTTACAAGCTGCTCCTGTGGGTGGCACAACCAGTGCTGCAAGCCCACCAGCAGCATTTGAGTCACAAGCCCTGGGCACAACCAGTGCACTGTACTAGGGTCTGACAGTGAATCAAATATGCCAAACATGGAGTCACTAATCCATACATCAATTTATCATAGGGAGCACTTGCACTTTGGCACTGATCAGCAGTGGCAAAGTGCCCAAAGCTATCTAATCCAGCAAAAACAGGTCAGTAACAGAGGAGGCATAGCGCAAAAAAATGGAAGTGAGACCCACGCCAATGGTACCAGGTCTAACAACATTCTATTAGCAGAACAAGACTGGCCGCCAGCATTCGTCATTGAGTGCCCTAGGGGAGAAACTGTAATTTTTCCAGCCTTTTCCGACCTTGTTCCCATTCACCTAAAACAGGCATATGCGCAGGAGTGGGCGGTTGTCCTAGCTACAGCATTGTATAAAAATCATGTTGGTTGGGATGAGGATTCAACCCACCACGTGATCCCGTTAAAAGTTTCCCAAATGCTCAAAGGCAATACCCTATAAAGCAGGAAGCTAAAAAATAAGTCAGAGAGATCCGAGATCAACTTGAATACTAGGGGGTGATAGAAAATTGCACTTCACCTATGAACAATCCTTTGTTTCCCGTAATGAAACCTGACAACACATATCGTTTAGATTTGGAGTACAGACATTTAAACACTTGCACAAAGACATTTGCAGTTCAAAATGCACACAGTGCCGCATTAATGAACAACATTGTGCGGAAAAAATACAAAACAACACTTGATATCTCAAATGAATTTTTCTGCCAAAATATAGCGCCTGAAAGCAGGTATCTGACCGCCTTCAGTGCGTTAGGGTCCCAGCGACAATTTTGTCGCCTAGCCCAAGGGTATAAAAACAGCCCGGGGGTATTTTCAGCAAGAGTAACAAAGTTACTCCAAAATTTGGATGAAGAAGCATTGTCCTATGTGGATGATATTTATCTGATGGACGATGACTTAAAGAGGCACTTGACCAGGGTGAGCACCATTATTATGGGATTCGCCTCTGAGGGCTACAAATTTAATTTTAAAAATCAAAAATTGCCCACCTCAGTGTCCTATTTTTAGGATACAAGCTGTCAAGTGAGGGAAAAAGCCTAGCAGCAAACTTTTTAGAAAAGTGTGCGCTGCTCCAACCTCCAAAATCATTAAAGAATTTACAATCAATTCTGGGATTCCTAAATTTTGGCCGAACATACATTTTGGATTACGCAGAAAGAGTAAAACCTTTCTACGACTTAATAAAACCTGATTTTTCAGTCAGACAATGGACACAGGAACATACAAATATCCTGCGTTCCCTACAGGAAGACATGATAGCTTCAAAACATTTATAGACACGCGTAAACGCACAGAACTTAGTGATCCGAGTCATAGCGGGTCAATGCGGGTACATTTATTTAACTTTTAATGAAGGCGAAACAGTACCAATCGCATACAAATCACACCTGTACACAAACGCAGAGATGCGTTTCACTTCAACAGAAAAAATTCTGACAGCAGTGCAGACCGCTGTAGCAAGAGAAAGAGCTCTGGCTCAGGGAAAACGCATAATTGTCGTGACCCCAGTACCAGCTTTAGAAGCTGTTACAAAAGCTAGCATTCCAAATGCGAAAGCCTTACATCCGAGATGGATACAGTGGACTAATTCTCTTACTGCAACGGATGTTGAATACAGATTTGATCCAAGTTTAAAAACACAAGCATTCCTGCAATACGAACAAGAATATCCTCTACCAAATGAAATTTTGCCTCTAGATCAGTATGAATACATTATTTACACTGACGGTTCTGCTCAACCAGCCATAGGGAGTAAGCAAGCTTACAGCGCGGCGTGTGTGATTGTTAAAGGTCGCATGCACGATGGAAAGTTCCATCCGAGTTGCACTAAAATGCAATCTCTAGGAGACTGCATGGTTCAGTTGGCAGAACTCAAAGCACTTATACTGGCACTTATAAATACGGATCACGAATTCCCCACACTTATTGTGTGTGATTCCTTTTACTGTGTACAGTCGTACGATGAATATCTACATCATTGGGAACAAAACGGGTTCAAAGATGCAAAAGGTGGCACAATTAAGCATAAAATGCTATGGGAACAGGTAGTGGAGTTGAGAAACGAACTACCAAGGGCTCACGTGATACATACACTGAGTCATCAGCATGATGGCGTTCACGTTGAAGGGAATTAATTGGCTGATGAAGCCGCAAAGGGGGCTGTTCGCACAGCCGCCGTAGCTGCAGTTACTCGTTCAAAGACGAGGGTAGACGGCGAGATAATGGTAGCTGTCAATGCTTCACGCAAAGGCAGCACAGCAGTACCTAAAAAATTTCCACTCAAGTACTCCTACTAGTTAGATGCACAAAACATTCCATATGCTCAGATTCCTGGAGTGGGGGATAGAGTAATACCAAATATGGATCGTAGGCAAGGCTTAATTGTGGCGGCACACGAAGGAGAAGGTTCTGTACATAAGGGACTTAGGGAGACTGTTTCTTTGTTGAAAGAACGCTACTGGTGGCCCGTGATGAGAAGGCAGATTTGAGACTATGTCTGGAACTGCGGCATCTGCAAGCAGATGGAAGGGTCCACCGCAACACGTCCAGTACAGATACCATTGTTAGACAGCATTAGGTTGTCCGTTCGTGTACGTCCAGCTCAAGTTTCCTCAAGGTCTGGCCTCAGCGCTCAGCTGACGCTCGAACTGTTATAAAAGATTTGCGAGTCTTTATCGGCACATACTCAAGTTCAAGTTCAAGTTCATTTTATTTGATCTAGTTCTCTACTGAGAACAACAAATATCATACATCACGAATACTATTAATTATACACATAAAATAATCAATACAAATTTAAAAACGATTTTAAAAATTTAAACAAATTATAGCATACAAATTCATCTGGGGGAGAATTAAAAAGCGTAATCAAATTCAGCACAGATGCACTATTATATCTAAATTGTATTGGTTTTAAGTAACGCCTTCGAGCTTCAACCAATATCGGGTTTGGGCAAACCGACAGTACATGCTTCATATCTTGCACACCACCATTGCAAAGATCACAGATGCAGGTAACATTTTCTTTGTCAGTCCATTTAAAAGTCAATGAATTAAAGGGGAGTAACCCAAACCTCAATAAAATTATACACCGCCGAATTCCATGCCTTAAGGAAAAGCGAATATATTGTTGAGCCTGTTTATATACGATGGCTTCTGCGTACTGTTCATAATGATGTAATTTAGAGCAGTGCAAGATATCCAGGTCATAGCTGATCCTCGGCGTCAAATGTTTCAAGAAGAGCTTCAATTGTGCTGGTGACCATGATTTCAAGAGTGCAATTGAGCAATTGGATAATTTAAAAGCAATGGTCAAATTCTGGTTTAGGGTATATTTTGTAAAATCACTCTCAAATGTCTCTTTTTTAATAAGAATCTTAAAGTGCCTTCGTCTGCGTGTAGAAGATTATACGCCCATCTAAGAATGTTGGTGATCGCTCTAGCAAAGGAACTAACTAGAGAAAATTCTAAACGCAGAGCTTGTACTGGGACTGATTGTTGAACCTTTGCCAATTTACGTAAAATTTTCCCTTCTTTCGTTTGTATTTGATGCCACTGAGGAATTGGGATATATTCCAGGGCGTACGATAACATTGGGGAATTTTTGAGCTATATACCTGTAATAAGGATTGAAAGTGTCTTTGACCGGAAGAAAGATATAATCGTTGGAGCGCTCCCACATGAATGTCTGCTTTACGATTTAAATGCTGAAAATGGGTAGAATTTCCTAATGATTGATTAAAAATCCGTCCCAAATAAGTGTATTCTTTTACCACTTCTATGGTTTCTCCTCCCAGTGTCCAGTTATAGTTTGTATAATTCTTTCTCCCTCTAAATGGGACGATTTTTGTTTTAGATGAATTAGGAACCAAGAAATTTTCCTTTGTATATTTTGTTAGTACATCTAGGTTCCTTTGTAATCCAAAGGGGGTAAGATCGAAAATTACGACATCGTCGGCATACAACATGATGTGTATATTACTTAATGCGATCTTCGGGAAATTTATTACATGTAGAAAACTGTCCGGGAGGTCGCTAAGGTATAACGAAAAAAGGAGGGGAGCCAAAAGGCAACCTTGCCTAAGGCCATTTGGTGTAGCAATTTGACCAGTAAGACCCTTTTCTTGTCCCAGTTGTACCTGACACCAGGTTTCAGAGTGGAGTAAAATTATAAGGTAAAGTAAAGTTTTCGGGATTCCCAGTTTTCTAAGTTTCTTCCATAGTGTTGGTCTATCCACTCTATCAAACGCCGTTGAAAAATCAACGAAGACCGCATAGACCACCTGCGATTTCCGGACTACATATTTGTCGATAATAGTTTGTAAAATCGCTATGTTGTCCGTAACTGAATGTTTCTGTCTGAACCCGGCCTGGTTGAATGGGATCACGCCGGAAGAAAAAGCCCAATCTTTAAGATGGTCTAGGACACTTGCCGCGAAGATTTTACCTATTGCATCCAGCAGTGCAATCTGTCGATAGTTCCCTGGATGCAACCGAGGTCCTTTCTTATAAATTGGAATAACTATACTCCCTTTCCACGATTTGGGAATTTTCCCAGTATTGTAGCAATGTGAAAATAATGGTGCTAAAAATTTACTCCATTCCACAGGGTTAGTTTGTAGTGCCTTCATCGGGATTTGATCCGGGCCCATTGCAGCTGAAGATCTAGCTTTCTTTATGTAGTACTCAATTTGACGGGCCACTGGAGGAGAAATATTTTGAGTATTTTCCATCTGCGTACATAGTGGATAGTTCAGATTTTCTTTATTCCAATTTAATTTATAAAGGTTACATAGAAATGTTTCCCATTCCTTTGGCGGGACTGGAGATGCTTGCAAAGATTTCTTTGTCCCTGTATGTTTGGCTATTAAACTCCAATACTCGCGAGTATTATTTTGTTTTGCTGCAATTTGGATTTCTACCCAATTTTTATCCTGCTGTGTTTTTCGCAAATTTTCTTTTTCCCTCCTCCGGCATTTTTTAGACGTTTAATTTCCAATTCCCTTGCCTTAGTAGGGTTTTGATATTGCATACGTATTAATTTGTTTAAAGCGGCGACTCTTATGTCTGAGAACTTTCTTGTTTGACATATGGCTCCATTCGCCCGATATTTTAGATTTGTCTGTAAAGCTTGCTTTATTTTATTAAGAACTATTTCGAAATTTGCTATTGGGTCAGAGGAATATGTGAGTTGTAATACTTTTGCCTTATCGATTACATGGTTGATTTTATTAAACGCAGTAGATACCCATGATATTCTCCTTTGGGCTTGGTTCATGAGTACTTTACCTTGTACATACATAATATGACCCGGAGATGAACGTTGTAATATAATTTCAGTTTCTAATTTTAAAATGGCGTGGTCACTTCCTTGATAACATTTTGTACTTAATTTTTCAACCCTATAGAGCAGAGCTAGACTGCAGATCATATAATCTATTATGGAGTCGGTGAAATTACCTTTTCTTGTAAAGGATGCCGGGATGTCTCCTTCTGTACGACCGTTTAGAATGAAACCATTTATTATAGAGAGTGAAGATAATAGAATTTTCCCTCGTTTGTCTGCCTTAATCCTCGGTGGAAACAATGGAGTAGGAATTGATAAGGCTTCTACTTGTTCCTCATTTTCCCATTTTTCTATGAGGTCGTTGGATATTTTCCCGTTAAAGTCTCCTATAAGGAAGACTGAAGGGAAACCTCTCTCTTCCACCACCCTTTCTATTTCTTCGAATATCTTAACCAAGAGAACATCATTCGAGGGACCTGGTGGAATATAAACATTAAAAATTATTAGGTCAATTGGAGAGTCCTTGGCAATAAGCCGGTATTTGACCTTTAGGCATTGGATATTTGTATTGACCATAGGGATTACTTCCTGGTCCCAAAAGAAGTCCTCATGCATCAGAATTGCTAGACCTCCTTTGCCATGACCCGAGCCACCTGTTCTGCTGCTTTATCATAGACAAAGTAGTCCTTTTGGTCAAATGGCTTTGTTGCCCAAGTTTCCTGGAGAATGACCAACGCCGGGGAATCTTCCAAAATTAACGTCATTTTCTCTTTATTTTTCCCTGCTATATTCCATGATGCTATGGACAACCTACTGTTAAAAGGGAAGTTTGATTTCCTTCCCTGCTTGTGGCTATTTAGGGTCTCTGATATCCAAGTCCAATGAGGTTCCATTAAGGCTCTCTCCTGATTAACTTTATTTTTATTTCTGATCACTCTCTCTCCGTTTTCTAGCGAAATGGTCAAATTTTCATCGAGAGTACTTGTGTAATTTTTAATGCCGCTGGTATTGTCGTCAGAATACTGGATTTCAATAGTTTGGTTTTCCTCTGGATTCCCCTTTAGTTGGGTTCCCCTATTTACTGATACAACATCATATCCATTTTTGTGAAGAATCTCACATTCGTTTATGATAATTGTAGGAATAACACACGACCTGAATTCTGCAATAGCCACCGTACTATTAGACTTTGATGGGAATACTACTAATTTTATTTCTGAACTTGTTACCGACTGCAATTGTGGAATCTTACAAATTATCGGCACATACTCAGTTGGCACGTTACATTCTGACCGTGGTCCGGTGTTTAGCTCTCGGGCTTACAAAGAGGCCATGGAAGGAATGGGCGTAGCATTGCGGTACTCCTCTCCGTACCATCCCGAAGGAAATTCTGTTGTGGAGAGGAAAAACCGGGACTTAAAGCAATCTTTAACAGCTAGGGTATTAGGCAAGGGCGGTAGATGGGTCGATCACCTTTATGGGGTACAGCGAGCGATCAATAACCAGCCAAGAAGCTCTCTAGGGGGTGTCACTCCTTACGAGGTCCTATTTGGGACAAGAATGTGGGTACCTGATCCTGATTGTGAAGGCACAGTGGCGGATGAAAAACCATTTGATATCCATTATTGTTTGGCTGTTTTACAGGATCTAAATGAATCCAGAACACAACAAAGTAACGTGCTCCAGAAACAGACCGCCACTGAGGAAGTCAAGGCAGCAACGGCAAGACCTGTCTGGATCCCAAAGGTCGGGGATCTGGTCAGAGAGAAGATTGCTGACAAGAAAGAATATGGGCCATCCTACAGAAAGCCTGTACTGGTCCTAGCAATCCAAGGCACAAGAACTGTACTTCTGCCGCCTCTTGCCGGGAAAAAGGAGAAAAGATTTGTCTCAATCGATTTAATCAAACCACACTATGTGGCCGATACTAAACAGTAGGCCACGTGGACTCCACAGTAGCAGACGCCCTCCTCTCGCTACAATCCAAGAAGTCCAAACAGAAAGACTCATCACGTTTGAAGATCCTCCTGTACGGAATGAAGGACTAAGCATCAATGCTATGGAACTCATTCCACTTCAACAAGAAATTAATCTTCAAAATGAAAAACAACTTAACAACCAAGTTGCAATAAGACCGACTACAGACATCTACGTTAACATGCCTCGTCAGGAGCAAAATCCGATTTCAACAAATCCCGATGCAATTCCAACAATTGATCGAACGGCTTCTGGCTATTTCATGAACTTTGATACGTTTTCACTGGATCCAAGCGAGCCGGAAGCGACGCCAGCCAAAAAATCACTCCAACAGAAACTCAATGACTTTTTGAACTTTTTAGAAAGACTTACCTGGTGTCACCTTGGATAGAACTATGGTATATCAATGGGATTTTATTTTTCTTTTCTGGCTAGGTTTAATTATAACTTTTAGTATGCTTATTAATGGACGATATCTCCAGCAAAGCTCTACAGCCCAAAGAGTCAATGTGATTTTAAAACCACACCAGTCTTCACATCGTGAACCAAGAGACTTGTCTTCAGTGAACATCACAGCAGTTCCTATACCGGACGGCATAGTATGGGACAAGATTGATTATGATGTATTCGGTCCGACTGAACTTTTAAAGCTAAAACATGTATTTAAAATTTCTTTAAGTGATATCATTACCTCCAGTACATTTTCTGATGATTGGGAACCAGCAAATCGCCGAGAGGGTGGATTGGTCATGGTTGCCAGGGGCTCTATCAAGAACACGGAACGATTGAAACATTACTCACCAGGGCCTAACAATATGCTCCTGGAATATTAACGGATTTGGGCTGAAAAATCAATCCGTCGCCACCCTCGGTTTCCTAAAGGAATACGACATCATCCTCTTACAGGAAACCTGGGCAGTAGAGAGCATCCCCATAGAAGGCTACCTGGAATTTACGTCATTCGCCTCAAGACAATCGAAGTTCGGCAGGCCGAGTGGCGGCCTTTCGATATATGTATCGACCAAACTATCCCAACGCATCACACAGATAAAACTTGAGGAAAACTGGCTCTCCGGCATAGTGTTAGGAAGTTCACCCATTGATTGGCAGCTGCTTCTCCTTAATGTTTACATTTCTCCATCTACCGTCGATAAAAAATCCAAAATGGACAATCTAACCAATATAGTCTGCAATCTTCTAAGTAAGCACGGCAGCATACCAACTATAATATCAGGAGACTTTAACACCAATCTCCATTGCAACTCTTTAGTGGACATAGGGATCGACCCTCCAACGGTTCCCGCACATTTTGCTCCACAGTCGACTCCCACCGGAAACAGACCATCGAAACTGGGGGAGTACGCGGTTATACAGCTGAGTAGTGTAGGATTCACCGTGTTGAATGGGCGTCTTCATACGGACATTCCCCCTGCATGGACCTGTTCAGACGGTCGAACACATTCCTTTCTGGACTTCACTCTAGGGAGCAGAGAGGTACTTCCCTTGATCGAGAGTTATCACATCGCACCACAAGCCGAGAGCGATCACCGACCACAAATCATAACACTATCAGCTACTACCCCACGTCACCATGACCTCGCCCACACCCACTCAGATTGTCAAATAGAAAACTTAAAGCGAATAAAATGGACGGATGCCATGGCTCTCCCCATGATGGAAAAATGTAGAGCTCTATTACACCTATCACAGGAGGCAGACACTCCGGTCATTATCAGCTGGGCTAGCTTCATAAACCAACTATTTGAAGACCCGCCACCAAAGCGGAGCATAAGGCAACAAGCATTTCAATTCCGCATCTCCCCCGCAACAAAGCAATTAAAAGTCCAAAGAAACCGAGCACTACGCCAATCGAGGAAGAGCCCAGGCGACAAAACCACATTTTTAACTTACAAGCAAGCCCAGGCAGCCTTCAAGGTCGCACTACGCAGGGAAAAACAAGCAGCCTCGGATCAATTTTGGCTGAAGCTCATCCACGAAAGCAAGAACCCCAACTCAAAACAATTCTGGTCTCTTGTTAACCGGGGGCTACAAGGCAGAAGTGGTGTCGGTAACGCAAACATCAGCGCAGACAAATGGAGTCAATTTTTATCAACGCACTTTAAAGATCAGAACACAAAGGATGATCATTCTGCAGCCCATAGCTCGGCCAGTTCAGCCAACTCGGCGATTCAACGTTTAGAACCAAGGAGCCCTAGACGACCTGATCTCAGTTACTCACCCACTACGGTGCCTGAAGTGCCAATAATCAAGGGCCCGGCAATTAACAACGACTTTCCGTCGGAGTCCATCGGGACATCGGATGAGTTAAAAAACAGGATTTCATGTTCCATAAGGAAAGCCAGGGCCGAAGGAGCTCTAGGGCCAAACGGTCTTCCCCAGGCCATGTTCAAATTTGACGTGGACTTATGGTCAGTTTATCTGACCCCCCTATTTCTCCATTGCTGGCTAAACAACACCGTCCCTGAGTCTTGGCGAGGTGCTATCATCCATCCAATCCACAAAGGCGGGAAGAGAAATGACCCCAACAATTACCGAATGATAGCACTCCTAGATGTTGAGTCCAAACATTACGCCAGAATTTTACTAGAAGAGTTGCAGGCCTGGGCCGATTCAACAAAGCACCTCCCTTTTAACCAGACCGGATTTGTGGCCAACTCTGGCACAACAACTAACTTATTCACCCTGACTGTCCTGACGGAGAAAGCGGCAACCCAACAAACCCAGTTGCACTGCTGTTTTGTTGATTTTAAAGCGGCCTTTGACCGCGTACCGCGGGCCCTACTGTGGCAAAAATTAGAGTCCTGGGGCATACCCCCGACCCTGTTACACGCAATCGTCCAACTCCATTCGGAAACATGGATCAGAATCAAGCTGAGCGAAGGCTCCCACGTGTCCAGAAAAAACAGAACCAATTCCGGCTTAAAACAAGGCTGCGTGCTGGCTCCACTTCTTTTTAACTTGTTTATATCAGACCTATCTCCGTCACTAGACAGTGTCAACTGCCATCCCTCTCAACTAGATGGAACCCGCATCAGCAACCTGCTCTATGCCGACGACTTGGTGTTACTAAGTCACACCAAAGTGGGCCTACAAAGGCTTCTTGACGAACTGCTTCCCTACACTATAAGAAACTCCTTGGAACTGAACCTGTCCAAAACCAAAACAATATCTTTCGGGAAGCAAAAAAGGCCACATAGCGGGTGGTTTTTTAACAAAACAAAAATCGAATCAACATCTCACTATAAATATTTGGGTATCTTTTTGGACCGCAGATGTTCTTTCGTCAAACAAAAAGAAACGCTAAGGACCAAAGCCCTGTCACTAGAGGCCGTCGCCGTGAAATTATCAAAACAACTACTTGGCCCAAGTCTAACTCCCATTCTGAAAGTGATGAAGGCGAGGATAATCAACTCTCTGTCGTATGGGCACGAGATCATGAAGGGCACAACTAGCTCTTTATTAAACAAATTAACAACCAAAATCTTTAAACGTGCCTTTCGTCTACCAAAATCAAGTTCACCATCGCAGGTTCGTCTCGAACTGGGCCTATTGGATCATCACGGCGTTGAGGCTGGCGCGTTTATAAAGTTCTGCAACAGACTGTGCCATTCAAGGGAGGGCTCCCTGGAGGCAAAACTTTGGCGTGAAATAGCGAAATGCCAGACCAGCCAGAATCACCGGCATCACCTGGATCACAGCTCAAAACTACTAGGAGTCAAAGAACTCTGGGCAACAAACCCCTCCCAGTCGGTGCTAAAGGCTGTTATTAAGAAGAGCGTCCGATTGTGGTCATTTCATTCAGACAAGGCAACTCTGACAAAAAGGAAACATGCCTGGGCAGTAATTTCCAATTTCAAACCAGGAGTTGAGTCGCCTCACCTATCAAGCACTTCTTCATTTTACTTAAACCAAAAGTTCTTAGCTCTAAGGATGGGTGACTGGCCATTTCTAAAGAATCTGCCGACTGGCGTCGCCCAGGCAATAACATTGAATGCAGGATGTGTGGCTATCACTCTGAAGCAATGGAACACATAGTTTGTGCATGCCCCGCTATGCTCACAGACAGACGGCTACTACTGCAGGGCGAATGGATCAGGCTAGGAGTTCGAACCTGCCGCCAGGCCATAATAGCAGCCCTAAACCCTGAAAACACCAGCTGAACATTGGGCTCACTAAACTTGTCAACAACGCGTCAAAGCTGCTGGAAGAAATTAGCGCCGCCAAATCTCCCCGTCCTCAGCAGGTCGGCAGCCAGCCTGCCGGATTAACAACAGAACCTCAGACTGCGAACATCAGCTGTACTATTCCCGGTCCTGCAGGTGAACATCATCTGCCCACAATCCATTCGAAGGTTTTAAATAATTTATAAGTTCTGAATTCTATATTTAAACCTGCGGTTTTTCTTTTTTTTAAAAAGAAGAAAAAAAAAGAAAATTGATCATGTTTTCAAGTTGACCGACATTTATTGATAATGCTCTAGTGGGTTTTTACTCAGTGGTCCTTTTTACGATGAACCGATCAAGTTTTAATTTGTAATGGTTTTAACCAAACAATAAAGTATATATTACAGTCTTCACATCGTGAACCAAGAGACTTGTCTTCAGTGAACATCACAGCAGTTCCTATACCGGACGGTATAGTATGGGACAAGATTGATTATGATGTATTCGGTCCGACTGAACTTTTAAAGCTAAAACATGTATTTAAAATTTCTTTAAGTGATATCATTACCTCCAGTACATTTTCTGATGATTGGGACACTGAAACTGTAAATGCTATGATGTCTGATTTAGAAAAAACTGCCGCATTTCCGAACAATGAAATGTTAGGAGGTACTTCAGACTATGATACATTGTACTGTTACCAGCAATATGGTCATCATTTCTTACACAAATCTATAACACCTAGAAATGTATTTGAATCCCACCAGTGGGAACACTGCCCAACTCCTCCTAAAGGTAGTTCGCAAACTTTTGCACAGAAATTCACATACTTTTCAGGGTTTAATACATCTGACCCAAAGTCATTTTACTACAAAGTGGCAAAAACATCAGCACAGAAAATTATGTTAACTAACACCAAACAGATTTACTCTGCTTCCTTTTTGGCCCAGTTGTCTGCACAGGGTTTCGACCTATGGAAGGACACTATAGATTTAAAATCAATCTGGGGTTCTAGGGACTGGCAAGTCCAGGGAACAGAAGCGCTATGTAGAGCATGCCTCATTCCACAGCAGATATTATTTCTGAATGAAACTGTGCAACAAACAACTTGTCTTGGATTAGCCAAAGGCAAGGAAATGAACACACCGGGGTTTCCAACACCATCGCAGATGGGTGGGGGCCAGAATTCAACTACACATGGGGTGAGATTAGATGACATTTTCCAGTACAACAGATCAGATCCTGATTGGACAGAATGGCTGGTTTGGCCCATTGACACAAACAAATGTCAGCAGAGATTTATGAATACAACCGAAGGGTTTAGTATCCATAGGCTAGACCCACGCTATGTACAGAGACATCACCCGGGGGTAGTGACATCCTATAGTGTTGGGAAGTTGTGCCTTGATTGGCTAGAGACCTCAACACTCACAGAAGTAAAACATCACTTGACCTTACTCACACCTGATGTAGACCTTAGGGATTTCCTACTAGGTCCAAGGAAAACACGTCAGAAACGTTTCATATATGCTGGCATTTATGCCTATTATAATGAAAACTGGAAAATATCCCAACAAGATGCCGCAGAAAGGATACGGGAGATAGACCGTATTAACTTAGAAAAGGCATTAGCTGTAGTGGATAATGGGTTAACTACTTTGACCTCCAGGATTTACTCCTTAGGCAACATTGTGTCTTCGGCAATCGACATATTAGAACAAGATCTGGCCTTGTTACAACACGGGCAATCTCAGCTACGTTCTATTATGATGTTAAGCTGGACGCTGCAATCTTTGCGTGCAGGCTATGTGCCATGACGTTTTATAAACACCACATCTCTGTTTTCAGAATACAATCTGACTGATAAACAGACAGAAATGGCACAAAGGGGAGCCAAATATACAATGCTGCGTATTGAGAAACTGGAAAGGTTACCATTCACTGTAGCCGAATCGCCATCAACAGAATGGCTAATTCATGGCCAAATCACTCTGCCGGTCACTACGTTTCAGTTTCAATATTGCCTTGAGCAAAGGCAGGCAGGCAAATATGAAAAGATGGGTAAGGGTTACATTAAGGAAACTTGGGAGTTACCATATAGACATCGATGCCGGAATGGGGATCGAGAAGTGTATCTGAGTGGTACAAACTGCAGGAACGCTTTAAGCGGTTCTCTCATGTGTCAGGATATTTCACTACACGGAGCCTGTAACGGTTCAGTAGCGAACCTATCGTGTCACATGACTGGAACCCCAGCTGCCGTGATCACACCGGTTTTTGAGCTGCTCTCAAATGGGAGTTACTTGATGCTAAATGATCAAGGTTGCTGTGGGATGCTTCCGGGCGTCTCATATCTGGTCACTGTTAACTCCAGGGTTACTTGCTGTATGCAAGTATTGTTTCCACAACTGAACACAGTCAGGGAGGCGCCGTTATGGCCTTCACTGAACGTTTCTTTCATACAATTTGATACTCTGAGCAGACTGCAAGCCATGCTTTTACAGCAACCCGTGCCCTTAACCTCCGCTCGAGAAACCTATGAACTTCAAGTTGCAAGGACCTCGACTGAGATACAGGCGCTTATACGTACCAACTGCCCCTTTCATTTCGTAGAAATGGTGGGACGTATCTTCAATATGTCTGATACGAGCGGTATTGTACACCTATTTAAGACCATAGGGTCAGGACTGTTAAGCACCTTTCAGACAGTCCTCGGAGTAATCTCAAATTTTATAAACTCCGTATTGGGAAGCGTATTTGGAGGAGTCCCGCTTATCCTATTGCTGATTGCAGGGGTCCTATTCATAATACTGCTGCTACACAATGGACGGCCCAATTCCCGAGGGAATGGCGAACATGCTCCAGGAGCGGAAATACCGTGAACACATGGTACAACTTCTGGGCATTTCTTGCCTGCGAGAACTCAATGCCTCATGGTTTCTATCCTTTCAACCAGTCTGGGTAGACTGCATCTTACCTGTTCTTCGATGCCTGTTTTGCCGAGAAGAATGCACGTTGGATCTTTGTCTGACATTTCCATCAGATGCACCTCCGGACACGGATGCAATGCTGGACCCCATAAAGGCCCATGCTCTGCGTTGTCCCCAGCGGCTTCCGATTCTGATGAACGCATTCCTGGAGAATCCGCAGGTGCCGTTTGCTCCTGCTGGGTTAGGTGACTCCTCCACAGGCACCCAGGTAACAACTACCGCACAAGCTGCCGCAGCACCGACTGTTGGCAGTGCTACATTCCATCTATGTGCGATTGACGTTCTCTGTGAGGCGTTGGATTTGTCGCCTGCAGCAGCTAACACCGATAATGTTGTGCTTCCCAGCCAGGACGCTTAATCTTGAATTGGCTCATCGTGTCCTGGGAAAGAATTCGGTTTCTTCACTTGTTTCAAAACAAACGAGCAAAATTGGAACATTTCCTAAATTGACACTTTCGCTTGAGAAAAGCATGGCCTTCTTCCGCTTTGAGTGTGGCAACTTATATGGAGTAACAAAATAGACATTATTTTAGTGCCAATTGAAATTAGCTGAATTATTAACATTTTAGAAGAATTTTTTTTTAAAAGATTTGAGATCCATGTTTTTACTTGCTTTTAAATATGATTTTAAATTGTCCAGATTTTAAGTATGGTCATTGTTATCCAATTCAGAAGAGGAGTGGGTGCTATGTCCCGTATAGAGGCCCTAATGTAGACCCGTTCATACATGCCCTAAAATGGACGTATTCATATTTGCCCATATATGGTCATATTCGTACTTGCCCTATTATGGTCATAGCCGCATATGCCCAATTATGGTCATAACTGTGCATGTCCTATTATAGTCATGATTCCTTATATAGGCATGATCTTTCACCTACATTGGTCCTTGCTAGTACACAACGTGCTCTGAGGGCTGAACGTTATCTATCCTGTGGTTTTGAATACAGCAGGGTTTTCCCAAACACAGGCCCACACTGTACTCATCAATTATGCATGGCTTTCTAGGAATACACCACCTGCATAATATGTATGTACAAAGTTCACCCCGACGTCTTCCTCAAGTCTAACGACAGACCAATACATTCCATACTGAGGACCGAGACTCTTTAGGGTATAAATACACCACATCTTGCCCCGGTAAGACAGAGGGAACCGAGACTTCCATGCTGACACACTGACCAGAGACGCTGAG
Source organism: Calotriton arnoldi (assembly GCA_963921515.1). Taxonomy (NCBI): domain Eukaryota; kingdom Metazoa; phylum Chordata; class Amphibia; order Caudata; family Salamandridae; genus Calotriton; species Calotriton arnoldi. The sequence continues at coordinate 448,709 of CAWUFW010008628.1, read as the reverse complement.
GCTCCTGCATGCAGTCGCTCCAGCTGACAGTGGTCTGACACAGCCCTTGCGGGGTGTCCAACTCGAGACCAGGATGGGGTCCCACTCTCTCTCTATTCAGGTATGGGGGTTCGACTAAATCCTAGAAGGATTCTTGGCTCTTAGGCTTTTAGACCTACACATATGCTAGGTACACTCAGATACATCTAGTTAGGCATCGTAGGAGTACGCGCACTTGCATATTGTTTTTATATTCATGTATATATTCATGATTATCACAATATGGTAGAACTGTTCTATCCTTTTGCTTTTATCGTACTGCTGATAATATATCTCTGCTATTGTCTGCTGGTTGCCGCAGCACATATATTTTACACTAGAATAACAACTGTTCAATAAATACTTATTGAAACGCCCGACTGTTTATTCTGTGTAACTCTCTGAGACAAACCCGTGCCCTTAACCTCCGCTCGAGAAACCTATGAACTTCAAGTTGCAAGGACCTCGACTGAGATACCGGTGCTTATACGTACAAACTGCCCCTTTCATTTCGTAGAAATGGTGGGACGTATCTTCAATATGTCTGATACGAGCGGTATTGTACACCTATTTAAGACCATAGGGTCAGGACTGTTAAGCACCTTTCAGACAGTCCTCGGAGTAATCCCAAATTTTATACACTCCGTATTGGGAAGCATATTTGGAGGAGTCCCGCTTATCCTATTGCTGATTGCAGGGGTCCTATTCATAATACTGCTGCTACGCAATGGACGGCCCAGTTCCCGAGGGAATGGCGAACATGCTCCAGGAGCGGAAATACCGTGAACGCATGGTACAACTTCTGGGCATTTCTTGCCTGCGAGAACTCAATGCCTCCTGGTTTCTATCCTTTCGATCAGTCTGGGTACACTGCATCTTACCTGTTGTTTGATGCCTGTTTTGTGGAGAAGAATACACGTTGGATCTTTGTCTGACATTTCCATCAGATGCGCCTCTGGACACGGATGCAATGCTGGACCCCATAAAGGTCCATGCTCTGCGTTGTCCCCAGCGGCTTCCGATTCTGATGAACGCATTCCTGGAGAATCCACAGGTGCTGTTTGCTCCTGCTGGGTTAGAGTGACTCCTCCACAGGCACCCAGGTAACAACTGCCGCACAAGCTGCCGCAGCACCGACTGTTGGCAGTGCTACATTCCATCTATGTGCGATTGACGTTCTCTGTGAGGCGTTGGATTTGTCGTCTGCAGCAGCTAACACTGATAATGTTGTGCTTCCCAGCCAGGACGCTTAATCTTGAATTGGCTCATCGTGTCCTGGGAAAAAATTCGGGTTCTTCACTTGTTTCAAAACAAACGAGCAAAATTGGAACATTTCCTAAATTGACACTTTCGCTTGAGAAAAGCATGGCCTTCTTCCGCTTTGAGTGAGGCAACTTATATGGAGAAACAAAATAGACATTCTTTTAGTGCCAATTGAAATTAGCTGAATTATTAACATTTTAGAAGAAATTTGCTTTAAAAGATTTTAAAACCATGGGGCATATTAGCAAGACCCACGTTAAAATTATCGCCGTTTTAGCGGCAGGAAACTGCCGCTAAAGCGGCGATAATGGGCTTGCTAATATGCGTTATAAAATTCAATAGAAGCCCAGGTTAGATGTGCAGGACATCTAACCTGGGCTTCTATTGAATTCCATACGCATATTAGCAAGCCCATTATCGCCGTTTTAGCGGCAGTTTCCTGCCGCTAAAACGGCGATGTACGTGGTCTTGCTATATGCCCTATGTTTTTACTTGCTTTTAAATATGATTTTAAATTGTCCAGATTTTAAGTATGGTCATTGTTATCCAATTCAGAAGAGGAGTGTGTATTATGTCCCGTATAGAGGCCCTAATGTATACCCGTTCATACATGCCCTAAAATGGATGTATTTATATTTGCCCATATATAGTCATATTCGTACTTGCCCTATTATGGTCATAGCCGCATATGCCCAATTATGGTCATAACTGTACATGTCCTATTATAGTCATGATTCCTTATATAGGCATGATCTTTCACCTACATTGGTCCTTGCTAGTACACACCGTGCTCTGTGGGCTGAACGTTATCTATCCTGTGGTTTTGAATACAGCAGGGTTTTTCCCAAACACAGGCCCACACTGTACTCATCAATTATGCATGGCTTTCTAGGAATACACCACCTGCATAATATGTATGTACAAAGTTCACCCCTGAGGTCTTCCTCAAGTCTAACGACAGACCAATACAATCCATACTGAGGACCGAGACTCTTTAGGGTATAAATACACCAAATCTTGCCCCGGTAAGACAGAGGGAACCGAGACTTCCATGCTGACACACTGACCAGAGACGCTGAGGCTCCTGCATGCAGTCGCTCCAGCTGACAGTGGTCTGACACAGCCCTTGTGGGGTGTCCAACTCGAGACCAGGACGGGGTCCCACTCTCTCTCTATTCAGGTATGGGGTATCGACTAAATCCTAGAAGGATTCTTGGCTCTTAGGCTTTTAGACCTACACATATGCTAGGTGCACTCAGGTACATCTAGTTAGGCATCGTAGGAGTACGCGCACTTGCATAATGCTTTTATATTCATGTATGTATTCATGATTATCGCAATATGGTAGAACTGTTCTATCCCTTTGCTTTTATCGTACTGCTGATAATATATCTCTGCTATTGTCTGCTGGTTGCCGCAGCACATATATTTTACACTAGAATAACAACTGTTCAATAAATACTTATTGAAACGCCCAACTGTTTATTCTGTGTAACTCTCTGAGACAAACCGAATAAGTAAGCACGAGTGACTGAGCGAAAGGTAGTATATTGTTTCCACGATTCTGAGGAATTTGGGTTGTCATGATCTAAGGTTGCCAGAAACTAATGTCTCCCCGATAAGAGGAGATTCTAGTGGCACTGTGAGCTAGCTAATGCAAAACTAACATACGCGGTGAGGGTCCACAGAGTCAGTCTGCCACCAAGCCCACAGCTTATGTTATACAAACGCGCAGGTCCTGCATGGATACTATAGGAACTACAAGACAATAGAAGCCAACAATACTTAGAGGAGATTTTTGCAAATGCCATCACGCATGCCAGGTCACATGATCATATATCTCCTGAGCTATCTAACAATACCTAATAAGTACCAGTTTTGTGTTATAACAATGGTAGCATTGTAACTTAGAACTTTTGATGTAAAATAAGAAGATAACTGTGTTGTATATTTCTAGGTAGTCTGTGCTTTAAGTAATTACATAAGTCATTACATTCTGTCCAATCTTTGTTATTCTTTAAGTACCTTGTGTAGTGTCCTGATACTGCAGTCTCTCCATGATGGAAATTATACATTGGTAGTATAAGTGCATCCTTAAATAGAAATTTGTGAAGCAGTAAATTTAGAAATAGAAGAATATATTTTTCTGTTATTGACAGAACATATTTGAATAATAAAAATACATATTTGGTTACCATTCTTAAATGAAGTGTGGACACAAGTTCTGATTTACAGTTTGGACATATTCCCTATCTTGCACAGCTTCAGATATTAAATTGTTAAATGGAATACAACTGCAATCATGTATTGGCAGATATAGAAATCTTCAAATGTTTGTAACAGCTGTGCTCAAATGTAGACAATTTATGCATTCATGCTCACAAGAGTAGCTCATACCGAACAGGTCACAACTCGGATGAGTTACTGTAGCTCTTATTCTTAGAACAGCCATTAAGAATTCTTGAGCATCTTGTTGTTGTTTATCGATGGAAAATTTAATAGCGACACACATATCTACCATATTTCTTATGGCACTTGTAGAGTGGCATGTGTGGTTGTTTGACAGAATTTTTTCTTGAATATGTAGCGACATTTTGCTGTTGATTTACATGCTGATGGATAATTTCTTTGACAGATGATAGGTAAAAAGATTAACAATTACATTGCTGTAACAATTTATACCACTCTGTCTTTGAAACTGATGTCCTGTCATTTCCATGTGTTTGGTTTTCAGGTTTTTTAGGTACTTCAACTTTTTCTTTGTAGTTGTTTAAATTTTCTGTTTAAAAGATGTTTCAAGTTTAAAAAAATTGGATATTGACCAAGATGCAGAGCGTATCTGTTTCACAAACGATTACATTTTGTTACATAGCTACCGTCTGCATTAATTCTTGTGTCATTGAAAGTGGTAATATACAGTCCTATAAGTGTTTTAACTGGAGCTAGAGCAATGTGTGCCATACCCTCTTTGAATACTGTTGACTAAATGTTAATAAGTGCATACTCTAAGCTTAGTCCTTGCAATTTGTGTATTGTTACCCCATAACCCAAATAAAGAGAAACTGTTCTCTATGAATATATAAATCTTTCAGAAGTAAGAATCTTGCTGCACATCAGGAGATATGTTTTGCTATTTAATATGGTCAAACCTGACCACGATAAATTCAATGGCTTGATTTGTTCCAGATGTAACAAAGTGCACTACAAATCCTATAGCTCCATGTACTAGTCCTTCTTCTACATTTAATTTGAACATAAAATTACACAGCAATTTTTACACAGCTGTAAACCTTTCTCCAATCATGCAGTACGTGAAACAGATTTTTCCATCGTTTGTAATTAGTGGCTAAGGTTCTGCTTGTAGGTATGTTTAGTCTGTGATTGTCCACTTTATCTTTAGATGGAAGATGTAGAATTATTTCTTTTTACCAGATGTAGCATTATATAGTTTAATTGTGCACATTTTTCTACAGTTGGCATTAAACAAACAACATGTTTAAGAATTCCAGTTTGTTATCATGTTATCATGTAGTAAGAGTAGATGATGTAAGGTAATTCCTTTGATGCTATATGCTGCTTAGCCAGTAGGAGCTGTAACAACACAAGATAAATTAGTGCTAGCAACTTTATGCACATAAGCAGTAATTACTTTTCCCTGTGCCTTCTTGCCCACTTACATATTATAATGTAGGTTCATAAGTAGTGCATTCACATATTCCATTTTCATGTTGAAGTCCATGATCCACTGATTCTTTTATGTATTTGTATATTTCAAGTTGTTCGCTGTGTATTTGAGATACTAAGTTATCTAAATTATACATCCTTTTTGACTTGGTCCATTTCATTTGGAATCTCTTCCATGGCAACCACAGCTTCAGTATCAATAATTGTTTGTCAAAGTGGGTCAGGAGTCCTGGAAGTAGACGTATTATTAGTAGGTGCAGTATTGCATTGTATTTCTATGTTAATATTGTTTTCATCTTCTATTTCTTGATTGAGCATTTGTAAGTATGTCTGAAATTCAGGCAATGGAATGCCATTTTATAAACATTAAATGCATCTTCATTGCAGTGAAAGGGACCTATAAGTTCTTCTTCTTTGTGTCATGGTTTAAATAGTTAAAGAAGTGTTAAATAGTAAAAATCTTTCTTTTTGCCTGTGCCACAACTTAGTTTACAATGAATAATAAGAGTAGGTCTACTATGACATAATAAACAACCATTGGTACCTCCTACTCAAAATTTACCAGTGCTGATATCTTCTGTCATATTGTTTCCATGTATGTAGAACTGAGCAACTTCATAGAGGCATAGTTTTTTTTAACAGTGCACTTCTCTTTGGGTAACATAATTGTTTTCAAAATGGGTTTGTGGGAACAAAATGTGAAAGGTATTACATTTTGAGGTAGGCTGTTCAGACTTTTTCGACGTGATGGTGACAAGCCAAAACTAAGTCACATGATTGCCTTTGATTTACCATATAAACTTGAGGAACTTAAGCAGTCAAATGCTTCGTAGCTACTAACCTCACGGTGAGATACCATTTGTAGGCTAAATCTGTATAATCTTTTACTTAAGAAATTCTCAGCAGATAATTCTTCCCATACTCCCTTCATATCTGTTTTTCTCCCTTTGTAATGTAGAAAGTAACATAAGGTGATTGTATTTCACTGTGCTGTTTTGAATTTGATTATATTAGAACCAAAGTGTCCTCACCTGCATCGGGAGGGCACGAAATCACAGTGTAGCTCCAGCGCAAACCGGAAGTAACCGGTAGCAGCGCTGGAGTAGGAGCAACAGTCTAGTTGCTCAATCACACCACAGTACAAAAACGGGGCCATGGCGCGACACCCGTAAGGACCGCATACTTTGTTTTCCCTTTACCCCTCCAAGCTAACTAAAGCTCTGCTCGCTCGCATTTTACAAAAAGCTTTAGACAGAATCTTAACTGTTTTTATACTTGCTCCGTTTTGCACATTTTTAACTTTACTTTCGGCTTGCCAGAAAACTTGCACTGATTGTATTTCACTGTACTGTATTGAATTTGATTATATTAGAACCAAAGTGTACTCATCAGCATTGGGAGGGTGGGAGGGCACGAAATCGCAGCGTACCTCCAGCGCAAACCAGAAGTCACCGGTAGCAGCGCTGGAGGAGGAGCAACAGTCTAGTAGCTCAATCATACCACAGTACAAAAACGGTTACAAAAAAGGCGCGTCAAAGGCAAGCCCGTCAGCGCCCGTCTGCATCCAAACGTGCCCAGGGGCCAGGAACCCTGTTCCTGCAATGCTAAATCAAATAACACAGCATACCTACTCAAGAGAAATGCTCCTAGATTTGGCAAACTCTCAGAAATCCTGTGAACTCTGCGCAAAGTCATCCCTTAGTGATCTGGAAGGCCCGTTTTCATGCCGCCAGTGTAAATGGGGCTGCCAAGTAACACATGCACAGCACATGAGGAAAGATACTGATTCTGACAGCCTCCTTATGACTTGCATTTATTTTAACTCAAGATCAATGCCTAAACATTGTCTCAAGATTTGGGACGTCCTAGCAGACCTAAAACCTGACCTAGCATTCATCACTGAGACCTGGATAGAAGACAATAACACCCCTGACATTGCCACAGCTCTACCAGAAGGTTACAAACTATTAAAATGAGATAGAAAGGGGAGGAAGGGAGGGGGCACAGCTGTCCTATTCAAAGAGCACCTTACTTGCATACCCAAGGCAGTGGCCGAGATAGGCAATCATGAAATTTTAGCATTTTCAGTGTCTAAAGGTGAACACAAACTACTCGGAGGAGCCGTCATCTACAACCCTACCGGCTATCAGCCAAATTTACTGTCTCAACTCCTCCCTCTCTTCTTAAAACAGAAACACTTTTTAGTCATTGGTGACTTCAACATTCACTATGAAAACTCAATGAACCCAGGGGCCAAACACTTGGAAAATGACATGATGATAATGCAACTAAACCAGTGGATCAAAGGGCCAACTCACATGGCCGGACATACATTAGATCTACTATTCTCTAACATCGAGACCACCAACGTCTCCGAGATCAAACCGTTGCCTTGGACAGACCATTCCTTAATTTCCTTCTCTTTCAATCTGCCAAGTAAACCACCCCATATAACCACAGGGTCTACATCGGGAAAAAGACCATGGAACCGAATCACCCTTGATTTGTTTGCTTCCTATTTCTCGTCATACAACTCTAGCATGACTCAAACACTTTCTGGTCAGGCAGGGGCTGAGCACCTGCAGAAAGAGATTGAGAATTGCTAAATCAGTGCGCCCCTAAACTAGATAGCAAACCTAACAACACAGCACGATCTGAGAAGTGGTACTCATTAGAGCTGAAACTACTGAAAAGAAAGTGTACAGCTCGAGAACAGAAATGGAGATTATCCAAGGACAACAAGGATAGACAGAGTTACAAAGGCGAGCTGAAAAACTATCACATCGCCTTAAAAAATGCAAAGAAAAACTACTATGCAAAAAGAATAGAAGACAACGGTAAATCCACCAAAGAACTATATAAAATAGTACGAGAACTCTGTAAACCAACCAGTATGTCCCAAACCATGGCTCCTACAACTGACAACTGCGAGCTAATCAACAATTTCTTTACCGATAAAGTGGCCAAAATGTATGCCTCTTTTAACAACCAGCCTGCGGGCGACAACATAGACTGGGAAACTCTTACACCTCATCCTCTGGCACAGGCCCACTCAGACATTCTGGCCCCCTCTCAGAAGAGCAAGTAGCAAACGCCATGATTGAGGTTAAAGCAGGATCCCCACTTGACCCCTGCCCACACTTTATCTTCTCTTGACTAGTATCAGTTTTATGTCTGCATGTCACCCAAATCTTCAACAAATCCCTGGAGTCAGCATCATTCCCAGCCATATGGAAGGAAACCATGGTTTTTCCACTATCAAAAAAACCTGGACTGGAAATCTATGACCCAGCAAATTACCGACCTATCTCGCAGCTACCATACCTATCCAAAGTATTGGAGAGATTGGTCAATAAACAACTTACCAGCTTTCTAGAAACCAACGACCTCCTAGACCCCTCTCAGACAGGGTTCAGAGCTGACAACAGCACAGAAGCCACACTACTTGGTGTGTCAGACAATTTTAGATCCTTGGTGGTCAAAGGCAGAGCCGTAGCACTGATCCTTCTGGATCTGATGGCGGCTTTCGATACTGTATCACACAACAACCTACTACGAATTCTCCATGAAAAAGCAATACATTTGAAAACCCTTCAATGGTTCCCCTCCTTTCTGCAAAATAGAACTCAAAAAATTCAAATGCGCCCATGCTCCTCAAAACCAAAACACGGAGTCCCACAGGGAGCCTCCCTAAGCCCCACTCTTTTTTAATGCATATGTCTCCTCCCTAGCAGCAATCACCAGGAAATGGGGTTTTGATATCTGCTCATACGCTGATGATACACAACTACTAATCTCCCTGGATGACAAGCACATTGACACCAAAAGCAACCTAACTACCTGTCTCACCGAAATTGCAACTTGGATGACGGAACATTGCCTAAAGTTAAACGCCGGAAAATCGGAGATTCTACTTTTTGGGGGAGCACACTTGATCTGGGACAGTACCTGGTGGCCCCAAGCGCTGGAAGCCACCCCTGAGCCCAAGCGAGTTGCTAAAAAATCTGGGCATCCTATTTGACAACGCACTATCTATGCAGGATTAACTCCGAACGCTATGCGGAAAAAGTTTCGCCACATTGAAACTACTTCTCAGACTTTTCCCCTGGATCCCTCTGAATTGCAGGAAGACTGTCACTCAGGCCCTCTTTTTGAGCAGATTGGATTATGGGAATGCGCTGTACGTGGGCATGCCCGAGTATCTCTTCTCTCTCCTGCAGGTGGTCCAAAACGAAGCCGCCAGATTGGTCTGCAACAAAAGCAGGTATTGTTCAGCATCGGACTACCTAAAGGAGTTTCATTGGCTGTCAGTACGCCAGAGGGCTAAGTTCAAGCTCCTCTGCTAAGCACACAGAGTGCTACACAATAAAGGCCCCCACATCTTGCAAGACAAGGTAGAATTCTGCGCTCCCCCATGAAACCTGAGGTCCTGCCATCAGGCCCTGGCAAGGATCAAACGAACCACAAGAGTTAGACGTGGGTCCCGTGCTCTCCATGCCACTGGAGTCAAGCTATCCTGGCTGATGAGGGGTGAAACCCCGAAACCGGTCCCAGGATGCTTGTTTCCGGTCCAGGGAAGACATGGCTTGGCAGTTCGGGCTGGACTGTTCACTTGAGGCACACGGTCAAGACTGATTTGCATATGGCTGGGTTTAAACTGGAATGGCATGGTGAGCAAAAAAACTATGGATTTAGGCCCAGATCTCTGTACTGGGGTGAATGTATGACATTGTTCTGCATTCTGTCCATCAATTGTTCTTTTTGCATTTGTCACCCCGAGTGGGACGGGTATGCCCAGACGTGGGTCACATGCTCTCCATGCCACTGGAGTCAAGCTATCCTGGCTGATGAGGGGTAAAACCCCGAAACCGGTCCCAGGATGCTTGTTTCCAGTCCAGGGAAGACATGGCTTGGCAGTTCAGGCTGGACTGTTTTCATGAGGCACAGGGTCAAGACTGATTTGCATATGGCTGGGTTCAAACTGGAATGGCATGGTGAGCAAAAAAGCAATGGATTTAGGCCCATATCTCTGTACTGGGGTGAATGTATGACATTGTTCTGCATTCTGTCCATCAATTGTTCTTTTTGCATTTGTCACCCCGAGTGGGATGGGTATGCCCAGACGTGGGTTCCGTACTCTCCATGCCACTGGAGTCAAGCTATCCTGGCTGATGAGGGGTGAAACCCCGAAACCGGTCCCAGGATGCTTGTTTCTGGTCCAGGGAAGACATGGCTTGGCAGTTCGGGCTGGACTGTTCCCATGAGGCACAGGGTCAAGACTGATTTGCGTATGGCTGGGTTCAAACTGGAATGGCATGGTGAGCAAAAAACGATGGATTTAGGCCCAGATCTCTGTACTGGGGTGAATGTATGACATTGTTCTGCAGTCTGTCCATCAGTTGTTCTCTTCTTTTTTCATTCTAACTAAAGGCAAAATCTGGACAAATATTGTTCTCAGAGAGTGGATCAAAGTAATTAGATTGGATATAGTTCATAATATTGCTGACATGTGCTGGATTAGAGTCAAGTAGAGCATCATTTAGTCCTTCCAATTGCAATAATGGTGTTTTCACAAATTATGATGCCCTCACACGTTTTGTTATCATTGAATGATGTGTGGAGAGCATTTTGATATGTTAGAATGTGGTGTCACACATGTAATTTCTCAAACAACCTACAGAATGTTCTTGGAGGTTAGTAGTAGTTCAAAATAGACAAGTGCCTATGTTTTGGAGAAGTATGATTTTTTTAAGAAGTGATGACATTTTATATGTCATTAGAAATGTCCTTAGCTTCAGAATGGATGTGTCTCTGACATAACAAATAGAAGTGCATTTCCATTCATATACGGGGTTCTGTTTTTTCCCATACAAATCTTCACTATATATTGTTTTTTGATTGACTTGTTATTTTTCCTTTCCCTACTACATTTCCATGTAAGACTTCATAACACCAGCCTTCATATGTGACTCCAAGCACATAATTATTGTGTTGATTGTAACTCTGTTCATGAAAGTATTGTTCAGTGCTTGACATATGTCTCCAAGTTCCCTGAAAAATGTTACAGAAGTTTAGTCTTGTAGTTCTTTCTTCCGTAGTTTATGCATTTTATAGGTTGAAAATAAAATATCAAGGGCTTTTACTCGATTCATTATGAAAATGAATAGTTTTCTTTTGTGATTAAAAGCATTTTCAACAAAATGTTGAACATATTGTTTTTGTATGAGTTCCCCATCTTTTTCTTCATGAATTGAAGTGTTTCAAGCAGATTTGTTCAGGACACATGTTTTATTATGCTTTGCAGTTATTCTCCGAAGGTTTTTCTTCTTGTGAAAGTGTATATTTGTCTTGAATAGGCAACATTACAGCTTACTGTTAATGGTGCTCTCTTTGTCAATTGTTTCTCATTTACCTGTTTACCACTAAGGTTAAGGTCTGTAAATACATTGGGAAGATTTATTGTAGTATTACCAGTACTATTGTTTTTCTTTAGGCATCCTCCTTCTCGCTGTTCAATTATGTTTTCCCCTCTCTCTCTCTGTAGTACAATGTCCTTTTTGCCTTCTCAAGGTATCGTTTTTAGGCATTGTGTTCAACGTGGGCAAATCTGTTTTGGAAAAGACATGAAGAAGTAATGGTTACAGCAGTAATTGTCCTAATACAAATGTTATATTTTTATTTATTTTTCTGTATTATTTTTATAACAGTATTTCATATAGAATTGTACCTGTTGATGTAGAAATATATACATGGAGGTGATGTCTTTGAAAAAGAAATAGAGCTTTTTGCTATCCGACAGTCCGCAATGTCTCTATGGTTGTTGTTGGCATGTATTAGTATTGGGCTGTGTTTACAGCTCACTTTGTGTTATTAACCAATCCCAAAATGCTTTACTTCTTAAGTAAAGTCCTTATCAAGTTTTCTATTCATTTTTATTGTCTTGTGACCACAAATGTGTGTTTCAAATGACTTTCTAATACTTGCTAAATTTCATTTCTGCAGATTAGTTTATTTTCTTACCTCATTTTGGTTTTTGGTAGTATTGTGCTACATTAGTAGCCCAACTTGTATTTAAGCCATAATTGTCCTCCTTACAAAATAAAGTTGTTGGTATGATGTTGTTACCTAGTAGCTAATCATCTAACTCTTCCTATATTTGTTTGACTGCCTCTGTGTTCCTTATTCTTGTATATCAGTGTATGTGCAAGATGGTTAGAGTTTTGTTTATTGTGTACATTTTAATTTTCTGGGCCAGACAGCATGCTAAGAAAGTAGGCAATGAAAATAATTTAGGTTTGAATGTAGTTGAACTAACATTGATTGGTGAAAGAGGTTTGAATTGGAATCAGCTACTCTCTCTACTTTCCTCTGTTATTAAACCATCCCCAGTTTATGGTTATCCATTGTGGTGGCAATGTTATAGGACACTTAACTGGAGTTAGATTGGGAATTAAGATGAAGGAGACGTTTTCCATCTTAATGTCTATGCTTCCGAACACACATTTTGTGTTCTCAAATATTTCCCAGAGACAAAGGTGGAAGTGGTCTACTCTAAATCTACTCAGTTTAAAAAGACTCAAAGACATGAAAACAAGGAAGTTTCACCATTCCTTTGTGATCATAAAATGCCTTCAATTTTTCATTTAAATATCAAATATGTCAATGCAGCAGTGTATCGTTGTGATGGTGTACATTTCTCAACTTAAGAAAACCATATTTTCATTTCAAACCTAAAAACATGGCTTGACACACATACATTAATATGTTTACAAAAAACCAAAGGCTCTTTTAAGAGCCATACTGTATTATTTCTAATTTTATTTTGTCATATATAACATTTTTTTCATTTTTTTCTGTGGTACTTTCTAGATACTTTTGAGAGAGTACCGCTTTAATTTGTAAACTTTTTTGAAAACATATAAATCAATACAAATATTTTCTCTAACTCTACAGACTTGGCTAACAGCTTCATCTCTTCATATACATTGCAAAAAGAGCTATAGACTATATTTCATGTTAAAACACAGAATAAAGACAAAGTGTGGTCTAAACAATATGGCTGCCTTTTTATTATAAAAGAGCTTTCATTACGCAATAATATTATGCTTCATCATCACCATGCACCACGGTATGCTGCGAAGGTACCGTGATATACCACGGCCCAATATATTTGTATGTTTTTGTCCCTTATTACTTCAAAACATCCGAAGAAATTCAGATCAAATAACAAAAAGGACCCTTTCCACACCATAACTTATATTCATGCCAATTTTCATGTAAATCCATTCAGCCATGTAAATCCATTTTGTGGCTACATCTGTTTAAAAAGTCTATGGAAAATGCACTGGTAGAAAAATGTGTTTCACAGCCTTCCTTTTTCTTTGGACCCCATTAACTTATTGCCATGAGACTTTGAATTTTCAGTCAATGTAGAATAGAAGAATTAATCTGCAAAGTTTCATGGATATACATCAAAAGGTGACAAAGTTATTAGAAATCAAAAATCTGAGGAATTTCGATTTCTTGGAATCCAAACTATAACTTAGAGAGCAGCTACCACCATTCTGTAAAAAAAAAAAATATATATATATATATGGTCAAAGATTAGTTATAGTTAGAAAAACGTAGTTTATTATTTCTATAGAAAAACAACTTAAACTACGCAAACCTTACACAAACTATAACTTGCGCCTTCCCCATGCACCAGTTAAAGCCTTTAATATTACATCTCTTATAGCATGTTAAATGATAGCATTCATAACAAGACTCATGACATCTCCAATGGCATAATTTAAGAGAACACAGTGCATGGTACAGTGGCGAGTTATAGTTAATGTAGTGTGGCTGGGGAGGTGTCAAGACTCTGTATGGAGGTGCACTAGTTATAGTATTTTTAGGGGAAGGGTATAATTTATAACTTTAAGTTACCACTATAAAGTTATTACTATAAGCTTTTATTTTTATGGTTTATGTAGTGCAAGTTGTTTTTTTATGGAAATAATAAATTAAGTTTTCCTAACTATAATGGATCTTTAACCTTTGATTTTTCTATTGAATGTGAATGGTTTTCTTTTTTTCAATTGTTTTTAACCATATACTGTTCTTTATCATGGTATTTTTTTTACATTTTTGGTACTGCAGCACATTTGTGGTACCTTTGTAAATTTATAAAATGATATTCACACCAAATTATATATATATATATTTTGAAATATTTTTAAAACCCACTTATTCAGCGATGAACGCTTCTCTGTACCATAATATGCTGTGTTAGTGCCGGTACACTCTTGAGTAGCCGTGTGTTTTATAAGTGCTTTTCATTTATTCATTCATTTAAATTATGAAGTTAACATTTAATGGATGATTAGGTTTCTAAATCTTCTATGTGTTAATATTGAAACTATACCATATGTTCGTGAAATATACTGGTACCGCAATTGAATAGAGACACTACCGCTGTACTTTCGCTTTTGTTAAACAGCATTTAATTGGCTTAGAAATCTATATATTGTAGAAAACAGGAAGTTTGCCCCCCATTTCCCCATTTCCATTGAGATTTTCAAAGGTGAAGGATGCAGTCTTTCCCAGGGGAAACATCTTGCCTTTGCAAGCCACCTTTGAGATTTGGCAGAACTGCACTGACCAACAATATCCTCTCCTGCTTCAGGAGGAGGATAAAGAGGTGGAGCAGAGGATGCAAGAGGAGGAACAGGAGGTGGAGCTGAGGAAGAAGCTCAAGGATTCTATTGTGTGGGAGTTTTTCTCCTTGCCAGCTGGAGGGAAGATGGTCAATTCCAAACTGGTAACCTGCAACCTTTGCAAGGAAGTAATTTCCTGTGGCAACATCAAACAGTACCCATTTGGCATGATGGGAATGAGGTAACACCTGCAGGTGATCCATTCTACCTTTTTTTTAGTTAAAACAAGAATTATAAATAACACTGATATTGCAAAATTTCATTTGTTCGTACTATTAAAGAAATCAAATAATATTAGGTGATAATTTATCAATAATGTAGGGTGTCTTTGGTTAACTATAGGTTCATGATGGCTCTAAATATTAGTCCCTTACACTGTGTCAATATGGCAGCTAGAGTGAACTCCACCATACCAGTAAGGGAGTTCATTGTTTGAAGTCTGTCGTTAGTTGTCAGAGATCAGCTTATTAAAAAAATTCCAACATGGTGCCCAAATGGAACGCCATGGACCGCCGGGTACTCGCCACACCCTAAATTTCTGAGGTTAGGTTTAAACTAGGCTCTTTTTCTCATTCTCTTTTGAGCTACCACTATGATTATATAATAACAATGGTCTACATTGTGACAAGTACTTAGTTGTAACACAATTTGCACTTCCATTCCCTTTTGTTTAGTTGTAGTACTTGGAATGCGTTATCCAACTGTGATAGCATCCAGAGCGAGATTTATGGTTAACTCCTACTCCTGATTGTAAGCTTGGAGTGCTGCTTTAGTGAACTCATGGGGCTCATATATGATGAGAACTTATTTTGGACAATTTGAAGATATCGACAAAATTCTTTGTTGGGTGAGTGTCTCTAGTAGAACAGGCTCTTTCCGGATGCAAGAGAAACCCTTTAATAGGGATAAGATATTCATTTGAGTTAAATCATATTATCTTTTAGGTTGACAGTGGATATGCCAACTAAATTGGTAATTTTAAAAGACGCCACCTATACAAATATGCAGGTAATCGTATATCATGTTACCCCCTATGAACACAAGGTGATATAGTGGTTCTTTACCTTGTTTTTTTTTCTTCTTTCAACTTGGTTTGGTGTACCACCACGTTTCAAGCCGGTTGTTGATCACGGTTTCTATTCAGACTATGACAAGTTAGCAAATGCTGCTTTACAGAACAAATGGGTTCAGGCTACTAGTTATTTTATATGACCTTGTGATGGTGGCTTAAAAAGATCAGGAGGTGCACGCATTTAATGGCATAAACTTTTTTAATAATGTCCTTTAAGTTAAGCTTGAACATTTGAATGTTAAAAGGGTCCAGAATTTTTAGTTTGGGAATATCACTCTTTTCCCAATGCTCACTGCATACATGTATAGTCAGGATGGCACCTTGGAAGTCACTGGGTGATAAGATGTATTGTATAGGCCTATGAGAATCGGATAAGTACATGTATTATTATTTTTGGTACTTGTAGCCCTGATGAAGTCGTGAATGCGATGAAACACGTGTTGGTTAAAGTTGGATTAGCAATGTTTGATTAAAGCTGATACCTGAATAAAGCAACTCCTAAACATTGAATATCGTGCACAACGCTTAAAGACTGGACTTCTTGTTTATTGTAGAGTGTCCTATAAGGCTGTATTCAAGTCTACTTGTAACCTAGTTTCTATTAGTGGATGTTAGGTGGGCATTCCCCCTTACGAGTGCACCGCATTACTTATGTTTATATATATTGAATTTAGTGTGTACTTCTAGGAGAGCGCCAAGGAACCTCAAACCACCCCCTGTTTTTTGTTCAGATCCATTCTACCAGGTTGGCGCGGGCCAAAAGAATGCATCAGAAGGAGTTGGAAGAGGCTGAAGCGGGAATATCATCAGTGTCCTCTTTGTTTGGCTACTGTAAGACCTTTAACTAGTTTTGTGTGTGCAGAACTACCACCACCACCTGCTGCATCTGTCCCACCAGTACCACCTTTGACTTCTTCAGCTCCGTCAGCACCTCCACCGCCACCCCTGCATCTGTCCTGACTTCAATATCTGCTCCGTCTACTGCAGTACCAGTAAATATGTTGAGGCAGAATAGACAAATTGTAGAGCAGTATGGCAGTACTGTAACATTCTGTCTCCTGTGAAATAACTGTGATTGTTGTGGGAGAGAGAGATCTGACCATACAGTGGGAGCTTGCCATGGCTCATCAGTGTCTTCCCCAATAGTCTCTGTTGTTTTGGGCCTTTGTTGTCCTCCTGTTTTCTATTAAGACTTTTTTGATGGTTGGTCAGATTGACCTTTGAAAATCAATTTCCAGATTAAAAAAAAAAAAAAAAGAAGATATAAAAGTTATCTTCACAACTAACCAAACGTCTTAAAACATATAGAGCTTATAACAATATTAACCAAATTTTCTTCAGGGATCAGAAATACAGTGTTGTTATTAATATAGAGATAAAAAGTAAGTGTCAGAGAAGTTAAACATGTGCTGATGGTGGCTTCCTACTAGATGGTGAGTTTATAACACCCAGAGTTACACCTATATACACACTTTTATAACCACTCACATAGTGATGTACAGAGTCTCATACCTAGTGGTATACTCATACAGATACTGTTACAACAAGTAAAATATGCATTGAGTCACTTATGCACCTTCATATCCATGTAGACTCTCTTATACCCACTGGGAGATCCATTCACAACTGTCTACTAGAAATGTGCTATTTTGTATAGAATGTGTGCTTTTGGTTAGTGGATCCACGATGGATCAGCTGATTCAACAAATGTATTAAAAAAAGGATTTACAGTTAAAAATAACACTTGTTTGGGACTCTCTTAGAAGAGCTGTTGTGTTCATTGTGTGTATATGATGACTACATATAAGAGGGAATGCAGAGTTTCAAGTAGCTGAGAAATACTCTGTTGCCTTCGTCCATGAAGTGAACACCATCTTTACTGAATATTCCATGATTGTTGAAGTGCAGGTTATTATTGTAGACAGAGCCCATGTTATGGTCTCTAAGGAATGCTGAAACAGTCTTATTAACTGTTTCCTGGCTTTCTCTATCTGTGGACAAAATTCAGATGATCACTTCCATTTCTGCCTCTGGCATATGTTAGAAACCACCAAGGCAGTGTGAGGAAAAAGTTGCATTAATTGTTCAAAGGTATTCTTCATTGGGATGTCCAGTCCTATCCCAGTCAGTGTGCCCAGGTCATTGGCACCACAGTGCACAATTATGATATTTGGATGTTGGGAATCCATAATGCTTTCAACCAATGGAAGCAATTACTGCCACTTTAACCCTCTCTGGCCAAACCAACTAATGTCCACATTAGGCAAGCCAAGATCTATGTCAATCCCACTCTTTCTAGCAAACTCTCTCGCCCAGAACACAAAACTATGATCTACAATCTACACTCTAACCATTTTGAAGGATGGAGCAGTAGCAACCAGGAGAAGGCTGAAGAAGTCTGCAGCTGAATGAGGACGTGTTTAAGTGAAAGACAGTTGAAAATGGAGGGTAATAGGAATAATTGGAAAGAATACATTTTATTGGCTGTTCTAAATATGTTGGTGGTTGAGGCTAGGTAGTGATTTTGTGAGAAAAGCAAATAGATTTTGGATGGGCTTTTGAAAAAGTAGAAAAAGTGTTGCTGTTTGGCATATGTGTAGAAACTGAAATTTCAAACTTTAAAGCAGGACAAATTTCAATTTCTGGAAGAACGTACATAACACTGGCTATCATCTTTCAAGAAGAACTTCATATAACTGTAGAACACTACACTGTGTACTTAAAAACTATAAGTGGGTGCCAGGAATACCATGGTAGTAAACTCACATTCGAAAAAAACTTCCTTTCAAACTTCAAAATTCGTACCTCTTCTTCCTTCAACCAAAGTTCTAAGAAGGATTACTGTTGAAAAAATTTTATGCAGTGTTTGTTCTCAATAGATCATTTCTGTTTAAGGCATCATTTGGCCTACCAGGGGTGATGTCCTGTTAATGGTGTCCCAAATTCAAATATTATTTTTATGTACTTTGTGTGATGGTTTACTTACCAGGTGATAACATTTTGTTGTGATATATTTCTGTAGATAAGTTCAATAGCAAAGGTAATACAAAGGAATTCATTAGCTGCAGTGAGTGCAATGCATACCGTGTCTCAATTGTAGAGCCAAACTGTTGAATTCTGTTTTTTTCGACAATCAAAAGGAATGTTTTCCCCCGCTGTTTAAAGATAAAGCTTCATGCAGTACATTCTTAACAATGTATGAGGATGAAAGCTGAGAACAGTAAAAAGGGAAATGTAGATTTGTAAATTAAATGTATATTCACTTTACAATATTTCTGATGTATGATACTTTATTACTAACATGTAGAATTATATTTCAGAACTATAATCTTTGGTACCTGTATTCAACATTGGAGGAAATAACTTATATCATTTATGTTTTTCTCTTTTCCTACAGACTCATGGAACCATTTATATGAGCAATTTAGATGACTGATATGTCGCCCCGTGACATGCCAATACATACAGTGATACACAATGCATACAGTCACGCATTTACTAGCACATTCAATCACTCAAACACCCAAATACTCTCTGAAACTTACACTGACACACCCACAGCCTCTGTAGTACCCAATATATTTAGTAAGGAAATAAAAGAGAAATGCAGCTTTTTTAAAATTGTGTGATAGTGTTCTATTTTTTATGTATGAAATTTTAAACTCTTGTTGTACCCGAAAAACATGGTATCAAACTGTTTTCAAACCACTTGCATGAAAATAAACTTTTTATCAAGCTCGCTAATACAGCAAAGCAATTTGCATGTTAAAATCTAAATGATTAAGTTAACAAGGATGACTATTAACAGCTTCCAAGTACTCCGCAACAGATGTTGTGTTGATTCCAACTGGCATATGACAGCATAAGAAAGGAGTTGCCATATGCCCAAAAATTGGAGAGACAGCTGCCACTGTTATCGTCGCAGAAGAACTAGAGGAACGGGCACCAGCTTCCTTCTCTCTAAGCATCCTGTCATAGACTCTTTCATGAATGGTCTTTAAGTGCTTACACATGGCAGATGTGCCATGACTGTATGTCTTGCTGTTCCCTCTTGAAAGTTCTTTTCCACAGATATTGCACTTCACCATTTTAGCAGTGACTTTTTTCTCGCCAGATGGTATGGTGAAGAAACGTCAAACCTTGCTTTCTTTCCTGTATGGTGCTTCTTGTGCATTTTCATCCTTCTTTTGTAGAAGAAGAGGATCTTCTGCAAGAGCAGATGTTGATGCTGTAGCCATTGCGACAGACCACACTCCTAGCATGTTTCACAAAATTAAGTCCTCTATTGCAAATGCAAGGTTTTCAGGAGTAGTTCCAAGGAACGTGTTCTGTATATGCCAAAAGATGCAGGCAGTGCCGCTGTGCTAGAGTGTAGCTCTGAAGCTCCTGAACACAGGTTTGTGGTGCTGTAAAATAGCAATTCGATCGAGTTCTGTTAAAAAATAAATATATTCAGCAACTGTGAGCAGCGCTTACTAGCGCGTGTAGTAACGGCGGAACAATTACCCGTGCTCCTGATGGAAGCCTCAGGGGTCAGCGGGGATCTTCCATACATAGTGCGACACACAGCACACATTTGGCAACAGTATGTGGAAACAGTACTGACACATGCCCCATTTCATAGGGAACTGCCCATATAGATACTAGCTCCGGTCAGACAAATGATGGAACACATGTCCTTTCATTTGTGGCAGGCAGGTGGGTGTGAAACACTAGGAGACATGTATACCCCGGTGAATCCTTCTTCACTTATGAACAAGCCTGTGATGCTTTGACTCTTGGACAAGGGCAATACACACATTATGCTAGCCTGGCTGATATTGCCACAAAAACATGGCCCACATATCTGGCTGTCCTGCAAGCTACAGTTACGCTTGACATAATACTGACCTATGGCGCATGTCGTCATTTAATAACCCACCTCTACAAGTCTATGAGACAGGACTCGACTGGCCCATTGCCTTAAGCGCGGGCAGCGTGGGATACGGACCTTGGGACCCCACTGACGGATAGCGAATGGGCAAATGTAGCAGGGCTCACACGTACAGTGTCATGTAATGCCCAGTTAATTTTGATCCATTTTAATTTCCTTCATAGGACCTATATAACCCCAAAACCGCTTCATAGAATAAACCCCCTTAGACCCAACGATTGTCCACGGTGTGGGGCACATGGAGCAGACTGTCGTGTAGTTCCTATAGTACCCATGCAGGACCTGCACGTTTGGATAACATAACCTGTGGGATTGATGGCAGACTTGTTCCGTACACCCCCACCGAGAAATGTTAGCCTGTTTGCATTTAAGCTAGCTCACAGTGCCACTAGTGTCTCCTCTTATCGGGGAGAGATTAGTTTCTGGCAAACTCAGAACATGACAACCCTGATCCCTCAAGATCGTGGAAACAATGTATTACTTTTCACTCAGTCACTCGTGCTCATTTAGTTTATCTCAGAGATACACAGAATAAACAGCCTGGGCGTTTCAATAAGTATTTATTGAACAGTTGTTATTCGCCTGTAAAATATGTGAGCTGCAACAACCATTAGACAGTAGCAGAGATATATGATTAGCAATACTATGAATATAAAAGGATAGTACAGTTCTACCATCTTGCAATAAGCATGAATAAATACATGAATATAAAATGCAGGATAAAAGTGCGCATACTCCTACGATGCCTATCTAGATGTACCTAAGTGTACCTAGCATGTGAGTAGGTGTGAAGCCAAGAATCCCTCTAAGGTTTAGTCGCACCCCATTACCTGAAGTGTGAGAATGCAGGAGCCCCTCTTGGTCTCGAGTTGGACACCCCGCAAGGGATGTTCAGACCACTGTCAGCTGGAGTGTCTGCATGCAGGAGCCTCAGCGTCTCTGGTCAGTGTGTCGGCCTGGAAGTCTCGGTTCCCTCTAGCTACTGATAGCAGAGGTGCTGTAATTATACAGAAAAGTATATAGAGTCCCTTTGTCCCTTGTTCTTGTGTTAGCCATTGTTGGGTATGAGGATGACGTATGTGATGAACCTTGTGCGTAGATATTAGGAAGGTGGTGTATAGCTCCTGCCTGGTTTTCAAGTAGCCTTATGAATATTCATTCCTGCGGTGTCAGTCTAAAGATGAAGTCATAGAACACTCTTGTTCAGGGAAAACCCTCCTTCTGCACCCAGGCCTAGAACTAGGTAAAAGGTTCAGTCCATAAAAGGCGTTCAATCCTTAAAAGGCTTGTTACTGTGTAATGTAGGGGAGATGATGTAGGTGAAAGGGTATGATGTTCCCTGGGCCTATATTAGGGTACCTATATGAAACATAACAAGACTTTATGCACTTAGCGCTGGTGGTGCCCTGTGGTACTGAGTTACTGGTCACACGTGGTGATGGAGGTAAACAGGATTACACGCATCAACATCAGCGAAATCCCACTGACCTATTTATTGGGCCAAGTTAAAAGGCGAAAGAAAAGAAAGATGGCCTATAGATTTACCCAATTGGCCCTGGTTCTCGCACAACGAAGGGTGGCCATTACTTGGATGGGACAGCGTTCCGCCGCAATAGATTGTTGACGTTGAGATGTTTTGGAATGACCGTTGGCTGAAGAGGTGCAAATGAAAATGAACAGGAGAGATGATAAGTTGACGGATGACTTGAGTGTTTGAAGATAACTTAGCAGTGCTGGTATTTTACCTGTAGTGAATTCAGACACGTCGGAAGCGCATACTACAGACGCTAGTACGGATGAGAGCGATGGTGACTAATTCAGATTGGGCTATATAGAGGACAATTTATGGGATTCAAACACAGTAGAGCAGTGAGGGGCCAACGAAACAAAAACTAGAAATATCGATTCCTGTACCAAAATGATGCTCTTATAGGTTCCACCTGATGGACGCTATTCCATCACTGTACAATGTAGCAACTGTTCTGTGAAAATTAAAAATAAAGTTTAAAAAAAACAACATTAAAACAATAAAAAATATATATTCTCTTATATTGTGCATCTGTAATATGTCTACCCTACTAATAAAACCTGAAATAGTGTTACATATAAAAATAATTGAATTCTATAAAAATGTGGTGAATCTGCAGTTTCGGCACCGTGGTTTGGTTGCAATCATGTGATCAGAATAGAAAACCATACAGTTCTGACTGACTAGCGTTTCTCACCGGATCCGCAGAAGTACCGCAGAACTGAAAAAAATCTATTAAAAAATATATGAACATATTTTCAATAAACAAAAAATACAAATTGTTTTTAATTTAAAAACCAGTTGAGAAACGTATTATAAAAGATAAAAACATTTATTCATTTAAAAAAATATATACAAAAAATAAAAACTGCAAAAATGTTTTTATTAAAAAATCTATAATTGATATTATATATTTTTACAGTTAAGCCATAAACAATAGAAGTATTTAGAAAAAAGCATAGTTGTTAAAAAACAGCTTTAAAAATATTGAAGGATTCTTGAAACAACTACTACTAAGATAATACATAAAATTAAAAAAAAGATATCACAAAATATTGTAAAATTGTAAAATCAAAAATGTTATACTGAAAAAAATTTAAATGTAAAAAACCCATAGAAATTCACTGAAAAAACAAAGGTTACAGGGATGTTATAGTTAGGAAATAAAATTTAAAAAACGTAGAAATTCACTAAAAAAACAAATGTTACAGGGATGTTATACTTAGGCTAATATTCCACTTATACAAAACCAGAGAAATTCAGTAGTTATAAACATCAGCCTAAACCATAGCTTGGGGAGAGGGAAACAAGAAACACACGGAGAAAGTGGCTTTATGGCTTAGATTTTTAGATGATTTATTACTAATCTGGAATGGCACAGCACAAGAATTCATGAGGTATTTTGAGATTCTGAACAAGAAAAAAGCAGACATACAGTTCACTTGCAATATGAGCACTCCTTCAGTACAATATTTGGATATTACGGTATGTATCAAAGAGAATCAGATACAAACAACAGTATACTGCAAACCCACATCAACCAACAGCATCCTGCAAGGATCGTGTTTTCATCCTAATTCACTAAAAAACAGTATTCCAATTCCCTTTAATTTATTAGGATGAAATGCAACTGTTCCAACTCCAAAGAATTGAAAGCCAAATTGAAGGAAACAGAAAATAGATTTTTACAAATGGATATAAATACACAGACATTAAAGAAGGGATGAAGCAAGCAGAATCTGTAACACGTGCACAAATACTAGTCAACAAAAAATTGGCCACGACCACAAACAATGAGGATACAACAATTAGAATGATTTTGACATATAGCAAGGGAAATCATAAAACTGTTGGGATCCCAAATAAATATTGGAGCATATTGGAAAAAGATCCAGACATTGGTGAAACCTTGGGCTCAAGACCCGACATATATTAGCGAAAAACTCCCTCATTAAAGGATCAACTAGTACAGAGCCACTTTGAAATAAAAAAAAAAACAAGTCCTGGCTGAGCAAATAACAGGAAGTGTCGTTTTATTCCTAAAGATACATAGGATCTGCATATTTAGACAGCATAAACAAAGGGATTGATGTCCAAACTGATTCCAGACACCCCCAAAAGATATGTTAGCCTTTAGACCAGCTAGGTCACAGTGCCACCAAAAGCCCCCTAACCTTATCAAGGAGCGAATAGTTTCTGGCAACTATCGAACATGACAACCATTGATCCTTCAGGGATCGTGGAAACAGTACAGTACTTTTTGCTCAGTCACTCGTGCTCACTCAGTCTCAGAGATATACACAGAACAAACGATGGGGACGTTTTCAATAAGCATTTATTGAACCAGCGTCATTCTAGTATAAAACATGTTTGCTGCAACAATCAGTAGACAGAAACAGATATATAAGATTACAAGCACTGACAGAGTAAATACAAGGTAGATTTCTACCATGGTGCTAAAACAGTAAATGTATGCAGGCATATTGATACATGGCAGTAATCGAGCGTACTCCTAAGATGCTGACCCTACCTAAGTGTATCTACGTGTACCTAGCAGGTATATGGGTGTAAAGCCAAGAATCCCCTAGGAAAGAGCCAACCCCATTACCTGATGGTAGAGAATGAAGGACCTCGTCTTGGTCTCGAGTTGGACACCCTGCAAGGGATGTCAGACCACTGCGTGCTGGAACTTCTGCATGCAGGGACCTCAGCGTCTAGTGTCAGCGTGGGAGCTTCTCCTCTAGTTCCCCAGCAAAGATGTAATTCTTTTATACCCACAAAATACCCTCAGAGGTTCTACCTAGATATGTAATGGCTTGTCATTATGCATGGTGGACCTGTCGTCCAAGGATGACGTTAGCGGTGACTTTTGTACAGAAGATGGTAATCCTGCTGTGTACGTCCTGGGCAGGGGATTAAGATATGGTACTAGGAATCCTCATGCATAATAAATGAGGCTAGTTTCAGAGAAAACTGATCGACATTTATTCAGCCCATAACTAGGTAAAAGGTCAGTGCCAGAACCGTTATGTAGAGTAAGGTAGGACGAATGTAGGTAAAAGATTGTGTAGCTACCTAGGCCTATATTGGGGTACATTGGGGCTCATAACAGATGGGTTCAATCTATATGATAAATGCAAGGCATATCGGATTGGGAAAAACATGAGACAGCTCCTAGTCTTCAAATAAAAACCTTCAAAATCGAAGATAAAATAGCATGTGAAATGACATATGTAGTGTACGTAATAGAATGCCATTGTGGACTCAAATATATAGGAAGAACCATCTGTCCTCTGAAAAAACAAATACTTGAGCATATTAGAGAAGTCCAAAGCCAAGACATGAATTATGCTATGGCACAACACCTCAATACACGTCCGGGGAAGGACTGGCAAAGTATGCAGTACTATGGTATAGCCAGCATACCTAAAAATGAGAGAGGAGGAGACAGGACTTTAAAACTTAGACGCTTTGAGTCACATCTCACTATAAGATCCAGAATCAAGTCTCCATATGGACTAAATGGGGATGAGGAAATGTATGTTCATCTATACGATGGCAGACTGAGACCTTATAGTCCCCCCTCTGATTGAGAAGACCAAGTACCTGTGTATAATGCGGAATCTGGCACCAATCGGCAGGAAAGAGAAGGGTGGAAATGGCTCTCGCATCTCCATCAAAGAGAGTTCCGTCTATGAACTGAAACTTTTTGTAATAACTAACGCTGTGCATTAAGAGGTTTGCAAGATTGACAAACATGATCAGTAGGGTAATTAGCTCACCAAGAGCCCAAACTAAAGAACATCGAACAATAAACAAGACCTCTGACCTCCAGGTCAGAGACCTGCTCTCTTCCCCAGCAGCTCCGCTGTTGTGCCGCTGCGAGGTGTCTGGCAGGTGTTCGAGGCCCTCCTCCACCCGCAGGCTCCTGCCTGCACCTCATCCCTGGTGGTCCAGTGGGAGAGCCTTGCTCTTCTGCTGTTCCACTGTTGTCTGTCTGCCTTGTTGTGCCCGTTTAGTCTTTGTGTCTTTTGTCTGTCTTCAGTGTATTTTTATGGTAATTTCTGTGCCTGTCTGTATGTGACTCTGTTTTTCTGCTCTCCTTTTTTTGCCTGTGCCCTTGTTTTTCTCCTCCGTGCCCGTTTTCTCACTGCTCTTTTCCCGCCGCTGCTCCCCCACAGCCCTTCCCCCTGCCGTTCCCACCTCCCAGCTGAGCTTCCCTCCCCCTCCCCTATTTAATGGCAGCCGCTGTGCGGCCGCGCCTCTGGCGTGCTGAATGTGCGCCAAAGGCAAGCCCGTCTGCGCCCTTCCGTGACCCAACCACAACCAGCACCTGAGACCCTGGATCTCTACCACCCACCGCTATGACTCTTCCGCCCTCCTCGCACTCAACCCCGGAAGAAACGACAACTGCCATCTGTCTACACCAAAATCCACCCACTGCCAGTTCTTCTGCTGACACTGCTGACAAACCTTCACCACCCTCTACACCCCCACAACTGACGCCACCATGCCGAACGCCAACACCTCCAAAGCCCTGAGGTGCATCCTCCTCAACATGCGCTCCCTGCACAGACACGCCGTAGAGATCTGGGACTTCCTCAACACCACCCTGCCTGACATCGCCTTCTTCACGGAAACCTGGACCAACTCCACCTCTGCCCCCGACATTGACACCGCCATCCCCGACAGATATAAGATCCAGAGGAAAGACCGCCCGACCGTCTAGGAGGAGGACTTGCCATCGCACACAAGAGCTCCCTCTGACTCAGCACCTCCACCACGAGCGACTCCTCGTCCACCACCAAGCACCTCCATTTCCAGATACAGACCAGCTCCAGATCCACCCTATGCGGCACGCTCACCTACAGACCCCGAGACTTTGAACTGAGTTCACCACTACCATCGCCAACCTTGTCACACCACACGCCATCGCCTCCGTAAACTACATACTCATCGGAGACCTCAACTTCTACCTCAACAACCTCAACAACCCCAACTCCTCTACCCTCCTGGACAACCTCACCATCTTCAGACTAAAACAGCTCGTCACCACCCCCACCCACAAGGCAGGACACACCCTTGACCTCATCTTGGCAGGAGGTAACAACATCCCCTTCAGCCACACCACGCAACCCCTCTGGACATACCACCATTGCATACACTTCCACATCAACAAACCCACCACCCCCAAACCTGCACCATGCCCACCACGAAGGAACTGGACCAAGGACACCGAGGAGCACCTCAACTCCACCCTCAACCGTGATGCCCACTCCACGTCGACCGACACCAACTTCACAGCCAAAGAACTACACGGATGGATTTCCAACTGCGCTGACGAACTCACACCCCTTCGCAACCCCGACAGACAATGCCCCAGGAAAGCCACCTGGTTCACCGCCAATCTCCAAGAATCCAGGTTCACCTGCAGACGTCTCGAGAAGAAGTGGCGAAACAGCAAAACATCGGAAGACCACTCCACATACAAGAATGCCATGACAGAACAACACCATCTCATCAGATCAACCAAACAAACCTTCATCCAGAACAAGATCACCGCCAATGCCAGCAACTTGAAGGAACTCTTCAGCATCATCCAAGAATTCACCAAACCCCCCAGCGAGGCCACAGACATCACCCCTTCCCAGGACCTCTGCAACAAGCTCAGCTCCTACTTCTATCCGAAAATCAAGTCCCTCTACGACAACTTCAACGAACGGACACCAGACTCTGAAACCCCTCCCCCTCCAACAATGGCAGCCAACCCACCATCTCCACCTGGACCCCAGCCACCACCAAAGACACTGAATCGACCATGAAAGGCATCCACTCAGGAACAGCCACAGACCCCTGCCCTCCGCACATCTTCCACAGAGCCGCCGCTGCCATCGCACCTGCACTACGATGCACCATCAACACCACCTTCGAAACCGCCACCTTCCCCGATGACTGGAAATGCACAGAAGTCAAACCCCTGCTCAAGAAGCCCTCGGCAGAACCTTGGCCCACCCCCGGGGAATAGCTGTTTGCTGTGGCTTGGCAAGAGCTTTAACAGCTCTCGCCAAGCCACAGCAAACACTTCGCTTCTAGCAAGTGAGAGCAGAGAAATGCTCTCGCTTGCTGGAAGAGGTGCATTTGTCTGTTTCCCTGCCCGCTGTCAAGCAAGCAGGGAAACAGGTGAATTGCTGTCAGACACAGGGAGCTGCAGGTTTAGCAGCTCCATGTGTCTGAAAATAGTGCAGGCTCCCGCAGGAGGAGGGAAGCTGGCAGGAACTGCGGGGGTATTCATGCTCCCTGTGGTCCTGTAGCACACTAGGTCGCCAGAGGGCACCAAGGAGACATCAGCCCAGCCCCGGGGATGGTGTTACTAGGGCCAAAATTGGCCCAGGACTGGGGCCCACGCCCCCCCTCCCCAATAAACAATGCATTCATTATATTACAAATAGGCCAGACCCAGGGTATGGGGTCACCAGGGCCAAAATTGGCCTGGGGAGGGGGCCGCGTGGTCCCCCTCCCCTATTAAAAAAAATAGAAAATAAACAGCTGGGCCCCGGGGGATGGGGTCCCTGGGGGTGCGAAATCGGCCCAGGAGGGGGGCTGTGCAGCACCCCTCACCTAATTAAAAAAAACACCTGCCCCCGGGGGACGCGGCCTGAGGCCCTGCCCCCTTTCTCAACCACTCTGCAATGGGGCCTCCTGGCATACAGCTTGTTGGGGGATGAAGTCCCTTTGGCTGATGAGGGTTCTTGGGGGCCAACAATCTCCTCCTGTTACCTCCAGTAAGTCCCACACAGCAGGATTGCTGAGAGGTGATCAACGGCCCCAAACCCTTTCTCCATCGCTCTGCAAACACGCCTCCTGGTGCACTACTGGTTGGGAGATGAAGTCCCCTTAGATGCTGAGGGTCCTCGGGGGCCAACAACCCCTCCTGTTACCAGCAGTACGTCCTACACAGAGGGATTGCTAAGAGCTGGTCGGAGGACCCATCCCCTTTAGTCACCACTTTGCAAACACGCCTAGTAGTTAAAAAACCTTAGAAATTCAAATAAAAAACCAAAGGTTACAGGGATGTTATAGTTAGACTCAGATTTCACTCATACAAAAGCATAGAAATACAGCAGTTATATTTGCCTCAGCTAAGTATAATGTACGCCCCGCAATGCACTGCTTATGACCTCACATATTACATCACTCATGACATGTTCAGTGACATCACCGATGACATCACTGATGACATCTCAAATGACATCACTGATGACATCATCCACAGAACCACTTACACAGCCACTCACAGCCCCATACAAACATGTACACTCACTCACATACCCACACAACCACTCACATACTCATTCACAGACCCATATCAGTATTCACACACCCACTCACTCTTCCATATAGCCACTCATACATCCACTCAATCACTCATACAGCCATATACACAGCTATTCACTCATCCATAGCAGCTACTCATACAACCAGTGGCTCACCCACACAGCCATTCACAGTCATGCACTCACCCATACAGCTATTCACCAATACAGCCACTCACACACCCATACAGCCTCTTAATACATCTACTCACTCACCCATACAAGCACTCACACATCCACACAACCACTTACATACCCATTCACACATCCATACAAGCATTCCCATATCTGCTCACTCACCTATACAGTCATTCACACAGACACTCACTCTCCAATACAACCATTCACACATCAACTCACTTAACCAAACACTCGCACATTGATAAAGACAGTGACACACCCACTCAGATCACACATCAATCAATCAATATAAATCTTTATTCAGTCTTAAAATTATATATTGAAATATAAACACAACATCATATTTCTATTCTTAATTTATTCTGTTTTTCTAAAATCAGTAACACATCTAACCCCGGGACAGCTTAACTACCCTATCATCACCCCTCCATAGATTTTCTGCTTCAGATATCCATCTTAAGAAAGCAATATACATTAAATAAATGTCAGTGATATTTAACATTTGGAGATAAGTGAAGGCCACCCTACATTTCTGGAAAACTAGCTTTTTCAGTAAAAGTTTAAGACACAGCTGAAAGAACTTATGATTAAAACCATAAAAAAAACAGAAAATGTAACAGAGATTGTTCCGCCCTGCCACCGCAGGGACAGGGTAGCAGTGCCTTACCCCACAAATTAGCCGCATCATAATAACTTGCTAGACCCCAGACCATCCCTGACTTAAATCAAAAAGAAGAGACCTCTCCCAACGATCTAACTCTAATGTAAGATACATGGCAGTGTCACCAGTCACAAACGTGGAGTAGTAGTGGCAAATAGTATATTGGCCAATAGACTCTTGATTTCTCATTGAGGAAGTACGTTCATCAAATCTCTGCTTGTCCAACCTTTTATCAATGTTTGTAATCGAGTCAGGGGAACTAAACAGATCTGAGAGACCGATATCAGCCAGAGATTTGCGAACATAGTTCAACCAGGGTGTGGTAAGTCCCTTGTCCAGGCTCAGACAGTACTCGATAATTGCCCTGTTAAAACTTGCCTCCATTCTTCTCCACATGCTCACCCATAGCAAAAGGGTGACAATTTAATACCATCGAAATACACTCAAAACTCAATTCGGAGTGCAGAATGAAGTTTGCACTGGAGGGCGAGATGTTCAGCAGTCTCCTACTAATTCTATTTTATTCCAGCTGTATTGGGGCAACACTGTGAAATCCCAAGACCCCTGCTCCATAGGTGGCTGTAGGAACATATTGCATTTTATACACTTAAAGGAAGGGAGAATTTGTAGACCTGCCATCCCCCTTAGCTAAATTAAAAAGGGAGCCCACTGCCCTCCCAAGTTTCCGCAGTTCTCTGTTTACTTGTATTTACCAAGAATTTGTTGCATTG
The DNA here is from genome assembly GCA_963921515.1 of Calotriton arnoldi. Taxonomy (NCBI): domain Eukaryota; kingdom Metazoa; phylum Chordata; class Amphibia; order Caudata; family Salamandridae; genus Calotriton; species Calotriton arnoldi. The sequence continues at coordinate 417,607 of CAWUFW010008628.1, read as the reverse complement.
AATGCCAGGCCCAAACAACAGAAATTTCCAACTGCGCTAAGCTGCTTTTCACCCAGGCTTAATACTGACAAAGCTTTCCTTCCAGGGCCAAAAGCCATAATATGCGACTTCTCATAGTTCTCATATCTAATGCACTCATAAATTATACGAAGGATATCACCAAACTAGGCAGTGCTCGAGGAGTTCTTGACAACAGCACTGCATCGTCAGCGTATAAAAGACAGCTGAGTTGGCAATTTTCGGTATATCCGTAGTTGAATTTAAAAGAGAGGCATTTAGATAATTAATATATAGAATAAAAAGCAAGGGTGGCAACCAATGTACCCTCTAATTTTTTTTCGCAGTGTGTGGCAGTGTAAGGACTCTGTGTGCTGCAGCCAAGGCTATGTGCGCTAAGAACCTGACTGCGCGTGTTGGTGCAGCGACAAATATCATATCAAATATATATATATATATATATATTCACTGAAAAAACCCTAGGTTTCAGGGACGTTATAGTTAGTTGGACATTTCACTCAGTACAAAACCAGTGAAATTTGGCCGTTATAGTTAGTTGAGCTAACTATAACTCGCGCCCCACAATGCACTGCTGATGACGTCACATATTACATCACTCATGATATGGTCAGTGACATCACTGATGACATCACTGATGACATCTCAAATGACATCACTGATGACATCACTGATGACATCCAGTGACTGTGTGTTTCTGTAAAGTTTAAATATGTTATATATATATATATATATATATATATATATATATATATATATATATATATATATATCCACACACAAAAGAGCCCAACACTGACTGAGAGACAGGCTTGACTTTTATTCGTCTGGAAAGCGGAGGTAAAACACCCAAAGTCCTTACGCGTTTCAGCCGTTAGGCCTTGATCACAGGTGAGTGTAATAACAATTGTAGTCCCAGTGGTCACATGGCTTGTCTATCAACTGCAAGCCCCATAATGCAATGTTCTTTTCCTTTTGACATCGAGACATGGCATATTTTCAATTGAGCAATATTTGCGTGTAATTGCAATGTCCCAATGAATTCCTTAAATCTCTGCATAGTGCGAGTTCCTCCAGCTCCCTAAAATTGCTGCTTGTCATGCAGTGCCGTCAGGAAAAGAATGAACCTTCTCTTCTCCTTTCTCAAATTGGAAGCTGCCAAATAGCAGCGGAAATCCTTTACGCTGGTGCTTCCATGAGCGGACCATGCCCCTCAATTGACATCACAAAAACACCTCCATTTTACCGGGGCCCTCGGTCCTGCAGGAGCGAGCTCTGGAGCCAGGAATGGAGATCCTGGTCGATACTTCATCCACACACAAAAGAGCCCAACACTGACTGAGAGACAGGCTTGACTTTATTCGCTCTGGAAAGCGGAGGTAAACACCCAAAGTCCTTACGCGTTTCAGCCGTTAGGCCTTGATCACAGGTGAGTGTAATAACAATTGTAGTCCCAGTGGTCACATGGCTTGTCTATCAACTGCAAGCCCCATAATGCAATGTTCTTTTCCTTTTGACATGGAGACATGGCATATTTTCAATTGAGCAATATTTGCGTGTAATTGCAATGTCCCAATGAATTCCTTAAATCTCTGCATAGTGCGAGTTCCTCCGCTCCCCTAAAATTGCTGCTTGTCATGCAGTGCCGTCAGGGAAAGAATGAACCTTCTCTTCTCCCTTTCTCAAATTGGAAGCTGCCAAATAGCAACGGAAATCCTGTACGCTGGTGCTTCCATGAGCGGACCATGCCCCCTCAATTGACATCACAAAAACACCTCCATTTTACCGGGGGCCCCCGGTCCTGCAGGGCGAGCTCTGGAGCCAGGAATGGAGATCCTGGTCGATACTTCATCCACACACAAAAGAGCCCAACACTGACTGAGAGACAGGCTTGACTTTTATTCGTCTGGAGAGAAGGATTTCCGTTGCTATTTGGCAGCTTCCAATTTGAGAAAGGGAGAAGAGAAGGTTCATTCAATTGAAAATATGCCATGTCTCGATGTCAAAAGGAAAAGAACATTGCATTATGGGGCTTGCAGTTGATAGACAAGCCATGTGACCACTGGGACTACAATTGTTATTACACTCACCTGTGATCAAGGCCTAACGGCTGAAACGCGTAAGGACTTTGGGTGTTTTACCTCCACTTTCCAGACGAATAAAAGTCAAGCCTGTCTCTCAGTCAGTGTTGGGCTCTTTGTGTGTGGATGAAGTATCGACCAGGATCTCCATTCCTGGCTGCAGAGCTCAGCCCTGCAGGACCGGGGGCCCCGGTAAAATGGAGGTGTTTTGTGATGTCAATTGAGGGGCATGGTCCGCTCATGGAAGCACCAGCGTAAAGATTTCCGTTGCTATTTGGCAGCTTCCAATTTGAGAAAGGAGAAGAGAAGGTTCATTCTTTCCCTGACGGCACTGCATGACAAGCAGCAATTTTAGGGGAGCGGAGGAACTCGCACTATGCAGAGATTTAAGGAATTCATTGGGACATTGCAATTACACGCAAATATTGCTCAATTGAAAATATGCCATGTCTCGATGTCAAAAGGAAAAGAACATTGCATTATGGGGCTTGCAGTTGATAGACAAGCCATGTGACCACTGGGACTACAATTGTTATTACACTCACCTGTGATCAAGGCCTAACGGCTGAAACGCGTAAGGACTTTGGGTGTTTTACCTCCGCTTTCCAGACGAATAAAAGTCAAGCCTGTCTCTCAGTCAGTGTTGGGCTCTTTTGTGTGTGGATGAAGTATCGACCAGGATCTCCATTCCTGGCTCCAGAGCTCGCCCTGCAGGACCGGGGGCCCCCGGTAAAATGGAGGTGTTTTTGTGATGTCAATTGAGGGGGCATGGTCCGCTCATGGAAGCACCAGCGTAAAGGATTTCCGTTGCTATTTGGGAGCTTCCAATTTGAGAAAGGGAGAAGAGAAGGTTCATTCTTTCCCTGACGGCACTGCATGACAAGCAGCAATTTTAGGGGAGCGGAGGAACTAGCACTATGCAGAGATTTAAGGAATTCATTGGGACATTGCAATTACACGCAAATATTGCTCAATTGAAAATATGCCATGTCTCGATGTCAAAAGGAAAAGAACATTGCATTATGGGGCTTGCAGTTGATAGACAAGCCATGTGACCACTGGGACTACAATTGTTATTACACTCACCTGTGATCAAGGCCTAACGGCTGAAACGCGTAAGGACTTTGGGTGTTTTACCTCCGCTTTCCAGACGAATAAAAGTCAAGCCTGTCTCTCAGTCAGTGTTGGGCTCTTTTGTGTGTGGATGAAGTATCGACCAGGATCTCCATTCCTGGCTCCAGAGCTCGCCCTGCAGGACCGGGGCCCCGGTAAAATGGAGGTGTTTTTGTGATATATATATATATATATATATATATATATATATATATATATATATATATATATATATATATATATATATATATACCAAGGTGTATTGAAGAATGAGTGGGTGTATAAGTGTCTGAATGGATGATTTAGTAGGTGCGTGACTGACTCTATAAGTGAGTGATTAAATGTGTCTTATTGAATGCATGCTTTAGTGACACATCTGTGTGAATGTCTGTATCAGTCTGTCAGTTGGTGTGTAAGTGGCTGCCTGGGTTGGTGAGTAGCTACATGAGTGTCTATATGGGTTATTGATTGGTTGTCTGAGTATCTGTATGGGTGCCTGAGTATCTGTGTGGGTGACTGTTCATAGATGTGTGAGTTGGTGATTCACTGGGTGTATGAGTTCAAGAGTGCATCTGTGCAGGGCTGTATGGGTGGGTGAGTGTGTGTATGGCTGTGTTGGTGAGTGAATGGATGTCTCAGTGGTACATGTGTGACTAACTACATATGTGAAGGGCAGTATATGTGAGTGTTGGAGTATATAAATGATTATATGTGAGAGTGAGTGACTGAGAGTGGCTGTATGGATGACTGTGTGCTTGTATCAGTGATTGTATGTGTTAGTATCTGTATGTATAAGTGAGGTGGTGTGTGTATAACTGTATAGGTGAGTAAATGGGAGTATGATTGATTCTTTGCATGACTGACTAGATGTGTGAGTAACTCTGTAGATGAGTGGTGGTGTATGAGTGCTGTATAGGTGTAAGAGTGCAAATGATAGTGCTGTATTGATGAGTGACTGCATGTATGAGTGACTGTATGGGTGAATAAGTGGATGTGTGTGTAGACCTAGGAATCACTGAGTGGGTATGTAGTAACTGGTATTGGTGTGTCTATGGTTTCGAAAATAGTAGTCTGTATTTTAGAGTGGGTGTATCAAAGGTTATATTAGGGTATGAGGAGGTGCATCAGATTATCACGTGGATGATGTCAGCAGTGATGTTATTTGAGATGTCATCAGTGATGTCATCAGTGATGTCACTGACCATGTCATGAGTGATGTAATATGTGACGTCATCAGCAATGCATTGCAGGGGAGGAAGTTATAACTATAACGGCCGAATTTCACTGGTTTTGTACCAGTGAAATGTCCAACTAAATATAACGTCCCTGAAAGCTAGGGTTTTTCAGTGAGTTTCAAAGGTTTTTTAAATGCTAATTTCTAACTATAACTTCCCTGAAACCTATGGTTTTTTCAGTGAATTTCAAAGTACTATTGTGCTATTCATCATTAAAACTCTTTTCAAAGTTTACCACTACGTACAATGAAATAATCCAAAACACTGTTATGTAATGTTGTTGTTGTATAAGCTTTATTCGACAGAAAATGTCATAAAAGCTATAAATAAAAGATACATTTTCTTAAAAGGAAGGATAAAAACGTGCAACATTTTAAGGTTGTATAAACGGAATGTGCAACATAGTAGTCAATTGGGCCCTTGGCGTAATAATACATTTGTCATATTCAAGTGGTTAAAAAACAGTGCAACAGGGACAAATACGCAATTAATGTATCAAATGTGAATCTACAATAAAAGCAAGATAAAAACAGTAAGCACTTCATCTTAATAACAAATCGTTAGTATGCTAAAAAAATTTAGATTCTTCCAGACATAGCAGCAAGAAGTAACAGGTAAAGTGCTTGTGCATAAAAATTGGTCTTGTGTTTAGCCAAACGGATTTGGGATTAAGACAAAAATTTGTCATGACCTTGTTTGAATTAAAACTATGCCATTCTTGCGAGAACTTTCCACCTAATAAGCCATGCCTGTCCTAAAAACTTTGCTACGCAGCATGCAAAAAGAGGTCTAGGATCGGACCTAAGAATGCGCAATGCTGTATGATAATCCCATGTGCCCAGTTGCTGGCAAATCAATTTTAGCCATTTGGCCCGCGAGATGTTATATGCCGGGCAAGCGAACATTACATGGGCGATACTTTCCGACGGGGCTTTACAGCATGGGCAATCTATTCCATTACTTGAGTGCCATTTCACAGTCGTCTCGCGAACAGGGAGAGTTCCAAACCTAAAATGTATATACAGCATCCTGTCCCTGGGGACCTGGATTATGTCAAGGAAGGGCTCAAGATATCTAGTTTGCTTATGGGAATAATGTTATGTAATATAATGTATTACCCAAATTACACTGTTACTTTTTTAAGACTACAACATAATTTAAGATTAACATAACATTTCATTTTCCCTTTTTTGCTGTCAGATTCCACTTAACTTCACTATACACAGTGATGTCAATGTAGTATCATCATGAAACAGCGGGGGGAAAAACAATCAACTAGATTGTTGAAAAAAAAACAATCAGCGTACAACATTATTTTCAATATCTATACCTATATGTGTTCCTCCTTACAATTTTTTCATTACATCCTTCTTCTACAGGATGTCTTTCATTTATCTCAAGAACATTTTCAAAATGTACACTCATTTACATCTCCTACAATATACAGAACAAATATGTAAACTATTTGCATTTCAACGCAATTTTTCCAAATGCAATACCAATCAGCACAAATAATAGTCCCAACACTAGTTGTAATTAGTAATTGTTTCCAGTGCTCTCTACTTTCTGATCACATCTCCCCAATAGGCCGAATAATGTATTCAAAACTTTGGTTTGCAAAATATCTAATATGAATTAGTTAAAGCATGTTTACATCTTCCCAATAGGCCGAATGATGTATTCAAAACTTTGGCTTCAAAAATATCAAATATGAATTTAGTAATTCGTAAGGCAATCTGGGTTTTATTTCCAAGTGTGCATCATTGCAATGTGTCCCTCCTTTATTACACTTTAAATACACAGTATAGTGTCCAGATGTTGTAGTAGGTCCAGCATGGAAAATAATAGCCACTGTTGTAAAAGTTCTTCTAGAAATAGATATTTGACTGGCAACACAATATTTAATTCTGGTTTCCAGTTTTCTTCCATTTGCTCTACAACATTGTAGCATTAAAATCAGATATTTTCCATATCTTTCTATGTGTAATGTAGATAACATCTCTGATTTACAATGAGAACATTTCATATCATGATTTGCTGCTTTTACTAATTTGTTAAAAGCTACAGATTTGCAGTCTGGTATTGTTAAGTATATGAATCGTTCTGTGTCGACTTCAGTGCTTGAAGTTAATGAACACTGTTCACATTTATGATCCCATTTGCAACTTAGTCCAAATAAGTTTTTGATCTGTATTCCTTCATCTTCTAATACTCCAAGCATAACCATTAGAAATTCTTGTGCATCTTGTTGTATATTAAGACTGAAGGTCAAAGAACCAGTACATATATCCAAGAGATGGCGAATACCACAAGCAGTATGGATTTTACTTCTGTCAGTTATCAATTGTTGAAATACATAATGTAGTGCAGAACATAATCTTTTTTCATGATTTCATGATGAAGATCTTGTAGATAAAATACAACATTCAGAATCGCATTAGCGTAACAGTTGATACCTGAGCTATTTTCCAATTGGTATCCCACAACGTCATCAACACTTTCCATTTTCTGTTTCTTTACACCTTTTCCTTTCTCGTCAATTTTTTTATTTTTTTTAACCACACTTGATTCTTTAACATATTTTCGTTTTGAACACACAACACGTTTCTCATTAATGGGATATTCACCTAAATTTGGTGTATAAAGTCTTCTTAAACGATTATCTTCTCTTACACAATTTACAACAGCACTAATCTTGTTGTCATCGAAATCAATCAAATACAAACAAGACAATGTTCTTACTCAAGATAATGCAACATATGCCATTCCCTCTTTGAACACTGTACTTCCAATATTTACCAAAGCACTGTCTATACTTAAACCTTGAGATTTATGAATAGTTACTGCAATTGCTAAAGACAAAGGAAACAGTTTTCTGCGAACATACAAGTCTTTTACTAGCAAAAAACGTACAGATTCAAATCTGCCAGTTCCTCTTGAATAGCTACTAATTCTAAGTTGTTATGTACTCCTCTAGCTGGCATTTTGTTCTCTTCTAATTTGTTGTAACAATATTTACAAATACGTTGATCAGTACCCTACTCAAATCGACCTTCCACCAACAATTAAGCTCCAAATTCCTGCCACCTATCATTGTTCTCCTTTTCACTTTTTTAAATATAAATTAACATTCCTAGTTTGACTTTTATAATGAGTACATCGACAACAAATACAAACATAGTTTGGTTTTTTCAGAAGACACTGTCTTAAACTTTCTAATTTCTTCTACAAACTGATCAATGCTAATCTCTTCCCCATGTTCTTCAACATCTGCACTTGTCAAGCTCTCATTTTCTACACACTGCTGTTCTGAACCAAAAAAATGAAACTCAATTTCATCACACATTTTTTCTACATCTGATAAACAACCATGTAAAAGAGCTGTGTTCAGTTCACTTAAACATAATGCAGGAGTTTTTACATAGTACACTTTCCTTACAAACTTCCGCATTCCTGAGTGGTGTACTGCTAACATTCTTAAGTGATGAAAAGTACTTTTACACACTTTTCTTGAAAGACAAGCCAGAGAATGTCCATGCAACTTAGCATATTGTCTTACATTACATGGATCTAGTCCTTGTAGCAACATAATCTTCTGTTTAACACTTTTGTTTGCATATTGTGATGTCGTAAAATTTTTCGCATTATGTCAATAGATTCCTGTTGAATACTGCAAATAGTGCTAGAATCCCACTTATATACAGGAGCTTGTGTGCGATTCCCTTGCACTTCTTCAGCCATTAATTCTTCTGCACTCCTAACAACTATTTCTTCTTTTGGAATGGGACAACCATTCCTAAATTCATAACATCGACCATGAGTATCAACTGAAAACGCTAATGTATTTTGTTGAAAGTAGCTTTCTTCATTAAAAGAAAGGCTCACTAGTAGAAGCGTGTTTCCATTCACCACTGAAACTTTTACAAAAGTTGCTTCTATTAACAAGTCTTTTTCCTTTGCTTTTGTCTTTCAGAAACTTCATTATTTTATCCAATGTTTTCATTCTCTTCAATAATAAAATAAATAATTTTCGTTTTAACCCCTTCGATGCGCGTGACGAGCTCAGCTCGTCATGCTGCGCGGTAGCGCTGTGCGCATGACGAGCTGAGCTCGTCACGACCACACCCGCGATCGGAATGTCCAGCACACGAGCGGAATTCCGATCGCGGGCAAGGGGTTAAATTAAAAGCAGTATCTACTACAGTTATACTTCTTACAATCTTTCAAAAAATTCTGAATTACTCTACTTCAAAAGAGTCGTTGGCGAATCTGTTGTAATTGTTTTTGTCTTCGTGTAACATGTGTTGTTTTCCCAAAAACGTTTTTTTTTACCATTTGAAGTGTTATTCTCCTTCTCCTTAGTTGAAAAACTATTCTTTTTCCTATTCTGTTCATGTAATTTCTCGACAACTCTTTTAAGAAAGTGTTTAGTGCTCTTACCTAAACAAACTTTATCCTTAGTAACATTGTCATTTGTTTGTAACGCAGTTTTATTTACTTTTCTTTAAGTAGATCTCTTTTTTGTTTCCTTCTCTTCATCTTTTCTTGCCATCTTGAATTTGTGATCCAAACAAAATAATTTTCTGAAAAACAAAGAACAGTTTCAATAGTTTCTTACATCTATTCAATATTTTAATATAATTACATATGATTACTGATATTAACTACCAAGCAATTATTTACATTACTATTTTCTTGATTTCAAATATCAAAACACTACTCATTCCACTTAAATATATAGTGCGTACTTCAACAATACCTTCCCAAACACACATACAAAGTACCATAATCACGAATTCCTTTGCCACCATGTCTTTAACCTCATTCGCCTGTTGCATCTTCACTACTCAGCAACTACTAACAACATTGTTATACCCAAATGCTAACCAGAAACCCTTTCCATGTCACAGTTGAAAGTCTCACCATATTACTGAAAGGATGCATGCATCTCCCTGTGCCTTTTCCTAGTGGCATCATACTTAAAACAAACATACAAATAGATCTATACCTGTGTTTTATAGGTATCGGATCTTCCGATACATAACTCGTGTGAAAATACATGTTGAAGCATGGACATACCTCAGCAAAGTTAAACTGTTAAGACGAATCGTCGAGCAATGTAAATTGGGGCGATATGTAAGTTGCAACTGTGTGTGGCTTTTTTGTATAGCATAGAAGTCGATTACGACTTTCTCTGTGCTCGTCAGATGCCCCTAGCAGCCCAGTGAGGGTCAACACAGATGGGCCTCTGTTACCTTCCTTTTACAAATGAGGGGAGAGGAACTGTTAGAGAACGGGAGGAAGGAGGGGGGGTCAAGGGACGTGTCATTCTCAGTCTCTCGATCTGCCGCCCCTGTGATGTAGGCAGCTTCAGCACGAGCAGGAAGCCTGACAATTACCTTAACTTATATTCACGTGTGCTTCACCAGTGTGAGCAAACCCGTGCACTAAGTGTGCAGGCAACATTTTATTTTTTCCATCTCCCTGAAGTTAATACAGCACGTCCCTGTTAAAGCCCCCCCCAGTATTTTCCCACAAGGTTCAATCTCCAGAAGGCCATTTTTTTACATTTCCCGAGCCGACTTTGGACCCCAATTCATGCCTGTACCTTAGTCACAAGACCATGTAGTCCTTGCAACATGACACACTGCACTCGTGTAGCATTGAAACCGATTGCAACTTTCTATGTGTTGTACAGATGCCACCAACAGGCCAGTGAAGGTCTAAGTGCTATTTTTCACGGTAGATGGGCCTCTGTTACTTTCCTTTTAGAAAGAGGAGAGGGAGGAACCATTGGGGGGGAGAAAATGGGGGGGGGAGTCAAGGAACGTGTCATTCTCAAACTCTAATATGCGCAGATTCAGCACAGGGAGAGAGCCTGACAATTACCTTTACTTATATTCACATGTGCTTCACCAGTGTGAACAAATCTGTACACAAAATATGCAGGGAACATTTCCATTTCTTTTTTATCTCCCAAACATTCATAAAACATATCTCTTGTAAAGAAACGACCCCCCCTGTATTTTCCGACAAGGCACAATCTACAAACATCCCTATTTCTCTTACATTGACCGGGCCGATTTTCGATCTTAATTCAACCCTGTACCTTAGTCACAACACCATGCAGTCCTTTCAACATAAGAGACTGCATTCCTCATTTCATGAAGACACTTAAATATATACGGCGCACTTCAACAATACCTTCCCAAAGACTCATACGAAGTACCATAATCACTAATCCCTTTGCCAGCATGACTTTGACCTCATTTGTCTTTTGCATCTTCACTATTCAGCAACTACTAACAGTGTTGACTCTACTCAAATGCAAAGCAGAAACCCTTTCCATATCACAGTTGAAAGTCTCACCATATTACTGAAAGCATGTGTACATCTGGCTGTGCCTTTTCCTAGTAGCACATCTTTAAAATAAACATACAAATAGATATATACCTGTGTTTTATAGGTATCGGATCTTCTGATGCATAACACGTGTAAAAATACATGTAGAAAGGGATGTGTCATTCTTAGTCTCTCGATCTGCCGTCCTTCTAATGTCTGCAGATTCTGCATAGCCAGGGAGTGTGACAGTTGCCTTCACTTATATTCGAATATAGCTCACCAGTGTCAAAAGTCCGAGCACAATGTCTGCACGCAACATTTCCATTTTTTTTATCTCCCTCAAGTTAATAAGACATGCCTCTTCTAAACCACCCCCCTCCCCAGTAGTTTTCAACAAGGCACAATCTGCAAACATGCGCCATTTCCTTTATGTTGCCCGTGTTGATTTTGGAACCCAAATTAACCCTGTACCTCACTTCCAAAACCATACACTCCTTTGAACATGACAAACTGCACTTCTTCTTTCTTGAAGACACCTAAATATATATGGGATACTTGTTCAGCAACTACTCGCACTCTATGCAGATTTTGTAAAAAATGTGAAACAGCACACTTCGATAATTCTATGTTATTTTAAAAAATATATATTTTCAAACTTAAAAATATCGCCTCAAAGACTTAACCACTACTACACAATATATAACACACCTTATTGATTTGTAACTCACCTCTGTAGTTGGTATGCAGATTTCAAATTTCACAAACGAATGCAATATTTTCTTTCTCACACAATAAATGTAATTCAAGACTCTCATCAAGAATAAAACATGTAATGGCAAAGTTTCCCTCTCTTTCCGCACAGAAATAGATGTAAATAACAAATCAAAATCCTTCCTTCATTATTTCAAATTACATTTCTATTGGTTACTCATATTAACCCTCTCGAACTCTCTTCTAAACGCCCCAAACTTATTCTCTTATTTTGTGGATTGGAGACTCCCCCACACTGCTGCATCGCCATACAGCCCCGAACCCTTACGACAATTCAGAAGCCTATTTCCAATAATACTACTGCAAATTTTGAACAACACACTTCTTCTAGACATACTACTCATTTTGAAAAACTAACTTTAATAGCTTATCAGTTGTAATTAATTTTGCATTTCATATTTTAATACCACAGTTATTTCTACTCCTCCCCCAATCACCTTATTGCCAGTTTCCATACCAACAGTTTCTGCAACATTCAATGGCAGGTGCGGGTCACAAGTTCACCATATTTCATCCCAACAGTTTCTGCAACATTGAACGGCAGGTGCAGGTCACAAGTTTACCATTTTTTTAAGTTCAGAACAGTACCTTCCAAATGCAAGTAGCAGGTGTGGTTGACTTCTGCACGTCTGATCGTATCCTATGTAGTGTACGTTTCACATTTTTTTTATTATCCAATCAGAAACATACTTTTTCTCTAAAGTAACATACACCCTAGTTTTCACTGCACAATGTTCTTCATCAGCCAATGAGTTATCGGTTTTCTCAAAAAAAGCTTCTTCTCCACCTTGCAACATAGCTCTCATTCTACCAATGGACTACATGAGCTACAGACATCTTTTGATTCCTTCCAGCCATACCTTCAAAATGCTAGTGTGGATCATAGGACACAGCTATGTTTTCTGGTGCAAAAGGTATGCTGAACACAGACGTATTGACAAAGACCTAGGTTTACAAAATGTGGACATTAAATGGTTTGCACAGAGAGGATTAAAGTGGCACCAATTGTTGCCTTTGGTTAAAACCTCTTTGCATCTGCAACACCCTGACCTCATGATTGTGCACTGTGGTGGCAATGACCTAGGCAAATTGACTGGGGTAGGTCTGGAAATACTTATGAAGGATACCTTTGTACAATTGATGTTGCTGTTGCCTCAAACTGTCTTTTTATACTCCAATATATGCCAAAGACAGAAGTGGAAATGGTCAAATCAGTTCTGTCCTCAGATTGAGAAAGCTAGGAAGAATGTCAATAAAGCTGTGTCTGCATATCTCAGAGATCATAGAATGGGGTCCATCTACAACAACAATCTACATTTTGATATGGATGACATATACAGAAGTGATGGAGTTCATTTCACAGATCAAGGAAACAGAGTTTTTCTCAACAACCTGAAGCTGTGCATCTGAACTTACATGTAGCTCCAACAAACTCATAATGAAAACAAGGGCTCTTTTTAGAGCCACCCTATAACTCAGAACTCAGCCGGGCCATTTTAGGCCCAGGGAACTGCATCCCCCGGAGCCTGGCCACAATGTTTGGGAACCGCGCAAGGAGCCTCAATCCCCCGCAGTCCCTGCCAGCTCCCCGCCTCCTACAGCAGCCGGCATTCCTTTTGAACAAAGCCAGCTGCTCCATGCAAGCTCCCTTTGCCCAAAAGCAAATCTGCTTCGCTTCATGGAAGCGAGAGCAAATTTCCTCCTCTCGCTTCCATGAAGCGAAGCAGAAGTTTGCTATGACAGAGTGGGAACTCTGCAGAGATCCATCCCTTCCATAGCAAACTGCAATGTCCCAGGTGTAGGCACCACAGGTTATTGTTGAAACCAGCCCTCGGAGATAACGATACTTAGGGCCATGGAAAGCTCCTCAAGGGAAATTGGACGTTACGCCTCCATCCAATTTAAAGGCCCAGGAACATCGTACTCCCCGGGGCCGGCAGTCTGCAACAGACCCCCGCATTTTAATTTATGAATGCCTGGGGAAGTAGTGCCCCCCGGGACAGTGTGGGGGAAGCTTCACCCCTCCACACTTAAATTTTACGTATAGCTCCGAGGAAGTGCTGCTCTTTCGGGCGGAGGGGGAGGGGGACGCGTGCCCCCTCATATCATTATATTTCCCCCGGGAACTATGTGCCCATGACAAATGTAGCCCCGCATTTTAATTGTAAATACCCTGAGAAAGTAGTGGTCCCTGGGACAGTGTGGGGCAGCCTTGACCCCTCCACACATTTTATGTATACCTCCAAAGATGTGCTGCTCTTCGGAGCGGAGGGGGAGGGAAGACGCGTAACCCCCAAAACATTATGTTTGCTCCGAGTAAGTGGCGGTCCCCGTGACAGAAGTAAACCCAGCATCATAACTAAACATTGCTCCCGGGAACTGGCCCACCCGGGGGCTTAATTAATCAAAGCGCGCGACACCGCGGTTCATTTTTTTTTTCCTGCCGGGATTTCCAGGCCCTACGCGAATCACGCGAATCACGCGAATCCCGCCGAAAACATATAAAAAATGTTTTCTTTTACCTTCGGACTCCCTGTGGCACCCCCTGAGCACCCTAGGGAGGTCAGTGTTCCTACCCTGCCCTCTTCTACTTTTTTCCCCCTTTTCCCCCCTACTCATTTCAACCGAGTCACAAGATGGCTGCCAAGGCTTCCTAGTTTGAAGTGTTGGCAGCCAATCAGAGGCAAGCTCGTGCTCGGGCGGCTCAGCCAATCAGATCTCACAAATCTCAAATATCGATATCTGTAAATCTTTATATATCTCAAACACTACTGAACGGATTTACACCATTTAAAGAAAAGCATGCTTTCTGGACCAAGAGCTATATCTCTGCCAAATTTGGTGTAATTCCGTTCAGCAGTTCGGGCTGTGGCCGTGTCTAAAGTTTCCTATGGAAATGAACATGGAGAAAACACGTTTTGGGACCCCCTTTTTTCTCGGCCCCTGCTTGACGAATCACCCCGAAACTTTCAAGACAGGAGCTGATCTGAGTGAACAATTAGTTTTGAAACTTTCGCAGACATTTGTCAAACAACGCCAAAGATATTGGCAAAAGAAAAAACGATTTTCCTATGGAAACTAGGTCCTAACTGTAACTACCTACTGGCGACCGTCATTACATATACATATATATATATATATATATATATATATATATATATATATATATATATATATATATATATATATATTCACTGAAAAAAACACAGGTTTCAGGGATGTTATAGTTAGCTGGACATTTCACTCGTACAAAACTAGAGAAATTCAGCCGTTATAGTTAGTTGAGCTAACTATAACTCGCGCCCCCGCAATGCACTGCTGATGATGTTACATATTACATCATTCATGACATGGTCAGTGACATCACTGATGACATCTCAAATGACATCACTGATGACATCACTGATGACATCATCCAGTGACTGTGTGTTTCTGTAAAGTTTAAATATGTTTTATACATATATATGCCAAGGTGTATTGAAGAATGAGTGGGTGTATAAGTGTCTGAATAGATGATTTAGTAGGTGCGTGACTGACTGTATAAGTGAGTGATTAAACGTGTCTTACTGAATGCATGGGTTAGTGACTAAACTGTGTGAATGTCAGTATCAGTCTGTCAGTTGGTGTGTAAGCGGCTGCATGGGTTGGTGAGTAGCTACATGAGTGTCTATATGGGTTATTGATTGGTTGTCTGAGTATCTGTATGGGTGCCTGAGTGTCTGGGTGGGGGGTGTGTGACTCTGTGCATAGATGTGTGAGTGGGTGATTCACTGGGTGTATGGGTTCAAGAGTGCATCTGTGAAGGGCTGTATGGGTGGGTGAGTGTGTGTATGGGTGTGTTGGTCAGTGAATGGATGTCTCAATGGTACATGTGTGAGTAACTACATATGTGAAAGGCAGTATATGCGAGTGTTGGAGTATATAAATGACTATATGTGAGAGTGAGTGATTGTGAGAGTGGCTGTATGGATGAGTGTGTGCTTGTATCAGTGATTGTATAAGAGAGTAAGTATGTGTTAGTATCTGAATGAATAAGTGAGGTGGTGTGTGCATAACTGTATAGGTGAGTAAATGAGAGTGTGATTGATTCTTTGCATGACTGACTAGGTGTGTGAGTAACTCTATGGATGAGTGGCGGTGTGTGAGTGTCTGTATAGGTGTATAAGTGCAAATGATAGTGCTGTATTGATGAGTGACTGCATGTATGAGTGACTGTATGGGTGAATGAGTGGATGAGTGTGTAGACCTAGGAATCAGTGAGTGGGTATGTAGTAACTGGTATTGGTGCGTCTATGGTTTCGTTAATGGTAGTCTGTATTTTAGAGTGGGTGTATCAAAGGTTATATTAGGGTGTGAGGAGGTGCATCAGATTATCACATGGATGATGTCATCAGTGATGTCATTTGAGATGTCATCAGTGATGTCATCAGTGATGTCGCTGACCATGTCATGAATGATGTAATATGTGGGCGTGGCCAACCAGCCGAACATGGCAGACGCGAGCCGTTAGAGCTCCGTACAAAAGCCCTCATTTATCCTGTCAGAAATCGGCATCCCCAGCCATCCGAGTGTGGGGGAGATACAGATGCAAGCCCGCGCTGCTGAGGGACACGATGGTGTGATGAAGACGCTGGCACATACCGAAGGAGCCCCCTGAGCGGTTCCCCCGGGGCCTGATGCCATTTGCTGTGAGTGTACCCGGCGGGCACGCACTCGCGCCAGCTGCTGCAAGGAGGTATGGGGATGCCCCACATCGTGCGGATGACCTGGGGGACGACGAGGGGCTTCGTTATCCCCGTCGGAGCATTGGTGCTGCTATTGTGGAGGAGAGGCGATTGCCCACTACCGCGGCGAGACTGAAACAATTGCGTGCTGCTGGAGGGCCTAGATAACACAGTGGGATCTGCCGGTGGACGTTGCCCGCCGCCTGCCTGCCACGCCATCGGAACCCCGTGTGCGACACCCGCTCGCTGACGAGACCGCCTGCCAGGGGGGTGAAACGAGCCGCGGAGGTCGGGTGGCCTTCCCCGCCCCCCCGGCTTCCTTCGACTCCGCTCACTGGGGCTGGACTGGACTGCAGTGGCGTCGGAGCGGGGCCTTGGGGAGAGGCGGCTTGCCCCGCAATGAATTCGGGGGTCGGACCGGGCCCAGGCTGTGGAGGCACAACAGCAGAGGCGAGCGAGGTTGGTGTTGTGCGGAGGCCTGCCTCCCCTGCTCGCCGCAGACTCTCTGGCGCTGTGAGGAGTTCTCGGCCAGAAGCAATGCAAACGGCCTCGAGAAGTGGGATATCGGTGCGACCTCTCCCCCTCCTGACTGTCACTGGACGTGATTAGGCCGGGCACAGTGTCGGGGAGCAACGGTGGGGCTGCAGGGAGCGGGGGTCGAATCGGGCCCACTCCAAGGTCACGACTAAGAGCGTTGTGGGGCCCCCCTCGGCCCGCTTGAGGCGCGTGCGTCCTAGCGAGGCGATTACGTGGCAACAGGGCCCATCGCTGTACTACTGCCCCTGCGGAGCACGAAGACAAGCACTTGCACTAGTGGGACTGCCACGGCAGCGATCAATATCACTGAAGCGGTCTGACACTACGCGAGGCCCGGGGGTCAGGTCGGGCCAAGGCTGTGGGTGTTCAGGCATCGAGGCGGGTGAAATAATAGACGACACCAGGGGCCGGCACGCCTTCCCCGATCCTGTTACCCCCACCAGTGGAGCCACGCTTTCAATACACTGCGCAGACTTCCCCTCATGCCCAGTTATCATTGTACACACTGAGAAAGGCGGAGACAGGGTGGAATTTGGCTCTGGACCCACGGCTGTCTTTGAAAGCAACGTGGGTGCCTCCTACCTCCTCCGGAATGAATGCGGCCTGGTGAGGACCGTTAGAATCAGGAACCCCACATAGCGGAACACCGCCCAGCAAGGTCTACCGAATAACGCTACCGAATAACGCTAGAAGCAGCGTGACTACTGCAGGGCACTGTGAGGCCCAAATAGGTCCTCGGGTAGCCTAGGCTACTGTCGATCAAATAATGGCTTTCGTCTAGGCAAGAGAGAACAATATATGCAGGGACACAAAGTTGTGGAAAAGATAACACATTTATTAACATCATAAATGGTATATCATCCACATTATTATCAAAGGATCTAGTCCTGGTGCTCACATATCAAGTGGGGTTGCGTGAAAAGTGAAAAGTGCTGGTGACTTAAAAATTTACATCACATTGACAACGTTATACAAAACTCATGAGAAAGTTTATACACTTTGAGTTTTGGTTGTTAAAGGTCCGGAGGGGGAACCCGGACCTCGCAGCACCTCCCCTGAGCCAACTGGCAACCAAACGGAATTACCTTCGACTTGGCTCATTCTTGATTTTAGACCCCACGGTTGCTCATTTACTGGCTTGATTGCCCCTTGATTTTAGCCCCGTGCTGCAGTTACCACTCCTTGAAGTACTCAGATTCTACATGCTCACATGTTTTACGTCCTGATGATGGTCTCAATTAATAGAGATCGAAACGCCGTCGACCTTTAACAACCAAAACTCAAAGTGTATAAACTTTCTCATGAGTTTTGTATAACGTTGTCAATGTGATGTAAATTTTTAAGTCACCAGCACTTTTCACTTTTCACGCAACCCCACTTGATATGTGAGCACCAGGACTAGATCCTTTGATAATAATGTGGATGATATACCATTTATGATGTTAATAAATGTGTTATCTTTTCCACAACTTTGTGTCCCTGCATATATTGTTCTCTCTTGCCTAGACGAAAGCCATTATTTGATCGACAGTAGCCTAGGCTACCCGAGGACCTATTTGGGCCTCACCTTGACCATTGTTTTTCTAACCGCTTATATTGCCCCCGGTCGTATCTCTGGGGTACCCTTGTTTTCTAAAACATACTGCAGGGCACTGGCAAGAGCAGTGGCGGCCCGTACTGGAACCGCGATAGGCCCGGGGGTCGGATCGGGCCCAGGCTGTGCGCACGTTGAGGTCGGTGCGAGTGGAGACGACGTGGTAAAGTGGTGGGTGGGCCCCGCCGTCCCAGCGCCTAAGCGTCATAAAGAAGCCCCTTAAGGTGCAAGACAATAGTGACCAAGGACATACTTACGGTGGGAGAATCTTCCTGCACCTTGCTCCATAAGCGAAGCCCGGTTGAAGTAAAGGCAACACCCAGTCTAGGAAGTATATATGGGAAAAGCCCCTGCGGACGTGCGGTGGTCTGGGCTCATGTCGTAGCGACGAACCAAGAGACGAGATCGGCTCCCCTAATTGGGAATACGATATGGTTAATCGCGAGAAGCAGTGCGGGCCCCACAGGCACCGCAGTAGGGGTTCAGTCAGGCCTACGGCACAGAACCTTGCATCATCCATTTGCTTGAAAGTACGACGGATGGGAAATCAGGGACGTGTATAACAGCAAGAGCGACGACTGCTCAGTTAGTGGTCAACCCACGGACAGGGCCTGATACGCTGGAGAAGCTGCGACAGACGGCTGGCCCTGCTCACACGACGCCAAACCGAATGCCGACAGTGCAACAGTTAGTAATGGCCTGCCTACGCACCAACAGCCACCAACTCAGTGCGCGCACTGGCGCCCCAGGAACGATGTCTACAGAGGGGGATATACGCCCTTGGAGACGCCACACACAGCACTTACTGTCAAACTCGATTCAGTACTAGCGGCGGTTGAGAAGATCGGATCCGCTCTTGACCAGACTCGCTCATCGCTGGAGTCCAAAATCAATAAAGTCACCTCGGACTTCACTCTTCTGCGAGCAGACCATCACAAGTTGGGGGATAAGGTGCGACAGCAAGAACAAACGGTTACAGAACTGAAGCCTGTCATGCAAAGTCACACCGCAGCCCTACTGGATCTAATCGATTGACTACACGAGCTGGAGGACAGGGTGGAAGACGCTGAGGGACGCTCGCGTAGAAACAACGTCCACGTAGTGGGACTACCGGAGGGAGAGGAAGGACGTAATCTGGAAAAATTTACTGAGTGCTGGATCGGAGGCCTGCTACCTGCCGACACCCTGTCTTCCCAGTTTGTGGTTGAACGAGCACATCGGGTCCCTGCACAGAAGCCACCACCGGGAGCCCGTCCACGCCCGTTCCTGTTCAAAGTCCTCAATTATAGGGACAGTGACTTGATATTGCGCGAAACCCGCAAGATGCCAAGTGTAAAAATAGGAAATAGTCAGATCATGCTTTTCCCGGATTACACTGCGCAGGTCCAACGACGCAGGAGCGCATAGTCAGTGGTGAAGTGGCAACTGCGAGAACTCAAACTAAACTACTCTTTTCTATTCCCTGCCAGACTGCGGGTAGTCACAAATGGAATGGCACGCTTCTTTGATTCGCCCGCCGACGTTTGGGACTGGCTGGAAGAATCGGGAAAATGGACAGGGCCAGACCCTCCGCAGAGGCAGAACTACGGAAACCCAACAGAAGACGACGGACTCGCGGTGGACGCTGCAGATCCCGGCCAAATGCCACTGTGGCCACCACTGCTCCCAACCTAGAACAGAGAAGGGCAGAGAGACAGGAGGCGCTCCACGTGGCCGCTGCACTGGGGACTGCACCGCAAAGCACTGAGAGTCAACAGAGCCTGTTCAGACCCTCTGAAACCAACTCCTCCGCATCCTCCAGACTAGGCGATCCAGAAGAGTACCAACTGCCTGATGTCACACCACAGACGGCGGATGACATCATATGACATTAGGCAGATAATTCCACTGTGCCGGGAACAAGCACACGCCAGTATCTGCCTACTTGACAAGCATGTTGTGATGGATAATGTAACCCTTCCCCCTCTTTATTTACCAGTTTTTGCTCGATATGAGGGTTGGCGCTCCCTCACACGCTGCCACAGTTAACGCTTGCCCAGCGGCGCAATATAGGGTACGCGCGAAGCGCAGGCTCCCCCAACCAGTCGGATTGGCTGGGAAAGCACTCAGGCCAACGCACAACATCGAGGGCCGACACAACCCATGCCAAGCACATACCACAAAAGTCCACCCCGCAAAACCCTAGTGTAACAGTTACAGCCTAACGTTAGGCAATCTGTTTGGACGAAAACCCAGTTGGAATTCGCCCCTGACAGTTATGCACTTGTCAGTTAACAGATATGTATTGTTATCGAAGACACTGAGTTGGAGCACACTCACACAAAGCAGTAATTGTAGCGCCCTGCCCCCCTGTCGCCCACCTGACCAACCACAGAAAGAACCATGGTGCAAGTCAACGTAGTGACGTGGAATGTGCGCGGCATACATACACCGGCGCGTAGATACTCTATCTATTCTTATTTGCAGCACAGATCAGCCGGGATTGCTATGCTCCAAGAAACACACATGTCCCAGGTGGAGCTGGGGCGCTTGCGCAGTAAATGGAGAGGCCAAGTATATGGTACAAGATACTCGGCTCACGCACGGGGTGTCCTCATTTGGGTAAGGGCTGGGATTCCATTTACTAGTGAACGGGTACTAATCAATCCTGAAGGCAGATACGCATTAGTCAGTGGCAGACTTAACGGCCAACCAATACTCCTTGTGTTGTATACTTCATAGGGTGTCCATAAACGGGCTTTCTAGACTCATGTCCTTATATAGGCATAACCCAACCTGCCCTTATATAGGCGTAGAATCCCAGGCCTTATTTAGGCATAAACCATGCACACCAAATACAGGCATGGCTTCCGACATCCGTCCACCCTAACGTCTCAACGAGTCCATGAAAAAACAGACCCTCAGGCTGCGGGAGTTTCCCTTGCCCAGGATGATTGATTTCTTCAAGGACTCATACATTATGCATGAACCTCTTATTCCCTAAGGGATTCATTCATGACGTCTTTCGCTGCCCAACTCACGTCAATGCTACCATTTTCAGGTATAAATATACCTTTCCAAACCCCTGTAAATCAGAGGAGACCTCAACTTCAGAGGAGCCCGATTCCCGGCCAGACGCACTGAGAAGACACTGTCATTCCTGCACGCAGAGAGTCCAGCTTCCAGTGATCTAACTTCCCTTGCGGGGTGTTGGAGTTCGAGTCCGGATAGAGATTCCTACCTCTCTCATTCTTCAGGTATGGAGCAGACTAGAACCTAGAGGGACTCTTGGCATACTAGACTCTTGGCATACTAGGCGTAACTTACTCTTGGTATACTCTAGTCAGGAATACAGCACCTACTTCTACTTCTCCCTATACCTAGGATAGGTTAGGTACACTGGGATAGAACTAGGGTAGAAACGCATCGTATGAGTACTCGCATTTTTAGGTTGTGTCATTTTATGTAAATGCATACATGCTAACAAGATAATGCTGACGCAGTATTATTTATTTTTACTGCTCACCTTGTACATTATTTATCTCGCATACTGTCTTGTGATCATAACATCACATATAACTTACAACAGAAACAAGACTGTTCAATAAAACCTTTATTGAAACGCCCGTCTGTTATTTCTGTGTAACTCTGAGAATAACTGAAACATGCACGACTGAGCTGAGTGAAATGGTTATCTATTGTTTCTACGACTCTGGGACACATCCTGATTCTGTAAGGGAAACACAGTGGTCATGTTTTGCGGCAGCCAGAAACTAATCCCTTCTTGTCGTCAAGAAGTTTCTAGTGGCCTCTGAGCTAGCTGGCACAAGTAATTAAGTTTAATATACTCGATAGGGACATACCGACCTTAGTCCTATGTCAAACCTATAGGATATATTATTCCAATGCGCAGAGCCTATAAGGGAAATAGGAGCTACACTACATGGCGCCCAACGTTTGGTAAGGCAGTAATTCAACGATTAGATACTGAGTAACTCAGCTGTGCACTTTTATTTTTCTCTCAGTGACCCCTACCCCATATACTCCAAAAGACGTCTGGAGTGGGCAGGGTTAATATCCGCCACGGCTACATAGGGAAGGCCCCTATATATTAGCTGTTTGGTTTGCTCAACGTTGAAGGATAGACTGTTCCACAATATTGTGCATCTTATCTTTGTTTCCTTGAAACTAGTTCTACAAAATGAATGTAGACGCCTGAAAACGGTGTAGCTGCGGCTGAACCAGCCCAAGCAGCTTTATTTAACAACACAGGTTTAAATGAAGCCGAAGAGGGTGTCAAGGACATTCCTCCTAACTTAAGAAGAGCCATTACTCTAAAACTTATAAAACATGGCCTATCTCCAAGAGGAGGTAGAGCAGTTTTCAGTGATAGAGGCACACGAATCCTTTCAGACAGAGGTATTCTATTCATGGGTAATATTTCCTGAATCTAATCCAGTAACTCACTTGTTTAACTTCTACAAAGAAGATGAACAACCGGAGGAATACATTCCTTTCGAGGATATTGAAATTCCATTAACATACCAGGAGCACCAGCTCTGGTTTAAAGGCGCCCTAAAACATCACAGAAATATAACCAGGCTCGGTCCGATAGGCAGACCAGGAGCAACATGGCCGATTCTAGCCGGCTACACACCTCATCCAGACATCGAAATAATGTCAGACGAGGAACTAGTTAATCAACTCACAGAGTTAATAAAAATCTAAAGACAATTGGTTCAATATGTCATGAGGACTTTCACAGTCCAACAACCATTAACACTTCCAAATCAAGCTCCTCCACAGGGGAGTACACTAAAAATTACACCACAGACTCTATACGCAGTCATGGGTAAAATGCCCACTAAGCGGGAGCAAATTCCGTTTTGGATAGCTCAAAAAATTACTCAAATCGAAGCAGTATTTCCAAATACTAGCCCATATGAGAAACACAGAATCCTAACCATCAGTTTACCAATGGGGATCACACCACAACTGGAAGACTGCACCACTTGGGGCTCAGTCTTTGCTGCCATCTACACTAAAACACACGGCATTCCGTCAATTGCGGTAATACCAGATGTCCTAAAACAGATTCAAAACGAATATGGAGCAGAGCCTGCTTTAAATTTAGGTATGAAATTACTGAAAAATTTTGAACAGGTCTCAACAATAATATTATCTAATATTAAAGGGGAGGCAGCAGCAGTGGCGATCCGACAAAAACTAAGGAATTCGATGTTACAGAACATCAAACAGAGCTACCCAGAATTATAGAGCAGTCATATGCAGAATTAGGCAGAGATAGTTTGGGTGGGAGACCAGTTAAACCAAAACTATCTGAAAGTTCTGAGAAGGACTCAATTAAACAAACTCCTACATCTTCTAAAAGAAGTGGGAATCTAACAAACAAAATTCAAACGAGAAAAGATCTCAGTCCCGAGGTAGGTCTCCTCAAAAGGAGCCCTCTGAAAGGAGGTACAACCTCAGGAATAGGGATAATTTGAGAAAACCTGATAGGTATCAAGATAATGATACACGTTCCTCTCGTCCCTTTCAGGTCTCATCACAGACTTCGGAAAGAAGAGGACGTACAGAACATAGAGAAGAACGCGTGAAATCGAAAGACGACAAGCACGCAACAAAAATTAAAGCTAAACCTCAATTCTCCAAAAAGAAAGTAGCAGGTCTAATAGTAAGACATGCCAAGAATTCTGAGAACTCAACTCAAGAACGGAGAATGGGCTCAGACAATGCTGGACAGTGCAGCAGAAGTCACAATAGCTCGCCAGAACCTGATGGAACTTCTGGAGATAGTGGACTTGAATGAGTACATTACGGTAGAAACTGTAGACACCAGGGTTAGTACTCCACAAACGTTATATGAAATAACACTCCGGATGGAGGGAGACAAACCTAGACAGGTTAAAGCGCTTTTTGGGAAAAACTATCAAAGGGTTATGACATACTTCTAGCAGAAAAAGACTGGCCACCACAATTTGTCAGGGAGTGCCCACACGGCGAGGACATGATTATGCCTGCCTTCTCCAATCACATTCCAATTCACTTAAAATATACATATGCCAGAAAATGGGCAGTAGCCCAGGCTCCAGCATTATATAAAAATCATGTAGGATGGGATGAGGACTCCCCTCACCATAAAATACATCTGAAACATGAACCAACTGCACAAAGGCAGTATCCAATTAAGCAAGAAGCTAAAAAACAGGTCAGGGAGATTTTAAATCAACTTGAATACCAAGGGGTGATTGAAACTAGCACCTCATCTATGAACAATCCTTTGTTTCCTGTCTCCAAATCAGACAATACATATCGTCTAGTTTTGGACTACAGACATTTAAACACTTGTTCTAAAACTTTTGCAGTGCAAAATGCACATAGCACAGCATTAATGAATAACATTGTGCGCAAAAAATACAAAACCACATTAGACATCTCAAATGGATTCTTTTGTCAAAATATAGCACCTGAAAGTAGGTACTTAACGGCATTCTCCATAATGGGGACCCAGCGTCACTTTTGTCGACTCCCACAAGGGTTCAAGAACAGCCCAGGTTTATTCTCAGCGAGAGTAACGGAGTTGCTACAAATTTATGACAACGAGGCATTGTCCTATGTCGATGATATTTATCTGACAGACGATGACTTAGAAAAACACTTGAACAGGGTGAGCACCATTATATTGGGATTCGCCTCTGAGGGCTATAAGTTCAACTTTAAAAAGTCCCGAATTGCCCATCTCAATGTCCTATTTTTGGGATATGAGCTTTCAAGTAAAGGCAAGAGCTTGGCAGCTAACTTTCTAGAGAAGTGTGCGCTGATCCAACCTCCTAAGACGCTAAAAAACTTAAATCAATCCTGGGTTTCCTCAATTTTGGTAGAACATACATTCTAAACTACGCAGAAAGGTTTAAACCTCTCTACGCACTAATCAAACCTGATTTTTCAATCAAAAACTGGACACAGGAACACACAGAAATTTTGCGTTCACTCCAGGCTAACATGTTAGCAACAAATCACTTACAAACACGCGTAAGTCAAAGAAATTTGGTGATTCGAATAATTTCGGGTCAATGTGGATTCACTTACTTAACCTTTAATGAGGGTGAGAAAGTACCAATCGCGTACAAATCACATTTGTACACACAAGCAGAAATGCGCTTCAGTTCAACTGAAAAATTCTGACAGCAGTTCAAACAGCTGTAGCAAAAGAAAGAGCCTTAGCCCAAGGGAAACGCATAATTGTCGTTACCCCAGTACCAGCTTTAGAAGCAGTCACAAAAGCGAGCATTCCCAATGCTAAAGCTTTACATCCGAGATGGATACAATGGGTTAATTCTCTTGCTGCAACTGATGTTGAATATGTATTTGATCCAGATTTAAAAACACAGGCATTTCTCCAATATGAACAAGAATGTCCTCTGCCCACTGAGATTCTGCCCCTCGATCAGTATGAATTCGTAATTTACACTGACGGATCCGCACAGCCCGCCACAGGGAGTAAGCAAGCTTACAGTGCAGCGTGTGCAATCGTTAAAGGTTGCATGCGAAATGGCATCTTCAGACCTATGGTCACAAAAACTCAGTCACTAGGTGATTGTACAGCTCAGCGAGCTGAACTACAGGCATTCAAACCGGCACTTGAAAGTACGGATCGAGAATTCCTCACACTGATAGTGTGCGATTCCTTTTACTGTGTTCAGTCGTATAATGACTATATACGAACCTGGCTTAAAAATGGTTTTAAGGATGCAAAAGGTGGCACAATTAAGCAAAAACTGCTTTGGGAACAAGTAGTTCTGTTGAAAAACGAACTACCAAAGGCTCACGTGATTCACACACTGAGTCATCAGCGTGATGGCGTTCACGTTGCAGGGAATTCATTGGCTGACGAAGCCGCGAAGGGGGCTGTTCAGACGACTTCCGTAGCTGCGATCACTCGTTCAAAAACAAAAATAGACGGTGAGATAATGTTAGCTGTCAATGCTTCAAGCAAAGGCAGCAGTGCAGCATTACCAAAAAAGTTTCCACTCAAGTACTCTTATGTAATTGATGCGAATAACGTTCCTTTTGCTCGAATCCCTGGAGTGGGGGATAGGGTAATTCCAAACATGGAACGAAGAACAGCCTTGATTTATGAAACACATTTGGGGGAGGGTCTGTCACATCAAGGGATCTCAAAAACAATTTTGAAGTTAAAAGAGATGTACTGGTGGCCTGGAATGAATACACACATTCACATATTCATCAACAATTGCTTAGACTGCAAATTACAGCGAGAGAGCCATCAGACACCATGCAGCGAATGCGGCAGCCCAGTGCAGACACCACTGTTAGACAGCATTAGGCTATCTAATCGCCAGCGTCCTACTGGACATAGGCATTCCCACAAATACTAAATCTAGGTTCCTATGGTTATGGCCTCAGCGCTCAGCTGACGCTCGAACTGTTATAAAAGATTTGCGAGTCTTTATCGGCACATACGCAATAGGCACGTTTCATTCTGACCAGGGACCTGCGTTTAGCTCTAGGGCTTACAAGGAGGCCATGGCCAGTCTGGGCGTTGCATTGCGGTACTCCTCTCCATTCCATCCTGCGGGAAATTCTGTTGTGGAAAGGAAAAACCGGGACATAAAGCAGTCTATAACAGCTAGGGTATTAGGCTCGGGTGATGGGTGGGTCAAACACCTCATTAGCATTCAGCGCGCTCTTAACAATCTGCCAAGAAGTTCTCTAGGGGGAGTCACTCCATATGAGGTCCTATTTGGGACAAGAATGTGGGTTCCAGACTTAGAACACGTAGGCACAGTGGTGAACAAAAAGAATTTGATATCAAAGATCGTTTGGCTGTTTTACAGGAACTTAACAAGTTAAGAACGAAACAAAGCAACGTATCCTTACAGCCAACCACCACTGGGGAAAAATCGGCGGTCCCAGCAAGGCCTGTCTGGATTCCAAAAGTTGGGGATCTGGGGGCATATGTATCAAACAATGGTTTGCGATTCTCAAATAGCGATTTTTAGAGAATCGCTATTTGAGAATCGCAAAACGAGATGTAAATAAAAATTCGCAAATATTTTGCGATTCCCTGACATTCCTTAATTGCAACTCGCAAAATTGCGAGTCGCAATTAAGGAATACCTTCCCATTCATTCCTATGGGCCTAGAGGCCCATAGGAATGAATGGGAGACATTGCAATTTGCGAGTACCCATTAGGTACTCGCAAATTGCTGAACGTAACTTAAAGAGTGC
This sequence comes from Calotriton arnoldi, assembly GCA_963921515.1. NCBI lineage: Eukaryota > Metazoa > Chordata > Amphibia > Caudata > Salamandridae > Calotriton > Calotriton arnoldi. The sequence goes on along the minus strand of CAWUFW010008628.1, from coordinate 389,942 downwards.
TAGGGTGTCAAAAGGACACCCTGTTGCACCCTGAAATGTGCATGTGTGCACATGTGGCACACATACATGCCCTAAGGGCATGTATGTGCGCCACATGGCACTTTGAAAAATGCAAAATGTGCATTTTTCAAAGAAATCACAAATTACCACCAACTTGAAGTTGGTGGTAATTTACGATTCCTAAGGCCAAATCGCACTTTTTTTGTGCTTCTTACATTGCATTTAAGGAATTGCAATTTGCGATTCCGTAAATGCATTCATAAAATAGGGAATCTCAAATTTTGCGATTCCTTATTTTGCGAGTGGGTTTTTGTGTGATACATTGCACACTGCTAAATTGCGATCGCAAACGCTGAAATTCTGCGAATTTCGGCGTTTGCGATCGCAATTTAGCTTTATACATATGGCCCCTGGTCAGAGAAAAAATCGCGGATAAGAAGGAATTTGGACCTTCTTACAGACAACCGGTACCTGTTCTAGCTGTTCAAGGAACAAGGACAGTACTTCTGCCGCCCCTTGCTGGAAGAAAGGAGAAAAGATTTGTGTCAATCGACCTGATCAAACCACAGTATGTGGCCAATACTAAGCAGTAGGCCTCGTGGACTCCGACCTAGTAGCAGACGCACTCCTCTCGCTACTATTCAAGAGGTTCAGACTGAAAGGCTGATCACGATCGAGAATTCAGCTGTAACGAATGAAGGACTATGCAACCAAGCTATGGAACTCATCCCTCTTGAAAACAAAATAACAGTTCATCCAAATACACCTGTCTACACCAACGTGACTCGTGAAGAACTGGTTCCTGTGATTTCAACGAATCCTGATGCAATTCCAACAATTGACAGAACTGCTTCTGGCTATTTCATTGACTTTGATACGTTCTCAGAGGATCCAAGCGAACCTGAAACGACGCCAGCATCATCAAAATTCAAGCAGCAAGTACAAGACTTTGTTCACTTTCTGAAAAAGACTTATCTGGTTTCTCCATGGATTGAACTCTGGATTACATCTGGACTTTTTGTTTTCCTGCTCTGGCTAGCTTTGGTAACAACAGTAAGCATGCTTATAGGTGGCAGATACATCCATGTGAAAATTGAAGGAAAGGACATAAACGTGCTTTTGAAACCACATAAATCTTCCCATCGTGAAGCAAGAGACTTGTCATCAGTGAACATCACAGCTGTTCCTATACAGGATGGTATAGTGTGGGACAAAACAGATTATGAAATATTCGGCCCAAGTGAACAATTGAACATTCCACATTTGTTTAAAAATTTCACTAAGCGATTTGATAACGTCCAGTACCTATTCAGATGATTGGGACTTAGAGACTGTTCAAGATATAATGTTTGATCTAGAAAAATCTGCTGCATTTTTTAAAAATGAATATTTAGAGGGTACAACTGATTACGAAGAACTGTATTGTTATAACCACTATGGTCATCATTATTTGCACAAAACTGCATATCCAAGAAATATATTTATGTATAATCAATGGGAACATTGTCCTACACCACCACAAGGTAGTTCGAAAACTTTTGCTAGTAAATTTCCATATTTTTCAGGTTATAATACATCTGATCCAGAAACGCTTTACTATAAAAATGTAAACAAGACAGGACTGAAAATTATGTTAACAAATACAAAACAGATTTACTCTGAAGCATTTATTGCCCAACTGTCTACACAGGGTTTTGACTTATGGAAAGACACAATTGAGACAAAAACTGTCTGGGGTAGTAAAGACTGGCAAGTACAGGGTATGGAAGCTTTATTTAGAGCCTGTATAATCCCTGAACAAATACTGTTTTTGAATGACACCGTCCAACAGACATCTTGTCTTGGATTAGCCAAGATCAAAGAGATGAAAACACCTTCTGTGCCAACACCTGCCAGTGATAATAAAACAAAGGCAGTGGTGACAGTTGATAATATACTACAACTCAACAGAACCAATTCAAATTGGAATAAATGGTTGATCTGGCCCACAGATACAAACAACTGTCAGGAAAGGTTCTTGAACAAAACTCAGGGCTTTGCTCTTCATAGGCCAGACCCAAGATATGTCCAAAGACAACATCCGGGGGTAGTAACAACATATAGTGTAGGAAAATTATGCCTCGATTGGCTGCATAAATCTATACTACAGGATGTGAAGCAACACTTAACCTTACTTGCACATGACGCAGATCTTAGGGAATTCTTGCTTGGACCAAGAAAACCGCGTCAAAAACGTTTCATATATGCCGGCATCTACGCTGTTTATAACGAAGCATGGAAAGTGTCACAGATAGAGGCTGCAGAACGAATACGTGAACTTGATCGTATCAATTTAGAAAAAACACTCTCTGTAGTCGACAATGGGTTAACAACTTTGTCCTCCAGAATTTATTCATTGGATGGCATTGTATCCTCTGCTATCGACATTCTAGAACAAGATTTGGCTATGTTACAACAAGGTCAGTCTCAATTACGTTCTATTGTGTTATTGACATGGACGCTGCAATCTTTGCGAGCGGGCTATGTGCCTTGGCGTTTCATCAACACGTCGTCCCTGTTTGCAGAATACAATCTGACTGATAAACAGATCGAATTGGCACAAAGAGGAGCGAGGTATACAGTGCTGAGCATTGAAAAAATTGACAAATTACCATTCACAGTGGCAGAAAAACCAGCTACAGAATGGCTTATTCATGGAAAAATAACATTACCTGTGACAACTTTTCAGTTTCAGTATTGCCTCAGACAGATGCAAGCAGGCAAATATGAAAGGTTGGGTAAGGAATACATTAAGACATCTTGGAATTTACCGTATACACATAAATGTTGGAGTGGGGATCGTGAAGTGTTTCTTAGCGGTATTAACTGTAAACCTGCACTAACCGGTTCACTCATATGTCAGGACATTATTTTGCACGGAGCTTGTAATGGTTCAGCGGCAAACTTGTCTTGCCATCAGCACGGTTCACCAACTGCTGTGATTAAACCAACGTTTGGACAACTTTCGAATGGGAGTTACCTCATGTTGAATGATCAGAGCTGCTGTGGAATGTTGCCCGGCATCCCATATCTAGTAACGGTCAACTCCAGGGTCACTTGCTGTATGCAAGTATTGTTTCCCCCGATAGACACAGTCAGGGAGTCGGCTTTATGGCCTTCACTGAATGTCTCTTTTATAAGATTTGATACTTTAAGCAGAATGAAAGCCATGCTTTTACAGCAAACAGTGCCTATGACCTCGGCCAAAGAAACCTATGATCTACAAATTGCAAGGACTTCGGCTGAGATACAGAATTTAATACGTACAAACTGCCCTATACATTTCGTAGAAATGTTATCACGTATCTTCAACATGTCAGATACAACAGGAATTGTACATGTATTTAAGAGCATTTGCACCGGTCTCTTAGCACCGTTCCAGGCAATACTTGGAATCATTCCGAACTTTGCACATTCGGTGTTTGGTGGCATACCATTGATTCTAGCACTTGTTGCGGGAATTCTATTCATCTGTCTGCTATTGCGCTATGGCCAGCCACTTCGCAGAAATAACTCCGAGCGAAATGGAGAAAGCTCTCCTTGAAAGAAAGTGCCGTGAGCGAATAGTACAGCTATTGGGCATGACTCGTCTACGGGACCTTAATACCACATGGTTCCTGTCATTCCGACCAATCTGGCATGATTGCATCTTACCTGTTCTACGCTGCCTGCTATGCGGTGAAGAATGCGTGTTGGACGCTTGTCTAACATATCCATCAGCTACGCCAAAGGACGTCGATACTTTGCTGGTCCCGATAACGGTCCATGCTTCGTGTTGTCCCCAGAGGCTCCCAATACTGATGTCAGCATTCATTGAGATCTCACAGACGCTTCCTGCTGCTGCTGAGGTACGAGAAACAACTCCAGGCACACAGGTAACAACGGACGCGAACATTGCTGCGGCGACCTATGCTGTGGGCGGTGTTTCCCATCTTTGTGCGGTCAATCTCTTACGTGAGGTGTTCGACCTTACACCATCGACAGTGGATGATGTTTTGTCTATTGAAATAGATGATCTCATGTTTACACCAGACCCGTGAACTGACTCTAATTCGGCATACTTTGTTCCAGTGCAACAGCAACAATTTGGCCTTCGTTTTTCAAAAACCTGGAACATTACCAAAATGTGAACTTTTCTCATTTTTCGAACACAGAAATGGCACTTCCATCTGCTTATAGTAGAACTGGCCTTATAATACGGACTTGGCAGTACTTCCAGGGACACTTAGTCATCTTGTGTGTCTAACTCAGTTCATTTAAATTTCATGATAGGAAATGACTTTGATTTTGAACAAACTTATCGATCATTTTCGTCATATGTAAATATTGCTTTTTATTTATCATTCCGATTGCATTTATTTCACACTTTATGCAGTAAATGAAAAGCTTTGCTTATAAATGTACAGAAACCTTTGCATTTTAAATATGTCTTTTAAATACTTTTAGGATATGTTTTAATATGCGGTACTCTATTTTAATGTTTAGCATTTTGGATGTTTAGCATTTTAGTATCATTGTTTCCACGAAAGAGGAGTGGGTGTTGTATACTTCATAGGGTGTCCATAAACGGGCTTTCTAGACTCATGTCCTTATATAGGCATAACCCAACCTGCCCTTATATAGGCGTAGAATCCCAGGCCTTATTTAGGCATAAACCATGCACACCAAATACAGGCATGGCTTCCGACATCCGTCCACCCTAACGTCTCAACGAGTCCATGAAAAACAGACTCTCAGGCTGCGGGAGTTTCCCTTGCCCAGGACTATTGATTTCTTCAAGGACTCATACATTATGCATGAACCTCTTATTCCCTAAGGGATTCATTCATGACGTCTTTCGCTGCCCAACTCACGTCAATGCTACCATTTTCAGGTATAAATATACCTTCCCAAACCCCTGTAAATCAGAGGAGACCTCGACTTCAGAGGAGCCCGATTCCCGGCCAGACGCACTGAGAAGACACTGTCATTCCTGCACGCAGAGAGTCCAGCTTCCAGTGATCTAACTTCCCTTGCGGGGTGTTGGAGTTCGAGTCCGGATAGAGATTCCTACCTCTCTCATTCTTCAGGTATGGAGCAGACTAGAACCTAGAGGGACTCTTGGCATACTAGACTCTTGGCATACTAGGCGTAACTTACTCTTGGTATACTCTAGTCAGGAATACAGCACCTACTTCTACTTCTCCCTATACCTAGGATAGGTTAGGTACACTGGGATAGAACTAGGGTAGAAACGCATCGTATGAGTACTCGCATTTTTAGGTTGTGTCATTTTATGTAAATGCATACATGCTAACAAGATAATGCTGACGCAGTATTATTTATTTTTACTGCTCACCTTGTACATTATTTATCTCGCATACTGTCTTGTGATCATAACAGCACATATAACTTACAACAGAAACAAGACTGTTCAATAAAACCTTTATTGAAACGCCCGTCTGTTATTTCTGTGTAACTCTGAGAATAACTGAAACATGCACGACTGAGCTGAGTGAAATGGTTATCTATTGTTTCTACGACTCTGGGACACATCCTGATTCTGTAAGGGAAACACAGTGGTCATGTTTTGCGGCAGCCAGAAACTAATCCCTTCTTGTCGTCAAGAAGTTTCTAGTGGCCTTTGAGCTAGCTGGCACAAGTAATTAAGTTTAATATACTCGATAGGGACATACCGACCTTAGTCCTATGTCAAACCTATAGGATATATTATTCCAATGCGCAGAGCCTATAAGGGAAATAGGAGCTACACTACACTTGGTTCCATCTACGTCCCGAACGTGGGCCAGCCGGCCTTCTTAGAAAACCTCACGAAGACACTAGATTGGTGGAGTGGAGTGCCCTGGCTCCTTGGGGGAGACTTCAACTCCGTGCTTAGCATGGATCTGGATAGATCGTTCCCGCCCCTGTCCAAAACCACAGCAGCGTCCAATGCGCAGGCCCTCACACACTGGCTAGCGCACTGGGCGCTTATAGATATATGGTGCACTATCAACCCCAACACTCGGGTCTACTCATACTACTCAGCGGTGCATGGCCTGCATGTACGGCTTGATAGAATAGTGGGATCCCCAGCACTCCTCCCCCTGGTACACTGCGTAGAATACTTAGGCCGGACACATTCAGACCATAATCCGCAAATGCTACAACTGCATTGGGATGCCAGGCGCCCCCCTGCCCCCAAATGGAGACTCCAAACCGCCGCACTGCAAGACCCAGAATTCAGCTCCTCGCTGGGCACGGCCCTACTCACATATTTTGAGATAAATGAAAATACGGCAGAGGATGCGTTAGTGGAATGGGAGGCCTTCAAGGTCACAACGAGAGGCCATTGCATGGGTATGACCTGTAACATATGTAGGCAACTCTCAGGAGAACTAAGAACAATAGAAAAACAGCTGCTACAGTATGAGGTGGGGGAGGGTGCGGGCAGGGATAAGCAGAGCTTGGAAACACTGCGCACGCAACATGCAGAGCTACTAGAACGCCTCCGCTGTCACAATTACACGGTGTACACAGCCCGAACATACGCCACCGCCGACAGGTCGGGTCGACTTCTAGCCTGGCTAATCCATCAAGAACACGCCCGCAAACCCATCGAAGCACTGCATAACAGCAAGGGAACACTGATACACACGCAACGAGACATCCACGAGGCTCTGACACAACACTACCGCCAATTGTATCAATCCCACTGCAGTTGTGAGTCACACACCTTGACAGCTTTTCTAGACCGCATTCAACTGTCCGAGATAGAGACGGCACTCAGCGATACGCTGGATGAGTCAATCTCACTCGAGGAGATTGAGGAAGCGATTTCATCACTGGGCACAGGGAAGACCCCGGGGCCAGATGGACTCCCGGCGGAGTACTATAAGGCGTATCGGGTGACAATAGGCCCAAGACTGCATGCCCTCTACACAGCCACCGAAGACGCGGGACGGCTTCCCCCATCGCTCTGCGAGGCGCACCTGATCTCGCTGCCCAAACCTGACAGAGATCCAACTGACATGAGCTCCTACAGGCCCCTCGCCCTACTTAACACCGACTATAAGCTGTTAGCGAAGGTATTGGCTGAAAGGCTGGCACAGGTGGTTCCCACGTTGGTACACGCGGACCAAAATGGTTTCACGCCAGCTCGCAGTACCTCTCTTAACCTGCACCGTTTCTTCCGCATAGCCACATATTCCACATGTGCATGTCCGAGGACAGGCTGCCTTGTGCTTGACCTCGAGAAAGCTTTCGACTCCCTTGAGTGGAATTACATGTTCGCCACTCTTGAGAGGTACAAGCTAGGCCCTGCCTTCTTACAATTAGTCCGCCTGCTTTACACAAACCCAGTGGTGTAAGGGTGAAGACGGGCCCATACATATCGGGTGCAAATCCAGTGCGATGGGGGACGAGGCAAGGCTGCCCGTTGTCCCCCCTTCTCTTCGCACTTGCAATGGAGCTGCTAGCGGAGTCGATACGGACGCAAACGCTGGGGGGCTTACAGCTGGGAGACGGCCTGCATAAGGTATCGCTATATGCGGATGACCTATTAATTTACCTTCACGACATCACCGAAGTACCTGACAATTTGGCCCAAATCGTGTGGGAATTTGCAGCTATTTCCGGACTAAAGGTAAACATTGGCAAGTCCAAGCTTTACGCCTTTAATGCAGGTGTCCCTGATCTGGGCCTCGTACTAAACGGGGTGAGGGTGTAATGGAATGCAGATACTTTCCGATATCTTGGAATCCGAATATAACGCCAGCCTAAGGATCTTTTTGACGGCAACCTAGGCAGGACGCTGATGGCCATCAAATCCCAGATGCAATTCAGGAGCACGCTTCCTCTTGCGGTGACAGGCAGGGTGGCATTAGTGAAAATGGTGGCCTTACCGAGATTCTTGTACTATTTTACTAATCTACCTGTTCACGTGCCGGTCTCCTTTTTTACTACACTGGAGAAGTTAGTCAGGGACTTCATCTGGGACCCCAATAGACACAGAGTGGCGATTAAAAAACTATACCTGCCCACCGACCAAGGGGGTCTAGCTGCACCATGTCTAGAACACTACTTCTTGGCAGCACAACTTCAATGGGTGGCCAGATGGATGGCAGGTCGCCAATGCAAAGACACTGCGACTACACTTCCGCCGCTCACGCGGTCTCAAGTTCTCCAGCTTTTTCATCCAGGTGCGCGTGCATGGCCTCCTGAGTCTCTATGGCTGAGCGTAGCGCATAGATATTACAAAAGGAGTCTCTACATAACTCGAAACACAACGCCGTACGCCCCCGCCCTTCCTCTAGAGGGTGCTCCTAAAAGGCAGGGGACATTTACTGCCGCAGAGTTACAGCAGTGGCACGCGGCAGGGGTCCAGACTCTGGGAGACCTCTACCGCGAGAGTGCCCTGCTTCCATACGTGACCATGATAGAAGAAGATGGGCTCCCCGCGGGGCAATTCCTCCTGCATCAGTCTTTGTTAGCCATGCTCACGGCGCTTTGGGGAGACCTAGCGACTGAACCGCCCACACACCTAACTATGCAATACTTGCATGTAATGGGACAAGGCAGACACCTGACACGGTGGTTCGCAGCTTCGCTGCGCCAACACGCGGCGATCAAGTTAAAACCCCTTAGACATAAATGGGAGCAAGACCTAGGCAGGCAATTTTCGGACAAAGAATGGGGACAGGTACTGGCCAGCACAGTTCATATCCCCAGGAACGTGAGGTTTACGCAGATCCAATATTACATCATGCACAGAGCGTACTACACGCCGGCCAAAATCAACAGGTACTTTCATCGTACTGACTCTGCTTGTCCTAGATGCTCTGTTGTAGATGCAGACTTGGTACACATGCTGTGGAGTTGCACCAGTCTTGGTGCCTATTGGAGAGACGTGGCAGAAGCGCTGCATGCCTACACTGAGAGAGAGATACCCTTTGAATGGCCAGTATACTTGTTGCACCGATTCCGCAGATCACGCAACACCAAAGTCACGTCCAGATTTTTGGACTTGGGTATAATAGCTGCCAATTACAAAATGATGGAAGGCTCCTGACCCCCCGCACTTCCAGGCTTGGAGACACTCCACACTCGCATGGGCTAGGGCAGAAGGCATCGCAATTCGCTGCGAAGAAACAACAGGCATTAGGAAAATACCCAGCACAACACACTGGGAGGCGATCCTTATAGCTCTGCAACAGCATGCAGACCTGCTAGCCCAACCCGCATTGACGCCCGACCCAGATGGACAATGCAGCGCATGCGACTAGAATACCTGAGGCGCCCATGGACACCAATCCCGCAGCTAAGACAGGTGTTGGCACATTTACGGGAGGCATATGGCTACAGTAATGGGTACAGACATAGCAGGCAGCATATCCCTACACATGCATGGGCAAGTGGAGGTACTCCAACTGTGTGGTTAAAAGTACAGTTTACCATGGTTCTCTATATCATTCCAGCAATTCAAAGTTACTGACTAAAAATGGAGGTTTATAGGGTTCCTCACAAGATTGGACTCTAAATGATGATTACCGTCCTGGTACAATTCAATTGGTACTGTCATGTATGCATGTCCAACGAATGAATACTTGTAAAGATTTTGTCGTCAAAAGAACTGCTGTCAGCGACCTAAAGACATGTGATGCTAACCATGTAAAACTGTTTATTACTGTTACTGTCGTATCAAAATTAAAAACAATAAAAAGATTTATTAAAAAAATGAATGATGTAATATGTGACGTCATCAGCAGTGCATTGCGGGGGCGCGAGTTATAGTTAGCTCAACTAACTATAACGGCCGAATTTGTCTGGTTTTGTACGAGTGAAATGTCCAACTAACTATAACGTCCCTGAAACCTGTGGTTTTTTTCAGTGAATTTCTGAGGTTTTTTAAATGCTAATTTCTAACTATAACGTCCCTGAAACCTATGGTTTTTTCAGTGAATTTCTAAGGTTTTCCAAATGCTAAATTTTAAGTATAAAATTATTTTAATTTTACCTTTTTACAATATTTGTAAGTGTTTTATCGAATTCCTTTTATTTAAAAATGTTTGGAAATATATTTTTCAACTTTTCGTATATGCGAACGGTGTGCGATTCTTGCCGGCACGTATTTCCGGGGTTGCTTAGGGGTCACGACTTCGGCGTAATTTCCAAAGAGTGAAATATCAGTGTAGAAAGTTTAAATATCAGTTTTGTATAAACACTTTCACTAATATACTTTTTTAAATATCTTATAAACATTTATTTATACTTTATAATTATGTATACGAAATTTTAAGGGTGCGCGACCTGAGCACAACGGGTGCGCGCACCCTACGCGACGCCATGTGACTTGAAACAAAAGCTTTTCATTGGTTTAAAAGCTTTTCATTCTGTAAGAGGGAGGATCCAACACCTGTTTATTCCTCTTATTTTGGGTGTGCCTTCTTGTGAAGACCTGTTTTTTTGTAGGCTCTTACAATTCTTTTTTTTTTGTTGTGTTGACATTTTTTTGTTTGAAATGGCATCCAGTCATCCTGATGAAGATCTGCTGGAGGACTCTGATGAAATTGAGGAGCCTGTAAAAAAACAGAAAGAAAGCATTGTATGGGCTTTTTTTACAGTGCCTGAGGGGCAAAAGAAAGTAAATGCAAGGAAAGTGACTTGCACTGTGTGCCAAAATGTACTTTCACGAGGGTCGGACAAAAAGTATTCATGCGGCACCTCGTCGATGAAAAAACATCTAGAAACCAAGCATCCTAATCGTTTGGCCAGAGAAATCATGCGGCGTCAGCAAAATGAGGAAGCTGCGCAACCAGATCCTAACGCACCATCAACATCAGCGGTTCCACCATCACCTCGGCCGCATATCATACCAGAACTGGTGGATGCTTCGATTAATTGCCGCAAATGTGACGCAAAACTGTGTGTTGGAGAAGAATGCATTGACGTTGTTGTCAATGCAATAAAAACACACAGTGTTCATTTTTTTATTTTATTGACAATCTTGTTTTTCCTGTTTTTGTTCAACTAGTGATGTTGCACTGTTGAATTTTGTTTTTAAAAAAGTCATAAACACCCATAAAAAAATTGTTTAAAAATGCAAAAAAGTCCAAAATTGTTTAAAAAAAAAACAGTTCTTACGGAACCACATAAACTGGTTAAAAATAGAAAAAAATCCTGAGTGATTGCATGAGTGTAGAAGTAGTGCCTGAGCAATTGAAGGAGTACAACGGTAGTGTCTGAAGGCATGGATGAATGCATGGCTAGTGTTTGAGTGAAAGAATGAGTGCAATAGTAGTACTTGAGTGATTAAATGTCTGCATCAGTACTGCATGGCTGATTGCATAAGTGCAGGGGTAGTGCCAGGGTGATTGGAAGAGTGCATGGGTAGCATCTGAGTGCATGGATGAGTGTATGGCTAGTGTTTGAGTGAATACATGAGTGCAATAATAGTGCCTGGGTGAGTGATTGAGTGTATAGGTAGTGCCTGGGTGATAGCCTAACTGCATGGGCACAGGCTGAGCGATTGAAGGAGTGCATGAGTAATGCCTGGCTGATTGCATGAGTGCAGGGGTAATGTCTGGATGACTGGAGGAGTGCATGGGTAGCACCTGGGTGTTTAGATGAGTGCATAGGTAGTGCCTGGGTAATCGAAAGAGTGAATGAGTAGTATCTGGATGATTAGAGGAGTGCATGGGTAGTGCACAGGTGATTTGAGTAGTGCATGGGTAGAGCCTGGGTTATTGCATGAGTGGATGAGTAGTACCTGGGTGATTGCATGAGTGCATAGGTACTGCCTGGGTGATTGGAGGAGGGCAAGGATAGTGTATGGTGATTTTATAAGTACATGGATAGTGACTGGGTGATTGCAGGAGTGCTTGGGTAGTGCCTGGGTAATCGAAGGAGTGAATGAGTAGTGTCTAGGTGATTAGAGGAGTGCATGGGTAGTGCACAGGTGATTGGAGGAGTGCATGGGTAGTGCCTGGGTTATTGCATGACTGGATGAGTAGTGCCTGGGTGATTGTAAGAGTATATGGGTAGTGTGTGGATGATTTTGTAAGTGCATGGGTATTGCTTGGGTGATTTTGTAAGTGCATGGGTAATGCATGGGTAATTACATGAGTTTATAGGTAATGCCTGGATGATTGCATGAATACATGGTTAGTGCCTGGGTCATTGCATGAGTGCATGGGTACTGCCTGGGTGATTGAAGGAGTGCAAGGATAATGTATGGTGATTTTATAAGTGCATGGGTAGTGACTGGGTGATTGCAAGAGTGCATGGGTAGTGCCTGGGTGATTTTGTAAGTCCATGGGTATTGCTTGGGTGATTTTATAAGTGCATGGGTAATGCCTGGGTAATTACATGAGTTTATAGGTAATGCCTGGATGATTGCATGAGTGCATGGGTACTGCCTGGGTGATTGGAGGACTGCAAGGATAGTGCATGTTGAGTTTATAAGTGCATGGGTAGTGACTGGGTGATTGGAGGAGTGCATGGCTACTGGCTGGATAATAAAAGGAGTGAATGAGTAGTGTCTGGGTGATTAGAGGAGTGCATGGGTAGTGCATGGGTGATTGGAGCAGTGCATGGGTAGTGCCAGGGTTATTGCATGAGTGGATGAGTAGTGCCTGGGTGATTGCAGGAGTACATGGGTAGTGTCTGGATGATTTTGTAACTGCATGGGTATTGCTTGGGTGATTTTGTAAGTGCATGAGTAATGCCTGGGTAATTACATGAGTTTATAGGTAATGCCTGGATGATTGCATGAGTGCATGGTTAGTGCCTGGGTCATTGCATGAGTGCATGGGTACTACCTGGGTGATTGGAGGAGTGCAAAGATAGTGCATGGTGATTTTATAAGTGCATGGGTATTCGCAGAGTGATTAGATAAGTGCATGGCTACTGGTTAGGATATTGCAGCACTGCATGGGTAGTGCCGGGGTTATTACATGAGTGGATGAGTACTGCCTGGGTGATTGCAGGAGTACATGGGTAGCGCCTGGATGATTTTGTGACTTCATGGGTATTGCTTGGGTGATTTTGTAAGTGCATGGGTAATGTCTCAGTAATTACATGAGTTTATAGGTAATGCCTAGATGATTGCATGAATGCATGGTTAGTGTCTTGGTGATTGCATAAGTGCATGGGTACTGCCTGGGTGATTGGAGGAGTGCAAGGATAGTGTATGGTGATTTTATAAGTGCATGGGTAATGACTGGGTGATTGCAGGAGTGCATGTGTAGTGCCTGGGTAATCGAAGGAGTGAATGAGTAGTGTCTTGGTGATTAGAGGAGTGCATGGGTAGTGCACAGGTGATTGGAGAAGTGCATGGGTAGTACCTGGATTATTGCATGAATGGATGAGTAGTGCCTGGGTGATTGCAGAAGTGCATCAGTACTGCCTGGGTGATTTTGTAAGTGGATAGGTATTGTTTGGATGATTTTGTAAGTGCATAGATAATGCCTGGGTGATTGCATGAGTGCATGGTTACTGCTTGGGTGATTCCATCAGTGGAAGAGTAATGTCTGGATGATTGAAGAAGTGCAAAGGTAATACTTGGGTGATTGCAAGACTGTAGAAGTAATGTATGGATACTGCCAGACTGATTAAAGGTGCGGATTAGTAATGCCTGGGTGATTTTATAAGTACATAGGTTATGCTTCAGTGATTGAAGGAGTGCATGAGTACTGCTGAGGTGATTTGAGGAGTGAGATGATTGAGTTTGAAAAAATGAATGACTGCAATAAAAGTGATTGTAAACATTAATTCATATTATTATGCTTATTCCATTATTTGATCTTACCTTCTGTATTGAAGTAGATATCAAACTCATTGAAACTATTTTACAGTTGTTTCATTGTAAAGTACATTTAAAATATTTTCAAACTTTAGTTTTATTTTCTGTAAAAGAGAAGAAAAAATACTATTATTGCAAATAATATGATAGGTTTAAGAACACAACATAATTTTAGAATTACATAACATATTCAGGTTCTCTTTTTTGCTGTTTTCAGATTCTATTGAATTTCACCATACACAGTGATTTCAATGTTGATCATCATATAACAGCGGGCAAAAAAATACAATCAATAAGATTGTAAAAAAACAAATCTGTGTTCAAAATATTTACAACTTCAACTATCTGTTTACATTTTCAAAAATAAACACTCTCATTTACATTGCATATAATACAAAGATCAAATATATTAACTACTTCTTTCAAACACAATTTTCCAAATGCAATATCAAAGAACAGAAACGATAATTCAAACACTAATTGTTCACATCTTCCCAATAGGGCCGAATGATGTTTCCGAAATCATTTGCATTGAAAATATCCAAAATAAACTCGTTAATTCATGTTTACATCTTCCCAATAGGCCGAATGATGTTTTCAAAACTTTGGCATCAAAAATATCAGATATAAATTTGGTCATTCGTAAGGCAACCGACATTTGAATTCCAAATGGGCATCATTACAATGTGTCCATCCTTTATTGCATCTTAAATACACAGTAGAGTGTCCAGATGTTGTGCTAGGTCCATCATGGAAAATTATAGCCACTGCTTTAAAAGTTCTTCCTGAAATTGACACTTGACTTGCCACAAAATTTGTAATTTTGGTTTCCAATTTTCTTCCATCTGCTGTACAATGTTGTAGCATTAAAATGACATATTGTCCAAATCTTTCTATAAATAATGTTGACAACATTTCTGATTTGCAGTGAGTACATTTCATATCTTGATTAGCTGATTTTACTAATTTGTTAAAAGACACTGCTTTGCAATCTGGTATTGTCAAATATATGAATCGTTCAGTGTCTATTTCAGTGGTAGAAGAAAATGAACAGTCTTCACATTTGTGATGCCATCTGTAACGTAGTCCAAACAGATTTTCAATTTGTATTCCTTCATCTTCCAATACTGCAAGCATAAACATAAGAAATTCTTGAGCATCTTGTTGTACATTAAGTGTAAGTTGTGAAGAACCAGAACATATATCCAAAAGATGCCGAATGCCAGAAGCAGTATGAATTTTAGTTTTATCAGTTTTCAACTTTTCAAAAATATAATGTAACAAAGAACAGAATCTTTTTCTCGATTTTCCATAATTTGATGATGAAGATTTTCTAGAAAAACACGACGTTCACAATTACATTAGCATAGCAGTTGATACCTGAACTATTTTCTAACTGGTATCCTACAATATCATCAACAGTGTCCATTTTCATTTTCTTTGCAGCCTCGACATTCTCTTGAATTGTTTTCTTCTTTCCAACCTCACTAGAGTGTTTCTCATATTTTTGTTTTGGACATTCTACACATTTTTCAAATATGGGATATTCACCTAAGTTAGGAGCATACAGTCTTCTTAACCGATGATACTCTCTTACACAAATTGCATCTGTACTAACCTTTTTCTCATCAAAATCAATCAAATACAATACAGATAATGTTCTTACTCGAGACAATGCAACATATGCCATACCCTCTTTAAAAACTGTACTTCCAATATTTACCAAAGCACTGTCTATACTTAAACCTTGAGATTTATGAATGGTCACCGCATATGCTAAAGAAAGAGGAAACTGTTTTCTACGAACATACATGTCTTTAACAAGCAAAAAACGAACAGCACAACGTCCAATCTGTTTTACCTCTTCAATCTGATCAAATTTAATGTTCAAAAATTCAATTCCATCTCTGTTCTGAAAATGTACATAATCAACAACTTTTCCCATGGCTCCATTCACTAAACCTTTTTCAACATCTAAATTACGCCATAATATTACCCGACAGTTTACGCATACATATAAAGTCTTCTCCAAACCAGCAGTCTTAGATACAGATTTTTCCAAAGAATCTAATTTTGACTGTAATTTCTCTGACAGAAGAATAGTAACTCCTTCGTGTTCCATTTTATCAATGGCTTCCATTTTCACTCTTGGTTGTTTCTCCAGTTTAAAAAGTTCTTGATTGAATGTAGAGCACTCTTGCAGTGCTGGCATTAGACAAACTGTAGCCTTCTTTTCTCCAATTTTTATGTACATTATTTCAGGTGCAATATTTTCATTTGGAAACAAGTTTGTTAGTAGTCGACTTTGTAAAGCTTCTTTACCATCTTTTGTCAAGACACCAATTCTAATATCTTGAAGAATGTTTCCATAATGTTCATCACTTGCTTGTCGCATATTCTTAATAAGTTCTTTATATTCAAAAACAGACCAAATGTTTACATTTCCAATTCTTCCCAAAGTTTTTTTAGTGTCTTCATGGACAAGTGTTTTAAAAACTGGTTGCCCTTTCACAGGAGTAAGTTGTAATAGATCGCCGAATAAAATTACATGTTTTCCTCCAAATAAAACATCATAATCTGTTTTTAAAATCTGTTGCATTCTTAAATGTACAAAGGCAAGCATTACGTTTGAGACCATGCTCACCTCATCAATTATCAGAAGTTTCATTTTCTTTAGTACTCTTGAAACTTCATAACAAGCTTCTCCAGATAGCTTGTGATATTCCAACTTATTTTCATGTTCAACTGGTAGCATCAGTAAACAATGTAATATAATCCCTTTAATGTTGTGTGCTGCTAACCCAGTTGGAGTAGTTACAACACAAGATAAATGTGATTCAGTGGTTTTCTGTAGATAACTGGTCAAAACTTTAATTAAGAAACTTTTTCCTGTACCAGCTTGACCACTGATATACATTCGAATAGGTTTAAATGATGTGCAGTTGCATTCTTTTTTTTCATGCAGTAAACCATGCTGTATCTGTTGTGTGACTTGCTGATATATTTCTTTCTGTTCAATATTTAGTTGTTCTTCCAAGTTTTCCAACTCCATAATATCCTGTTGTGCTTGTTGCATTGCTGTTTCTACTTCACTCATGGCTATTGCTGCTTCATTTTCAAGAATTGGTTGTCCTAGTGGATCTTGACTTAGTGGAGCAGAACTTTGACTATCTTGAGAACTGTCTCTAGCAATTTCAGCTGCAATACTAGTTTCTTGTTCAATCTCTTCAGTCAACATTTATAGATAATTTGGAAAAACTGTGCATTCAATGCTATCTTTACATGCATTAAACGAATCTTCATAGCAGTCAAAATCTCCAAGTAATTCCATTTCAGTACGCCAAGGCTTGAAGAGTTGCAGAAGTGCTAAATAGAAAAATTCCCTTTTATCTGCAGTATCACAACTGAGTTTCCTGTGATTAATAAGATTTCCTTTGGTATGTTTTACCAAACAATTACTGCATATTTTTCTTCATTTATATTTTCTGTAACATTTCTCTTAAATCTGTAATATTGCAGTACTTCATAGAGACATATGTTTTCCAGATGTGGACTTCTTTTAGGATAGTACGTATCCAACATGTTTGTTTTAACAATATCTGTACTTTCCGGTTCATTTAATGCTAAGTATTCAATTTCTTGTACAGATTTCAATACTCGATTTCGTGTTGCAGCAAGACATAGACTTACCCAAATGATTCCTCTTGATTTTGAATATAAACTTGCAGATGTCAACCGATCCGAACATTCGTATGCGATCCAATCTCTCGATGGGAAAGCATCTTCAAACTAAAACTGTACAATTTGTTACTAAGAGTCTTCTCTTGTGAAATTTCTTCCCACATTTCTTTCAACTCTGTCTTTTCAGATTGTGTTATATATGATGTAACATAGCGAGCAACAGCAATTGAATTATCTGCAACATACTGGATATCCATATTTGCATTCCACATCGTCAAAATCACTGGATTGTAGTCATTAATATACTTTGAATCTTCACTTCTTTTTATATTGTAAGTATTCTTTGGAGATTTTCGAGGTATAGTATGCCTCACTGCTGACATGACACTGTTGACTCTTCCTTTGGAAATTACTGGACGTGGGAATCCAAAACGACATTTTGTATAAAATGTTTCCTTTGACTTGTATTTCCGTCGACAATATTTCCCACATCGATGACTTTGAAACTGTAAAACTTGTTGTCTTAAGGTATTTTCTCCTCCTGTTTTTGGAATAGCACAGGTAACATAGTCTTCAATGAAAGATAAAACAGTCTCATCAGAATCGGTTCCAAATTTAGGCGCATCCTTGATCCATAATAGCATATGTATATGAGGAGCACCTCTGGCTTGGTACTCCTTTCGCCAAAAGAAATCAATAACTTCTCCAAGAGGTGGGTTATTTTTATTGCAGATAAAAGACTTCAATGCTTGAAAGGATCCAAGGAACACAGTTCTCCAGCTGTCTTCAATTCAATGTTTTTAATATTTGAATTTGCTTCTCGTAGAAATTCAAGTAAATCGTCCCATGCGTATTCAGCACAGCTAAGCGTAACAAACCATGTAGGGGTTCCTAAGTTCCTTAACATACATTTAAATTCTCTGTGACGACGATACCAATACTCATTAGTACTACGTTGACACGCCATCAAATTAATCAACGGAGATTCTAAATGATCGTCTCTTTGTTGTACTTTGTCCATGAATTCCTTTGCAGAAACATGTGTAAGATGAACTCCTGTTTTTAATATGTGGTTCACTGCATATGAAAGTCCAGACAAGTCACTTTCAAACAGAAGATGAAATATATATGGAATACATTGTCGAAATCTTGGATCTTCTGAGTACAATCTTGTTGTATGATATTCTGAAGCTGGAATTTGCACGGGTCGTTCATCATATCGTCCACCTTTTCCAGTGGGGAAGAGCTGTGGAAAACAACGGGCTTCTAAACTTCTTTCCCAAACACTCATAGGAGTTCACTTCGCTTTCTTCATTTGGAATAATTCAATAGTATTTCCAATCACTTCTTTTGAATGTAATGGATGTATACTATAATGTTCATAAATTTCTTCACTCCTGGAGATGTCCACTTTTTCGATTTGGCCAGTTGAAATTTCTCTATCATCTCCTAAAAATATTTCTTGTTCTTCCAGATATACATTTTTATAATAAATATTCTTTTCTATGAGATATAACGTAGCCTTTTGAACTTTGGTGACATCTACTAACTCTTTGTTGGAACACCATTAACTAGAATAACTACAGGTTCAGTTTCCTCTGTCTCTACACCAATAGTTTCAATATTTTTCTTTAAATCTAAAGGTAAATACACAACTCTTCCTTTTAATCCTCTTTGTAAATCTGTGGGAGGCAACTTACCTGTTTTAGGCTCCATACGAACAATAGCCTGAAACGGGTGCACAGATTGAATCAGAATGGACTCATACGTATTTAAATCTACCAGTTCTGGAGGAATAGCTACCAACTCTAGGTTATTATGTACAGCTCTAGCTGGCATTTTGTTCTCTTCTAAGTTGCTGTAACAATATTTACAAATACGTTGATCACTACCCAACTCAAACCGACCTTCCACCAACAAATAAGCACCAAATTCCTCCCACTTATCATTGTTTTCCTTTTCACTTTTTAAATACATATCAACATTCCTAGTTTGATTTCTATAGTGAGTACGTCGACAAAAAAACACAAACATAGTTTGGTTTTTCAGAACAAATTACCTTAAAATTTTGTAATTTCTTCTACAAACTTCTCAGTAGTACTATCTTCCACCTCTTCTTCAACATCTACACTTATCAAACTCTCACTTTGTCTACACTCTTTTTCAGTACTAAAGAAACAAAACTCTATATCATCACAAACTTTTTTTACATCCGAAAAGAGCAGTGCTTATTTCAGTAAAAAATAATGCAGGACTTTTTACATAGTACAATCTTCTTACTAACTTCTGCATTGCAGAGTGATGTACTGCGAACATTCTCAAATGATGAAAAATACTTTGACACACTTTTCTAGAAAGACAAGCCAGAGAATGACCCTGAAAGCCAGTATTTTTCTCACTTTACAAGGATCTACTTTACAAGGTCCTTGCAACATCTTAAACTTTTGTTTAATACTTTTTTAGTATACTGTCGTAAGAAATTTTGTAAAATATCAATAGATTCCTGTCGTATACTACAAATACTACTACAATCCCACGTATACACAGGAGCTTGTGAACGTCTCCCTTGAACTTCTTCAGCTATCACTTCTTCCACATTTCTAGCAACCATCTTTTCTTTTTCAATTGCACGACCGTTCTTAACCTCATAAGCAGGACCACTGGTATCAACTGCGTGAACTAATGTATTGTTTTGAAAATAGCTCTCTTCATTAAAAAAAGGTTCTGAACTTGAAGTGTGCTTCCATTCACCCAATTTTTTTTACAAACGTTAGTTCTGTTAATCAGTCTTTTCCTTTTACTTTTGCCCTTCATAGAATGCATTGCTTTATCCAATGTTTGCATTCTATTCAAAACTAATATAAACAATCTTCTTTTCAATTCAAAAGCCTTTTCAACTATACTTTCAATCTGTTCTTTCTTCTTGTAAAATGCAGATCTTCTTTTATATTTCTTGCAATCTTTCAATACATTTTGTACTACTCTACTTTTAAACATTCGTTTCCTAATATCTTGATATTGTTTCATCCTTCTTTCAACATAGATTGTTTTCTCATAACCTGATTTTCCATTAATTTGTCCTTTTTTCATTTCATTCTTCTTGGTTCTACAACTATTCTTTCTATTTTCTGCATTTTCAAAATTCTTTCCAGTCCTTAAAAGTCTTTTAACAAACTCTTTTGTTCTCTTACCACAAGACTTTTTCTTCAATGTCACATGTTGTACTTCATCTAATTTCTGCTTTTGTCTCTCCTTTAAATAGTACTGTTTTCTTTGTTCTTTTTTCTTTTGCGCTTTTCTTGTCATACTGAATCTTTCTTAATAATAATGCAGAATATCTAAAAAAACATTTTAAAAATAATTTAATATTATTATAATAATTATATACAAATATTCTTATCTATTACTAAAGAAACACCTTCTATTTAAAAGCTACAAACAAATGCATATATGCTTTTCGGAATATGGTGACACTTATACCTGAGCCGCAAAATAAGGGAAGAGGGTTGTGAGAAGTTGGCCTGGTATATGCTGTCCACTAATTAAAGTGGGCACCTTGCACCAGTCCAAACGACCCTTATTGATGATTAGGTCAAAGATAACCTTTATGAAAGCTATCCTAGTGGTAGCTATGGAGAGCAGCCTTCAGGCTTAATCTTGTAGGAATGTAAAGCAGCTTGTTTTACCAGAACAGAACCTCCTAAGTGACCAAATGAAAGGAGAACCACACAAGTGTTATATAAAAAAATATGTAGATTAGAACATAAAGCACACAATGCTTAATCAATAGAACGACAGAAAATAGCACAATACACAGCGGGCTCCAGGGGGAGACCGAACCATATACTAAGAAAGTGGTATAACAACCATGACTTCAATAGACACAGTGCCTAGAGCACGTAGAATTGCTGGGACCCCAAGGAACCACCCAAAGGAGTGACACAGGGAGCCCACGGAGGACGGGTGCAGTGTGGGAACACAGACGCGAGCTCCGTACAACTCTATGGGAAAGTCACGGTTGGAAACTTACAGTTTAAGGACACTTCGGAGAGGACTTCAAGCAAACCCTTTGGAACATAGAAGGTTCTAAGGCCAGCACCCTTGTGAGTACTGAGGTACCCATGTTACCTATCCCAGAGGAGCCGGGTGCATAGGGGTCAATTGGTGTCGGAAATCCTCGTCGTTTTCAATGGCGTGATGCGAAGAAGTACTGCTGCCGGGAAGATGAAAAGTGTCCGGTGGAATCCAAGCCTGGATCCGAGGTGAGAAGAACCTGAAAGCAGAGGGGACAGAGTCTGGGTCACTTCAGGGTGACCAGGGGCTCGATAGACGAATGCCCACCGATGTCGGGTGCTTCAGGTGTGAGGATAGGATGCTTGACTCTGCAGCCACGGGGACCAGGAGATGTCGATGATGATCGAAGTCTGGAGGTGAGCTGTCCCACAAAGGATGTCGAGTGCTGTGGGGTCAGTGTCCGGATTGAACACCAACAAGCCTTGGCAAAGGCAACCCATGCGAGCAAAGGAAACAAGTTACAGTATGGGCCAGTAAGGTCCAGGAGACTCTCCAAGCTATGGGGAGTCAGGGCACATCTGGAGCAACTAGGGAAGCCCAAGGAAAATCAAAGTGACCCTCGCCAGGACCCACAGGCCAATGGACCAGGGATCGCAAAGGGACCTCAAGCTGAATCACAAAGCACCAGTCCACAGAGCACTCGTGGAGTGGAGGCCAGAGATCTTTGGTGGAAATGCTGCTCGGGGTCAGGACTACACAGAGTCCAAAGCACAGCCTCAGGGATTGCCAAAAAGCATATGCTGCTGCAAAAGTACACGATGCACAGGGGTTCAGTTTGCACGGTCCCCACAAGGGATACTGGTCTCAGGATTGCTGAGAGAGTAGATCAACCTCAGGGACACTCAGGAACCCACCTCCTGTGTTGCAGAAATCTTTGGAGTCCTCAGGAGGTCAGGAGATGCAAACTGGTCAGATGCATTTAGGTGCCTGCTGCTGCAGGGGAGTAACTCCTTTACTCCAAGGGAGATTCTTCTGTCATTCAGTGAAGTGTAGACCGTCGAAGTACTTGGTTTCTGTAGAAGAGTTTAGTCCAGGTAAAATCCAAAGTCAGGTTTCCTACTTTATACCCAAGGAAGGTGTTGGACTAACTCTGGGGACCCACCTAGGGGAGGGTCAGGACAGAGGGGTGGCTATACCCATGTCCTTTGTCCAGTTTCGCACCATAGCAGGAGCAAATGGCTCCTGCAACAGGTTTGAGCTGGACTATGCACGGGGACACCAAATGTGCCCCCAGTGCAGACTTTCTGGCACTCTAAGAGTGCACCCACCCAGCCCCAATACACTAAAGCCTGTCTGGGAGGTGGTCACACCTCCCTGTGACAGGAAACCTATTGTCAGGCCTTCCTCTGCTTGAGCTTGGCTCAGCAGCAGGAGGGCAGACTCATGTCTGTGGCTGGCAGCATCCACTTTGTGCTGCCCAGGTCGAGAAAGCTGGTACCGGGTAGACCGTTGACCCACAGTAGTGGTGCTACAAGGGAGGAATCATACCTCCCACACCAGTTACTGGTGTGAAGGTATGATTCCTAGGTGTTTGACACCAAACACGACATGTTTCTAAGCAGCCGTTTTAAAGTTAGCATTTACCGTGAGGTTATAATGCACTTAAGTATATATGGTTGGCTGCATCACAGACAACCCCAGAGAATAGATTCCGAAGGCTGCAGAGGGGCTCTGCTCATGCAGGGCCAACCTCTCACACAAAACCCAGCACCCTGCCTTCTGGATTGATAAGGCCTGCCATAGGGGTGACTGATAGGTTTATATGTGTAGTGATTTAGAATAGATATAGGTAACCTATATCTAAGTAAGGGGTGCATGCACCTCCTTACACAGGTTGCAGTAGCAGACCTGTGGTGTCATTTTTAACGGCATCTCAGGGGTGGCACAATACATGCTTCAGCCCCTGGGAGGCCTCTGGGGTACCTATGCCCTGGGTACATGGTGTACCATATACTAGGGACTGATAAGGGTACCCCAGTATCCAATCTGAGGTGTACCTAAAGTACATAACACAACCAATTTAGGGAGAAAGCAGATATACTGGGGTCCTGAATAGCAGGATCCCAGTCAGACTCGTCAAAAACCAGCAAAACACCAGGAAAAAAGTGGTGGTAACCATGTAGTCAGATTCCACCTTCCTACATAACCCCCCAAACGAAAGGAGATAAGGCTAACCTTGTCCAGTTGAGACTTTATTGACTAAGTGGCCATATAAGGAAGATCCTGCACTGGCATGGATACCCCTGTCTTATGGTCCACTAAGTAGTCCCTACCCTTAGGGGTATTGGATTTCCTCCACAATTTGGGATTACCACCTGTAGTGTGTTTTGGCAAAGTAAAAGGCTGGTGGGGTGCCTGAGTGGAGAAGTGAGGCCCTAATAAAGTTGGTCTCAGCTTCCTCAGAGCACTGGTCACCATGGATGCCTTTCTTTCCATGACTGAGTCATATCTGGCCCTAGGGGTCAACCTCTGGCTACCTACAGCTGGGGGTTGAGTCCCTTTGGTTGGAACACTAGAGGGACAAGGTAGGTTTGGAACCCTCTGGTCCCAGGTTTGCCTTTGCCCAACAGAGTCCATCTGGGGGAGGTCACTACCCAAGGGTAAGAGGGCTCCCTCAGGGTGTTGAGGAATTGTCACCTGGCTAGTGCTACTAGACTGGGTATCCCTAATCTGTTGATGAGGGGGTTCCTCTGGACATGGGGCCCTTAGGGGTCCACTGACCTCCCTGACCTTTGCAGCCCTAGGCTGACTGAGGTAGGGTAGAGAGGGGCAGGATACCTGCTCCAGACTGGGTACCACCTTGGAAGGGTCCCCTGCCATCAGAGGGGTTGTCAGGACAGGCCTGACCACCTCTGGGGCAGTTCCTCCACAAGGGGGGAAGAAGACTTTTCTTCATTCCCTTTGCTCTCTGGTGGAGCAGAGTGGGCCATTCTTTCAGGCTCCACCACTCCAAAATTTCCCTGGGGTTGGACTGAGGCCCCAAGGGTCCCACCAACTTTCTCAGGGAGGCCTAACATTCTTAAATGGGCCTGGTATTCAACTTCAGCTCAGGCTGAAATTTCTAGATCATTACCCAACAGGCAATCTACAGGCAAGTTTGGGGATACTGCCACTCTCTTTGGGCCAGTGACCCCTCCCCAGCTGAGATGGACTATAGCCATGGGATGATCTGTCCTGATACCATCAATGTTGGTCACCTGGTACTTAAACTCAGGTAAAAGCTGCTGAGGGGGTACTAGGTTCCCTGTCACCATGGTGACACTAGCCCCTGTGTCCCTAAAGGTCACAGCTTTCTGACCATTGATGAGTGGCTCCTGTCTGTACTTGCCCAAAGAATTAGGACTGACAGTAAAGGTGGCAAATCCCATGCCACCATCACAGACTAAGGAGGCCTGTGAGGCGGACCTTGATAAGCTGGGGTCCACCTCAGTTCCCCATACCAACCCACCTAACGTTTTGGGTGCACTAGTACCACCTGTGGGATTACTACTGGTAGTACCAGGAGGAATGGTAGTAGTGCTTTGAGGAACATTTTCCTTATTGCTGACCTTTGGACAATTGGGATAATTTTTCCAGTGGCCTGGCTTTTTACAGACAAAGCAATATGGTTTCTTTTCAGGGGAGGAAGGAGTTTGGGACCCACCCCCAGAAGAGGACTTTTGGGGCCCTGTAGTGGACTTGTCTTTTGACTTATCCCCACCTTTCTCTTGGGTCTTGGAAGAATCTTTCTTCTGTCACCACCCTGGTTCTTTGGCTTCACCCTGGTTCTGACCCATTTATCTGCCTTCTTTTCCAATTCTTGGGGAGAAGTCAGATCTGAGTCCACCAGGTACTGGTGCAAAAGCTGGTTTTGACAATTATTAAGGATCTGCTCCCTCATAATCAAATTGTACAATCCTAAATAGTCATGCACTTTGCTGCCATATATCCAACCTTCCAGTGTCTTAGTAGCACAATCTACAAAGTCAACCCAGTCCTGAGTCTGTGCTTTCTGGGTGTCTCTGAACTTAATCCTGTATTGCTCAGTGGTTAAGCCAAACCCATCAATGAGAGCACTCTTCAAGACTGTGTAATTGTCAGCATCCTCTTCTCTAACAGTGAGGAGCTTATCTCTACCTTTGTCAGCAAAGGAGAGCCACAAAATAGCTGCCCACTGCTCCTGAGGGACCCTCTGTACTTTACAGGCCCTCTCCAGTGCAGTTATCCATTTGTGGATGTCATCCCCACTCTGATAGGGAGGGACTATCTTGTTCAGGTTCCTATGATCATGAGAATACTCTCTAGTTCTAGGGACACTGTTGCTGCCACCATGGGACTCTAATCCCAATCTTATGGTTGCTCTCTGGAGCTCTAAGGATTCCCTGTCTATGGCCAATTGCTCTCTCTTGAGCCTGAGCTTGATTCTCTCAATCTCAAAAATTGGCAATGTTTGTCATAAGAGGATTCCCTCTTATTAGACACAGAGGTCCTTGCAGAAGTACCTGAATGATTAGACTCCACAGAGGGAGTTCTGGATCTTCTAGGCAAACTCTGTACTCTTCCTGGTGGAGTAAAGAGAGGTCCACTGGGGCCTTCTCCCCCACCTGAAGGAAGAGTTGGATTTTCCAGGTTAAGATCTTCTTGATCCTCCTGGCCAGGGTTTGAGTCCAGATCAAAGAAGTGTTCACTTCCTGCTCTTTCCTCATCTCCTGTCCCACCTACTCTTTCTACTTCATCAGACCCTGGGGTCTTTCTGAGGTCATCCAAGAGCAACATCTCTATTAGACGTTGGGTGCTTGCACTTCTCCCTGTCCTCAGCTTCCTAGATGTACACATATTTCTCAATTCCTGGAATGAGAGATGGTCATACCTAGTTGGCAGAGAGCCACTGGCTTCTCCTCTAGAAGACATACTAGTGTTATGTGGTGTCGGCACCTACCTAACCTAGTGGAGACTAAACTCTCTTGAGTTGGAGAAAGGGTGTGCTAGACCCTTGACTTACCCAACTCTAAGTTCAGTAGAACTTACTTTATTCTAATCTTGATGTATTATATGTACCTAATACTTTTAGTGGTTTTCAGTTAATCACTCAATGAGATTTATCTGGTAAAACAATAGCAAGCTTGAATCCCAACCGCTGCACACCAATGTGAGAAGTTGGCCTGGTATATGCTGTCCACTAATTAAAGTGGGCACCTTGCACCAGTCCAAACGACCCTTATTGATGATTAGGTCAAAGATAACCTTTATGAAAGCTATCCTAGTGGTAGCTATGGAGAGCAGCCTTCAGGCTTAATCTTGAAGGAATGTAAAGCAGCTTGTTTTACCAGAACAGAACCTCCTAAGTGACCAAATGAAAGGAGAACCACACAAGTGTTATATAAAAAATATGTATTTATTACTAAACACTCTCTACTAATCTCTATGTGAGATTAGACCATAAAGCACACAATACTTAATCAATAGAACGACAGTAAATAGCACAATACACAGCGGGCTCCAGGTGGAGACCGAACCATATACTAAGAAAGTGGTATAACAACCACGACTTCAATAGACACAGTGCCTAGAGCACGTAGAATCGCTGGGACCCCAAGGAACCACCCAAAGGAGTGACACAGGGAGCCCACGGAGGACGGGTGCAGTGTGGGAACACAGACGCGAGCTCCGTACAACTCTATGGGAAAGTCGCGGTTGGAAAATCACAGTTTAAGGACACTTCGGAGAGGACTTCAAGCAAACCCTTTGGAACATAGAAGGTTCTAAGGCCAGCACCCTGTGAGTACTGAGGTACCCGTGTTAGCTATCCCAGAGGAGCCGGGTGCATAGGGGTCAAGTGGTGTTGGAAACCCTCGTCGTTTTCAATGGCGTGATGCGAAGAACTACTGCTGCCGGGAAGATGAAAAGTGTCCAGTGGAATCCAAGCCTGGATCCAAGGTGAGAAGAACCTGAAAGCAGAGGGAACAGAGTCTGGGTCACTTCAGGGTGACCAGGGGCTCGATAGACGAATGCCCACCGA
The DNA here is from genome assembly GCA_963921515.1 of Calotriton arnoldi. NCBI lineage: Eukaryota > Metazoa > Chordata > Amphibia > Caudata > Salamandridae > Calotriton > Calotriton arnoldi. The sequence continues at coordinate 362,370 of CAWUFW010008628.1, read as the reverse complement.
TGCCAGGTGCTTCAGGTGTGAGGATAGGATGCTTGACTCTGCAGTCACGGGGACCAGGAGATGTCGATGATGACCAAAGTCCAGAGGTGAGCTGTCCCACAAAGGATGTCGAGTGCTGAGGGGTCAGTGTCTGAATTGAACACCAACAAGCCTTGGCAAAGGCAACCCACGCAGGAGGAGGAAACAAGTTACAGTATGGACCAGCAAGGTCCAGGAGACTCTCCAAGCTATGGGGAGTCAGGGCACATCTGGAGCAATCAGGGAAGCCCAGGGAAATCAAAGTGATCCTCGCCAGGACCCACAGGCCAACGGACCAGGGATCGCAAAGGGACCTCGAGCTGAATCACAAAGCACCAGCCCACAGAGCACTCGTGGAGTGGAGGCTGGAGATCTTTGGTGGAAATGCTGCTCGGGGTCGGGACTACACGAAGTCCAAAGCACAGCCTCAAGGATTGCCAAAAAAGCATATGCTGCTGCAAAAGTACACGATGCGCAGGGGTTCGGGTTGCATGGTCCCCACGAGGGATACTGGTCTCAGGATTTCTGAGAGAGTAGACTGACCTCAGAGACACTCGGGAACCCACCTCCTGTGTTGCAGAAATCTTCGGAGTCCTCAGGAGCTTGGGAGATGCAAACCGGTCAGATGCATTTAGGTGCCTGCTGCTGCAGGGGAGTAACTCCTTTACTCCAAGGGAGATTCTTCTGTCGTCCAGCGAAGTGTAGACCGTCGAAGTACTTGGTTTCTTTAGCAGAGTTTAGTCCAGGTAAAATCCAAAGTCCTGTAGTCAGGTTTCCTACTTTATACCCAAGGAAGGGGTTGGACTAACTCTGGGGACCCACCTAGGGGAGGATCAGGACAGAGGGGTAGCTACACCCATGTCCTTTGTCCAGTTTCACGCCAGAGCAGGAGAAAATGGCTCCTGCAACCGGTTTGAGCTGGACTATGCACGGGGACACCAAATGTGCCCCCAGTGCAGACCTTCTGGCACTCTAAGAGTGCACCCACCCAGCCCCAATACACTAAAGCCTGTCTGGGAGGTGGTCACACCTCCCTGTGACAGGAAACCTATTGTCAGGCCTTCCTCTGCTCGAGCTTGGCTCAGCAGCAGGAGGGCAGACTTGTGTCTGTGGCTGGCAGCATCCATTTTGTGCTGCCCCGGTCGAGAAAGCTGGTACCGGGTAGACCGGTGACCCATGGTAGTGGTACTACAAGGGAGGAATCATACCTCCCACACGATTTACTGGTGTGGAGGTATGATTCCAAGGTGTTTGACACAAAACACGACATGTTTCTAAGCAGCCGTTTTAAAGTTAGCATTTACCGCGAGGTTATAATGCACTTAAGTATATATGGTTGGCTGCATCACAGACAACCCCGGAGAATAGATTCTGAAGGCTGCAGAGGGGCTCTGCTCATTCAGGGGCACCCTCTCACACAAAACCCAGCACCCTGCCTTCAGGATTGATAAGGCCTGCCATAGGGGGGACTGATAGGTTTATATGTGTAGTGATTTAGAATAGATATAGGTAACCTATATCTAAGTAAGGGGTGCATGCACCTCCTTACACAGGTTGCAGTAGCAGACCTGTGGTGTCATTTTGAATGGCCTCCCAGGGGTGGCACAATACATGCTTCAGCCCCTGGGAGGCCTCTGGGGTACCTATGCCCTGGGTACATGGTGTACCATATACTAGGGACTGATAAGGGTACCCCAGTATCCAATCTGAGGTGTACCTAAAGTACATAACACAACCAATTTAGGGAGAAAGCAGATAGACTGGGGTGCTGAATAGCAGGATCCCAGTCAGACTCGTCAAAAACCAGCAAAACACCAGGAAAAAAGTGGGGGTAACCATGTAGTCAGATTCCACCTTCCTACAAGGGGTGCAGAAACAGAGAAGAGGAGTGCAGAAAGAAGCAAAAGATGTACACAAAGAAAAAAAAGAAGTATACAAAAACGAACAGAGGTGCAGAAAGAGGCAATAGGAGTGCAGAAAGAGGCAAGAGGAAGCAAAAATTTGGAACAGAGGAGCAGGAAGAAGCCAGAGCAGTGCAGAAAGAACCACAGAGGTGCACAAAGAGAGAACAGGTGGGCAGACTGAGGCAACAGAGGTATAGAAAGAGGGAACAGGGCTGCAGAAAAAGGCAAGAGGGATGCAGAAATTGAGAACAGAAGAGGAGAAAGAAGCCAGAGCAGTGCAAAAAGAACCAACAGAGGTGCACAAAGAGTCAAGAGGGGTACAAAAAAAGTCAAGTGAAATATAGAACGAACCAAAAGACGTGCAGAAAGAAATAAAACAATTTCAGAAAGAAGGAACAGAGGTGCACAAAGAAGCATTAGGGATGCAGAAAGACGTAAAAGGAGTGCGGAAAGAAGCGAGAGATGCAGAAAGATACAAAAAAATACTGAAAGAAGGAACAGAGGTGCAGAGTCCATGCATACAACCTAAGTAATTGAAAGAGTGCATTGGTAATGCCTGGGTGATTGCATAACTGCAGAGGTAATGTCTGGGATATTGGCGAAGTGTATCAGTACAGTGTGGGTGATTGCATGAGTGCAGGAGTAATGTCTGAGAGGTTGTATGAGTATACTGGTAGTGCGTCTATGATTGAAGGACTGCAACGGTAGTGCCTGGGTGATTATATAAGTCCATGAGTAGTGCCTACATGATCAAAAGAGTGCATGAGTGCATAGATATTGCGTAGATGATTGCAGCAGTGCAGGAGTAATGCATAAGTGATTACCGCACTGCATATGTAGTGCCTGCATCATTGGAAGACTGCATGACGACTACTTGGGTGTTTTTATAACTGCATGAGAGTTCGGCCTAGCCAAATATAAAGCAGCACACTATTACATAACTCAACTATAAGTCTCCCCATATTGTTAAAAGCAGGCATACATATGTCTCTACGTTTTCAAATCATCATGATATCTAAAACAAATATGTATACAATATTTCTGGAATATAGTGAAACCTAGAAACTGAGACTTGTAATAGATCTGCTTGAGTGATTGCATAACTCTATGAGTAGTGCTTGCGTGATTGTATGAGTGCAAGGGTAGTCACTAGATAATTGCAGGAGAAGATGGATAGTGACTACCTAATTGCATGAGTGCAAACATACACATTGAGTGCATGGATAAGTGTCTAACTAGCACCTGAAGGCATAGATGAGTCATTGAGTACTGCCTAGGTGAATAGATGAATGCAACAGAAGTGCATAGGTGATTCTACGACTGCAAGGGTAGTGTGTAGGTTATTACATGAATGCATAGGTACAGCCTGCATGATTGCATGACTGTAGGGGTAGTAGATAACTAGAGCCTGGGTGATTCCATGCCTGCAAGGGTAATATCTGGGGGATTACTGAAGTACATAGCAAGTGACTGAGAGATTTTATAAGTTCATGAGTACTATCTGGGTGATTACTGAACTACTAAGATACTGCCTGAGTGATTACAGGAGTGCAAAGGTAGTGACTGGGTGATTTTAAAAGTACATGAGTACTGGCTGAGTGATTACATAAGTACAAGAAAAGTGCGTGTCTGATTGAAAGAGTACAAGGGGATTAAAGGAGTACATAGGTAACACCTTGGTGATTGCATGACTACAGGGATATTGTCAGGGGATTTACATGACTACATAGCAAGTGACTCAGTGATTTTATAAGTGCATGGGTACTTCTTGGCTGATTACAGGACTACTGAGGTACTGCCTAAGTGAATAAAGAAGTGCAAAGGTAGTGCCTGGGTGATTTCATAACACCATGACTACTGGCTGAGTGAATACATGAGTACAAGGGTAGTGCCTCCGTGATTGAAGGACTGCAACAATAGTGCCTGGGTGATTATATAAGTACATGAGTAGTGGCTACATGTTTGAAAGAGTGCATGGATAATACCTTGCTGATTGCATGAGTGCATAGATAGTGCCTAGATGATTGCATCAGTGCAGCAGTAATGCCAGAGTGATTACAGCACTGCATATGTAGTGCCTGCATCATTGTAAGACTGCATGACGAGTACTTGGGTGTTTTTATAACTGCATGAGAGTTGGGCCTAGCCAAATATAAAGCAGCACACTATTACATGACTCAACTATAAGTCTCCCCATATTGTTAAAATCACACCTACATATGTCTCTACCTTTTCAAATCATCATGATATCTAAAACAAATATGTATGCAATATTTCTGAAATATACTAAAACCTAGAAACTAAGACATGTAATAGATCTGCCTGAGTGATTCTAAAACTCCATGGGTAGTGCTTGGGTGATTGTATGAGTGCAAGGGTAGTCACTGGATAATTGCAGGAAAAGATGGATAGTGACTAGTTGACTGCATGAGTGCAAACATACACATTGAGTGAATGGATAAGTATATAAATAGCACCTGAAGGCATAGATGATTCATTGAGTACTGCCTACGTGAATAGATGAATGCAACAGAAGGACATGGGTGATTCTACGACTGCAAGGGTAGTGTGTAGGTTATTACATGACTGCATAGGTACAGCCTGCATGATTGCATGACTGTAGGGGTAGTACATAAATAGAGCCTGGGTGATTCCATGCCTGCAAGGGTAATATCTGGGGGGATTACTGAAGTACATAGCAAGTGAGTGGGTGATTTTATAAGTTCATGAGTACCGCCTGGGTGATTACTGAACTACTAAGATACTCCCTGAGTGATTACAGGAGTGCAAAGGTAGTGACTGGGTGATTTTAAAAGTACATGAGTACTGGCTGAGTGATTACATAAGTACAAGAAAAGTGCATGTGTATTGAAAGAGTACAAGGGGATTAAAGGAGTACATAGGTAACACCTCGGTGATTGCATGACTACAAGGATAATGTCTGGTAATTTACATAACTACAATAACTACATAGCAAGTGACCGGGTGATTTTATAACTGCATGGGTACTTCTTGAGTGATTGCTGGACTACTGAGGTAGAGCCTCAGTAAATAAAAGAGTGCAAAAGTAGTGCATGGGTGATTTCATAACAGCATCACTACTGGCTGAGTGATTACATGAGTACAAAGGTAGTGCCTCCGTGATAGAAGAAGTACAGCAGTAGTGCCTGGGTGAATATATAAGTACATGAGTAATACCTTAGTGATTGCATGAGTGCATAGATAGTGCCTAAATGATTGCATCAGTGCAACAGTAATGCCAGAGTGATTACAGCACTGCATATGTAGTGCCTGCATCATTGTAAGACTGCATGACGAGTACTTGGGTGTTTTTCTAACTGCATGAGAGTTGGGCCTAGCCAAATATAATGCAGCACACTATTACATAACTCAACTATAAGTCTGTCCATATTGTTAAAAGCACGCATACATACGTCTATACCTTTTCAAATATAGTGAAACCTAGAAACTGAGACATGTAATAGATCTGCCTGAGTGATTCCAAAACTCCATGGATAAGTGTATAAATATCACCTGAAGGTTATTACATGACTGCATAGGTACAGCCTGCATGATTGCATGAGTGTAGGGGTAGTACATTACTAGAGTGTGTATGATTGCATGCCTGCAAGTGTAATATCTGGGGAATTACAGAAGTACACATATCTCACTCACAACACCATGCACAGCTCAAAAGTTCACAGAGTACACTTCAATTTTCAAACACACACTAAAAATGATGCGGTATATATGAAATATAACTTTTCTCACATCATACAAATTACTCTAATAAATAACATCTCTACAAACATCTCAAACCTCACTTTCAGGCTACTGCTTAACCATTGTAAAACTACTTATAATAATACATCTACCCAAATACAAAGTAGGAACCCTTCACATATCTTTAGTAAAAGTCTCATCATATTACTAAAACCATACATGAATATGTCTCTACCATAACACTATCCAAACCTTAAAAATTCACCGAACAAACTTCCAATTTCACGCAAACATCAAAAATTATGCGGCATACTTCAACTGTACCTCTCTAGAAACTTGGAAAAAAGAAGCCTGATTAATAACACCTTATGTCAGCAACTTTTACACCACACTTTTGTGCTGCATCTTCACCATTCTACTAGTGCTCACAGTCCTAACACTACCACATAAAAAGAAACAACACCTCTTTATTATACATCATGCACCTTCAAATGTATAAGACATATGAAAATAGATATACAAGTAGAAACATACTTCCGACAGAAGTCCACACACACCTTAAAACTTGACAGACTTTACCTCAAAATTTAAAGCAACAGCTAAAATTATGCGGTATACTACAAATGTACATATCCTCACACTAAAACAAACTACCATAATGACTAATCCATATTTCAATATACACATAATACTATATAGAATCTATTTCAAACAACATTTAACTACAATAAAACAATCTTCAATAAACATCTCTACATTTAATAATATATTTCAAACATCAAAGTTCTTGATTAATTGTTTACCTTTAAAAATAAAACTAACACATAATACACCTCACAAATGTATAACTCACCTTCCAAATTGATTTGTAGAATATGAAATATCAGAAACTCAGAAAGGATTTTCTTATGCACACAATCAATGTAATGCACTGCTCTCAGCAAGGCAAAACCAGTAATGGCAAAGTTTCCCTCTCTTTCTCCACACAAATAAATGTAAGTAACAAATCACATTGCTTCCTACATTATTTCAAATTCTAAAACACATTTCTGTTGGTTAGACATATTAACCCTTACCAACTGACTTCTAAAAGTAGCCAAACTGCTTCTGGAATTTTTTTTGAGTTGCGACTCCATTGTGCACCAACGCGATGGAGCCGCGAATTCATACGGGAGTTCAAAAATAGATTACAACTAAAAATACCACTATTTTTTAAAAACACACCACTTCTAAAGATACTACTGATTTGGGAAATCTTATTTTAATAAGATTTCACTTATATATAAATTACAATTTCACATTTTAAGTCCACAGTTAAGTTTCAACCCTTCCCCATTCTGCTTAATGCCAGTTTCCATAGTTACAGTTCATGGAACATTCAACTGAACTGACAGGTCACAAGTTCACCATATTTTCAAGTTCACCACACAATGTTACAAATGCAAACAGCAGGTGTGGTTGACATTTCCAAAATATAAGCTTATTCTATCTACTGTACCTTTCAAACATTTTTACTAACCAATAAGAAACATGCTTTTTAAAGACAGTAACATGCACCCTATTTTTGAATATACAATGTTCTTAAACAGCCAATCAATTCTCTACTTTTTTAAAAACAGCATCTTGTCCTCCATTTTACATACCTCTCATACTACCAACTGACTACCTCAGCTACAGACATCTTTTCATTACTTCCAGACATCCCTTCAAGATGCTTACAGTGTGGATTGTTGGACACAGCTATGTTTTCTGGTGCAAAAGGTATGCTGAACGCAGAGGTATTGACAATGACCTAGCTTTGCAAAATGTGGATATTAAATGGATTGCACAGAGAGAATTAAAGTGGCACCAATTGATGCCTTTGGTTAAAACCTATTTGCATCTCCAACCCCCTGACCTCATGATTGTGCACTGTGGTGGCAATGACCTAGGCACATTGACTGGGGTAGGTCTGGAAATGCTAATGAAGGACACCTTTGCACAATTGATGTTGCTTTTACCTCAAACTGTCTTTGTATACTCTAACATATGCCAAAGACAGAAATGGAAGTGGTCAAATCAATTATGTCCACAGATTGAAAAAGCTAGAAAGAATGTCAATAAAGCTGTTTCTGCTTACCTCAGAGACCATAGGATGGGCTCCATATATAACAACAATCTACGTTTTGATATGGATGGCATCTACAGAAGTGATGGAGTACACTTCACAGATCAGGGAAACAAAGTCTTTCTCAACAACCTAAAGCTCTGCATCGGCACTTACATGTAGCTACAACAAACTCACGATGAAAACAAGGGCTCTTTTTAGAGCCACCCTATAACTTAATACCGATTATTAATTTTTTTTACACATACAATATCTCTTTCATTTTTTGGGGATTTGCGCACCCAGCGCGAATTCACAAAACAAAAGCAGAAACTCAATGCACTACAACACAACACACTTTTCAAGTTTAACTATTAATTTTAAATGTTATATATTTTTAACAACTCTATCAATTGTAATCTTGTCATTAACTTCAATCACAGTACCTTTTTAAAACAACTTCACAAATACAACACTACCTTCTACATTATATACTACTTAATTATTTATTTAAGGTGAATTCGCGAAGCCAACGCGATGTTACACGGGGGGCCGCGCTGAGAGCCACATTGGAGTCGCGACTCCACACTCGAAACAAAAAAAAACGATCCACTTCCATTATTTCGTAATCAACCCGGGGACCCCATCCCCCGGGGCCTACCACCATTTTTTCTTTAATAAAAAAAAAGGAAGTGGGACCGCGTGGCCCCCCTCCTCAGGCCAATAGTGGCCCTGGGGACCCCATCCCTCAGGGCCTGGCCTCTTTCTTTTAAAAAAACAATGAAGGGAGGAGGGCCGCATTACCCCCCTCACGGGCCAATTCTCGCCCCGGGGACCCCATCCCCCGGGGCCTGGCCTCACCGTTGGGGACCATGGGGGGAGCACCAATGCCCCCACGGTCCCAACCGGCTCCCCACCTCCAGCGGGAGCCGACATTGCTTTTGGGGAAGGGGAGCTGCTGACATGCAGCTCCCCTTGCTCAAAAGCAATCCTGCTTTGCTTCGTTGAAGCGAGAGCAGGTTTCCTGCTCTCGCTTCAATGAAGCAAAGCAGAGTTTGCTATGGCAGGGCGGGAGCGCGGCTCCCGCCCTGCCATAGCAAACAGCAATGTCCCGGGGGTGGGCACCCCGGGACATTGCAGGAGCCGGCCCTGGGGGGTGGCGGTCCCCAGGGCCATCGAGGGCTGCAGGAGGGGGGCCGTGCGGCCCCCCTCCCTACATTTGCATAGCCCCAGGTAGGTGGTGGTCCCTGGGGCTTGGGGGGGCCCGCGAGGCCCCCCTAATTAATGACAGAAGCCCCGGGGAGGTGGCGGTCCCTGGGGCTTGGGGGGGCCAGCGAGGCCCCCGCCTTATAATTACAAATGCCCCGGGGAGGTGGCAGTCCCCGGGGCAGCGTGGGGGGATTAGGACCCCCTCATGCATTTAGTCAACAAGCCCCAGGGAGGTGGCGGTCCCCGATGCTGTGAGGGGGCCGCGTGCCCCCCGCATTCAATTAACTAAGCCCCGGGGAGGTGACAGTCCCCAGGGCTGTGGGGGCCCCTGCGGGCCCCTGCAAATTAATTAGTGATTGTCCCCAGGACCTGGCCCACCCAGGGGCTTATAAAAAACAAAGCGCGGGAGACCGCGCTTCGTTTAAAAAAAAATTCTCATACGGATTCGCGCACTTAGCGCGACTTCGGACGTTTTTTAATTTTTTTTTTTTTATTTGGGCCTGAGAGTCCTTGTGGGACCCCCTGAGCAGGCCTAGGGGGTCAGGGTCTTTCTACCCTGCCCCCTTTTCTTATTTTTCAACCTTTTTTCCACTGTTTTCTTGTGACTCGGTTACCGAGTCACAAGAGGGCTGCCAACACATTCTGGTTTGGAGTGTTGGCAGCCAATCAGAATTAAGCTCGTGCTCGGGAGTATTCGCGAATCCTCCTCAGTGCTCAGATATCGATTTTTTTATTTTTTGAATTTCTCAGGAACTACTGAATGGATTTACACCATTTAAAAAAAAGGTCTCTTTCTGAACCAAGAGCTACCTTTTTGCCAAATTTGGTGTAATTCTGTTCAGCAGTTCGGGCTGTAGCTTGTTCCAATTTTTCCTATGGAAATTAACATGGGGAAAACGCGTTTTGGGACACCCCTTTTTTCTCAGCCCCCGCTTAACAAATCACCCCGAAACTTTCAAGACAGGAGCTGACCGGAGCGGGCCATTAGTTTTGAAAATTTCGCGAAGATTCGTCAAACGGCGCCAAAGATTTTGGCAAAAGAAAAAATGCTTCTTGAATAGAAACAAGGTCCTAGCTATAACTACCTACTGGCGACCGCCAGTAGGTAATATGTATATATATATATATAGTCATGTTGAACAAAATCGCCACCAACCACTTGGTTTTATTTATACAATGTTTACACTTGTATACAGTATTGGCCAGTTTTTACTGATTTCAGAGATGTTTCTAGTTGGATCCATAATCAATTGTGTGTTAAATATCTGTTGCAGATTCATGGATTTAAAACAAGCAATTTTGTTGTTATTTTATCCCTATGTCTGCAGAGTATGTTTTCTAGCTCTATTATGAGAGGGGAGTGACTCAATCAATTTCACCAGATCACTATTTAATGATGTCATGGGGTCCGGCGTATCATGTGATCAAGACCGTGGCAACGCGGTCGAAACGCGTAATGCTAGGCACTTGCCGTGTTATTTTGATTTTGATGCCACATACCAAGGAATAAAGCACATCACTGTTTGAACTGCACGCTGTGGTCCGTACCTGATTACCACCGAGGTATTGGTGTTTCAGGATTGTGGTCTTTTTTATATATATATATTACCTACTGGCAGTCGCCAGTAGGTAGTTATAGTTAGGACCTATTTTCCATAGGAAATTCACAACATTCTATTTCCAATAACTTTGGCGCCGGTTGATGAATCTTCGCGAAATTTTCAAAACCCGTGGGGCGCTCCGGTCCGCTCCTATCCTGAAAGTCTCGGGGTGATTCGTCAAGTGGGGGCTGAGAAAAAAGGGGGGTCCCAAAACATGTTTTCCCCATGCAATTTTCCATAGGAACCTTTAGTCGCAGCTACAGCCCCTGCTCAACGGAATTACACCAAATTTGGCAAAAAGGTAGCCCTTGGTTCAGAGTCGTGCCTTTTGGTTAAATGGTGTAAATCCGTTCAGTAGTTCCTGAGAAATTTGAAAAAGAAAACACATATATATCTGGGCGGAGCCTAACCACACATGTCATCGTGAGATCTGATTGGCTGTCAGCACTTCATCCTGGAATTTCTGGCAGCCATCTTGGGACCAATATAAATGATAGTACCCCATTGAAATGCATTGTAGTGAATCGAAGATTTTGAGGGTTACCAAAAGGAGAACTATAAAGGGTGATAACAGACTTTAGTTACATTAGAATTCATTTGTTGATGGTACCATACTAATTTCAGGAATTGTGGTGTGTTCTAAGGTGATTTTACCCTGTGAAAAACCTTCTGCTGGGATATCATGAATCATGTTTGAGAGAAAACTATTTTCACATGCTTGTCCCATACAGTTTTGGAAGGTGCTCCAGAAGCTAAAATGAGAGCATATTTTCTGTAAATTCACATTATCTTTCTCAGTCATGTGAGAATGAAGTCTGACATTCTCAGTAAAACATGTACATCCAACAAGGGCAGAGACTGTCAGTTGATTCCTTTGTGTTCTACTGCAGCTTCCCAGAGTGTTCTAAAGAACAACTAGAGTGCTAACAGCCTTACTTATGATAAAAGTATGGCACACCTGAAGCCATCTTGATTGGAATAAACTGGTAACACTTAAAACATTTAATTTAAAAAGGAACAAAATGATGGGGTTCATTTTGTCATAGAAATTATGGTTAGTGCTGTAGAAAGAAAAATTAGGACATGTTTCAAGTGTGATCTCAAATATCTTCCTGTTATATTTCAACAGGAGCAGCCTGTCAGTTGATGCCTTTGTGTTCTACTGCAGCTTCCCAGAGTGTTCTAAAGAACAACTAGAGCGCTAACAGTCTTACTTATGACAAAATTATGGCACACCTGAAGCCATCTTGATTGGAATAAACTGGTAACTCTTAAAACATTTAATTTAAAAAGGAACAAAATGAGGGGTTCATTTTGTCATAGAAATTATGGTTAGTGCTGTAGAAAGAAAAATTAGGACATGTTTTAAGTGAGATCTCAAATATCTTCCTGTTATATTTCAACAGGAGCAGCCTGTCAGTTGATGCCTTTGTGTTCTACTGCAGCTTCCCAGAGTGTTCTAAAGAACAACTAGAGCGCTAACAGCCTTACTTATTACAAAAGTATGGCACACCTGAAGCCATCTTGATTGGAATAAACTGGTAACTCTTAAAACATTTAATTTAAAAAGGAACAAAATGAGGGGGTTCATTTTGTCATAGAAATTATGGTTAGTGCTGTAGAAAGAAAAATTAGGACATGTTTTAAGTGAGATCTCAAATATCTTCCTGTTATATTTCAACAGGAGCAGCCTGTCAGTTGATGCCTTTGTGTTCTACTGCAGCTTCCCAGAGTGTTCTAAAGAACAGCTAGAGCGCTAACAGTCTTACTTAGGACAAAATTATGGCACACCTGAAGCCATCTTGATTGGAATAAACTGGTAACTCTTAAAACATTTAATTTAAAAAGGAACAAAATGAGGGGGTTCATCTTGTCATAGAAATTATGGTTAGTGCTGTAGAAAGAAAAATTAGGACATGTTTTAAGTGAGATCTCAAATATCTTCCTGTTATATTTCAACAGGAGCAGCCTGTCAGTTGATGCCTTTGTGTTCTACTGCAGCTTCCCAGAGTGTTCTAAAGAACAACTAGAGAGCTAACAGTCTTACTTATGACAAAAGTATGGCACACCTGAAGCCATCTTGATTGGAATAAACTGGTAACACTTAAAACATTTAATTTAAAAAGGAACAACATGAGGGGGTTCATTTTGCCATAGAAATTATGGTTAGTGCTGTAGAAAGAAAAATTAGGACATGTTTTAAGTGAGATCTCAAATATCTTCCTGTTATATTTCAACAGGAGCAGCCTGTCAGTTGATGCCTTTGTGTTCTACTGCAGCTTCCCAGAGTGTTCTAAAGAACAACTAGAGTGCTAACAGCCTTACTTATGACAAAAGTATGGCACACCTGAAGCCATCTTGATTGGAATAAACTGGTAACACTTAAAACATTTAATTTAAACAAAATGATGGGGTTCATTTTGTCATAGAAATTATGGTTAGTGCTGTAGAAAGAAAAATTAGGACATGTTTTAAGTGAGATCTCAAATCCTCTTCTATTTCATTAGAAAATTCTGACATGCAGACTGAAACAATCACTTTCAATACCAGCAGTAGACTTCCAGTTAACTCCCTGGTGAGCAGTAGCTTTACTACAGTGATCTAATGAACAACTAGAGTGCTAACATTCTGAATTTATGGCAAATGTGTGACACATCTGAATGCCTTCTTGATGGAATCAAAGTAAAAAACTGAAAGCATTTCCTACTGAGGAGACTGCAGTAAATGACGAAATTAGGAAACTTCATAACAAATAAGTCTCCCAAGATGGCCACCAGAGAAAAAAGAGCCCAAATGTAGCACAAATATCACCCAGATGTAGCCCACATATAGCCCAATGACAGAAGTGTGCAAAACACTTTTTATTTTTCGTTTTTCTGCAGTTTTATATAGTGCAAACTGGTCAGGTATTGAAGCGTTACATCTTACTTGGACCCCTTATTGTGTATTTTGCACGAAGTACATGAGATTGATCTTGCAAAACATTGAACTTTACGATTCTGTTAACCTGAAGTTGCTCTGAACCGGGCTTTGTAACACCCGTTTTTACCTACTGGTTTTAATTAATTCTCACTGTATTGTATTAGGAAAGAGGATTTACTGTTTTTATGTACACTTTTATGATCTATGTTTCTAAATCAGATCAAATAAAGTTTAATGAATTCTATGGCAGGACGGAGGCGAGGATTATGCATATCTTTCCTCACTTTATTTGCATAGCAGTTCAAAGAAAACGTAACACAACAATCATTAAACAAAATACTACACAACCCATGAACCATTAGGGGTAGTCTCCAAGGCAACTATAGTCCAATCATATCACAGTCCATCGTATATAATATCGTGACGTCCCTTCCGCTTCCTCTTTCTTCACTGCTCGTCAGTTAAGTGCATTCCTTACATTCTTGGCTTAATCTGACGTTGTTGCTGTTTGTATAGCGGTTTCGTGTGCACGTTATTAGCATTATTGCCTTGGTATTGTTTCATATTCCCTGCGCAGCAGGCTCTTGCCCGAGCGCGTTCTCCCCTCGCAGTTTCTCCCGCTGTGTGCTCTGTGCGCGGTGAGATCCTGTCAGGCGCGTCTGGTCCGAGCGAGGCAGCTCCGTCGAGCGCTCCCGCTGGTCTTTACGCGCGTTTGGGAATCCGGTCACTCCTTTAGTGTCCGCTGATTCCCGACCAACCCTCGCCTAATTTTGACACCGCTACGCGGTGATTTCCCCACACGGCCACGTTAGTGACCAGTGCCACCTGGTGGTGGTAATTGGTATTGCACCTCAGTCTATTCTTATAACAGCTTCTGGGAAAGCCCAGCTGTTGGAGCACCGGCGAGGGGGCTGTCTTAAGGATTTTAAGGGCATTTGTTCTGTGCTCACACCCTCTGCTATCATGTCTTCTCCAGAAGACCATTTTTACTCCTCCTACCAGGAAGTGGAGGAGGAATGGCCCCCAACTTCTCCCTCCAGCAGTGGACCAAGCCCTCTCTCTGGCTATTTCTAGGGCGCTGGCTCCTCTTAGGGATCAGGTTGATAAGCTGGCGAAAAGCATCCCTGGGGTGTTCAGTGACCCAGATCTGGTGGTGGCGGGTCCAAGTAGCTCCCAGATGGGGAATAAAAGGGCCGTTAAGCATAACGCGGGGCACTTGGAAGGATTTGATAAACTTACGGAGACCTTCCTCAAGAGTGCGCGAACGCTGAAACATGCACCCTGCCGGGAGGAGGAGGGGCCCGGAGAAAATTGCGACACTGTCACCACTATTGTAGACCCCGACGACGGGTTTCCCTTAGAGGGAGAGGAAGAATCGGAGGACGAATTCTCCTCCGATGAGGATAAGGACTCGGTTGGGGACGGGGTCCACTCGGACATGTTCGAGCCTACCCAAATTTACCATCCTAGGTCGGCAGAGTGGACACCTGACGCCAAAGTGGCAGAGTATGTGGTGGGGAAAATCCATCAACCCCTTGAAAGGGAGGTCAGGAATAGGATGAGGGAGAATGCCCCAGGCCCTCACTGAAGGGGAAGGTGGCACACACGCCTGAAATTGATGAGAAACTATGTACCTTTTCTCCAAGTATATGAGGGATCCCAAGAAAGGAATTGATAGGTCTTGGACGTGGTAGGGCCCTTAACCCAAATTATTCAATTGACGGAGCGTTCCAAAGAGTCAGGATCCCTTTGTCCACGGATATTGTGGCTGGTTGGGCGCACTACCCTAAACCCTAAAACACTACCCCTCCACTACCCAAACACCACTGCACTACCCTAAACCCTAAAACACTACCCCCAGCACGACACCCTACACTACCCAAACATAACTGCACTACCCTAAACCCTAAAACACTACCACCAGCACGACTCCCTACACTACCCAAACACCACTGCACTACCCTAAACCCTAAAACACTACTCCCAGCACGACTCCCTACACTACCCAAACACCACTGCACTACACTAAACCCTAAATATACCCCCAGCATGACCTCCCACACTACACAAACACCACTGCACTTCCCTAAACCCTAAACCTGTCATTCGAGATGTCATCAGTGATGTCATGAGTGATGTCACTGACCATGTCATGAGTGATGTAATATGTGACGTCATCAGCAGTGCATTGCGGGCGCGCGAGTTATAGTTAGCTGAACTAACTATAATGGGGGAATTTCTATGGTTTTGTACGAGTGAAATGTCCAACTAACTTTAACGCCCCTGAAACCTATGGTTTTTTCAGTGAATTTCTAAGGTTTTTTAAATGCTAATTTCTAACTATAACGTGCCTGAAACCTATGGTTTTTTCAGTGAATATATATATTTATATATATATATATATATATATATATATATATATAGGCCTCAGGACAGGGGGCAGGTTGGGCATATCTAACTTAGGGCAGGGGAGGGGGGTTGGAGTAGTGGCAACCTTAGCCACACATACCCCTATACCATTCATGCCTTTGCCATGAAAATGCATGGTAAGGGCATGCGTGGTGAAGGAATGCGTGGTAAAGATGCATTCGTGGTTCGGGCTGCGTGGTAGAGGCATGCTTGGTTTAGCCATGCATGCCTCTATCATACAACTGGTCGAAGTGCTTTAAAAAAGTGTGGGAACTGTGATGCTGTGTACAAGGGAGCAGTGCAGGGTGAGTGAGTGTGTGGGCGTGGCTAGAAAATAAAACATTCTGTAATTTTTAGTCTTTCACCTTCTGGTAACTATAACACACAGCTTAAATAAAAAATAGTATGTTAAGCAGTGGGAAATACACTATCGTATACTATGAAAGATCTATTAGTTAATGCACTGCACCAAATCTTGGTTGATGCATTGGAGAATAGTAACCTGTGTATGTTTAGTGCTACAAGGTCCTAGTCTGTGACAGAGAGCACTGTGAACATGCAAGTCATTATTTTAAACTTGCATTACACACAGCATAAGCTAGGCTGCAAAAAGGTTTACGATAAAAAGTGTTTCCAAAATGTAGATTTTTTGCAGGCTATACATAGTGCAGTTTTTGTTACTTAATCCTTTTTAAAAGCACACACTTCACATCTTAGTGGGTAGCTCCCTTACAATACCCCTCAAAATTAATAAATGTGTGTCACCAGGAAGCTTCAAGTGATTCCATCAGTTAATGCCAACACTGAGTTACAGGAGCCCTTTACATTTGCAGATTGTACATCTTACCATGACCCTTACCCACACCGTGCTCTTGCTAATGCTAGTTAAATGATCTGATGTCATTAAGTGGCTTGTTTAATCTACATTAAACAAGCAGAAACATAAATAAACCACAGACAGTTAAAAAAAGTATCTAAAGTGGGACGCAGGAAAAAGAAAAAAATGCCTTTGAAACTAATTAACTGAATCAAATGCTTTAAATATGAAAATGTCCTGGTGTAACACATCTGTGTATTTCAAATATTAAAAAGTGAATAACTGCTGGTTTCATACTCCAGGCTGGTGAATGATGCCTGATCCTGTTAACAAAAGAAACGCAACAAATCTAGACCCACGACGTGTGCTTTCAGATGATTTTGAAAGCACACATCGTGCTTCTAGACTTGTTGCATTCCTTTTGTTAACAGGAGGCAGCTGCGGGGTGATCGTGTGCTTTTGTGAAAGTGTTAATGTTAATTGAGGCGCCTCTTGCACTACAATTAACATTAACACTTTCACAAAGGCACACAATCACCCTGTAGCCGCCTTCTGTTAACCAAAAGGAAATCAGCAAGTGCAGGAACCACTTGTTGCTGAACGCGTGCCCCTCCTTAACCCAACAGGCTGTAAGAGGGCCACTTACCTGCAACAGTCTCTCGCAGGATGTGTGCGCTTCCCTCAAGACACTGCATGCTCGGGGAGCATAGGTGCACGTACGCCTGCACACCTTTCGGGGAACAGTGGTGGCAACACGCAGCCCTGAGGTGCCCCACAGGCTAAAAGAAAGACATCATGAAGGTCACCTGCCTGGACATACCAGGCCCTGGCTCTCAAATTTTCATGCAGACTGTGCAGAAAATTAACCAAAACAGTATCAACCCCTAATTTGAATAACATCAACCACAGTTTATTCCTATTAACACAGTCAAAGGTGGTCGACAAGTCCATAAAGCCCAGGCACAGTGGGCAGCCCCAGTGTATTAACTCATTATCAGATGTAAATTCAGACCCTGCTCCACTGTACCTAGCCCAAGCCAGAAACCATATTGGCACGCAGAAAATATTTTATTGTCTGTAACCCATGACTGCAAGTGATTAGAAATGACCCTCCCAGAATCTTAACAGAGCTGTCCACCAAAGAAGTTGGCCTATAACAGTTAGGTGAACCCCTGTCACCATTTTTCAAAATCGGCACTATCATACAAAAGGACCAGGATTCAGGAATCTTATTACATAAGGAATTATTAAATAGATTTGTCTTAAAGGGTCCCCACAGATCAGGGTTATATTTAAAAAGGTCCATGGGGATCCCATCAGGGCCCAGCGCATTAACACCAGCTCTTGCTCGGATGTCCGTCTCAACTTCCTGGACAGTAAATTGTAACGGGATGGGGGAACAAGAAACTATCATTCTCAAGATGATATATACTAGTAAAATGCTTGACCCAATCCTGTCCAGAAAAATTACTGTTCAGGCTGGTGCTCAAGGGGGTATCTTGCTGAGAAAGCCTGTTTACTGTTCCCCAGAACACCTTACTGTTATTTTGTGCAACGGCCAATCCAAGCATTTCCCAATCCTTGTAAAACAATACATGCTTCCTATCTATAATGGTCAATTTATAACTCTTCCTAGCCTCCCGGATCGTACCTATATCCCTAGGAGAGCCAGCTAACACCTTTCCCAAATGACGGTTTGCAGCTGAAAAGTTCCCATTAAACCAGCGAGGATGGTCAGACACAGGTTTCAGGCGTTTTAATAATGAATTCTTAATAATGGCACACAATTGTCGATGGTATTGGAATAACTTGTCCGCTGGCCCCTCATTTAAACAGGCCAAAACAATTGAGAGGTTCTGCTGCAATTAGCCATTTAACACAGGTGCAGGATTTTTAAGATGCCACACTACATTTAAGCCTTCATTAGGTGTCTGCTAATGCCGCCTTAAGTTGTTGGTCTTTTATGCTTGCCCAGGAGAGCTCCTTCAACTAGTAAAACATTATGGTCGCTCCATTGGGTGTCTACCACATCACCACGTAAACACCACTGAAAATAGCTTTGGAATCAAATAAATAGTCAATAATGGATGCTCGCCCCCCACCTCTATATGTTGGCTGGGCCGGATGGCACCCCTGGAAATAGTTCACCACTCCTACAAGATCCAATTGGGCAACTAAGTCTCTCAATTCTCTCCCCCTAGCATCCTACAGTACAGTATTCAAGCCAGAGCTTCGAGAGCCCAATTCCAAGACTCACGCCCCATCGTTGCATTAAAGTCTCCACGTATCTGCGGTTGGGAAGCATAATCCTCAGGGCTGCAATAAATTCAGATAACCCATGGAATAAACCAATGTAGGAATTAGAAAAAAATCATTATTTTAAAATTAACCAAATAAAAACTAAAAGAACTCTTACAGTCTCAAATTGACAAAGCCTGTTACGCAGGGCTGCCCGTATTCACAGTTGTCACATTGAGTCTGAAATTGAGCTTAACCCAAATGGCAAGACCACATTTAGCTATACCATGAAGGGAAACAATGGCCGGGCAGGAAAAACACAAGAAACTATTGCATACTGTAGGTGCTATCGCCCAAGTTTCCTGAAGGACAATAAAGTTACAGTTGCTAGAAAAGGAAAGCCAATCCGGTTTGGAAATCTTGCTTTTAAGCCCAGCCACGTTCCAGCTGATCAAAGCAAAACAATTATGGCCACGTATTTCTTCCTCGTACTGCTCCCTCCCAAGAGAACCATCAAGCAGGGTGTTCATTAGATATTGGCAGATTAGTATTAACTGTGGTAGTCATAGTAATAAAGGTGGTAGTAACCATGTTGCTGTTCTTTGGCTGATCATCCAAATTGCAATGCCCCAGAATAGGTACTCTAGCCGAGAAAAAAGGGGGGTCCCAAACCCTATTTTCCCCATGTTATGTCTATAAGGATTTAATCATTTTTAACACGACTACAGCCCAAACCGCTGTACAGAATTACGCCAAATTTACCAGAAAGCTAGATGTTTGTCCAGAGAGCGTGCTGTGTGTAATTTGGTATAAATTTGTTCAGTAGCTTCAGAAATATTTAAGTTTAGGAAATATAGATATCTGTGGACGTGAGTCCTTACAGTGGGCTCGCGGATATTAGTGAAATGTGATTGGCTGCCAACATTTCAACCAGGAAGTGTTTGGAAGCCATCTTGTGACTCGACTTGACGTTGAGTCCCACAAAAAAAGTTACAAATGAAGAAAAGGGGGCAGGGTAGGATTAGCCTGACCCCCCAGATATGGTGGGAGGTCCAACAGGGACCCCGCTGGAGATTAAAAGTATTTTCTTTTATTTAATTTTGCCATGAATTCAGGGGTGGACCCATGGCAAAATTTTAAAAAAAGCTGTGCGGGCTCTGGCGTGTCTTTTTTATGAAACCCTCTGGTGGGCCGAATCCTGGGGGCAGTGTTTATTAATTATGTGGGGGGTGCCCAAGTGGCACCCCAGCTCCCCAGCTCCCCAGGGGAGAGGATCCCTGCAGCCCCAGGGACCACCACCTTCCCAGGGCGAAATGTAATATTAATGCGGTGTGCTCAAACCCCCCACAGCCCCAGGGACCGCTACCTCCCCGGGGATAAATATGAAATGCCCTTTGTAGCCCCGGGGACAACCACCTCCCCAGGGCTAAAGTGAAAAAAGGGGGGGTCCTGTAGGGCACCCCCACAGCCCCAGGGACTGCCACCTCCCCGAGGCAAACATAAACACTGAAAGTGGGGGACCGCGTGGCCCCTGAAGACCCGAGGACCACCACCTCCCCATTCAAAAAAGGGCCTCAGGGGATGGAGTCCCCGGGGCCCAAATTAGCCCAGGGAAGTAAGGCCACGTGGACTCCTCCTGTTATGAATTAAAAAATAATGTGAAAAAAATGGCATGCGGGCCAGTGTGGGTGACAGGGACCCGGATATCAGTCCCCCCTTTTTTCTCCCCTCATGTAGCAATCAGATGATGGCCACCTGGGGGCATTGAGACATGAGTGCCTCACCCCACTGCCATGCCACGTGGGAGCCCGCTTTGGTGTTGGTGTGTAGGGCCATGATTGCTGAGTGGTGTGGACCTAAGCCTGCCTGGGAGTACTTAGGAGAGGCCAGAAGCAGCCTGCAGGGCTGTAGGGGTGCCTTACCCCACCTGGTGATCACAGGAGTTCTGGGGGATAGCAGATTTGACTTTTGGTGATTCAGGCAGGGTGCTGCAATGGGCCCTTGAAAGCACCCAAGACCATGGGCCTCTTGTTGGCAGGCCCCCATCCCCGTGTTTTGGCCCCAAGGAGGATACAAACAGGACTGGGAGGGTCCTCCATGTCCAGGAGCTACCGTGGGCCCTGGAGAGACCTGGCCGAGCCTGGGTGCAGAGAGGGACAGCTGAGGCAAGGGCAAGCTCTGGCTGCTTGTGCTACCCACCTGGAGGCCGGTGGTGCAAGTGGGCCGGAGAGCGAAGAGTGGTCCTTCTGCCCCTTCAATCTTCTGACTGCAGAACACTTTGCTGGGGCCCTTGTCATTATTTTGGGCCCTAGAAGGACTTTCTTTGCCATAGGCACAAACATGCTGGCGGGTGTGCAGGTCCAATCCAAAATTGAAAGATTTACCACCCCTTCTTCGGGTAAACGTGGGGCCCAGGAGCCGGCGGTTGCCCCTAGGCCTCCCTCCTCAATGTAAGTCTCTGAGGCTATCTTGCTGGCTCTGTAGTTCAAGATTGGTGAGGTTGGGGTGGAGGTGTCTCTCTAGCAACAGGATTTGCAAAGGGTGGCTGACAGAGTGACGGAAGAGGAGGGACAAGTTTTTGTGGTGGAGGATACGTTGGGTAAACTTCAGGCCATGGTCTTGAGGCTGGTGGGCACGATGCAACACCTGGAGGAAAATGCTGAGGATGCAGATAATCCTGCCTGGAGCTATAATCTATGCATTGTGGGCTTTGCGAAGGGTGTAGAGGGGTCCACCCTGGAGCACTTTCTAGAATAATGGATCACATCTTGGATGCCACCATCCCAGTTGTCCTCCTGTTCTGTGATTGGATGAACCCATTTGGTCCCTGGCATCCATGCCACCCCCAGGGGCTCCGCCCAGTCCGCTTATTGTCAAAATCCTATAGGGATTGGCTGCAGGTGGCCCAACATATGGGGAATCCTGCTCATGGTGTGCAGTGAATCATAAGCTTTACGGACTATACTTGCCAGGTACAGCTGGCCCTGAAATCCTTTCACAAACTCAAGGCAAAACTCCGCTCATTTAATTTGAAATACGTGTTGAGGTTCTGAGTGCATCTCTGAGTCATTCATAACTCTAAAACTGTCTTCTTCAATAACCTGGAGTCGACCTGGGAATAAGCGCTGGAGAAGCAGACCTTAACAGTGAACCCCTTGCCGGGATGGGGGAACCCACCCGAGTGGAGTGCCCCCGGAGGTGATGGAATCGGGCTCCAGCTTGCAGCTGGAAGTCTCAGAGACGAGGCGCCGGTGATTGGTGGCAGCCTCAGGTTTGGAGGTTTGGGACCAAGGTTCAGGGCTAGGGCTGCATAGCTCCCAGGGGCTTTCATCACTGCAGCTGCAGCCTAACCAGACACCAGCCCATGATTTATCTTCAAACTCGATGGACAGGGCTTGAAGCCTACCCAATTTTTCTCTGTTATACCTGCATTAGCACCACTGTGTCCTTAGTTATGATAGGAAAGGCACGAACCGAGCAGAGAGCGTGTTCCCGGACTTCCACTTAAGTTTGAGTCCTTGTTTTGTGGGGTGGGCGACAGATGCTTCTGGGCGAAGTGTGGGCTGCAGGGTTGTTGTTGGGTGGTAATGTTTTCAATTAATATTTAGGTTTTATTGTCTTTCATTTGCTAACAATTGGGGTACCACTGGCACGCTGCTTTTCTTTTCCTTTCACACCATTGATGGGCCACCACTATCTGTGCACACCCACACCTGGGTCAACACTGGCTACATAGGTCCCTTCCCTAGTTGATGGCCCCTTACATGCTGATGATGATGTGGAATGTCGACGGTCGTAACAATCATGTTAAAAGTGGGGTGGTACTCTGCTTCTCTAAAAGGCAAGGCCCATGGTCTTGCTTCTGCAGGAGACCCACCTGCTAGGCACGAATTGCTCCTTCTTGGCTCACCATGGGTTTGATAGGGTTTTTCATGCTGGGC
This sequence comes from Calotriton arnoldi, assembly GCA_963921515.1. Classification (NCBI taxonomy): domain Eukaryota; kingdom Metazoa; phylum Chordata; class Amphibia; order Caudata; family Salamandridae; genus Calotriton; species Calotriton arnoldi. The sequence continues at coordinate 339,502 of CAWUFW010008628.1, read as the reverse complement.
ACACCTGTGGGTCCAGAGGTACAGCGGTGCTCCTACATAAAACATTCCCTTTGGTGGTTTCACAGGTCCATCTGGATTCTCTGGTGCTGTACGTAGTGGTGCAGAGTATGCTGCACTGATGCATACATCATTTTATTCGTGTATATAGCCCTCCCACCTTGGTGCAGCGCACCATAGAGGAGTTGCAGATGCAGATTCTCCAAGTCCCTGATGGGACAACCTTCATTGGAATGGATTTTAACGATAGCATTGTCCCAGGGGAAGACTCATTGGGGTTGGGTGCTACCACGGGTAGAGAGGGCAGGGGAGTACAGAGCTGCTTAGAGAGCTTGGGTCTCTGTGATGCATGGAGGGTTTGGAATCCCAGGAGTTTGGCTTATACCCATCACTTCGTAGTTCATAAATCCCTTTCCCGCATTGGCTTGATCCTCCTTTCGACATGAGATCTTCCTGGCACCATATTCTGCCCAGAGGGATTTCAGATCATGCCCCTGTAACTCTCTCCTTTGGCAAACAGCTCACAGGCCCCCACCCAATATGGAGACACAATGTCTGGTTTCTGCAGAAACAGGAATTCTGGGACTTCATGTGCTGGAGGCTACTTTGACCTGAACCATGGCATAGTGGGGTCCCTGGAACTCTTAGTTGGCCGGCAAGGCTGTTATGAAGGGAGTGGTGAGGTCTTACTTGAGGGATTAAGAGCGAGCTCAGTGGCAACAGATCACTAAACTGGAGTCTAGTATCCTTGAGTTGGAATGTAAGGGTTATGCCAATATAGAAGGAGCAGGGCTACACCAACTAGCTTTGAAGAGGAAATCATTTCAGCAACTGGAGCTTGAGGAAGTTCGCCAATTCTGGATGTCTCCAATGCGCAGGGTGTATAAGTGGGAGTGCAAGTCCGGCAAGCTCCTATATTGGCTGACGACACGGGAGTTAGCCTCTCGGATTGTTCCTTTTATTAAGACTAGGGCGGGGATGGTGGCGGAAACAGCAGAGGATATAGTAGCCACATTTGCAATTTACTATAGGGAACTATACATCCCCAATGAGCGGCCCTGGAAGCCCGTCTCACTGTTCATTTCCAGCCGCGGGGGCCAGGACTAAAAGCCCCAGCCTGACAAGCGGCTCTTACGCTGCCAATGTTTCAACGCAGCGCCAGGAGGCGCTTAAAGCTCACTGAGGGCTCCCGCAGAGGGCCCGGGCCAAGGGCGGGCCCATCTGCGCCCATCCGCGGCCGTTCAAGGCTAGGCTGGGCCCCGTCTCTTGCTTCTGTGTTGCGCCCTTGGACATACTCTGGAGTTTCCCACAATAGATAAGGTAAGAAGATGGGGAAGCGCAAATTAGCTATGCCATCTACTAAAGATCGCCCTTTGACCTCCACCATTACTAGCTTCCTTACTCTGGCCATGGGGGCTATTACTAGCTAGATTGAATGTGTGGAGGAGAGACTGGGGGCCAAAAAGGGGGCGCTACATTCAAGTTCTTTGATAGAACCATCTAGCCTATCACAAACCCAGCAAGCCTTGGTTTCTAAGCCCCCTACTGAAGGTATAAAACCCAGTGACTCAGAGGTCCTAAACAATACACAGCAAGGTCCTTCATCTGACATTTTATGCCCCCCCCTTCAAAAAAAGCAAAGGCATGCAGTAAATCCAAAAGAGAGTCATTGCAACCAGCAGCTCGGAAAAAAAACGTGCCCCCCACTGCAAGAAAGAGCGCAAGGGAACTTAATTTGGAAGCTGAACCAGGACTCCAAGGCAAGGGAGACTCACTGTCACATGCTCAGTTTGTTAGCATTTTGGAAACAACTGTGAAAACTCTTCTTGAGCCTTTTTTAAACATCCTCAACAGCATTGACACCTCGCTGAAAATTTTGATTGGCTCTAGCCTGTCGAGCTTAACTACTGGAACCAATAATGCAACGGTCCCTGACCCTTTGCCCATGCGATGTGCTTCTTTGCCTCTTCAAAGGCCAGTTATGCAGCACCAGCAGTCGATATCTGGGTTTCAGTCCAACACCAACACCATAATCAACAACATTTTACCCAGTTCTTTCCAACCCAAAGCGCTTGTTCCATCCACTTTAGTGGGCGGTGGGGGTCATCCAACAATCTCAAACGGGCCAACTGTTGCTGGAAATTTTGAACCAGTTCTCAAACGTCAATCAGATTCAAAGAAAAATCATGATAGAGTCCTCTACCTCCCACCGGAAGCAACTCCGCTGGTCATAGTTCTTAAAATTGTTCCACCTTTATCAGCTAACAAGGAGAAAGACCCATTGCAGCTAAGGAATAAAACTGTACATTGGGTAGCACAAGCCACAAACTGGACAAATAGTGAAGATCTTTTCAGGAACATAAATAACGTTGAGCGAGTATCGTGGGTGGGCTCACAACCTAAAATGGACTCTGGCGATTGTGTTGTTATTAATTTTAAATACATGTTTTTGGTACACTCCCTTATGGCAAGACTGTCTAGGTGTAGAAATGCCAGTGGTTCTATTGTGGCAGTACCAATTGGCTATTTTTACAAGCCTAGCCAACAGGTAGAGTTGAGGTCGCAGCATATAAATTACAGCGCCCCGCAGCATTTTGCCATTTCAACCTTTAATCGTTTTTCTCCCCTAGAACAGGTGGATTGACTACATCAAAGGGTGCTGGGAACCACTTTGGATACTAACTATGACTTGGTCTTGACAGATGCTGAGGGTAGCACCGACATGTCAGTGTCGAATGGCCCGGCAAATATAAATAAACTTGTCGTCCCTGATTTGGCAACAGTACCTTTAGTGGAAACCATAAATTCTTCATTAGTTGACACGGATCAACATATGAGCTCTTCAAATACAGCCCAGAGATCTTGGGATGCCTGTGGTACTGCTGGCCATGCTAGTAACTGGGGCGCACTCTCTGGTAATAATAGCACAATTGTTCATGGAGGCCTGTTCTGGAACATTGCAGGTTTATCAAACAAGCTGAAGGATGAGACATGGCTCAACCTTTTAAAGATTATAGCATTATATGCTTTCAAGAAACCTGGAGGAGAGAGGTAGTCCACCACATTGATGGCTACGCTTCCATACATACCCCGGCAGGCGCAGCTTTGGGTGACCATCTTAAGGGGGGTCTACTTACTTTAGTAGCAACCACACTAGCAGATAGAGTAGGTAAGACACAGCTTGAGTCACTGCACTTTCGGATTATTAACATTTCATACAATCGTAGTGTAATATTGGTTATTAATAACTTTTATCATAATAATTTTGTTTTTAATAACACTGACATTGTTGAAGACCTAGAGATATCACTCAGCAGACATCTACAGGAATTAAATACAGATTATAATGTACTTTGGGGGGGTGATTTTAATTGTAAACTATGCCCTTTATCAAAGCAGTCTGCATGTTGTTTAGTAGCTGGGAAAAAGGATGGTGGTTGTCATTGTGATCATAATCCTTGTGGGAGCATTTTTAATTCCCTACTCTCAAAATGTTCCCTTTTTCTAACAATAGATCGTATCCAACCATTAGACCCAGCTCATGTTTCCTTTATGGACAGAGGCCAAGGTAGCCTTATTGACTTCATTGCCCTTTCAGAATACTTTAAACCTCATTCTGTGGCATTTTCTATTCTCAAGGTCTGTTTTAGTGACCATTTCCCTCTAGCCATTCGTTTAGAGATCCAACCTGGCCATCTTTCTGAGAAATCAAAGATACACCCTATAATATATATTTTTTAAAACAAAGGTCTCCTACGCAAGTGGTCCATGGTAGAACCAGACTCTGTCCTTCAGCAGATCTTGAGTACCAACAAGGCACACATTTTGGAGTGTCTTGAAAGTAGACTATATCCCCCATCTATGTTAAGGGATTTTTCTGAAATAACCGAGACCATTAATGCAGCTTTACAAGATGATACGAGTCCAAGACCCCAGAAGCTTTGTAAATGGTTCAATAGTGCCTGCTCACAATCTCACAACAATCTTATGAAGGCACTGAAAAATAAACCCAGGGTCAATGTAGCGGTAAAACATTTCCGCAATGAATATAAACGGGCCATCGAGATACGTAAATTGGACATAAGAAAAGAAGCATGGGAACCATTGCATGAAGCTAGTCTCAATAAAGATCCTAGACTCTTCTGGAAAACTGTTAACTCAACTTTTTTCCAAAGTTCCCATAACAGTAGCATTGACGCTACAATTATGCCCGATGCTTGGGTACAACACTTTTCTAGCTTATATAGCACTAATGGTGAGCAATGTTCCATCTCAAATCACTGGGTCTCGAAAAATGGTCAAGCAATCCCAGAGCTGGCATGCCCAACGCTTGACGAAGTTGAAAAGGCATTAAATCAGACTATCAAGAATAAGGTACCTGGCCCAGATGGCATCCCTACTGATCTGTTCCTGGCCAATCCAGGCCTTTGGCTACCTCTGCTAACTAATATAATATATAATATAGCTGCATAGCCTCCCAGGGCCCTCCAAAATCTTGGGGCACCGTGATTATAGTTCCCATTTGTAAAAAAGGGGACAGGTCAGACCTAAGATGCTATCGCCCAATCTCATTAATTGATTGCACTTGTAAATTGATGGGTAGGGTCATTCTAGATCGTTTGGAGACATGGGCTGTGGAAACTGGGAAGTTTACGGATATACAATATGGCTTTAGAAGGGCCCTGGGTACTGTTGAACAATGTCTTAACCTCCACCTGGTCATAGGCAAGTATACAATAGCGAAAGCCGGCTCCCTTCATCTCGGGTTCATGGATCTCACATCAGCCTTTGACAGGGTGCAGAGAGGGAAGCTATGGGTAAAAATGTTGGCCCAGGGCATTGAGCCAGCCATAGTTTATTTTCTAGCCCAGATGGACCAGGATGTGACTGGAAGGGTCAGGTATGGGGCAGGTAGGGAACTTACAGCTCCCATTAAAATGAACCAGGGGGTTCATCAAGGGTGCGTCCTTGCCCCCTTTTTATTCTGCCTTTATATCAACGACCTAGAAAGCTATATTAATCAATGGCATGCTGATGTCCCTAAGATAGGCACTAGAACCCTCCCAGAATTACTATATGCTGATTGAATAACTAATGTATTGCCGCTTACTTTTAAAATTACCTTGTTACATTTTTTATTGCTTTTGGCCCTGAATAAAGCCACTATGTTGTTTTTTTCACCAAAATCTGTATTGGTTTTTAACAAAGAGGCCCAGCGCCTTGAGACCCTCTCGGGTGAGTAGCGCGCTTTATAAACCCCTGATTGATTGATTGACTGTGTGTTTATGTCCAGAACCAGTGTAGGCCTGCAAAAGCTTGTCACTAGATTTCACGATGTTATGACTGAACTGGGTCTAAAGACTAATACGGCCAAGTCTTACACTATGGTGGCAGGCAAATCTCCCCCCCCCTTTTAAAATCATGTTTTATCAATAATGAAAGGCTGTCCTATGTCCCAACTTTTTTGTACTTGGGAATCCCTATCGACCAGAAAAGTAATTGCCACCATTTAGTTGAAACAAGGGTCAGTAGTTTAAATCAAAACCTGGAGGCGTTGTTTAGGTTCATAAAGAAATTGGGCTCAAGACCCATTGACACAATAATTAATATTATTAAGGCCCGTTCATGTTCTGTAAATCTGTATGGGGCTGGTGTGTGGGGTTCTTGCAATCCGGCTCACCTCCAGGCAGCTGAGAATAATTTTTTGAGATGTTTATTAACAGTCCCAAGTTGTCTCCCCATTACTTTTTGTTATAATGAACTTGGTTTGACCCCTTTAACCCATCCCATACAAGTTGCACCAATTTTATTATGGCACTCAATTTTGGCAAAAGATGAGCCGGCCCTCAATCGTGCAATTATACTGGACTGTCTCAAACTTGATTATATGCAGAAGATACCTTGGTTTAACTATATAAAAAGGCAGCTGGAGACGATGGGGATGGTGGACTGTTTTTACAACCCAGAGTGCATGGTAAAGACCCCAAAAATACAGCTGAAAAAGGATCTTTTATCTTTTTTAAAGTTGTCCAGTGAGCGTTTGGAGCTAGGTAAGAAGAGAGTTCCCAAATATTTGCTTCTAGTACGTTCTCCAAGTGTTGAGCCCTATCTCTCTTTTTATTTTTGTCATGTCAAAATGTTTTATCTTATTAGATTTAGGTTTGGGATTTCGCACTTTTTGGTTTCTTATCCTCGCAAAGCTTACTGTGATGCTAAGCTGGATCTATGCCCATATGATTCCAAATCCACACAGAACACGCTGCACTTCCTGGTTTTTTGTCAACTTTATACCAAGCCGAGGCGGGATTTTATCATCCCCCTATTAAAATTGTTAAATATCAGGAAGTGTCGGCCGGCCCTATTCCACCTCCAGCTTTTAAATGATGAATATACATGTTTAATGGCCTATAGATATATATCCACAGCTGTCCGCTTACGGAATCTGGTTGGGAAATTATTTTTTACATCTGTATCGGATTTTATGGTTTTAGGACATAGGCTTGTCTTAAAGTTTAATATACGCCGTTTGTATGTCATGCTGCTATTTGCTGAAATACTAACTTAATTATCACTGTCAAATTCTTGATTATGAGTTTTTATTGTTATGAAGTTTACTATATAATGTCTGTATCATATTTTAAATGTTTTAAAAATATTTTTGATGTACTCTTTTATGGCTGCAAGTCAGCCGAATAAAGATATTTGACTGACTGAGCGGCCCTGATGGGAGCCGACCCTTCCGTTAGTGCTTGACATGCTAATGCGCACACTGTAAGTGATTGGGTGGACTTGGATCACCCCCTTACAATGGAGGAAATCGCTTTTTCTCTCCAGGACATGAACATGGGAAGACTCCGGGCCCCAATGGGCTCCCCATGGAGTACTATAGGCAATTCCAGGCCCACCTGATGCCCCATCTTCTCGGCCTTTATCAGTAGGTGGTGCTTAGGGTGCAATTCCCTCCTGAGCTTGGTTTGGCGAATATTGCCCAAACCAGGCCAACTCCTTGATCCATGTGAGTCGTATCACCCAATCTCACTCATTAATTCCACGGTAAAAATCTTTGCTAAAGCACTGGCTAACCGTCTACTCATGGTCCCCCCACAGCCGGTCCATCCTGATCAGTGCGGGTTCATGTCCCATAGAGGTACCAGGCATTGTCTCCTCAGGGTGCATATGGTGCTAGTGCATCTCTCCCTGCTGGCGGATCCATCATCTCTTCTTCTTTTAGACTTTGAGAAGGCTTTTGATTTTGTTACTTGGGCCTTTTGGGAGGAGGTGTTGGTTAAAGTGGGCCTGTAGTCTCGAATTCGGGCCTTAGTTTGGGTGCTCTATTCTAACCCTAGGGCCCAGGATCGGGTCAATGACACCTTATCTGTCCCCTTCATGATTGGCCGGGGCACCCACCAGGTTTGCCCTCTGTCACCACTCGTATTTGTCCTGGCGATTGAGGCCTTGGTCGCGTTGGTGTGGTGCAATTCTCAGGTCTGGAACTTTGACTGGGGGTGGCGACTGAAGATCACATTGCGCTCTATGCTGATTATGTGCTTTTGTACATCTCTTGGCTGTTGCTTACGATTCCTTGGGTGTTGCAGATCCACTCCCTCTATGGGGACGCTTCGGAGTTTACCATTTACTTGCCCATGTCAGTTTTGGTCCCTCTGACAGGGCAGCCGATTGATACAGAAAGATCGGCTCATCTTACGGTACGCGGACTGAGTTTCCAATACCTGGGAATGTATGTAGCTCTGGACCCGGGTCTTTCCTGGAGTCTTAATATCCGACCCTTATTATCCAGATTGATGACAGTTCTTACCCGGTGGGCTAAGCTGCCTCTTATTGTCTTCGGCCGTACTGCACTGTTTAACATGATTGCCCTCCCCTGCTTGCTTCACACATTCCACAATTATCCCCTGCTTTTGAGGCAGCTTTGGTGTAGTCAGCTGCAGGCCAAAATCTGGTCCTTCCTGTGTCTTAACAGGCAGCCCCGAATAGCCTATGGGAAATGCACTCAGTCATCTTGGGACTGGGGTCTGGAGAAGGCTGATGTGCACCTCTACTACTGTGCGGTTCAGCTGCTGGTGGTCAATGACTGGCTGAGGAGGGGTTGGGGGACCTGGCATCCTGGCTGAAGGTGGCCGGGGTGGGCCTGGATAAGATCAGGGGGCTGTTGTATGGTAGTCCTATCCCTTCACATTCCCGAGCTCACAAGGGTGCTTCTTGGGACCTGGTGTATGGCTCTGCAGTACACTGGTTGGGATTGGTGGGTTACACTCACAACCCTCCTTTGGGTGAACAGTTAGTTGCACTACGCTTCCTTTCTAATGGGGTTTTGAGGCTGGGATAGGATAGGTATCTCTATGAGAAGAGATGTTTGGCAGGGGGAACACCTGAAGTCCTATCAGATGTTGCAGGAAAAGTTTGGCCTCTACATGTCTCAGCTGTTTTTAACCTGCATTTCTTTAAATAGCTGCATCGGCACCATGCCCTAGAGCAGCAGAGCAACTCCCTTGGGAATGTTCCAGAATGGAGCCCCCTGGAGGCGCAGATCCTTCTGGGACCCATTGAAGAGAAGGGGATTTCACAGATCTATATATCCCTCATAGTTAATTTCTGGGATCTCTTCACACCCCTCAAGGTGGGTGGGGCCCCTGGATGATTCTGACTGGAGGGATACACGCATGGCTCCTAGTGTGCAAGACATCCCTTGGAGCCTCCAGCTGATACTACTCAACTATTTCACATGACCTATGCGATGACAGTGCAGCTTTTGCACACAGGCATGCTGGAGTTGCCAAGGCATTGGTGCTGTTCAGGGACATCCGCCCAATTTTACTGCATGGTATGGGAGCATCTGGTGATTGCAGGGTACTGGGCTATGGTACTTGAAACACTGGCTAGGGTGATTGAAAGACCTATTTATCATTCCCAGGTGCTTGTTCTGCTGGGAGTTCTGGAAGGACCTTGGTGGGGATTGGCGTGGCATTGGCAAAGAGAGATTTTGCTAAATGGTGTCAGTTGGCCTCTCCTCCTCCAGTAGCCCCTTGGATGCAGTCAATGAACTGGTGTGCCACACAGGAGGGAGTGGTGTATATGCCGTGAAGATGCTCCAAGAAACATGCAAAGCTATTGGGAAGTGGATGGCTTATCGTAGGATGCTTTGATATATAGACTTTTAGGGGATGTGATGATGTACAATCACCGGTTTCATTCCATATTCTAGCCTATGGAAATGTTGTGGGATGTTATGTGATATAAGTAAGTGTAAATATTTTGTAGGAGTTTATGATTGTTAAACATATATACTAAGGTATTACAAATGTTAAATTAGTATACTAGGTGTACTACTAAAGAGTGATACTACTTCTAATATATATTATGTGAGAGGCTGTGTGACTTTGTGTATGCATCTGTAAGTGGGTGTATGAGTGACTTTTTGGGTGTGTGAGTGACTGTATGGGTGAATAAGTGGTGTGCGAGTAGCTGTGTGGGTGAGTGAGTGGCTATGTGAGTGACTGTATTAGTGAGTGAGTGGGTGTTTCAGTGGCTCTATGGGTGAGTGAGTGGGAGTAAGGGTGGATAAGAAGATGCATGAGTGACTGTATGGTTGAGTGAGTGGGTATCTGAATGGCTGTATGAGTTTGTGACTGGGTGTGTAAGTATATGTTTTGGTGCGTGAATGGCTGTTTGAGTGGGTGCTTGGTTAAGCGAGTTGGAGTGTAAATGACTATTGGAGAATGAGTGTCTGTGTGAATGGCTGTATGGGTGAGTGAGCGGATGTGGGGGTGCTTGTATGGATGTTTGAATGGGTACATAAGTGAGTGTGTGAGTGCTTGTATAGGTGAGTAAGTGGCTGTGTTGAGAAACGTATGGGTGAGTGAGTGGGTATGTGAATGGCTGTATAGGTGAATAAGTGGGTGTGCGAGTAGCAATATGGGTGAGTGTGTGGCTGTGTGAGTGGGTGTATGGATGAGTGACTGGTTGTATGAGTAGCTGTATCAGTGAATAAGCAGTTCTATGAGTGGCTGTATGAGTGTCTGAGTGGGTATGTGAGTGACTATGGATGAGTGAGTGGTTGTGTGAGTACTTGTATCGTTCTGAGAATGGGTATGTGCGTTGTTGTGTGGGTGTGTGAGTAGGTTGGGTGAGTGGTACTGTTGATGATGTCATCAGTGATATAATTTGAGCTGTCATGAGTGATGTCACTGACCATGTCATGAGTGATGTAATATGTGAGGTCATAAACAGTGCATTGCGGCGGCGTAAGTTATTGTTAGCTCAGGTAACTAGAACTGCTGAATTTCACTGGTTTTGTATGACTGAAATGTGTGTCTAACTATAATGTCCCAGTAACCCTTGGTTTTTTCTGTGAATTTTTAACTTTTTTTAATTTTATTTCCTAACTATAACTTCCCTGTAACCTTTGGTTTTTTCAGTGAATATTCAAGGTTTTTTAATTCTATTTCCTAACTATAACGTCCCTGTAACCTTTGTTTTTTACAGTGAAATTATAAGGTTTTTTTAAAAATAGTTTTTCCTAACTAACCTGTAACCTTTGAAAATGAGTATGTGAGTTTGTCAAAGACCAGCTTGGCTGGTAAATTGGAAGAGCCAGAGTGAATCCACCCACTGGAGCAGAGGTTCCTGCACTTGCAGGAAGTCAACGTCATGGGGCAGATCAACCCCTAGCACAAATTGGTATGGAAATATGCCCAGAAGTGGGTTCCATGCATGGGAGCCGTTTTACAAACATTGCTGAAGGGAGCAGTTACCGCCACCAGTAAAGACCACAAGTCCCAGCCTGCCAAGCGGCCGCTGCGCTGCCAACATCTTGGGGACACACCTGGAGGCGCTTAAGAAGCCAGCAAGGCTCCCGCAGGGTGGGACGCGCACGGGCGGCGCCCGTCCGAGACCGCAGGAGGCTGGGCTGGGCCTACCCTCTTGGTTTCATTTTTTCTACCCTCTTCAACCCCCAGCACCTTGACAGCTCCAGTGGCAGAGGAAGAGGTAGGGAGGCAGCTCCCTTTATTTTCATGATCACAGACATAAATTGTTCACTGTTTACAGGGCTGGAGTATTAGGTAACCAAAGGACTTTGTATCCTGAGCACCAAGGCTTGTGTGTTTAACCACCCGTGTACGCATCAGTAGACCCTGAGTTTGGTTGTTCTTGTGTTGAAGCCCGTCACTTAGCTTATAGACGTGGGTGTACCATGGAGAAACGTAAGGTGACTACAGATCCTGGGAGGGCCACAGCAGGCACAATGGACTCTTTTTTACAGCGGGCCGTAGGAGTGCTCGACAAGGAGATAGAGCTGGTGATCCGGCGTCTTTCTAGGTCCCCCATAAATGGTCCCCCACCCATGCCCGCAGGTATGCAAACTCCTGGGGATAGTACAGATGGATCATAACTCCGGGGTGCAAGAACCCGTCGGACGGAACAGTTGCTCAATTGGCCAGCAGTTACCCCTTACACCCACTATTGTGGTCAATAATTCTAGGGGGGACAATGTACCTTCAAGCCAGTGGCATGTGGTGGATACTCCCATCAATCACCCGGCTAAACCAATAGCTGCCGGATTTGCTACGCGAGGGAGACCGAGAGGTGTAGAGTTGGTTAGTCAAGCGTCGGGCACGAAAAGAAAGGGCCAAATGCCTGGGGGAAAGGCCAAAAGACCAAGAGCCGATTTGACATCCCAGAAGTCTCCAATCGATCAAGCACTGACAAAGGCAGATATGATGTGCTTATTAGAATCCTTCCAGGACTCTTTGAAAGCTATGATGGACTCCAAATTGGGTTCGCTATTTCAACGTTTGACCTTGATGGAAAAGGAACTTTCTGACCTCAAATGCTGTGTACCCCTAAGTGGTGAAGCCATTAACCTGGAACCAAGGCCATTAATGGCTCCCCCAGCAACGGATTGCCCTACCTTGGTAGCCCCACACTCAAACACTAGGGAGTATCCACCTTCCCCTTAAAGTCAACAAGGGGCCAGCACACTCCCGCTGGGTTTTGCCCTCCTCTTTGATCCACACAGTGTCAAATCCTGGCACAAACTTTGGCCCTGTTGAAGGGTTTTCTACTCAGGATGAACCCACTCCTGAGAGTAACATAGCTGGAGAGCCATCTCAGGGGGGAGGGGAGGGCTTTATGCAGAACCTGCCTGTTATACATCTGCCAGCAGAATCGATACCATATGTTGTGGTCGTGGGGAATGTGCCAACCCTCCCTCAGGGTGCCAAGGAGGATTACTCTCAACTGAAGAATAAAGTCTTATATTGGTTATCCTGTAATACTGCTCTAGGCATGAGGGTAGAGAAAAATATTAACATGGTGCGAAGGGTCCATTGGGTTGGCAGCTCTCATAAGTCCTGTAAGGGTGATTGTGTTATCATCAATTTCAATAGACCCCACATTGCGGAAAGGATTTTGGTTACAACTCCAAATAATGCCCTTCTTGGCCCCAAGTCGTCCATCACGGCTCTACCTCTCGTTTTTTTTACAAACCTGAGACATTTGGAATTACATGACTAATATTACCAGGGCTCCATTTAACAGGCAGACGCCATCATATCCACCTTTCAGGAACTCAAATTCAAATTTAACTCCTAATCCAAACCATATGTATCGGCCAGAACAAGGCGGAAAGCAGTCAGTTCTACCCCTTATGGAGTTAACAAACCATTTTGCACCCCTGGCTGCTATGGATGCTTGTGATTGACTTAGTGGGCCTGCTCTCATAGATTCATTGACACTTACTACCCAGCGGGAAACATCATGGCAAAGTAATGGGACCCCGGGTGAAATTGATCGTAATTTTATATCATGGAATATTGCCGGCTTAGCCAACAAGTTCTCTGACCCTTCGTGGATTGTATTTATTAAAGAGTTCAGTGTGATTTGCTTGCAGGAAACATGGCTGTCTGAAATTAGTTTACCACTGGAGGGTTTTAAGTCTTTTTTTGTTCTGGCTACCCCCTCACCTGCAGGAAGATCAAGAGGTGGCCTTGCAATTTACATTTCTCTGGCAGTAGAATGTAAGATATCGGTTCTGCCTATAGAGAGTCAGTGTATACAGTCCATGGTACTTTGCAAGGGGTCCCATAGATTGGATCTTATTAATTTTTATTATTCAATATCTTGTACCAAGGGTGCATGTAATATTACCATGTTGGGCTCCTTTTTAAGGCAATATCTTAATGTTGCTTTCCAAAATTTCATGATTGCCGGGGATTTTAATATCCACCCATGTGGTGACCCCAGGGTCTCTAGCCTGGCTGACCTGGGTTGCCCATGTGTGAGGGGAATTCCTTTTGAACACTCTCTACAAGGGGATACATTGAATGGTTTCCTTTAGGAATTTGACTTATTGTCCCTCATGTGTTCAACCGACCCCCGCAGTAAGGCCGCTGTTCCATCTTTTAATGGAAGGTATGGGGGCTCATTTATTGATTTTATACTGGTATCATCGCCTTTACTTGAATTATTCGCAGGATTCGTTATTCAAGCTAGTGCACACAGTGACCACAAGCCTTTGTGTGTTCATTTTCGTTGAACCCTACTTTCGCACAGGGGGGGGGGGGGGCTGGGCTGTGTGGGGTGGTGAGACCAACAGATGGTGGAAGACGGCTAAAATGGACCCAGATATCCCCAGATGCATTTTATGAGTCAATATCGGTCTCGTGTGCCAACGAGTTAGCCTTGTGTACCACCCCGTCCACGGCTCCGGGGGAAGTTATTAGCGCTTTTAAAACTATTTCCGTTAAAATAAGTGACTTTTTAAGTGCCCCGGCTCGGTGAACTGTTACTCAGATCCCCAGATGGTTCGATTCCCTTTGCTCCCGGGCAGCAAGAAAACTGCGGGAGGCCTTAAATAGGAGCCCAAGAGATTCTACATTAGTTAGATCCTGCCGAAGAGAGTATAAAATGGAACTGGCAAGACGTAAGTCTACTTTAAAGGAGGAAGCCTGGAGGGAGTTAATTGAGGCTAGCACGCTGAGGGACAGTTCCAGGTTCTGGAGCATAATTAATAGCCCCTTCTTAAATCACAAGGAAGGGAGTGCAGTGGGTGCCCACATTACTGAGGAGGAGTGGGTGCTCCATGAAGCCATGTTCCAGTGTCCCCCTCAGTTAAACTGCCCCTCTGGTCGTGAGGCAGGTATCCCTGATCTGGTTTTTAATATAGAAGAGGTCAAGGATGATATCGTCAGGTTGTCAAGCAATAAAACCCTGGGAAGTGATGGCATTCTGTCGGACCTCTTTAAATCAGATCCAACTTTTTGGGCGTGGGTTCTTACGGCAGTCATGAATGCAGCAGCAAAATCTTACTGTCCCGAGTCGTGGGCTACTTACACTATAGTGCCTGTTTTTAAAAAAGGCAATCAAGACAGCACTCACTGCTATAGACCGATTTCTTTGCTGGACTCGGTGGTTAAGGTGGTGGGTCGGATACTTCTAGATAGGCTGATTAGCTGGGCAGAGGAACATGCTATTCTATCGGACGTCCAGTATGGATTCCGCCCAGGGCGGTCCACCGTGGCCCAGTGCCTTAACCTATCCATGATTCTCAATAAATATACGGTTGCCCGCCCTGACACTATTTATTTAGCCTTCACGGATCTGTCTTCCGCGTTTGATCGCGTGAACAGGGCTAAACTTTGGCAGACCATGCTGGCTATTGGGGTAGATGGCAACATTGTCCCTTTTTTGGAAAACCTCCACCAAGCAATCCAAGTAGAATTATATACAAACCTTGAATCTGTAACTAAAAAGGATCTGGGGTGGACAAGGGAGTCCTTCTGCAGTCTAAGGAAATTAGAGAGGGACGAGCTGGAATTGAGGAAACCTTGTGTTTGAAGATTTTTAATATTGAAAACAACACTATTGACTGAGCTATATCTCCTGGGATTTTTTAGCACTTACGAACGCTTTTTACTGACCAGGTTTCGCCTGGATCTCTTTCACCTCTTGTTGGCTTAGCCACGGGGAGCAGTAGAGGACAGATTCTAGCATCCTGTGGCTGCGACGGTGAGTCTCCACAGGACTTGCTTCATTTTCTATTGTTTTGTAAGTATTATGCGATCCCCCGGAAAGTTTTTATTATCCCTATTCTAAGGAGGTTGGAATTTAAGCAGGTGCGTCCAGCTCTTATCTATTTACAACTGTTGTATGGAGATTCTATTCTATTTGTCCCTAATTTCCTAACATCTGCAGGGAAGCTTAGAGCCTGCCTTGATTAAATGTCAGTAGCTGTTAGGGTTTGTTCTCATTCTAGTCACCCTGATGATACATATAGATCAAATAAGGCCTCAGGACTCATCCTTCTAATGGTTTACTTTTACTTTTATGTTCAAGGGAAAATGCATTTTATATCATATTTTGGCTATGTACTATAAGAGATTTTTAGGGAGTCTGGTCCATCATGTGATGAATTGTGTAATTGTTTTATGAACTTTTTTAATATCATGCGTTGTTTTTTAAATATCAGAGTACTTTTATGGTTTTATATGTGAAAACCGAATAAAGTTGGTTTGATTGATTGATTGATTGAGTATGTGAGTGAGTGCATGAGTGTCTCAGTGTGTGTTACTGAGTGTGTGTCGCAATAGGTGTGTGAGTGGGTATGCCAGTGTCTGAGTGGGTCTGGGAGTACCTGCATGAGTGTCTCATTGGGGATGTGAATGGATGTGTGAGTGTCTTTGTGGAGCTATGACCGGCACTGTGAATGCTGCTATACATCTGTGAGTTGGTGTGTGAGTAGGTGTGTGTATCTGTGAGTGGTTGTGTCTGTGCCTGGGCATATGTGTGAGTGAGTGCTTGACTACTACTATGGGTCTGTGGGTGGGTGTGTAGGTGTTACTATGGGTCTGGGAGCATGTATGTTTGAGTGGTTGAATATTTTTGGGGACATTTGCATATTTAGGATATTTAAAATGGAGAACTATGCACTCTGATCTTCCAAGAGCACATCAATAAAGAAACCACTCATTGCAGTCATCCAAGTTGAGATTGTATTCCAGTAGATTAACAATGCAATCACTTCTATTAAAGTTTGCAGATCATTTTTCAATGTTGAAAAGTAGAGGAAATATAGTTGGTTTGCATTCATCAAACCCAAGAACATCTCTATTCTTTTAAACATAAAGCGCCATGCTTTATGGCATACATACAGCATAAGAAGTAAAAGAGCTATTACATGCCAAGTGAAGCATGCAGTGAGAGTGCACAGACAGGGTCTTCACTAATAGGTATCACCCATGTTTGCTGGACTATTTCTCGGCATGGTTGAGAAGGTTGTGTCAGTGGTTGCCTACATACCTGACTGAGTGTGGCAGTACACCTGTCGCAATGCCATGACATGTTTAAGTAAATGTGCTGGTACGTGACTGTCTGTTTTAGTAATTCTTTGGCTCTCTAAATGTGTATTTAAGTTTCTGAACAAATACCTCACTGCCTGTGTTAGGGAATAGAGGGCTATGCATGTGTGATTGCAATACCTTTGAGTCTGCTGCATACAAAATTAGTTTCTGAGTAAGTGAGTGAATGTATAGGTGCTTCTGTAGCTGTCTGACTAGATGACAGAGAGAGAGAGAGACTCTATACTTTTTTGAAATTGTATGACAGTTACTTTAGGGGTGGCATACTCTATGTAGTACTTGGCAAAGGGGCCTGCAACTGCACAAGTAACTAATTGAACACAAAATAACTTTTTTTTATTTTTAGTGTTTTCTATAGCGCGAGCAAGACCCTGAACAGGGTATCAGACCGCTTCACAGTACAGAGCAAAGAATTCTAAACAGTTTTAGTACAGTCCTACAGAAAGATAACTGGCATAAATGATGGGTGGAAAAAGGTACATTCGATAAAAACATACTGAGTAAAAATAGGTTGTTAAGTTCAGTGCATTAGGACAAGTTCAGGTACAAACAAATCATATTTAGAGAGGCTGTCCTCAACAAGGTATCATAGGGACAACTTTAGTAGAGTGGATACGTTCATAGTAGGCAAAAATGTTATCAAAAGTAGAGCTCCTCTGATAAGACATGTCTTATCTTTTAAACACAAAGTACCATACTTTATAGCATACCTACAGCGTATCTCAGAGTGACGCGTGTACTAAAACATGGGTTGGAGGCTTGTGAAACAGCTTTTATATGCCAACTAAAACTGCCAATCAGAGTGCACAGACAGGATCAGAAGTAGTAGGATTGATCCATGTTTAAGCACTGCATGTTTAACTATGCCTATGACTCTCATACTACACATAAGACTAAGGGGTCGATTCCGATTCGGGCCGGAAATCTCTCCGACCGAGCCGGACCCGGAGAGATTTCCGACCGAATCGGACCCGTGCAGTCCGACCGAACGAGTCCGATGCATTCGTATGCCACCGGACACGAGTCGGTCGGACTCCCATTGAACTCAATGGGAGCCGGTCGTACAACGCGTACGCGGGCTCCCATTGCCTCAATGGGTGCGAGGCGGACAAGGGCGCCCCTACAGCGAGTACGCCGCGAAGCGCTCGCGGCGTACACGCACAGGTAGGGGGACCCATGGGTCCCCCTGTGTGCGCCTCGCACGGGTACGCGTAGACAGGGGTCCGACACGGACCCCCAAAGTACGGCTCCGACAGCGAGTTCGAGTCGGACGGCGCGAGTCAGTCGGAGCGGTCGAGGTGCGCATCGTACTTACCCGGCCGGAAAACGTCTCCATTGCGCGGTGCGAATCGGGTCCGAGCGAGTCGGTCGGAGCGGTACGATCCGGGTACGAGTCGGTCGGAGCGGTCGGGTCGCCCGGACGAGTCGGTCGGCGACTCGCATCGTACTCGCTCGGCCGGACCCGCGTACGATCCGGTCGGGAAAAGGGCTCCGAATCGGATCCGGTAAAGCCGAATCCTATTCGGAGCCCTACCGGCCGAGATCGGAATCGGCCCCTCAGTATTAGTTTAAAGAGCATGTCTTTCCAACTAAGCACATACAAACCTGTCCTATAATCTACCAATACATACCCTAAAGGATATCGAAGACACAGCTGGCAAGTTTCACAGATTCTTGTGTGATCTATAGCTACAGTGCATGATTTTTCCTTTCAATTCTTAGTCTTGTACTCCTCTTTTAAAAAACAATAAACAGGACTACAAATCACAGCATTCATAGAAAAACATTATTTATGAACAGCACATCATATATAGACATTAAATGTTTCAACATCTTCTAATACATTGTAAAGTATAGGTTTTTACCCTTAACATAAATGTTTTTTCTAACAATTAGAACATGCAGTAAAATAGCAGATATACAATATACAATTCCAGGGCAACACATTGTGAAGGAGGTTCTCACACACCTAGTCTGCACATCAGACAAACTGCTACATACTCATAAAGTTCCTTACTCACCTTTTAATAAATATACAAAACCACTCACACTACCACTCATAGATCGTCTCATACAGTTTGAATATTTTTTCAGAAATATTTTATACTGCCTTTTAACATTCTCACACACACACATATACCTTATCAATCATTTTCCCCCTCAAATTAAATGTCATTCACATACCTGAAAACAGAGTTAGTTTATCAAATATTTTTTTCCTCTTATCAGATTGATACAATCATTTTAGGAAATGTAAAAACTAAGCTTAAGAATGGGACACCACTCTCATACAAAGCAACCATTAATGTCAACCTTTTCAACTTTGCACCCTCTGATAACACGGAAGGCAGCAAATAAAAACATATCTTTCATTGTAACTCCTCTTCCGAATGGTTACTATATCTTAACCCTTTCATACACTTTTTATAAAGAAGCCCAATATGGTAGGGTATTTGGGCACATTTGTGACTTATTTGTGATCGTCACCAAGAATTCGCGAAAAAACAGGAGTCCAAAAACATATTTGGCTTGGTACTTTCATGACTTCAAAAGTACAGTACACTTTATTCGCAATCCCTCACTAGGAAATGTAATCCTTGCTGAACAGCAATAACTCTAAAGACCTCTAATTTTCTTAAAACAGACAACTCTCTCTTTAATACCCTCCCCCCAATACACTCTTGGCACAGTCTCCATAGCAGCCAACTGGAACAAGTAGGTCAGAAGTTCGCAGTACATTGTAGAATGGCTATACTATTTGCAAAGTGAGCTGCAGCAGGTGCAGTTTACAGTACAGAATTAAAAACATATCCAAGTCTGCATTACACTTTTTAGGTCTCGCCTAGGCAGCAATTGTGCTGTCTCTTCGAGGCATGCTGTATTCAGGATATGAGCAAAAGGAACAAATGATGGACGGAATGCTGAAAAATGCAAACATTCACCCCCAGTCACAAAGATCTGGGTCTAATTCATGTTCTTTTACTCACCACGCCATCCCAGTTTGGACCCAGCCATATGCAAATCAGTCTTGACCCTGTGCCTCATGGGAACAGTCCAGCCCAAAGTGCCAAGCCAGGTCTTCCCTGGACCAGAAACAAGCATCTTGGGACCGGTTTCGGGGCATCGCCCCTCATCAGCCACGCTAGCTTGAATCCAGTGGCCCAGTGAGTACGGGACCCACGTCTGGGCATACCCTTCCCACATAGGGCGATAAAAGCAAAAGGAACAAATGATGGACGGAATGCTGAACAATGCAAACATATACCCCCAGTCACAAAGATCTGGGTTTAATCCATTGCTCTTTTACTCACCACGCCACCCCAGTTTGGACCCAGCCATATGCAAATCAGTCTTGACCCTGTGCCTCATGGGAACAGTCCAGCCCAAACTGCCAAGCCAGGTCCTCCCTGGACCAGAAACAAGCATCTTGGGACCAGTTTCGGGGCATCTCCCCATATCAGCCAGGCTAGCTTGAATCCAGTGGCGCAGTGAGTACGGGACCCATGTCTGGGCATACCCTTCCCACTTAGGGCGACAAAAGCAAAAGGAACAAATGATGGTTGGAATGCTGAACAATGCAAACATTCACCCCCAGTCACAAAGATCTGGGTTTGATCCATCATTCCTTTGCTCACCACACCACCCCAGTTTGGACCCAGCCATATGCAAATCAGTCTTGACGCTGTGCCTCATGGGAACAGTCCAGCCGAACTGCCAAGCCAGGTCCAGCCTGGACCGGAAACAAGCCTCCTGGGACTGGTTTTGGGGCATCACCCCTCATCAGCCAGGCTAGCTTGAATCCAGTGGCGCAGTGAGCATGGGACCCACGTCTGGGCATACCCTCCCCACTTAGGGCGACAAAACCAAAAGGAACAAATGATGGATGGAATGCTGAACAATGCAAACATTCACCCCCAGTCACAAAGATCTGGGTTTAATCCATCGTTCATTTGCTCACCATGCCACCCCAGTTTGGACCTAGCCATATGCAAATCAGTCTTGACCCTGTGCCTCATGGGATCAGTCCAGCCCGAACTGGCAAGCCAGGTCCTCCCTGGACCAGAAACAAGCATCTTTGGACCAGTTTCAGGCATCACCCCATATCAGCCAGGTTAGCTTGAATCCAATGACGCAGTGAGTACGGGACCCATGTCTGGGCATACCCTTCCCACTTAAGGCGACAAAAGCAAAAGGAACAAATGATGGACGGAATGCTGAACAATGCAAACATTCAGCTATGTTGGCTGATGAGGGGTGAAGTACTGAAACTGGTACTAGGATGCTTGTTTCTAGTCCAGGGAGGACCTGGCCTGGCGGTTCGGGCTGGAATGTTCCCACTGGGCACAGGGTCAAGACTGATTTGCATATGGCTGGGTCAAACTGGAATGGCATGGGGAGCTAAAAAGTTTGGATTTAGGCCCAGAGCTCTGTACTGGGGTGAATGTATGATATTGTTCTGCATTCTGTCCATCAATTGTTCTTTTTGTATTCAGGATATTGGTATGAAGCTGGGCCACTTTACACCCATCTTTTTAATTGGCTCCTGTCACTGTCATTTGTAAATTGTCGGCTTTTCATTGGTCAATAGGCTTAGTAGTCCCTCCGTAGTACCGCCTTTTCTCTTCTTGTAACTTCCCATGAGGACACCCCCTGTTACACATGTTGTTACTCTGTATGTTTTAATTACAGCCATGGAGCACTATTTTCTTAAACTGCTTTCAGGCAGGACACGCTCTTTCGCAACTCTTTTAAAAAAATGTATTTAACCAGCGTGGCACACCTCAGCTGGATGAATGGCCACAGCGCTTTTTTGTTTGTTTGTTGCAATCCCCGAACGCGGCAGCATGCCTTTTTTTGTTTAAATGAGTGGAGCAGGGCAGGAGATTAGGGGATTTGCCATTGCCAAGAGGTTTACTTTTTTACCTTTTAATTTAAAATACGCTTCACAGTTAACCTCCTTGTGTCTCTCCCAACCCCCACACCCCTCCCACAAAACTTGCGCCGACCCCTCCCCAATCCCGAGTGAACGCGTCTAGCAGCTTTGTGGCACCAACTTGTTTTCACAGCAGTCCACGTCAACACAACACGATGCGCTTAAACTTTAAATATGGCACACCGTCCACTTCATCTTCTGTATGTCACTGCAGTACGCAGCACTTCATCTTTACATCTAGTGGCAGGCAGCCCCCGCTGGATTTATTTTCACTGGGCGAAGTCTCCACCCGAGGGGCTGCGGCCACGTCTCTCCAATACCCTCTCTCCTGGTGTGTGCATGGAATACCGGTCGAAATGACGCTGCTCGCTACAGGGCACTCCATTTGATTGCAACAAGTTCCACTCAGGAAAGTGGGCCACCATCGCTACACAGGGGCCCATGTGAAATGTATCAAGGGCTCTGAGCAATTGCTACTGCCTTCAATGTAACATGCATTTTTTCACATAGTGCAAGCGAGGCAGTGGGAAATGCAAGTCTATTTAAAGAAAGAAAAAGCACTCCCGGTGTTACTCTTTTGTAATATGTGATGTAGTCAAAGAAAAAAACTGCAGAGTGTGTCAAGTAGCAGGGAGCTCCTGTTTTAATGAGAGCAGCACGGGCTGCTCCTTGGCAAAAGGTTTCTACAAGCCAGTGTAAGTCGTACAACTTTGTTTCATCCTTCTGCCCTAAATAGCAGCAGCAGGATTGGCAATAAATAACCATATGTGACAGAAGAACTGGATTGGCTCCAGTGTCCATTAGGTCACTTTTCAGAGGTGCCAGGTAAATGTGAAAAGCTCAAACGTTTTATTAGCGGCCAACCACAGTGTATTGATGCACGTATGTATTTGTGTATGTATATATACACATACAGACAAACATACGTGTATCCCATGGAAAGGCTGCAACGCCCTGGCCTCTACGTTCCTCTAGCCAGCCCTGTGTTTTCCTCCAATGAGCTTGAGGTGCTTCATGTCTTTAGGGTGCTGGTCGTCAAAGAAGCCTAGCAGTGCGAGCAGTTGGCCCCCCAATGTGAACTCCCACCCAGAGTGAGAGTGGATGATGTATGTTTGTTGTGAGCATGTGTTTCACAAGGAAGGGTGAAGAGTGAGGGTTTTCATTGTTAGGGTGCCTTTTCATGGTGTCTTCCTGCATATTACTTCTCTGTTCTATTGTGAATGACATAAACTGAATAAATCTCCTTTGGTATAGTCTCCCTAAACTGGTGTTACTCTGTGGGTGGGAAGGCCTGCTGTTTCGTGTATCATTCAGCTAAAGCTCACAAAGTTCCCAAGTTGCACACCTCGCCACAGTGCCTTATTTTGGATTGTCTCTTGCCTGCAATCCAAATCTACATCTTGACCAGTTCTTATTTATCTAATTTGTGATTTCTTGCTTTAGAAGCCCCTGACAACATAACATAAAGGGAGGGTGCACATCTCCAGGTCAGGAGAAAACTCAAATATTTAGAACCCAAGCATTTACAATGCAATAGGTCTTGCATTACTGAAAATTTGAGCTACTGGTGTTGCATTATTATTTGCAATGCCAATAGCTTAAACTTTCAGTAATCCGAAATCTATGGCATTGCATTATTATTTGCAACGCCAGTATCTCAAACCTTCAGTAATGCCAGACCTATTGCATTGCAAATGCTTGTTTAATTTTCCTTCAGCCAATCATAGATCTAGTTACTTATATTTTCAAGACACTACCTAATTTTATTCACCTCCATATTCACAGCATCCAATCAAATATATATTTTTTAAACCAGGGTCACATTTTCATTTTAACTGCCTCTCTTTTTGAAAACTGCCTCATTCAGCTCCAGCCATCTCCTGTTTGCTACTGCTGCTTACTTGAAAATGGTTATAGTGTGGATTGTAAGCCACAGCTATGTCTTTTGGGTTAGAGAGGCTACTAGAAAAAGTGGTATTGACAGGGACTTGGGTTTGGCTAATGTGATCATTACTTGGATTGGCCAGAGAAGGTTGAAGTGGCATCACCTGCTGCATTTGGTTGAAAGCATTGTGGATTCCCAACCCCCTGACCTCATGATTGTACACTGTGGTGTCAATGGCCTAGGCACACCTACTGGGGTAGGACTGGAAATCCGAATGAAGGATACCTTTACACAACTAATGGTACTTTTCCCTCAGACTGCCTTGGTATTCTCCAACATTTGCCAAAGGCAGAAAAAAAAAGTGGTCTAATCAATTCTCTCCACAGATTGACAAATCCAGTACAGGTTAATAAAACTGTTTCTGCTTTCCTCAGAGACCATAACATGTGCTCTATCTACAACAACAACCTACTTTTTGACATGCATGGAATCTATAGAAGTGATGGAGTACACTTCACAGTAGAAGGCAAAAGAGTGCTTCTCAGCAGCCTGAAACTCTGCATCTGGTCTTATGTGTAGCTGTCACATACACACAATGAACACCAAGGCTCTTCTTAGAGCCACCCTAGTGCCCCAAATATTGTTTATTTTCTTTAAAGTTACTTTTTTCCCAATTCTTTTAAAATATTTGTGACAACGTCGTGACATTCGTGAATATGTTGCAAATACACAAAACAAAAGCAGACATTCAATAGCCACCAGCACATTCAAAATCCATAACTATAATTAAGTAAGTCTGTGCATCACACTAGGTATATCACTATCTAAAGACCTCCATAAACATTTGTATCACTCTCTGAGAGATCTGAGAGTGTGTGCATCAGAGTTTGAGTGGGTCTGCCAGTGGCTGCATAACTGTCTCAGAAGCTTTGCCAGAGGGTATGTGAGAGTTTGACTAGGTCTATGAGAATATGTATCAGTTTCTGAGTGCATCTGTGAGTGAGTGCATGAGTCTTTAAGTGGATTTCTGAGTGGATGCACGAGTGTCTGAATGGGTCTGTGACTGGTTGCACTAGTTTCTGAGTAGATCTGTGAGTGATATCATAAGACTGTGAGTGGTTCTGTGATTGGGTGCATAACTGACTGAGTGGGTATTTGACTGGATGTGTGAGTTTTTCAGTGGGTCTGTGACTGGGCATGAGTATCTGAATAGGGATATGAGTTGGTGCATGACTGTGCGAGTAGGTCTGTAAGTGGGTGCATGAGTCCCTGAGTGGGTCTGTGAGTGGGTGATTGAGCCACTCAACAGGTCTGTGAGTGGGTGCATGAGTCTCTGTGAGTATGTACATGAGTCTCTGAGTGGGTCTGTGAATGGGTGCATAACCCTCTGAGTGGGTGAGTGAGTGGCTGCATGAGTTTCTGAGTGGGTCTGTGAGTGGGTGCATAAGCCTCTCAGTAGGTGAGAATGTGGGTGCATAAGTCTCTCAATAGGTCTGTGAGTGGGTGTGTGAGTCTCTGAGTGGTGCTGTGAGTGGGTGCATGCATGTCTGAGTGGGCATGTGAGTGGGTGCTTGAGCCTCTGAGTGGGCCTGTGAGTGGGTGCATGACTTTCTGATTGGGTCTGTGAGTGGGTGCATGAGTCTCTGAGTGGGTCTGTGAGTGTATGGATGAGTGTCTGAGTGGATCTGTGAGTAGGTACATGAGTGTGCCTGTGAGTGGTGGCATGAACATCTGAGTGGATCTGTGAGTGGGTGTGTGAGTGTCTGAATAGGTCTGTGAGTGCATACATGAGAATATGAGTAGGTCTGTGAGTGGGTACATATGTCTCTGAGTGGGTCTGTGAGTTTGTGTGTGAGTCTCTGAGTGGGTCTGTTTGTGGGTGCATGAGTCTATGAGTGGGTGCATGAGTCTGAGTGGGTCTGTGAGTGGGAGTCTCTGAGTGGGTGTGTGAGTGGGTGCATGAGTCTCTGAGTAGGTCTGCGAGTGGGTGCATGAGTGGGTCTGTGAGTAGGTACATAAGTTTGTGCATATACCTCTGAGTGGGTGAGTGGGTGCATGAGTGTCTGAGTAGATCTGTGAGTGGGTGCATGAGCTTCTGAGTGGGTGAGAGAGTGGTTGCATAAGTATTTGAATGTGTCTGTGAGTGGGTGCATGAGTCTGTGAGTGGGTGCATGAGTCTATGAATGTGTCTGTGAGTGGGTGCATGAGTGTCTGAGTGGGTCTGTGAGTGGGTGCATGCATCTTTGAGTGGGCCTATGAGTGTGTGCATGAGCGTTTGAGTAGATCTGTGAGTGGGAGTGGGAGTCTGTGAAGGGGTCTGTGAGTTTCTGAGTGGGTCCGTGAGTGGGTGCATGAGTCTCTGAGTAAGTCTGTGAGTGGCTGTGAGTCTCTTACTTGGTATGTGAGTAGATGCATGAGTGTCTTAGGGGTCTGTAAGTGGGTGCATGAGTCTCTAACTAGCTCTGTGAGTGGGTGTGTGAGTCTCTGAGTGGATCTGTGAGTTTCTGAGTGGGTCTGTGAGTGGGTGCAGTAGTCTCTGCGTGGGTCTGTGAGGGGGTGCATAAGCCTCTGAATGTGTGAGTGAGTAGATCATGATTGTTTCAGTGGGTCTGTGAGTGGATGCATAAATGCTTGAGTGGGTCTATGAATGGATGCATGAGTCTCTGAGTGGATCTGTGAGTGGGTGCATAAGCCTCTGAGTGTGTGAGTGACTGAGTGGGTGCATGAAGCCGGGTCTGGTGGCTTGTGGACTAATGCATCCACTGCAGAGGCCTGTGTTCGAACTCATGGTTGCAGGTTCAAATCCTGGCAGGTCCACCCAGCCTCTCATCCTTTCTGAGGTTGATAAAAGGAGTACCATTGAGTTGGGTAACAATAAACATCTGTTATTCAGCACCAAGATGCCCCGTTAGGGGTGAACGTGTGCTTTACAAATACACATGTTATGTTATAAGTGTCTGAGTGGGTCTGTGAGTGGATATATCATACTCTG
The DNA here is from genome assembly GCA_963921515.1 of Calotriton arnoldi. NCBI lineage: Eukaryota > Metazoa > Chordata > Amphibia > Caudata > Salamandridae > Calotriton > Calotriton arnoldi. Next base: position 313,319 of record CAWUFW010008628.1, on the reverse strand, counting down.
AGTGGGTGCATTAGCATGACTGGGTTAGTGAGTGGGTACATGACTGTCTGAGTGGGTCTGTGAGTGGGTTCATGAGTGTCTGTGAGGGTCTGTAAGTGGGTGTGTGAGATTCTGAGTGGGTCTTTAATTGGGTGCGTGGGTCTCTGAGTGGGTGTGTGAGTGGGTGCATGAGTGTCTCAGTGGGTCTGTGATTGGGTAGAAAGATCTCAGAGTGTGTATGTTAGGTTAGGTGAATAAACATTTTTTTAAACATTTTTTCAGTTCATCACAATGTATATTCACAAAGTCATTGCGACATTACACGGGTGCACGCTGACGATTGGGGTGAATTCACGAATATCGCGAATGTGAAAAAAACATTTTTTTTATCATACTATACTCATAAGGGGTTCCTCAAACACTCCTATATTCCTGTCCTGGGGTCAGGGCACATGTAACCTGACCCCTTATGCCACTTTCAGCCCTTTGGTTTCAGCCCCAGGGACTGTTGCAATGAGATAAAATGGTGGGCGCAACTCTTTGCTCAAGTAGCGGCCAGCCAATCATGACATTCTTCTTGGCACGTGCAATCGCAATTAATCACAAAATCTTGGCGAATTAGAAGCAGTCACAGATATCCTAATTTGGATTTCCTTAAAATACTCAACAACTACTAAACAGATTTACACCAGATTACTGAAAGCATGATCTGGGAACCAAAATCTACTTTCCTGACAAATTTGGTGTAATTCCATCTATCAGTTCAGGTTGTAGTCGTGTTCAAAGCTCCTATTGTATTTAACATTGGAAATGCACTTTTTTTGGATTCCGTTTTTCTCTGCCACCACTTGACGGATCACCCCAAAACTTTGTATGCGCAATAACAATCACCAGCGCACTTTTTTTTTAGAATTTTTGTGAAGATTCGTCAACCAGCGCCAAAGTTATAGGCAAATCAAAAAACGCTTTTCTTATGGAAACATGGTCCTAACTATAACTACCTACTGACGACCGTCAGTGGGTAATATATATATTGTTGTTTAAATACTTCAATCCCCACAAGTCTATTATTTTAGAAGATAGAGCATTAGACATGGTGACTGCCTTAGTATACCTAGGGATTAAGCTAACTAGTTGAATGTCTTGGGCTCCCCAAGTTGAGGGTAGCAGCTTGAACCTTATGCAGCACTCCGTAGCTATTTTAAGACTGTTTAGGGCCTCTCGTGTCATGAGCATATCTCCCGCTCTAAAGGTATATAGAGCTAAAGATGAGGGTAGTAGTTTTTTATGGGGAAAAATTATGGGGCAACACCAATCTAAACACACTTGGGGTGGCCGAGAATACGCTCATCAGATCCTTGAATGATCTCCCAAACATACTCCTCTAAATCCTCTAAGACAAGATCTGGGCTTGGAGCCTGTGATGTCTAAGGCCCAAATTAGGCCACTTCTTTTTTGGTGCAGGTTCAAGTATTCACCAGATCTGGAAGGATATTATACCTCCTTTTTGGATGTAGTCTCCAATGACACATTTGATAAAATCAAATGGCATTTCAATGTCAAGAGTATGTTATTTCAGATTGGTCTTGGTGATATTTGGTCTTCTATTCCCACTATAAAGTATCTTCCAAAGTCTGCACTCAAGAAGGCTTTTTGGGATTTCAAACACACTGAAGAGTTTAGGAATGTGTCAGAGGGATCTCTTGTAGGTGATTTTTTGAATTTTAAGTGCAATGTGAGCTTTGAGTCTTTTCTAGAGTATGTATCATTGCCAATGACTAGGAAGATCTATCTGAAGTTTAATATGGCACCTTACCACTACAGACGCTTCAAGTGAAATGGAACCCACATAGCTGCTTGAGTACCATATGTGATACCAAAGGGGATGATGGACGGAGCGCTTGAGCAAATGAAACACTCACCCCCCAGTCAAGTGATCTGGGTTTAATCCATCATCATTCTTTAGCTCACTCCACCACCCCAGTTCAGACATGGCCATATGCAAATCAGTCTGACCCTGTGCCTCATGGGAACAGTCCAGCCCGAACTGCCAAGCCATGTCTTCCCTGCACCGGAAACAAGCATCCTGGGACGGTTTCTGGCTATTCAGCCGTCATCAGCCAGGCTAGCTTGAATCCAGTGGCAAAGTGAGCAAGGGACCCACGTCTGGGCATACCCTGCCAACTTAGGGCGAACAAAGCGATACCAAAGGGGATGATGGAAGGAGCGCTTGAGCAAATCAAACACTCACCCCCAGTCAAGTGATCTGGGTTTAATCCATCATCATTCTTTAGCTCACTCCACCACCCCAGTTCAGACATGGCCATATGCAAATCAGTCTGACCCTGTGCCTCATGGGAACAGTCCAGCCCGAACTGCCAAGCCATGTCTTCCCTGGACCGGAAACAAGCATCCTGGGACCGGTTTCTGGCTATTCAGCCGTCATCAGCCAGGCTAGCTTGAATCCAGTGGCAAAGTGAGCAAGGGACCCACGTCTGGGCATACCCTGCCAACTTAGGGCGAACAAAGCGATACCAAAGGGGATGATGGACGGAGCGCTTGAGCAAATCAAACACTCACCCCCAGTCAAGTGATCTGGGTTTAATCCATCATCATTCTTTAGCTCACTCCACCACCCCAGTTCAGACATGGCCATATGCAAATCAGTCTGACCCTGTGCCTCATGGGAACAGTCCAGCCCGAACTGCCAAGCCATGTCTTCCCTGGACCGGAAACAAGCATCCTGGGACCGGTTTCTGGCTATTCAGCCGTCATCAGCCAGGCTAGCTTGAATCCAGTGGCAAAGTGAGCAAGGGACCCACGTCTGGGCATACCCTGCCAAGTTAGGGCGAACAAAGCGATACCAAAGGGGATGATGGACGGAGCGCTTGAGCAAATCAAACACTCACCCCCAGGCAAGTGATCTGGGTTTAATCCATCATCATTCTTTAGCTCACTCCACCACCCCAGTTCAGACATGGCCATATGCAAATCAGTCTGACCCTGTGCCTCATGGGAACAGTCCAGCCCGAACTGCCAAGCCATGTCTTCCCTGGACCGGAAACAAGCATCCTGGGACCGGTTTCTGGCTATTCAGCCGTCATCAGCCAGGCTAGCTTGAATCCAGTGGCAAAGTGAGCAAGGGACCCACGTCTGGGCATACCCTGCCAACTTAGGGCGAACAAAGCGATACCAAAGGGGATGATGGACGGAGCGCTTGAGCAAATCAAACACTCACCCCCAGTCAAGTGATCTGGGTTTAATCCATCACCATTCTTTAGCTCACTCCACCACCCCAGTTCAGACATGGCCATATGCAAATCAGTCTGACCCTGTGCCTCATGGGAACAGTCCAGCCCGAACTGCCAAGCCATGTCTTCCCTGGACCGGAAACAAGCATCCTGGGACCGGTTTCTGGCTATTCAGCCGTCATCAGCCAGGCTAGCTTGAATCCAGTGGCAAAGTGAGCAAGGGACCCACGTCTGGGCATACCCTGCCAACTTAGGGCGAACAAAGCGATACCAAAGGGGATGATGGACGGAGCGCTTGAGCAAATCAAACACTCACCCCCAGTCAAGTGATCTGGGTTTAATCCATCATCATTCTTTAGCTCACTCCACCACCCCAGTTCAGACATGGCCATATGCAAATCAGTCTGACCCTGTGCCTCATGGGAACAGTCCAGCCCGAACTGCCAAGCCATGTCTTCCCTGGACCGGAAACAAGCATCCTGGGACCGGTTTCTGGCTATTCAGCTATCATCAGCCAGGCTAGCTTGAATCCAGTGGCAAAGTGAGCAAGGGACCCACGTCTGGGCATACCCTGCCAAATTAGGGCGAACAAAGCGATACCAAAGGGGATGATGGACGGAGCGCTTGAGCAAATGAAACACTCACCCCCAGTCAAGTGATCTGGGTTTAATCCATCATCATTCTTTAGCTCACTCCACCACCCCAGTTCAGACATGGCCATATGCAAATCAGTCTGACCCTGTGCCTCATGGGAACAGTCCAGCCCGAACTGCCAAGCCATGTCTTCCCTGGACCGGAAACAAGCATCCTGGGACCGGTTTCTGGCTATTCAGCCGTCATCAGCCAGGCTAGCTTGAATCCAGTGGCAAAGTGAGCAAGGGACCCACGTCTGGGCATACCCGGCCAACTTAGGGCGAACAAAGCGATACCAAAGGGGATGATGGACGGAGCGCTTGAGCAAATCAAACACTCACCCCCAGTCAAGTGATCTGGGTTTAATCCATCATCATTCTTTAGCTCACTCCACCACCCCAGTTCAGACATGGCCATATGCAAATCAGTCTGACCCTGTGCCTCATGGGAACAGTCCAGCCCGAACTGCCAAGCCATGTCTTCCCTGGACCGGAAACAAGCATCCTGGGACCGGTTTCTGGCTATTCAGCCATCATCAGCCAGGCTAGCTTGAATCCAGTGGCAAAGTGAGCAAGGGACCCACGTCTGGGCATACCCTGCCAACTTAGGGCGAACAAAGCAATACCAAAGGGGATGATGGACGGAGCGCTTGAGCAAATCAAACACTCACCCCCAGTCAAGTGATCTGGGTTTAATCCATCATCATTCTTTAGCTCACTCCACCACCCCAGTTCAGACATGGCCATATGCAAATCAGTCTGACCCTGTGCCTCATGGGAACAGTCCAGCCCGAACTGCCAAGCCATGTCTTCCCTGGACCGGAAACAAGCATCCTGGGACCGGTTTCTGGCTATTCAGCCGTCATCAGCCAGGCTAGCTTGAATCCAGTGGCAAAGTGAGCAAGGGACCCACGTCTGGGCATACCCTGCCAACTTAGGGCGAACAAAGCGATACCAAAGGGGATGATGGACGGAGCGCTTGAGCAAATCAAACACTCACCCCCAGTCAAGTGATCTGGGTTTAATCCATCATCATTCTTTAGCTCACTCCACCACCCCAGTTCAGACATGGCCATATGCAAATCAGTCTGACCCTGTGCCTCATGGGAACATTCCAGCCCGAACTGCCAAGCCATGTCTTCCCTGGACCGGAAACAAGCATCCTGGGACCGGTTTCTGGCTATTCAGCCGTCATCAGCCAGGCTAGCTTGAATCCAGTGGCAAAGTGAGCAAGGGACCCACGTCTGGGCATACCCTGCCAACTTAGGGCGAACAAAGCAATACCAAAGGGGATGATGAACGGAGCGCTTGAGCAAATCAAACACTCACCCCCAGTCAGGTGATCTGGGTTTAATCCATCATCATTCTTTAGCTCACTCCACCACCCCAGTTCAGACATGGCCATATGCAAATCAGTGTGACCCTGTGCCTCATGGGAACGGTCCAGCCCGAACTGCCAAGCCATGTCTTCCCTGGGCCGGAAACAAGCATCCTGGGACCAGTTTCTGGCTATTCAGCCGTCATCAGCCAGGCTAGCTTGAATCCAGTGGCAAAGTGAGCAAGGGACCCACGTCTGGGCATACCCTGCCAAATTAGGGCGAACAAAACGATACCAAAGGGGATGATGGACCGAGCGATTGAGCAAATCAAACACTCACCCCCAGTCAAGTGATCTGGGTTTAATCCATCATCATTCTTTAGCTCACTCCACCACCCCAGTTCAGACATGGCCATATGCAAATCAGTCTGACCCTGTGCCTCATGGGAACAGTCCAGCCCGAACTGCCAAGCCATGTCTTCCCTGGACCGGAAACAAGCATCCTGGGACCGGTTTCTGGCTATTCAGCCGTCATCAGCCAGGCTAGCTTGAATCCAGTGGCAAAGTGAGCAAGGGACCCACGTCTGGGCATACCCTGCCAACTTAGGGCGAACAAAGCGATACCAAAGGGGATGATGGACGGAGCGCTTGAGCAAATCAAACACTCACCCCCAGTCAGGTGATCTGGGTTTAATCCATCATCATTCTTTAGCTCACTCCACCACCCCAGTTCAGACATGGCCATATGCAAATCAGTCTGACCCTGTGCCTCATGGGAACGGTCCAGCCCGAACTGCCAAGCCATGTCTTCCCTGGGCCGGAAACAAGCATCCTGGGACCAGTTTCTGGCTATTCAGCCGTCATCAGCCAGGCTAGCTTGAATCCAGTGGCAAAGTGAGCAAGGGACCCACGTGTGGGCATACCCTGCCAACTTAGGGCGAACAAAGCGATACCAAAGGGGATGATGGACGGAGCGCTTGAGCAAATCAAACACTTGTCCCAGGATGCTTGTTTCCGGTCCAGGGAAGACATGGCTTGGCAGTTCGGGCTGGACTGTTCCCATGAGGCACAGGGTCAGACTGATTTGCATATGGCCATGTCTGAACTGGGGTGGCGGAGTGAGCTAAAGAATGATGATGGATTAAACCCAGATCAGTTGACTGGGGGTGAGTGCTTGCAATGTTCAACACTTCGTCCATCATCCCCTTTGGTTTTGCTAAGTTTGCCCTAAGTTGGCAGGGTATGCCCAGACGTGGGTCCCTTGCTCACTTTGCCACTGGATTCAAGATAGCCTGGCTGATGAGGGTTATGAACCCGAAACCGGTCCCAGGATGCTTGTTTCCGGTCCAGGGAAGACATGGCTTGGCAGTTCGGGCTGGACTGTTCCCATGAGGCACAGGGTCAGACTGATTTGCATATGGCCATGTCTGAACTGGGGTGGCGGAGTGAGCTAAAGAATGATGATGGATTAAACCCAGATCAGTTGACTGGGGGTGAGTGCTTGCAATGTTCAACACTCCGTCCATCATCCACTTTGGTTTTGCTAAGTTCGCCCTAAGTTGGCAGGGTATGCCCAGACGTGGGTCCCTTGCTCACTTTGCCACTGGATTCAAGATAGCCTGGCTGATGAGGGTTATGAACCCGAAACCGGTCCCAGGATGCTTGTTTCCGGTCCAGGGAAGACATGGCTTGGCAGTTCGGGCTGGACTGTTCCCATGAGGCACAGGGTCAGACTGATTTGTATATGGCCATGTCTGAACTGGGGTGGCGGAGTGAGCTAAAGAATGATGATGGATTAAACCCAGATCAGTTGACTGGGGGTGAGTGCTTGCAATGTTCAACACTCCGTCCATCATCCCCTTTGGTTTTGCTGAGTACCATATGTCCCACATGCTTGCAGGCTGAGGAATCAGTATCTCATTTCCTATTTTTCTGTCCTTCTTTTGTTTGCCAAGAAAGAGATGGATTATCCCTCTGTGTAGACAGTTGGGATGTAGACAACACCATGATGCCCTGTGGCTACTGTGCACAGAATCCAATCAGACGATTGTGTGTGCAGTATCCAAACATCTCCATTGGAGTTGGTCTGTCAGAGAAAAGCAATTGCATCTTAGGTCTTTTTATTCTAAGTTTGGTATTACTAAAGATGTGTATGGCCTTTTTATAATTGTTTCTTATTACTTTGTTTTACTGCATATATTGCTTTCTCTTTTAACAGAGATTAGCTAGGCCTCGTGATATCCTGTGGTTTAGGGTATCCAGCAGCCACTGCCTCTATTTTAGTGAGAATGAAATGTGATTTTAGATATACGTTTATACCGTTCTTGATTTTGTATCTGTGATGAGATTTGCTGTCTGAGTTCTTAATGCTTTCACAAGGTAGTTTGTATTAATGTATTTTTATGTGTATTGTACTTTCATGGTTGAAAAACATACAGGATTGATGGCCATAAACTTGGTCTTGGAGTGGTTAATTGTCAAGCCTCGCTCACTACAAAAAGACACAAACTTGTCCACTAGGAGTTGGAGGCCCCTCAGGGTTTTTGATATTAAGAGAGTATCTTCAGCAACTAGTAGGAGGAGAGCCTTACGTCCAGCTATCCGAGGAGCATCATTTAGGGTGTCCTCTAAAAAAAACACTATATCATTTAAATATAAGAAAAAAGAGTTTGGGGAAGGGAACCCCCCGCTGGATACCTTTTTGAGTAGGTATTTGTTCCACTACCTCTCCCCCCACACTATCTAACTTGGGCATACGTCGCTTCATGGAGATGCATTAGCACATCCAAGAGATGCAAAGGAACCCTTTTATTCCTAAGAACCTCCCACATCTTTCCGCGAGGAACTAGGTTGAATGCAGACTTTGAGTATACAAAGATCATTTATAAATGCACTTTGTGCAGAATGACAGTCTTCCAGTAGAGTAATAAAAGCCTAAAGACCTGGCCACTTGTACTTACACCTCTGCGAAAGTCCCCCTTGTAAGGGGCAAAGAGCATAATGGTCCATAATCCAGCCCTCCAATTTCACTAAAATCTGCCTCACAAAGAACTTTTGAGCCACGTCAACTAAACTAATAAGTCTATAGTTTAGAGGAGAGGCTTCCGGACCCTTTTTATGGATAGTAACAATTTCAGCAGCCTTCCAACTGGGAAAAATAGTGGCCCCTAGGAGATAACAATTTGTGAGGGTGTTAAAATACGAGGCCCAACCACCAGTGAGAAGGTCACTTGGAATGCCATCAGGCCCTGCAACCTATCCTTTCACTATACCTTTAATCACAGAGGCCGTGTCAAACAACTCTATCATGTGAGAATCAGGAATTAGTAAATTGTCAACCCCTAATTAAAATGTACAGACTTCACTTGCATCCTGCTTGCAAGGATGAAAAAAGTGCAAGTACCATATACCAGAGGAAATAGAATCAGCCAATGAATTGTTGGGGCATTGATCCCCATTTGATACTATCTTCCAAAATTTCTGAGTATCGCTGGAGACTGCAGCTTCATGAAGAGTCTCCCATTTGCAGGTGTCCCAGTCCTTGCATGCTTTTATTTGAGTTAGCTTATACTCTTTCTTTTCATTCTTATCAAGTCAGGATCACCACTGAGGAGAGCTGAAAGAAGCTCATTTTTCTTCATGTTCCCAGTTTTATTGTGATACAGGACAAAGGTGGTGAGATGCACTCCCATGTAATCCGATTTTATTTTTCATTTTTCCTTCATTTCGCCTTGTGAAGGCGTGCATGCTTGTTAGCGCTCCGCCCAATTGCGCTACGATTATAAAGCCAAACATGAAGGAGCCACATGGCTCCCTTCCAAGCTGCACTGCCTAACGAATCCAATGAATCAAATGTATATTTCACTCCTTAGTTAATCCACGTTTCACTTCCTTTTTATTCTTCTTTTTCACCCTTAATTTATTCAATCCATTTTACTCATTTTCTTCACCATTCACGATTTTTTACAAAATACACAGGAGCTTCGGATGTTCCACACGCCACGATTTATTAAAAAATACCCAATGCATTTCGGGACAACCCTTCATCAGGGGTATCTAGAAAAATAATTTAAAACAGCCGTCAGTCCAGTAACGCTCGTAATACAATACATGAACTCAAAATAACTCATTATAAATTCAAATTACTTAAACAATAATTAATTACACATTTCAATGAAATTGCATCCTTAATTGGAACCTAAATCATGATCTGGTCACCCCATTGCTCCCTGCGCTCTGCGTATGTCAGGTAAATTTGTACAAAGTTACTTTACAGCTCGTAACCCTGTGTTCAACTCCAAAACCTTCATTTTATCTTTAGAATACGCTCGTGCCCCCACGCTTATCGATATCTAATGTTGTTATTCACTAGCTTATTGTACCACATAAATAAATAAAAATAAATAAATAACGAAACATACATTCAGATCTTGGCAGACAACCACCAGACCGCTACAGACACGTAAAACAGATTGTCAGTAACTTGAATAACTCCCCATTGATCACAGCATCCCTAGATTGCCACAGTAACTTCCTTGAGTGAGCTAAGGCAACATTTCTCAGATTCAGAGTAGCTGCCTCTAGGGCATTCGTTATATGATCTGTATTGCTTGTATTAACTGACATGTTTTGCTTTTGATTCTGCAACTGTCATTTGGGGCTCAATATTTGTGCTTAGGGACAGCGGAACGATTTCCATAAAGTTAAAAATATTCTTTAGGGAACAGTGAAGAGCATTATGGTCACTGTAATCTGTGAGCACAACCTTCAGATCAAGTAAATTGCCCCATAAACGCACAGAAATTAAACAATAGTCAATTTGGCTAGTGTGGCCTATTTAATTAAAAGTATGGGCGGCAAAAGGATTGAGACTGTACAACCATTAACAGGATCTCAAGCCATAAGACAGAATAAATGTCATAAGCTGATAGGCGGCATTTGACCATCATTTCACCAGGACCGTGTTAAGAGGAGGGATTTCCCAAGCTTCGGCCTCCTCGCTAACAGGGGAACCACAACCCAGATCCATCGGTTTAAATGTCGTATTGGAATTATCACCAATTATAATGGAATCTTTTGGAACCAGTGAATTCATCTGCACACTCAGATCATGGAGTGCCTGGGTCTCTACCCCTCCTCCTCCTACCCCGTTGTAGACATTATAGATGTAAAGGGTACAAGCATCCTTCCTGGTGAAAGATAACCCCAAAATATCGTGTGAAGCAGAGGGAAGGACAGATATTTTGACCTCCAGGTCTAGGTTAACAGGGATAAGGAGACCACCAGACGGGCAGCCCCTTCCTGAAAAAGGGCAGGAGTATATGTTAAGTATCCAGATCTATGCAATGGGACACACAACCATGTCTCCTGCAAGAGACAAAGATCATATTCGTCAATGAACTCCCCCCAATCCGGGTCTCCTAGTTTGGATTTAACTCCTGCTAGATTCCAAGAAAGAATATTAGTAATAGAACTGGATCTAAAGGATGATCCACCATTAGGGCCCTGGGGTACCATATCGCTAATTAGAGACACTCCAACCCTTTGCCAAGGAGTGTTAGAATCACTATTCTGAGGAATTTGAGGGAGAGTGTCCAGTTAATCTACCTAGAGCTTCCCAAAACATCAGAATGTTTACAAAATGCTACCTTAATGTCAACTAATGGGCAATTGAAAAGCAATGGTAGTTCCTCCCAACTGGAAGGGGCTCACAGGCAAGTGTGGGGTTCAGTTTAAGTCTAATCTGAGAAATGGCCTCAATATCCCTCCGCATGCATAGATTCACTAAACCCACCATGAGAGATTTCCCCTTCATTCCAACCTAACGTAATCAAGAGCCCCTTATACTCAGAAAAGTCAGGAAAACGTTTAGCATGCAGGATGTCAGCTCGGATAACAGAGCGACAATCAAGGGCTGAACGTATATGGTATATACATTTATTTTTCAAAGACTCTTCAAAAACTCTATCTAGTAAGACAGGGACTTTTACCATATATACTGTAGATGGAGTTTTTGACATAAGGGGCAGCCCTGCCTTGGGGCTGAGATCAGCTCGACCTACTTCTGGTACCAAGCAGGTACCGCCCTTCAGTCTTTCCTGTATAGGGAGTGAGGGACGCACAGTCCTGCTAAATGGTGGACGTGAAGAATCAGCAAGGAGTGGATTTATAATAGGGGATGATATGAGACACACTGTTTCATAGAACGCTGGGGCATATTTACAAAGAAGTGACGGAGCGCGGCTTAGCCTTTTTGGCTTAAGCCACGCCCCCCACTTCTGAAACGCAGGGCTGCACCATATTTACAACAATACAATGCAGCCCTGAATTTCCCCCTGCGTTGGTGCTGATTACAGCTGCCTAGTGCCAACGCAGTCACCCATGCTCCATAGTGCAAGAGTGCCTGCATTGGGGGGAATGATTGTTAATGTGCAGGAAGGTGTCCTTTCCTGCACATAAACAATCTTAAATGGAGATTTGTAACTTCTATGTGTGCTGCTTTGTGCAGCAAACATAGAAGTTACAACTCGTCATTTTAATGATTGTTTATGTGCAGGAAGGGACACCTTCTTGCACATAAACAATCATGCATGACTTTCTGCTGTTTCTATGTATGCTGCACAATGCAGCACACATAAAAACAGCAAAAACGAGAAGAAATAAAGCATTTCTCCTCATTGCGCCATGTTAAGATCAGGTTTTTTTTGTCTTCATTTTGGTGCTGCCGCACATTTATGCCACCCTTGTAATTATGAGGCAGCATCAAAATCAATGTGTGTTGTAGCAGAACGCCCACCACAACACCCATTGCATACCCCTTTCACGCTAAGTATAGCGTCAAAGGGTGCCTTATTTACAAGGCAAAATACACACAATTGATGGACGAAATGCAGAACAAATCAAAACATTCACCCCCAGTCAAGAGATCTGGGTTAAATCCATCATTCTTTTGCTCACCATGCCACCCCAGTTTAGACCTGGCCATATGCAAATCAGTCTTGACCCTGTGCCTCATGGGAACAGTCCAGCCCGAACTGCTAAGCCAGGTCCTCCCTGGACCAGAAACAAGCATCCTAGGACTGGTTTCGGGGTTTCACCCCTCTTCAGCCAGGATAGCTTGAATCCAGTGGCACAGTGAGCCCGGGACCCACGTCTGGGCATACCCGGCGCACTTAGGGCGAGGAAGCAAAATACACACAATTGATGGACGAAATGCAGAACAAATCAAAACATTCACCCCCAGTCAAGAGATCTGGGTTAAATCCATCATTCTTTTGCTCACCATGCCACCCCAGTTTAGACCTGGCCATATGCAAATCAGTCTTGACCCTGTGCCTCATGGGAACAGTCCAGCCCGAACTGCTAAGCCAGGTCCTCCCTGGACCAGAAACAAGCATCCTAGGACCGGTTTCGGGGTTTCACCCCTCTTCAGCCAGGATAGCTTGAATCCAGTGGCACAGTGAGCCCGGGACCCACGTCTGGGCATACCCGGCACACTTAGGGCGAGGAAGCAAAATACACACAATTGATGGACGAAATGCAGAACAAATAAAAACATTCACCCCCAGTCAAGAGATCTGGGTTAAATCCATCATTCTTTTGCTCACCATGCCACCCCAGTTTAGACCTGGCCATATGCAAATCAGTCTTGACCCTGTGCCTCATGGGAACAGTCCAGCCCGAACTGCTAAGCCAGGTCCTCCCTGGACCAGAAACAAGCATCCTAGGACCGGTTTCGGGGTTTCACCCCTCTTCAGCCAGGATAGCTTGAATCCAGTGGCACAGTGAGCCCGGGACCCACGTCTGGGCATACCCGGCACACTTAGGGCGAGGAAGCAAAATACACACAATTGATGGACGAAATGCAGAACAAATAAAAACATTCACCCCCAGTCAAGAGATCTGGGTTAAATCCATCATTCTTTTGCTCACCATGCCACCCCAGTTTAGACCTGGCCATATGCAAATCAGTCTTGACCCTGTGCCTCATGGGAACAGTCCAGCCCGAACTGCTAAGCCAGGTCCTCCCTGGACCAGAAACAAGCATCCCAGGACCGGTTTCGGGGTGTCACCCCTCTTCAGCCAGGATAGCTTGAATCCAGTGGCACAGTGAGCCCAGGACCCACGTCTGGGCATACCCGGCGCACTTAGGGCGAGGAAGCAAAATACACACAATTGATGGACGAAATGCAGAACAAATCAAAACATTCACCCCCAGTCAAGAGATCCGGGTTAAATCCATCATTCTTTTGCTCACCATGCCACCCCAGTTTAGACCTGGCCATATGCAAATCAGTCTTGACCCTGTGCCTCATGGGAACAGTCCAGCCCGAACTGCTAAGCCAGGTCCTCCCTGGACCAGAAACAAGCATCCTAGGACCGGTTTCGGGGTTTCAACCCTCTTCAGCCACTGGAATCAAGCTATCCTGGCTGAAGAGGGGTGAAACCCGAAACCGGTCCTAGGATGCTTGTTTCCAGTCCACGGAGGACCTGGCCTGGCAGTTCGGGCTGGACTGTTCCCATTGGGCACAGGGTCAAGACTGATTTGCATATGGCTGGGTTCAAACTGGAATGGCATGGTGAGCAAAAAACGATGGATTTAGGCCCAGATCTCTGTACTGGGGTGAATGTATGACATTGTTCTGCATTCTGTCCATCAATTGTTGTTTTTGCATTTGTCACCCCGAGTGGGACGGGTATGCCCAGACGTGGGTCCCGTGCTCTCCATGCCACTGGAATCAAGCTATCCTGGCTGAAGAGGGGTGAAACCACGAAACCGGTCCTAGGATGCTTGTTTCCAGTCCACGGAGGACCTGGCCTGGCAGTTCGGGCTGGACTGTTCCCATTGGGCACAGGGTCAAGACTGATTTGCATATGGCTGGGTTCATACTGGAATGGCGAGCAAAAACGATGGATTTAGGCCCAGATCTCTGTACTGGGGTGAATGTATGACATTGTTCTGCATTCTGTCCATCAATTGTTGTTTTTGCATTTGTCACCCCGAGTGGGACGGGTATGCCCAGACGTGGGTCCCGTGCTCTCCATGCCACTGGAATCAAGCTATCCTGGCTGAAGAGGGTGAAACCCGAAACCGGTCCTAGGATGCTTGTTTCCAGTCCACGGAGGACCTGGCCTGGCAGTTCGGGCTGGACTGTTCCCATAAGGCACAGGGTCAAGACTGATTTGCATATGGCTGGGTTCAAACTGGAATGGCATGGTGAGCAAAAAACGATGGATTTAGGCCCAGATCTCTGTACTGGGGTGAATGTATGACATTGTTCTGCATTCTGTCCATCAATTGTTGTTTTTGCATTTGTCACCCCGAGTGGGACGGGTATGCCCAGACGTGGGTCCCGTGCTCTCCATGCCACTGGAATCAAGCTATCCTGGCTGAAGAGGGGTGAAACCCGAAACCGGTCCTAGGATGCTTGTTTCCAGTCCACGGAGGACCTGGCCTGGCAGTTCGGGCTGGACTGTTCCCATTGGGCACAGGGTCAAGACTGATTTGCATATGGCTGTGTTCAAACTGGAATGGCATGGTGAGCAAAAAACGATGGATTTAGGCCCAGATCTCTGTACTGGGGTGAATGTATGACATTGTTCTGCATTCTGTCCATCAATTGTTGTTTTTGCATTTGTCACCCCGAGTGGGACGGGTATGCCCAGACGTGGGTCCCGTGCTTCCATGCCACTGGAATCAAGCTATCCTGGCTGAAGAGGGTGAAACCCCGAAACCGGTCCTAGGATGCTTGTTTCCAGTCCACGGAGGACCTGGCCTGGCAGTTCGGGCTGGACTGTTCCCATTGGGCACAGGGTCAAGACTGATTTGCATATGGCTGGGTTCAAACTGGAATTGCATGGTGAGCAAAAAACGATGGATTTAGGCCCAGATCTCTGTACTGGGGTGAATGTATGACATTGTTCTGCATTCTGTCCATCAATTGTTGTTTTTGCATTTGTCACCCCGAGTGGGACGGGTATGCCCAGACGTGGGTCCCGTGCTCTCCATGCCACTGGAATCAAGCTATCCTGGCTGAAGAGGGGTGAAACCCCGAAACCGGTCCTAGGATGCTGGTTTCCAGTCCACGGAGGACCTGGCCTGGCAGTTCGGGCTGGACTGTTCCCATTGGGCACAGGGTCAAGACTGATTTGCATATGGCTGGGTTCAAACTGGAATGGCATGGTGAGCAAAAAACGATGGATTTAGGCCCAGATCTCTGTACTGGGGTGAATGTATGACATTGTTCTGCATTCTGTCCATCAATTGTTGTTTTTGCATTTGTCACCCCGAGTGGGACGGGTATGCCCAGACGTGGGTCCCGTGCTCTCCATGCCACTGGAATCAAGCTATCCTGGCTGAAGAGGGGTGAAACCCCGAAACCGGTCCTAGGATGCTTGTTTCCAGTCCACGGAGGACCTGGCCTGGCAGTTCGGGCTGGACTGTTCCCATTGGGCACAGGGTCAAGACTGATTTGCATATGGCTGGGTTCAAACTGGAATGTCATGGTCAGCAAAAAAACTATGGATTTAGGCCCATATCTCTGTACTGGGGTGAATGTATGACATTGTTCTGCATTCTGTCCATCAATTGTTGTTTTTGCATTTGTTACCCCGAGTGGGACGGGTATGCCCAGACGTGGGTCCCGTGCTCTCCATGCCACTGGAATAAAGCTATCCTGGCTGAAGAGGGGTGAAACCCCGAAACCGGTCCTAGGATGCTTGTTTCCAGTCCACGGAGGACCTGGCCTGGCAGTTCGGGCTGGACTGTTCCCATTGGGCACAGGGTCAAGACTGATTTGCATATGGCTGGGTTCAAACTGGAATGGCATGGTGAGCAAAAAAACAATGGATTTAGGCCCAGATCTCTGTACTGGGGTGAATGTATGACATTGTTCTGCATTCTGTCCATCAATTGTTGTTTTTGCATTTGTCACCCCGAGTGGGACGGGTATGCCCAGACGTGGGTCCCGTGCTCCCCATGCCACTGGAATCAAGCTATCCTGGCTGAAGAGGGGTGAAACCCCGAAACCGGTCCTAGGATGCTGGTTTCCAGTCCACGGAGGACCTGGCCTGGCAGTTCGGGCTGGACTGTTCCCATTGGGCACAGGGTCAAGACTGATTTGCATATGGCTGGGTTCAAACTGGAATGTCATGGTCAGCAAAAAAATGATGGATTTAGGCCCATATCTCTGTACTGGGGTGAATGTATGACATTGTTCTGCATTCTGTCCATCAATTGTTGTTTTTGCATTTGTTACCGCGAGTGGGACGGGTATGCCCAGACGTGGGTCCCGTGCTCTCCATGCCACTGGAATAAAGCTATCCTGGCTGAAGAGGGGTGAGACCCCGAAACCGGTCCTAGGATGCTTGTTTCCAGTCCACGGAGGACCTGGCCGGGCAGTTCGGGCTGGACTGTTCCCATTGGGCACAGGGTCAAGACTGATTTGCATATGGCTGGGTTCAAACTGGAATGGCATGGTGAGCAAAAAACGATGGATTTAGGCCCAGATCTCTGTACTGGGGTGAATGTATGACATTGTTCTGCATTCTGTCCATCAATTGTTGTTTTTGCATTTGTCACCCCGAGTGGGACGGGTATGCCCAGACGTGGGTCCCGTGCTCTCCATGCCACTGGAATCAAGCTATCCTGGCTGAGAGGGGTGAAACCCCGAAACCGGTCCTAGGATGCTTGTTTCCAGTCCACGGAGGACCTGGCCTGGCAGTTCGGGCTGGACTGTTCCCATTGGGCACAGGGTCAAGACTGATTTGCATATGGCTGGGTTCAAACTGGAATGGCATGGTCAGCAAAAAACGATGGATTTAGGCCCAGATCTCTGTACTGGGGTGAATGTATGACATTGTTCTGCATTCTGTCCATCAATTGTTGTTTTTGCATTTGTCACCCCGAGTGGGACGGGTATGCCCAGACGTGGGTCCCGTGCTCTCCATGCCACTGGAATCAAGCTATCCTGGCTGAAGAGGGGTGAAACCCCGAAACCGGTCCTAGGATGCTTGTTTCCAGTCCACGGAGGACCTGGCCTGGCAGTTCGGGCTGGACTGTTCCCATTGGGCACAGGGTCGTGACTGATTTGCATATGGCTGGGTTCAAACTTTAATGGCATGGTGAGCAAAAAAACGATGGATTTAGGCCCAGATCTCTGTACTGGGGTGAATGTATGACATTGTTCTGCATTCTGTCCATCAATTGTTGTTTTTGCATTTGTCACCCCGAGTGGGACGCGTATGCCCAGACGTGGGTCCCGTGCTCTCCATGCCACTGGAATCAAGCTATCCTGGCTGAAGAGGGGTGAAACCCCGAAAACGGTCCTAGGATGCTTGTTTCCAGTCCACGGAGGACCTGGCCTGGCAGTTCGGGCTGGACTGTTCCCATTGGGCACAGGGTCGTGACTGATTTGCATATGGCTGGGTTCAAACTGGAATGGCATGGTGAGCAAAAAAACGATGGATTTAGGCCCAGATCTCTGTACTGGGGTGAATGTATGACATTGTTCTGCATTCTGTCCATCAATTGTTGTTTTTGCATTTGTCACCCCGAGTGGGACGGGTATGCCCAGACGTGGGTCCCGTGCTCTCCATGCCACTGGAATCAAGCTATCCTGGCTGAAGAGGGTGAAACCCCAAAACCGGTCCTAGGATGCTTGTTTCCAGTCCACGGAGGACCTGGCCTGGCAGTTCGGGCTGGACTGTTCCCATTGGGCACAGGGTCAAGACTGATTTGCATATGGCTGGGTTCAAACTGGAATGGCATGGTGAGCAAAAAAACGATGGATTTAGGCCCAGATCTCTGTACTGGGGTGAATGTATGACATTGTTCTGCATTCTGTCCATCAATTGTTGTTTTTGCATTTGTCACCCCGAGTGGGACGAGTATGCCCAGACGTGGGTCCCGTGCTCTCCATGCCACTGGAATCAAGCTAACCTGGCTGAAGAGGGGTGAAACCCCGAAACCGGTCCTAGGATGCTTGTTTCCAGTCCACGGAGGACCTGGCCTGGCAGTTCGGGCTGGACTGTTCCCATTGGGCACAGGGTCAAGACTGATTTGCATATGGCTGGGTTCAAACTGGAATGTCATGGTCAGCAAAAAAACGATGGATTTAGGCCCATATCTCTGTACTGGGGTGAATGTATGACATTGTTCTGCATTCTGTCCATCAATTGTTGTTTTTGCATTTGTCACCCCGAGTGGGACGGGTATGCCCAGACGTGGGTCCCGTGCTCTCCATGCCACTGGAATAAAGCTATCCTGGCTGAAGAGGGGTGAAACCCCGAAACCGGTCCTAGGATGCTTGTTTCCAGTCCACGGAGGACCTGGCCTGTCAGTTCGGGCTGGACTGTTCCCATTGGGCACAGGGTCAAGACTGATTTGCATATGGCTGGGTTCAAACTGGAATGGCATGGTGAGCAAAAAAACGATGGATTTAGGCCCAGATCTCTGTACTGGGGTGAATGTATGACATTGTTCTGCATTCTGTCCATCAATTGTTGTTTTTGCATTTGTCACCCCGAGTGGGACGGGTATGCCCAGACGTGGGTCCCGTGCTCTCCATGCCACTGGAATCAAGCTATCCTGGCTGAAGAGTGGTGAAACCCCGAAACCGGTCCTAGGATGCTTGTTTCCAGTCCACGGAGGACCTGGCCTGGCAGTTCGGGCTGGACTGTTCCCATTGGGCACAGGGTCAAGACTGATTTGCATATGGCTGGGTTCAAACTGGAATGGCATGGTGAGCAAAAAACGATGGATTTAGGCCCAGATCTCTGTACTGGGGTGAATGTATGACATTGTTCTGCATTCTGTCCATCAATTGTTGTTTTTGCATTTGTCACCCCGAGTGGGACGGGTATGCCCAGACGTGGGTCCCGTGCTCTCCATGCCACTGGAATCAAGCTATCCTGGCTGAAGAGGGGTGAAACCCGAAACCGGTCCTAGGATGCTTGTTTCCAGTCCACGGAGGACCTGGCCTGGCAGTTCGGGCTGGACTGTTCCCATTGGGCACAGGGTCAAGACTGATTTGCATATGGCTGGGTTCAAACTGGAATGGCATGGTGAGCAAAAAACGATGGATTTAGGCCCAGATCTCTGTACTGGGGTGAATGTATGACATTGTTCTGCATTCTGTCCATCAATTGTTGTTTTTGCATTTGTCACCCCGAGTGGGACGGGTACGCCCAGACGTGGGTCCCGTGCTCTCCATGCCACTGGAATCAAGCTATCCTGGCTGAAGAGGGGTGAAACCCCGAAACCGGTCCTAGGATGCTTGTTTCCAGTCCACGGAGGACCTGGCCTGGCAGTTCGGGCTGGACTGTTCCCATTGGGCACAGGGTCAAGACTGATTTGCATATGGCTGGGTTCAAACTGGAATGGCATGGTGAGCAAAAAAACGATGGATTTAGGCCCAGATCTCTGTACTGGGGTGAATGTATGACATTGTTCTGCATTCTGTCCATCAATTGTTGTTTTTGCATTTGTCACCCCGAGTGGGACGGGTATGCCCAGACGTGGGTCCCGTGCTCTCCATGCCACTGGAATCAAGCTATCCTGGCTGAAGAGGGTGAAACCCCGAAACCGGTCCTAGGATGCTTGTTTCCAGTCCACGGAGGACCTGGCCTGGCAGTTCGGGCTGGACTGTTCCCATTGGGCACAGGGTCAAGACTGATTTGCATATGGCTGGGTTCAAACTGGAATGGCATGGTGAGCAAAAACGATGGATTTAGGCCCAGATCTCTGTACTGGGGTGAATGTATGACATTGTTCTGCATTCTGTCCATCAATTGTTGTTTTTGCATTTGTCACCCCGAGTGGGACGGGTATGCCCAGACGTGGGTCCCGTGCTCTCCATGCCACTGGAATCAAGCTATCCTGGCTGAAGAGGGGTGAAACCCCAAAACCGGTCCTAGGATGCTTGTTTCCAGTCCACGGAGGACCTGGCCTGGCAGTTCGGGCTGGACTGTTCCCATTGGGCACAGGGTCAAGACTGATTTGCATATGGCTGGGTTCAAACTGGAATGGCATGGTGAGCAAAAAAACGATGGATTTAGGCCCAGATCTCTGTACTGGGGTGAATGTATGACATTGTTCTGCATTCTGTCCATCAATTGTTGTTTTTGCATTTGTCACCCCGAGTGGGACGGGTATGCCCAGATGTGGGTCCCGTGCTCTCCATGCCACTGGAATCAAGCTATCCTGGCTGAAGAGGGGTGAAACCCCGAAACCGGTCCTAGGATGCTTGTTTCCAGTCCACGGAGGACCTGGCCTGGCAGTTCGGGCTGGACTGTTCCCATTGGGCACAGGGTCAAGACTGATTTGCATATGGCTGGGTTCAAACTGGAATGGCATGGTGAGCAAAAACGATGGATTTAGGCCCAGATCTCTGTACTGGGGTGAATGTATGACATTGTTCTGCATTCTGTCCATCAATTGTTGTTTTTGCATTTGTCACCCCGAGTGGGACGGGTATGCCCAGACGTGGGTCCCGTGCTCTCCATGCCACTGGAATCAAGCTATCCTGGCTGAAGAGGGGTGAAACCCCGAAACCGGTCCTAGGATGCTTGTTTCCAGTCCACGGAGGACCTGGCCTGGCAGTTCGGGCTGGACTGTTCCCATTGGGCACAGGGTCAAGACTGATTTGCATATGGCTGGGTTCAAACTGGAATGGCATGGTGAGCAAAAAACGATGGATTTAGGCCCAGATCTCTGTACTGGGGTGAATGTATGACATTATTCTGCATTCTGTCCATCAATTGTTGTTTTTGCATTTGTCACCCCGAGTGGGACGGGTATGCCCAGACGTGGGTCCCGTGCTCTCCATGCCACTGGAATCAAGCTATCCTGGCTGAAGAGGGTGAAACCCGAAACCGGTCCTAGGATGCTTGTTTCCAGTCCACGGAGGACCTGGCCTGGCATTTCGGGCTGGACTGTTCCCATTGGGCACAGGGTCAAGACTGATTTGCATATGGCTGGGTTCAAACTGGAATGGCATGGTGAGCAAAAAACGATGGATTTAGGCCCAGATCTCTGTACTGGGGTGAATGTATGACATTGTTCTGCATTCTGTCCATCAATTGTTGTTTTTGCATTTGTCACCCCGAGTGGGACGGGTATGCCCAGACGTGGGTCCCGTGCTCTCCATGCCACTGGAATCAAGCTATCCTGGCTGAAGAGGGTGAAACCCCAAAACCGGTCCTAGGATGCTTGTTTCCAGTCCACGGAGGACCTGGCCTGGCAGTTCGGGCTGGACTGTTCCCATTGGGCACAGGGTCAAGACTGATTTGCATATGGCTGGGTTCAAACTGGAATGGCATGGTGAGCAAAAAAACGATGGATTTAGGCCCAGATCTCTGTACTGGGGTGAATGTATGACATTGTTCTGCATTCTGTCCATCAATTGTTGTTTTTGCATTTGTCACCCGAGTGGGACGGGTATGCCCAGACGTGGGTCCCGTGCTCTCCATGCCACTGGAATCAAGCTATCCTGGCTGAAGAGGGGTGAAACCCCAAAACCGGTCCTAGGATGCTTGTTTCCAGTCCACGGAGGACCTGGCCTGGCAGTTCGGGCTGGACTGTTCCCATTGGGCACAGGGTCAAGACTGATTTGCATATGGCTGGGTTCAAACTGGAATGGCATGGTGAGCAAAAAACGATGGATTTAGGCCCAGATCTCTGTACTGGGGTGAATGTATGACATTGTTCTGCATTCTGTCCATCAATTGTTGTTTTTGCATTTGTCACCCCGAGTGGGACGGGTATGCCCAGACATGGGTCCCGTGCTCTCCATGCCACTGGAATCAAGCTATCCTGGCTGAAGAGGGGTGAAACCCCGAAACCGGTCCTAGGATGCTTGTTTCCAGTCCACGGAGGACCTGGCCTGGCAGTTCGGGCTGGACTGTTCCCATTGGGCACAGGGTCAAGACTGATTTGCATATGGCTGGGTTCAAACTGGAATGGCATGGTGAGCAAAAAACGATGGATTTAGGCCCAGATCTCTGTACTGGGGTGAATGTATGACATTGTTCTGCATTCTGTCCGTCAATTGTTGTTTTTGCATTTGTCACCCCGAGTGGGACGGGTATGCCCAGACGTGGGTCCCGTGCTCTCCATGCCACTGGAATCAAGCTATCCTGGCTGAAGAGGGTGAAACCCCGAAACCGGTCCTAGGATGCTTGTTTCCAGTCCACGGAGGACCTGGCCTGGCAGTTCGGGCTGGACTGTTCCCATTGGGCACAGGGTCAAGACTGATTTGCATATGGCTGGGTTCAAACTGGAATGGCATGGTGAGCAAAAAAACGATGGATTTAGGCCCAGATCTCTGTACTGGGGTGAATGTATGACATTGTTCTGCATTCTGTCCATCAATTGTTGTTTTTGCATTTATTTACAAGGCAGCATTAAGCCACGTTAAGTGGCTTACCGCTGCCTTGTAAATAAGGCTAAGCCCATATCACCACAAGAACATAAAAAAAGTGACGTTTCTGTGGCGATAGTGGCTTGTAAATATGTCCCTCTGTTTGTTCACTTTGTTTTTTTGATCAATTAATGTGATGTAAGCACTGCTAGAAGCCACATGATTAATGTTTATGAGACAAGGTGGTTTAACAAGTGCTCTCAACTCACCAATTTCATCAGTTAACAACACAATTTGGATTTTTAATTCTCCACCTCTGCCTGAAGAGTTTGAACAATAGAAGCTAAGTCAGCAGGGTATGGTACACATTTTACATGATTTGATATTTCAGGGACGATCATATGGGATAGAAGGGAGGCATCTTCTTGGTTTAATATAACTTCCCCACTATTTGTATGCGCAAGTGGACATGCAAGGGGCAAGAATCTATTTGCACATGTGACCAAAGGACAACGTGGAGCTAGCAGAGTAGCCTTTACAGAGTCTGCAGATAGGGGTGGGATACTTGTTTGGCCACTGTCACACTTGTCTGTCCTGGAAGTAATAGCAGCAGACAGCAGTTAAGCTTGTTTGAAACTGAGAAGGCCGGTTAACGATTGTCGTCCTCTACTTTAGGAAGATAGACGGTACTTTTTTCATTGATTGACCCTACAAAGAATTGCTAAAATCGCCTTTTCCCAGATTTTCCACTTCTTCAACTAGGTTATCAATGTCTTTAAGGGTTAGGCTCTGTGAAGGATTATAGGGAGATGGACTCGTTGCTGATTCAAGATTTTTATGCCTTTTCCCATGAAGAGTTTCAGTAGGTTTGCTTTACACCATGATGGACCCCAAAGAGCAGGCAGGAAACTGTCCACTAAAGAGCCAATGTTCCAAACAAAAACAAACCTTACAGGAGTTTTGAGACACCACGGGCCAGCACTTTGTAACATAAATAAAAGTTTGCAATGAACCTTTTGAACAGGCGGGGGAAGCTACGCTCAGAAGGAAACCCTGCTGGTGTCAATAAGAAACCGAGTCAAATGTTCAAGCCAACGGAGAGATAGTGTTACAATATTAGCAATGCTCCTGAAAGACTGTATGCAAGATGACCTACCACCATAAAAGTGAAGTTTATATCCAAAAGCTAAGGAGGGTCTCTTCCTGGTGCTGATGGGGCAGGATGGGCCGGCCTTTGGCCTGATGTGGCGCAGTCAACTGCACTCATCTGTGCAGACACAGGGAATCCTGGGACTAGAACTCCCCAGCTGTGGTGGCCATAGCTGTTCATGGACCGCAACAGCTCTTCCCACGTGGATGGCAGAGGACCTTGAGCAGGTGGGGCAGGATTCCAGCTGCCAGCAGCAGGTTTTTAGCCGAAGGGCAAGATCAGCGAATTCCCTTTTACTTAGATCAAGCAGTGCTTTTAGAAAGATCAGATGGGCTACTTTTAGAGCCTATACAGTAATTTCTCTTGGGTTAATCTAACACAACTGTGAGCTTTGAGGCAATGGAACACAACGATTCCCTCTGATCCAGTACCTGGATGTGTGCCTGTACCACTCGGAATAGGAGCCGGGCTCCAGTTCAGTCTCAGAAGATGAAGGCAGGGCAGCAGTAAGTTGCAGTTGATGCGGGTGACCTCAATCACGGGGCCTTTGGGCCATAGGGGGCGCAGCACAGACCACAAAAACGCTCTATATATGTGAAAAAGGCCGCTTTATTGAAGACAGGTGCACCTCACAACATTTCCCTTGGACTTTGCCGTACAAAACTAAACCTCGCTATACATTTGTTGACCTACTTTGCCTCCTGCCCCCATCCCTACAGTGTCCCCCTTTTTCCTTTCCTTACAACTATTTATAAACCCCACTCAGTCATCAACTGTTGAACTTTAACCCTGTAACCTGTTACCTACTTCTTAAAATATCTACCTAGCAAAGCATTTCCTATGTTAACTTTCCCTTATTGCCTGTTCCCGGAGGAGCTTGTTCCCAACCATAAATGTAACCTGTAAATATGTGAAAACTAGTTCCCAAATGTCACGCACCTTCTTCAAGTGACAACCAACACACAACTTCCCCCAGTCCACCTGTGTACAACAAAGCTGCCCCCAAACCCCAATTACTATCTCGAATAACTAGCTCAACTAAACAGAGCCCCTTCCCCAGCAAATACAGTGCGGGCGGTAAACTTTCCCAAAATTTACCTAACCAAAAACCCCCAGTACCCAGCCGGCTGCTGTGTCACCTTACTAAAATGGTGACATGGCATACAAAATGTCCGGCTATATACCTCCCGCTCCCACCAGCCCAAAAGCAAGCCCAACGAGCCCAATTAGGCTCTGGGCTGCACCATGGCCCAAATCACCCCGGGGAAGCAAGCCTCCCTGGCGGTCAGCCACCCCCCAAAGCCCCATTGGGCGAAAGGGGGCACAGCACAGACCACAAAAACGCTCTATATGTGTGAAAAAGGCCGCTTTATTGAAGACAGGTGCACCTCACAATATTTCCCTTGGCCTTTGTCATACAAAACTAAGCCTCACTATACATTTGTTGACCTACATTTCCTCCTGCCCCACCCCTAAGGGTTCCCCCTTTTTTACTTTCCTGGCAACTATTTATAAACCCCACTGAGACATTAACTGTTGAACTTTAACCCTGTAACCTCTCACCTACTTCTCAAAACATCTACCTAACAAAGCTTTTCCTATGATAACTTCCCCTTATTGCCTGTTCCCAACCATAAACTTAACCTGTAAACATGTAAAAACTAGTTATCAAACGCCACTCAGGAGAGTCCCTGCCTGCCCCTTGACTTTTTGACCCCCCAACCTGGGACTTTTGAGGATACCTTTTTATGTCCAAAGACCTATCCAATACCTCTTTAATCTATATGAGGTATAGCTTCATCCTGAAGCGAGACAAATGCACACCATCATCTCTGAATAAATAAACCGCCACGTACCTCAGCTCAGGATGCTCTACTCTCCCAATGCCTTCTCTAACACAAAAAAGTCTCATTTCCCTAATGATTTTTCTCCTAGCTTTATCTATTGCAGCGGGCCTTTCGGCCCCTTCCACTGTCTCCTAGGAATGAGCTCTGACCAGATGATATAACATCCTGCCCACTGCTGCTTAATCTCTAAATGGTCCCTTTTCATTTGCTTCAACAGTGCCAATCCCTTACAAACCACCAGGTCATTTTCCCCCAGGTGTATGATCAAAACATCTAGACAAATGTTATTCCTAATTAACTTGTTCAAACTGGGAATCCATTTATGCCATCGCATGCCACCCTTTCCCTGCCAGAAAACATTAAAAAATGATGTGTCCAAGCCAAGGTTCAAATTTTTCCCTTGTTCAATTCATGGCGTTCAGCCCATTTAACAAAAGAATGACCAATTATGCAGATGGACTGCTCTGCTGTTGCTGGCCCCGCCACAGCACTTGAAAAGACACATGCGTAAGTACATGGAAAACTATGCATCCCCAACCCTGTCTCCCCCAACCTAATGTATGCTTTGAAACATCTAAACGTCCATCGCCCCAAGCGCATTATCCTGTCCTTCTCCCAGCCCTGTTTTGTTGCATCCGTTGTTACCCCGATCTGAAATGAGTGTGTACCATATTCGCCCGGAGCCTCCCTAAAAACAGCAAAACTCTCTGCATCACCCACAGTAGCTGTGCCACCGGCACCATGTGGCCTGATATTCTGCAGAACCCCCCACCACCTGGCACAGACAAACCTCTCAATCGCACCAGGCATGCCTCCCCGTCACCTGCTGCTCCCATCACTACCCACTTCCCTGCTCCCCTTTGGTCTGGTTTTGATTGTTTAATCTTCACTGCAACCTCCCTTTTTGCATGTCTACTTTACCCCATTGTACACCTGGCCTGCCCCTCCTGCCCAGCAGTTCTGAAACCCTAAAAGTACCAAAACTCATCCATGACATTAAGGTAGAAAACAGTATTTTCTCTTCATCATTCCTGCAGATCCTCAGAATAACCTCCAACAAACCTAACAACAACACTTTTGACACTGGTCTCCTAACCCGCGGCTTACTACCCTTCTCTCTGACCCAGGCTTCTAAAATACGTCTGCCCAGCTCGCCCGCTGAGGGTGCATACCCCACCACAGCTTCCCTAAGAAAGCAATTCCTTCCAACCTCCTGCAATAGTGACCCTTGACATGCCTCTGTCAATCATTGACAGAATAAACTATACGGCATCCTCTTCCCTTGCCCACCTGTCAGTCCTCTTCTGTGCCCCCTTCTAAGAATTCCCACCAAGCCTGGTTATACGCCCTCCAGTGGAGACAGCCAACGACCCTACCACCAACTGGAGCATCCTTTGTCTCCTATGGACCACATCTCTTCTGGCACTGGTGTCTTGCAGTTGTCCGCCTCCATGGCTAGACCATGGAACCTCTCCCACTGTGAACGAGACAAAGCATCCGCAATGTCACTGTCCACCCTTGGCACATGCCTGGCTTGAAACAAAATATCATGTTTCAAACAACTGAGTACAAACACTCACATCAGATTGACTACATGGGCATCCCTCGCAGATTGCCTATTCACCACGTGTACCACTGCCATGTTGTCCACCCTAAAAATAACCTTCTTGTGTGCTAAATCCTATGCCCACACTGATACTGCTACTACTAGGGAAAATAACTCCAAAAAGGCGATGCTCCTCCCTGTCTTGCTTCGCCTTTCAGATAATACAGAATCTCCCACACAGTGGCTCAAAACACACAGATAATTGTGTAACACAACTCAAAATCAAAAGTGTCTGTCCTGTATCCATCAGAGCACAGGTCAAATCCAGCTGTGTTTGCCCTGTATCTGTCACAGTGCAAGCAAAATATTCTCCAGCATTTAAAAATGTTTCAGTCCACAAGTCTAAAAGCATACTCTTCTTTCCTTGTTTTTCACAATTACTAAAAGTAGCACACTGCCCCCAAACTGGCACACAAAATTCACTGTCTCCTTTCTGAATTGACCACACGTTTAAAACACATTGCACAATGTTTTTCCCAGATTCAAAAGCAGATGGCTGAATTTCTTTTTCAAAATCGGGACTCTCCATATAAAGCAAGGTTTGTCATTTACTGACATGTCTGATTTATAACTGCAACCAACGATCGCTAATTCTAACAGACTGGTTTGTTTATCTTCCTGCACGTTTACATTTTCTCGGTTCAAATTCATTCCTGGCTGAGGAACGTCCTCAAAAGAATTAATTAAAACCTCCACATTTTTCACAAATTAATCACCCTGGCTATCTGAACAGCCTGGCAAAACAAACGGCTTCGGAACTTGGTACATGTTTAACTCTTTTTTCAAAGGGTTGTTTTCAAACTGAGCGTCAGATAACTCTCTTTTCAGTTCACTACATTCTTTTTCCAATTGTTCACATTTTTGATACATGCTAAGCAATGCATTCAAAATGACACCACTATCTCTGACTGAAATATCAAGTTGTTTTCCCTCTTTAAAAGAGGCAATCTCCCTCTCAAATAACTCAGTTGGCATCTGGGACTCTGCAACTGAAAACATAGGCATTTTAGAGAGCATCTTCCCCTTTTAAAATTGCACTTTTTCGAATCCTCGAGTGACGCCAAATGTCTTGCTTCGCCTTTCAGATAATACAGAATCTCCCACACGGTGGCTCAAAACCCACGGCGAAGCAGGAGACATAAACACAAAACAGCACCTTTAGAAAAGGGTTTTATTTTACAAAATGCAAAGACTCTCTTTTTAGAATAAGGCTTGGGGTTTTATTTTACACAATGCTCTCTAACAGAAAGGCTTTCCCAGATGCCAAATGTACAACATTCAAATACACAAAGATATATATATATATTTATATGCAAGCAATAATAATACACTTGGTAAATGCAACAGTTAAATGCATGAATAATACTAATGAATAAACAAGCAGCAAATAATATGAGATAAGACTCAAGCAAATATTATGGGACGTCCTGCAAGAGATCAGAAAGATATATACACTGAATCACAAAGAAAACACCTCAAATGATCAAAGCCACTGGCCACACATCACAATGGCAATAATCTAAACTCAAACACCTCAAATGATCAAATTCACTGACCACACATCACAATG
This sequence comes from Calotriton arnoldi, assembly GCA_963921515.1. Taxonomy (NCBI): domain Eukaryota; kingdom Metazoa; phylum Chordata; class Amphibia; order Caudata; family Salamandridae; genus Calotriton; species Calotriton arnoldi. The sequence continues at coordinate 284,606 of CAWUFW010008628.1, read as the reverse complement.
GCAATAATCAAAACTCAAACACCTCAAATGATGAAAGCCACTGGCCACACATCACAATGGCAATAATCAAAACTCAACACTTCACCTGGTGCAAACACTGCATCTTAGCCCACTCCTGACCGGGGGATTAACAGCCGGGGATAAGAGCCTCAGCAACCAGGGTTCCGCTGTACCGAAGTAGACGCGTCCGTCCCCATTCGGATTCCAAAATCCCGGGTTCTAAGTCAACAACCCTCAGCTTTATAATCTCAAAACACACACTAGAGGGTTCGAGAAACCTTCCTCCTGCGCCAAAGGAATCTTACTAGGACTGGCCAGCTTCCAAGCAAGCACTCCATGGCAGGAAGGAGTTCCCACGTCCCCTCTAACTTCTCGCATGTTCCAGCCTTTATCTTGACGAAGCTTACGAAAGCCTTCCAGGGTACATTAAACAATCTCTCACAAAACAATCCTTGAACATGATTAACCCAAACAACTTGCAAGCGTGGCTGTGCACGCAGATAAAGCTCAAGCCAGGCAGAGTCAGAATTCAGGATGACATGAGGCCATGTCAAAGCCAATAGTAAGAACTTCATAATACTTATCAATGTACAACACAATGCACATTTGTGCACCACTGCTTATAGCATCACATACTTCATCTCTCAATGTACAACACAGTGCACATTTGTGTACCACTGCTCATAACACTGCACTTCGAGACCAAAAAGTACATTCCACACACCTCTCTCCCTCTCATGCTTTCAAATGCACATCACTCACGTTCTGTTCTTGGCAAGGCTGTTCTACTCCGTAACAGCTACCACTGAAAGACTGCAAGATTACAAGAAATAAACCCTTAAGAGAAACAAGGCATGTGTAGGACGTCGTACATTCAAGCTAGGATAAAATAACACACCAAAGTCAATTAAAATAATGGTAGTCAAAGGTCATCACAGGGTGTCAGACCACAAGAGTGCCTCTAGCACTACACTCCCCCATTCTTCCATTGTCATGGCCACTCATCGGCGCTGCCAATACAGTCCAAAAGCACCAGCTCCTACTGCATCTGAATGTATGTTTATATCCCATTCCCACTCTTTGGGTGGGCCCTGCCAATACAGTCCAAAACCACTAGCTCCTGCTACATCTGAGTATATGTTTACATCCCATTCCCACTCTTTGGGTGTCACCATTGGGATGCCATTGAAATTTTCCCAAAATTTCACCACATGAGCAAATCCTCTTTCGTCCCCATCGACAAGCACATGTGATCATGCAGCAATGTGAGGCCCGCCAATGACCTGCCCAATCTCCTATAAAATGTCCTACCTGTCCGTACTACTCTACAGGCGAAGTTAAGATGTCCTAACAGCACCTGTACCTCCCTAACCATCACTTTCCACCTAGCCAGCATGTCGTCTATCATCATCATTATATGCAGCTTCTTTTCCTTTGGTAGGGGTGCCTCCATCGCCCCCGGGTCCAGTTCAATGCCCAGAAATGACAACACCGTACTTGGACCTTGTGTCTTCTCTGATGCCAGGGGCACCCCCAATCGCCCCATGAGCTCTTGAAAACTTGTCAACTGTTGTTGACAGTCTGCCGAGCTGGGTTGGCCCACCAGGAAGAAGTCGTCAAGGTAGTGTGTCACCGTTTCTTATCCTGTCTGCCACGAGAAAACCCATTGCAAAAAAGAGCTGAAATGCTTGAATAATGCACAGGATATGAAACAGCCCATTGGTAACGCTTTATCTACAAAACTTTGGCCGTCAAACTGTATACCTAGCAACTGAAAATTATCAGGGTGTACAGGCAGTAAACAGAAGGCAGACTTTATGTCACATTTTGTCATCAGAGCACCTGTTTCTACCCTCTCCACCAACCCCCTGGCTAAGTCCACTGACGAATATGAAACTGACGTCAAGTCCTCAGATATAAAATCATTACCTGACAACCCTTCCAGCCATGATGGGTGCTGTATCAATTTAAATTGTCCAGGTACTTTCTTAGGTACCACTCCAACTGGTGAAATTATTAATCCTTTCAAAGGCCAATTCGTGAATGGGTCTTCCAATCGCCCTTCTTCAACTTCTTTAAAAAAGTTGTCCCGTACTATTGTCTTGTGTGCCGTCACTGATCTCAAGTTGTCTGCCCACCTGGGGGATCATGGCCCCTCGTACCCAAGCCTAAATCCTTCCTCAAACCCGACGCTCAATAATGTGGCATCTTCCTGGCAGGGATAGTATGCCAACCAATGCTCTAAGCATTGTTGATTAATGGGTGTATGAGCCTTTTCCCATAGAGCCTTGTGCTTCTCTGCCTCCTCTGTCTCCTGTATTATGCTGGGCAAACTGCTGGCCCTGCCCGTTGTATCCTGTCCCATAGCATTGTACCAATGGGTGGCTGCCTGCACACTTCGAGCACTCATGTCTGAATTTGCAGTACTCCCTTGCGCATGATCACTTATTAAAGTCCCAACATGCCCCTTGCCCCCCATGTGTTTTTGGCTGCGTATCCCACCCCCCTCGGGTGGAGCAGTTCTGAAAGGGGTGGTACACCAATGGAAGCCTGCTGGCCGTATACATGGCTTCCCCAAACTTCACTGCCCCCATTGTCTGCTGATACAAGTATGCGTCTAACTCTTCCCACTTTGCCTCTGGATCCCACGCTAGCCTTGCCCTGAATTCTTCATCATAATGTGACCAGGCGTAGCCCCCACATGTCACCTGAGCTCTTCTGATCACGTCCATGTATTTAAAAAGGGAGATACACCTCTCTGGGTATTTCTCCCAATAGACGCTTGCAAATATCAAGAAAGCCGCCGACCAATTCTCGATGGTCATGTCTACCTTCGGCCTCTTGGACAATTCCAATTCTTCTTCTTTGGAACCCTCTTTCACCCTGAGCTCTCTGTGTAGCAACTTCAGCATTTCTAAATACTCCCCTTTCCAGATCTTCTCTATCATAGACAACATATGGTGTGCTCCCAATGGCTTCATCACCCCCATGTATGGCAGTCACTTGAGCTTTATCTCGTGGCTCTCCTTTGCCTCCTCTGCCTAAACCCCTTTGCCGTCCCTCCCCCTTCCTCTCGTCCTTGCATGTCGCTGTCTCTCCTTTTCCTTCCTGTTGGCTTACCGCTGCCCCTCCTTTCTTTGTATCCCCGCCCAACTGTTGTGTTTCTTGCCCCACCCCTGTATCCTTTATGTACAAACCTTTCCTCAGGCGTACCTTCCCCTCAGTGTCTCCTCCATGGGCATCTTTCCCCACTGAAACCTTGACTTTGGGAAAACTTAGACCACCCTGCCCCTTTTGTGCCCTTACCTGGCATCAAGGTCGGAGTCCGCACTGGATCCAGCTGCCTAACCAGTAATGCAGGGGGTCTCACCACGTTGTCCTGGGCCGGAAGCTGTCCTTTCTTTGCAACCTGTAACACACTAGGCACATTATTACTATGCCCCCTCCTTCCTGTTCTTCCTTCTCATCCTCAATGATCTCCCCCTCTTCAATGCCATCCTCATCGTAATCCAATTGCAGTGTCTCAATCCCCCTGCCCTCTCCCCTGTTAGCCTATGCACCTGTGCCTCTGCCCTTTCCCGCCTACTGCGGATTAGCTCTTCCAGATCTAAACCTGGGTACAGCTGGGCTGTAAACCACCCTTCAAAACCACTCATGGGTTCTTGCCCCGTTTGTCCTGCCGCCGCCCCGACACCGCATCGACCCAATGGGGTTGTCGAACCACTGATAGCACCTCTATCCGCCATTTGTCAGTGTCCTGCCTGTCCCTCAACGTGCTCCAGCTGTCGCCTTTGACAGTGCCATCCCTTCTCCTTGGTAATGCGGAGCCGCATGTGACTCACCTGAGTCTGTGACCTCCCATGCCTGCTGACCCTGTAATTTAAAAGTAAGGTCTGGCAAGCCGGGATCAATGACCCCGGCTATTCCCGTCTTCCCAGGACCCGGATACCACTGCCAATACCCCCTACCCCCTGCCACACTTCTGCGCTGTCCCAAACCACCACTTCGCCCTCCTCCTGCTCTGGCTGTCTCACCCGTTTCCTCCCCGCTGAATGTTCCCCTGCCATGCTGGAGCCACCACAGACCAGCCCCGGCGTGTATACACTTTGGCCGGTGGTTTACACCCTGCCCCGCAGCCCTCTCCAGTGCCCCCTCCTGCTCCTCCCCATCACACCACTCCAGCATTGCAGCCACTGTGGCTGACGCCAGTCCCCAGACCTCCCCCTCCTCCCCACCCTCTAAACCACCCCCCTTTATACCACCCCTTGAGCCGTGGCTGTCCCCCATGACCAGCCCTCCTCCCCTGACCAGCATGAACGTAGCCCTGCAAGGGCCCTCTCTAGCCAACCTCTTAACTCCAAAGATGCTGGTTGCCCCAACCGTGGCCCCACGCGCTCCTCTCATATGGCATCTCTCCCCCCTCCCTCCCTTCATATTGTCCCCTCCTCCCTAGCCTCTCTCCCTGTCCTCACAAACCCTACTGTGTCCACCCTTTCCTTCATTGAAACCTGCTCCCCCTCTGTGTCCACTCTTTACTCTCTCTTCCTTTACCTCCTTTGCCTCGGGGATCTTCTTTTCCCTGTAGATTTTGACCCAATTTCCCCTCTCCCTGCCAGTATTTAGCATCCCCCCTTCCTCCCCCTGCCGTGCCTTCCAATTCCTTCCTCCCCGCCCCCCTCCTTCTTTATAAACCCCACTGAGACATTAACTGTTGAACTTTAACCCTGTAACCTCTCACCTACTTCTCAAAACATCTACCTAACAAAGCTTTTCCTATGATAACTTCCCCTTATTGCCTGTTCCCAACCATAAACTTAACCTGTAAACATGTAAAAACTAGTTATCAAACGCCACTCAGGAGAGTCCCTGCCTGCCCCTTGACTTTTTGACCCCCCAACCTGGGACTTTTGAGGATACCTTTTATGTCCAAAGACCTATCCAATACCTCTTTAATCTATATGAGGTATAGCTTCATCCTGAAGCGAGACAAATGCACACCATCATCTCTGAATAAATAAACCGCCACGTACCTCAGCTCAGGATGCTCTACTCTCCCAATGCCTTCTCTAACACAAAAAGTCTCATTTCCCTAATGATTTTTCTCCTAGCTTTATCTATTGCAGCGGGCCTTTCGGCCCCCTTCCACTGTCTCCTAGGAATGAGCTCTGACCAGATGATATAACATCCTGCCCACTGCTGCTTAATCTCTAAATGGTCCCTTTTCATTTGCTTCAACAGTGCCAATCCCTTACAAACCACCAGGTCATTTTCCCCCAGGTGTATGATCAAAACATCTAGACAAATGTTATTCCTAATTAACTTGTTCAAACTGGGAATCCATTTATGCCATCGCATGCCACCCTTTCCCTGCCAGAAAACATTAAAAAATGATGTGTCCAAGCCAAGGTTCAAATTTTTCCCTTGTTCAATTCATGGCGTTCAGCCCATTTAACAAAAGAATGACCAATTATGCAGATGGACTGCTCTGCTGTTGCTGGCCCCGCCACAGCACTTGAAAAGACACATGCGTAAGTACATGGAAAACTATGCATCCCCAACCCTGTCTCCCCCAACCTAATGTATGCTTTGAAACATCTAAACGTCAATCGCCCCAAGCGCATTATCCTGTCCTTCTCCCAGCCCTGTTTTGTTGCATCCGTTGTTACCCCGATCTGAAATGAGTGTGTACCATATTCGCCCGGAGCCTCCCCTAAAAACAGCAAAACTCTCTGCATCACCCACAGTAGCTGTGCCACCGGCACCATGTGGCCTGATATTCTGCAGAACCCCCCCACCACCTGGCACAGACAAACCTCTCAATCGCACCAGGCATGCCTCCCCGTCACCTGCTGCACCCATCACTACCCACTTCCCTGCTCCCCTTTGGTCTGGTTTTGATTGTTTAATCTTCACTGCAACCTCCCCTTTTTGCATGTCTACTTTACCCCATTGTACACCTGGCCTGCCCCTCCTGCCCAGCAGTTCTGAAACCCTAAAAGTACCAAAACTCATCCATGACATTAAGGTAGAAAACAGTATTTTCTCTTCATCATTCCTGCAGATCCTCAGAATAACCTCCAACAAACCTAACAACAACACTTTTGACACTGGTCTCCTAACCCGCGGCTTACTACCCTTCTCTCTGACCCAGGCTTCTAAAATACGTCTGCCCAGCTCGCCCGCTGAGGGTGCATACCCCACCACAGCTTCCCTAAGAAAGCAATTCCTTCCAACCTCCTGCAATAGTGACCCTTGACATGCCTCTGTCAATCATTGACAGAATAAACTATACGGCATCCTCTTCCCTTGCCCACCTGTCAGTCCTCTTCTGTGCCCCCCTTCTAAGAATTCCCACCAAGCCTGGTTATACGCCCTCCGAGTGGAGACAGCCAACGACCCTACCACCAACTGGAGCATCCTTTGTCTCCTATGGACCACATCTCTTCTGGCACTGGTGTCTTGCAGTTGTCCGCCTCCATGGCTAGACCATGGAACCTCTCCCACTGTGAACGAGACAAAGCATCCGCAATGTCACTGTCCACCCTTGGCACATGCCTGGCTTGAAACAAAATATCATGTTTCAAACAACTGAGTACAAACACTCACATCAGATTGACTACATGGGCATCCCTCGCAGATTGCCTATTCACCACTTGTACCACTGCCATGTTGTCCACCCTAAAAATAACCTTCTTGTGTGCTAAATCCTATGCCCACACTGATACTGCTACTACTAGGGAAAATAACTCCAAAAAGGCGATGCTCCTCCCTGTCTTGCTTCGCCTTTCAGATAATACAGAATCTCCCACACAGTGGCTCAAAACACACAGATAATTGTGTAACACAACTCAAAATCAAAAGTGTCTGTCCTGTATCCATCAGAGCACAGGTCAAATCCAGCTGTGTTTGCCCTGTATCTGTCACAGTGCAAGCAAAATATTCTCCAGCATTTAAAAATGTTTCAGTCCACAAGTCTAAAAGCATACTCTTCTTTCCTTGTTTTTCACAATTACTAAAAGTAGCACACTGCCCCCAAACTGGCACACAAAATTCACTGTCTCCTTTCTGAATTGACCACACGTTTAAAACACATTGCACAATGTTTTTCCCAGATTCAAAAGCAGATGGCTGAATTTCTTTTTTCAAAATCGGGACTCTCCATATAAAGCAAGGTTTGTCATTTACTGACATGTCCGATTTATAACTGCAACCAACGATCGCTAATTCTAACAGACTGGTTTGTTTATCTTCCTGCACGTTTACATTTTCTCGGTTCAAATTCATTCCTGGCTGAGGAACGTCCTCAAAAGAATTAATTAAAACCTCCACATTTTTCACAAATTAATCACCCTGGCTATCTGAACAGCCTGGCAAAACAAACGGCTTCGGAACTTGGTACATGTTTAACTCTTTTTCAAAGGGTTGTTTTCAAACTGAGCGTCAGCTAACTCTCTTTTCAGTTCACTACATTCTTTTTCCAATTGTTCACATTTTTGATACATGCTAAGCAATGCATTCAAAATGACACCACTATCTCTGACTGAAATATCAAGTTGTTTTCCCTCTTTAAAAGAGGCAATCTCCCTCTCAAATAACTCAGTTGGCATCTGGGACTCTGCAACTGAAAACATAGGCATTTTAGAGAGCATCTTCCCCTTTTAAAATTGCACTTTTTCGAATCTTCGAGTGACGCCAAATGTCTTGCTTCGCCTTTCAGATAATACAGAATCTCCCACACGGTGGCTCAAAACCCACGGCGAAGCAGGAGACATAAACACAAAACAACACCTTTAGAAAAGGGTTTTATTTTACAAAATGCAAAGACTCTCTTTTTAGAATAAGGCTTGGGGTTTTGATTTTACACAATGCTCTCTAACAGAAAGGCTTTCCCAGATGCCAAATGTACAACATTCAAATACACAAAGATATATATATATATATTTATATGCAAGCAATAATAATACACTTGGTAAATGCAACAGTTAAATGCATGAATAATACTAATGAATAAACAAGCAGCAAATAATATGAGATAAGACTCAAGCAAATATTATGGGACGTCCTGCAAGAGATCAGAAAGATATATACACTGAATCACAAAGAAAACACCTCAAATGATCAAAGCCACTGGCCACACATCACAATGGCAATAATCAAAACTCAAACACCTCAAATGATCAAATTCACTGACCACACATCACAATGGCAATAATCAAAACTCAAACACCTCAAATGATGAAAGCCACTGGCCACACATCACAATGGCAATAATCAAAACTCAACACTTCACCTGGTGCAAACACTGCATCTTAGCCCACTCCTGACCGGGGGATTAACAGCCGGGGATAAGAGCCTCAGCAACCAGGGTTCCGCTGCACCGAAGTAGACGCGTCCGTCCCCATTCGGATTCCAAAATCCCGGGTTCTAAGTCAACAACCCTCAGCTTTATAATCTCAAAACACACACTAGAAGGTTCGAGAAACCTTCCCCCTGCGCCAAAGGAATCTTACTAGGACTGGCCAGCTTCCAAGCAAGCACTCCATGGCAGGAAGGAGTTCCCACGTCCCCTCTAACTTCTCGCATGTTCCAGCCTTTATCTTGACGAAGCTTACGAAAGCCTTCCAGGGTACATTAAACAATCTCTCACAAAACAATCCTTGAACATGATTAACCCAAACAACTTGCAAGCGTGGCTGTGCACGCAGATAAAGCTCAAGCCAGGCAGAGTCAGAATTCAGGATGACATGAGGCCATGTCAAAGCCAATAGTAAGAACTTCATAATACTTATCAATGTACAACACAATGCACATTTGTGCACCACTGCTTATAGCATCACATACTTCATCTCTCAATGTACAACACAGTGCACATTTGTGCACCACTGCTCATAACACTGCACTTCGAGACCAAAAAGTACATTCCACACACCTCTCTCCCTCTCATGCTTTCAAATGCACATCACTCACGTTCTGTTCTTGGCAAGGCTGTTCTACTCCGTAACAGCTACCACTGAAAGACTGCAAGATTACAAGAAATAAACCCTTAAGAGAAACAAGGCATGTGTAGGACGTCGTACATTCAAGCTAGGATAAAATAACACACCAAAGTCAATTAAAATAATGGTAGTCAAAGGTCATCACAGGGTGTCAGACCACAAGAGTGCCTCTAGCACTACACTCCCCCCATTCTTCCATTGTCATGGCCACTCATCGGCGCTGCCAATACAGTCCAAAAGCACCAGCTCCTACTGCATCTGAATGTATGTTTATATCCCATTCCCACTCTTTGGGTGGGCCCTGCCAATACAGTCCAAAACCACTAGCTCCTGCTACATCTGAGTATATGTTTACATCCCATTCCCACTCTTTGGGTGTCACCATTGGGATGCCATTGAAATTTTCCCAAAATTTCACCACATGAGCAAATCCTCTTTCGTCCCCATCGACAAGCACATGTGATCATGCAGCAATGTGAGGCCCGCCAATGACCTGCCCAATCTCCTATAAAATGTCCTACCTGTCCGTACTACTCTACAGGCGAAGTTAAGATGTCCTAACAGCACCTGTACCTCCCTAACCATCACTTTCCACCTAGCCAGCATGTCGTCTATCATCATCATTATATGCAGCTTCTTTTCCTTTGGTAGGGGTGCCTCCATCGCCCCCGGGTCCAGTTCAATGCCCAGAAATGACAACACCGTACTTGGACCTTGTGTCTTCTCTGATGCCAGGGGCACCCCCAATCGCCCCATGAGCTCTTGAAAACTTGTCAACTGTTGTTGACAGTCTGCCGAGCTGGGTTGGCCCACCAGGAAGAAGTCGTCAAGGTAATGTGTCACCGTTTCTTATCCTGTCTGCGACGAGAAAACCCATTGCAAAAAAGAGCTGAAATGCTTGAATAATGCACAGGATATGAAACAGCCCATTGGTAACGCTTTATCTACAAAACTTTGGCCGTCAAACTGTATACCTAGCAACTGAAAATTATCAGGGTGTACAGGCAGTAAACAGAAGGCAGACTTTATGTCACATTTTGTCATCAGAGCACCTGTTTCTACCCTCTCCACCAACCCCCTGGCTAAGTCCACTGACGAATATGAAACTGACGTCAAGTCCTCAGATATAAAATCATTACCTGACAACCCTTCCAGCCATGATAGGTGCTGTATCAATTTAAATTGTCCAGGTACTTTCTTAGGTACCACTCCAACTGGTGAAATTATTAATCCTTTCAAAGGCCAATTCGTGAATGGGTCTTCCAATCGCCCTTCTTCAACTTCTTTAAAAAAGTTGTCCCGTACTATTGTCTTGTGTGCCGTCACTGATCTCAAGTTGTCTGCCCACCTGGGGGATCATGGCCCCTCGTACCCAAGCCTAAATCCTTCCTCAAACCCGACGCTCAATAATGTGGCATCTTCCTGGCAGGGATAGTATGCCAACCAATGCTCTAAGCATTGTTGATTAATGGGTGTATGAGCCTTTTCCCATAGAGCCTTGTGCTTCTCTGCCTCCTCTGTCTCCTGTATTATGCTGGGCAAACTGCTGGCCCTGCCCGTTGTATCCTGTCCCATAGCATTGTACCAATGGGTGGCTGCCTGCACACTTCGAGCACTCATGTCTGAATTTGCAGTACTCCCTTGCGCATGATCACTTATTAAAGTCCCAACATGCCCCTTGCCCCCATGTGTTTTTGGCTGCGTATCCCACCCCCTCGGGTGGAGCAGTTCTGAAAGGGGTGGTACACCAATGGAAGCCTGCTGGCCGTATACATGGCTTCCCCAAACTTCACTGCCCCCATTGTCTGCTGATACAAGTATGCGTCTAACTCTTCCCACTTTGCCTCTGGATCCCACGCTAGCCTTGCCCTGAATTCTTCATCATAATGTGACCAGGCGTAGCCCCACATGTCACCTGAGCTCTTCTGATCACGTCCATGTATTTAAAAAGGGAGATACACCTCTCTGGGTATTTCTCCCAATAGACGCTTGCAAATATCAAGAAAGCCGCCGACCAATTCTCGATGGTCATGTCTACCTTCGGCCTCTTGGACAATTCCAATTCTTCTTCTTTGGAACCCTCTTTCACCCTGAGCTCTCTGTGTAGCAACTTCAGCATTTCTAAATACTCCCCTTTCCAAATCTTCTCTATCATAGACAACATATGGTGTGCTCCCAATGGCTTCATCACCCCCATGTATGGCAGTCACTTGAGGTTTATCTCGTGGCTCTCCTTTGCCTCCTCTGCCTAAACCCCTTTGCCGTCCTCCCCCTTCCTCTCGTCCTTGCATGTCGCTGTCTCTCCTTTTCCTTCCTGTTGGCTTACCGCTGCCCCTCCTTTCTTTGTATCCCCGCCCAACTGTTGTGTTTCTTGCCCCACCCCTGTATCCTTTATGTACAAACCTTTCCTCAGGCGTACCTTCCCCTCAGTGTCTCCTCCATGGGCATCTTTCCCCACTGAAACCTTGACTTTGGGAAAACTTAGACCACCCTGCCCCTTTTGTGCCCTTACCTGGCATCAAGGTCGGAGTCCGCACTGGATCCAGCTGCCTAACCAGTAATGCAGGGGGTCTCACCACGTTGTCCTGGGCCGGAAGCTGTCCTTTCTTTGCAACCTGTAACACACTAGGCACATTATTACTATGCCCCCTCCTTCCTGTTCTTCCTTCTCATCCTCAATGATCTCCCCCTCTTCAATGCCATCCTCATCGTAATCCAATTGCAGTGTCTCAATCCCCCTGCCCTCTCCCCTGTTAGCCTATGCACCTGTGCCTCTGCCCTTTCCCGCCTACTGCGGATTAGCTCTTCCAGATCTAAACCTGGGTACAGCTGGGCTGTAAACCACCCTTCAAAACCACTCATGGGTTCTTGCCCCGTTTGTCCTGCCGCCGCCCCCGACACCGCATCGACCCAATGGGGTTGTCGAACCACTGATAGCACCTCTATCCGCCATTTGTCAGTGTCCTGCCTGTCCCTCAACGTGCTCCAGCTGTCGCCTTTGACAGTGCCATCCCTTCTCCTTGGTAATGCGGAGCCGCATGTGACTCACCTGAGTCTGTGACCTCCCATGCCTGCTGACCCTGTAATTTAAAAGTAAGGTCTGGCAAGCCGGGATCAATGACCCCGGCTATTCCCGTCTTCCCAGGACCCGGATACCACTGCCAATACCCCCTACCCCCTGCCACACTTCTGCGCTGTCCCAAACCACCACTTCACCCTCCTCCTGCTCTGGCTGTCTCACCCGTTTCCTCCCCGCTGAATGTTCCCCTGCCATGCTGGAGCCACCACAGACCAGCCCCGGCGTGTATACACTTTGGCCGGTGGTTTACACCCTGCCCCGCAGCCCTCTCCAGTGCCCCCTCCTGCTCCTCCCCATCACACCACTCCAGCATTGCAGCCACTGTGGCTGACGCCAGTCCCCAGACCTCCCCCTCCTCCCCACCCTCTAAACCACCCCCCTTTATACCACCCCTTGAGCCGTGGCTGTCCCCCATGACCAGCCCTCCTCCCCTGACCAGCATGAACGTAGCCCTGCAAGGGCCCTCTCTAGCCAACCTCTTAACTCCAAAGATGCTGGTTGCCCCAACCGTGGCCCCACGCGCTCCTCTCATATGGCATCTCTCCCCCTCCCTCCCTTCATATTGTCCCCTCCTCCCTAGCCTCTCTCCCTGTCCTCACAAACCCTACTGTGTCCACCCTTTCCTTCATTGAAACCTGCTCCCCCTCTGTGTCCACTCTTTACTCTCTCTTCCTTTACCTCCTTTGCCTCGGGGATCTTCTTTTCCCTGTAGATTTTGACCCAATTTCCCCTCTCCCTGCCAGTATTTAGCATCCCCCTTCCTCCCCCTGCCGTGCCTTCCAATTCCTTCCTCCCCGCCCCCTCCTTCTTTATAAACCCCACTGAGACATTAACTGTTGAACTTTAACCCTGTAACCTCTCACCTACTTCTCAAAACATCTACCTAACAAAGCTTTTCCTATGATAACTTCCCCTTATTGCCTGTTCCCAACCATAAACTTAACCTGTAAACATGTAAAAACTAGTTATCAAACGCCACTCAGGAGAGTCCCTGCCTGCCCCTTGACTTTTTTGACCCCCCAACCTGGGACTTTTGAGGATACCTTTTTATGTCCAAAGACCTATCCAATACCTCTTTAATCTATATGAGGTATAGCTTCATCCTGAAGCGAGACAAATGCACACCATCATCTCTGAATAAATAAACCGCCACGTACCTCAGCTCAGGATGCTCTACTCTCCCAATGCCTTCTCTAACACAAAAAAGTCTCATTTCCCTAATGATTTTTCTCCTAGCTTTATCTATTGCAGCGGGCCTTTCGGCCCCCTTCCACTGTCTCCTAGGAATGAGCTCTGACCAGATGATATAACATCCTGCCCACTGCTGCTTAATCTCTAAATGGTCCCTTTTCATTTGCTTCAACAGTGCCAATCCCTTACAAACCACCAGGTCATTTTCCCCCAGGTGTATGATCAAAACATCTAGACAAATGTTATTCCTAATTAACTTGTTCAAACTGGGAATCCATTTATGCCATCGCATGCCACCCTTTCCCTGCCAGAAAACATTAAAAAATGATGTGTCCAAGCCAAGGTTCAAATTTTTCCCTTGTTCAATTCATGGCGTTCAGCCCATTTAACAAAAGAATGACCAATTATGCAGATGGACTGCTCTGCTGTTGCTGGCCCCGCCACAGCACTTGAAAAGACACATGCGTAAGTACATGGAAAACTATGCATCCCCAACCCTGTCTCCCCCAACCTAATGTATGCTTTGAAACATCTAAACGTCCATCGCCCCAAGCGCATTATCCTGTCCTTCTCCCAGCCCTGTTTTGTTGCATCCGTTGTTACCCCGATCTGAAATGAGTGTGTACCATATTCGCCCGGAGCCTCCCCTAAAAACAGCAAAACTCTCTGCATCACCCACAGTAGCTGTGCCACCGGCACCATGTGGCCTGATATTCTGCAGAACCCCCCCCCACCACCTGGCACAGACAAACCTCTCAATCGCACCAGGCATGCCTCCCCGTCACCTGCTGCTCCCATCACTACCCACTTCCCTGCTCCCCTTTGGTCTGGTTTTGATTGTTTAATCTTCACTGCAACCTCCCCTTTTTGCATGTCTACTTTACCCCATTGTACACCTGGCCTGCCCCTCCTGCCCAGCAGTTCTGAAACCCTAAAAGTACCAAAACTCATCCATGACATTAAGGTAGAAAACAGTATTTTCTCTTCATCATTCCTGCAGATCCTCAGAATAACCTCCAACAAACCTAACAACAACACTTTTGACACTGGTCTCCTAACCCGCGGCTTACTACCCTTCTCTCTGACCCAGGCTTCTAAAATACGTCTGCCCAGCTCGCCCGCTGAGGGTGCATACCCCACCACAGCTTCCCTAAGAAAGCAATTCCTTCCAACCTCCTGCAATAGTGACCCTTGACATGCCTCTGTCAATCATTGACAGAATAAACTATACGGCATCCTCTTCCCTTGCCCACCTGTCAGTCCTCTTCTGTGCCCCCCTTCTAAGAATTCCCACCAAGCCTGGTTATACGCCCTCCGAGTGGAGACAGCCAACGACCCTACCACCAACTGGAGCATCCTTTGTCTCCTATGGACCACATCTCTTCTGGCACTGTGTCTTGCAGTTGTCCGCCTCCATGGCTAGACCATGGAACCTCTCCCACTGTGAACGAGACAAAGCATCCGCAATGTCACTGTCCACCCTTGGCACATGCCTGGCTTGAAACAAAATATCATGTTTCAAACAACTGAGTACAAACACTCACATCAGATTGACTACATGGGCATCCCTCGCAGATTGCCTATTCACCACTTGTACCACTGCCATGTTGTCCACCCTAAAAATAACCTTCTTGTGTGCTAAATCCTATGCCCACACTGATACTGCTACTACTAGGGAAAATAACTCCAAAAAGGCGATGCTCCTCCCTGTCTTGCTTCGCCTTTCAGATAATACAGAATCTCCCACACAGTGGCTCAAAACACACAGATAATTGTGTAACACAACTCAAAATCAAAAGTGTCTGTCCTGTATCCATCAGAGCACAGGTCAAATCCAGCTGTGTTTGCCCTGTATCTGTCACAGTGCAAGCAAAATATTCTCCAGCATTTAAAAATGTTTCAGTCCACAAGTCTAAAAGCATACTCTTCTTTCCTTGTTTTTCACAATTACTAAAAGTAGCACACTGCCCCCAAACTGGCACACAAAATTCACTGTCTCCTTTCTGAATTGACCACACGTTTAAAACACATTGCACAATGTTTTTCCCAGATTCAAAAGCAGATGGCTGAATTTCTTTTTTCAAAATCGGGACTCTCCATATAAAGCAACGTTTGTCATTTACTGACATGTCTGATTTATAACTGCAACCAACGATCGCTAATTCTAACAGACTGGTTTGTTTATCTTCCTGCACGTTTACATTTTCTCGGTTCAAATTCATTCCTGGCTGAGGAACGTCCTCAAAAGAATTAATTAAAACCTCCACATTTTTCACAAATTAATCACCCTGGCTATCTGAACAGCCTGGCAAAACAAACGGCTTCGGAACTTGGTACATGTTTAACTCTTTTTTCAAAGGGTTGTTTTCAAACTGAGCGTCAGCTAACTCTCTTTTCAGTTCACTACATTCTTTTTCCAATTGTTCACATTTTTGATACATGCTAAGCAATGCATTCAAAATGACACCACTATCTCTGACTGAAATATCAAGTTGTTTTCCCTCTTTAAAAGAGGCAATCTCCCTCTCAAATAACTCAGTTGGCATCTGGGACTCTGCAACTGAAAACATAGGCATTTTAGAGAGCATCTTCCCCTTTTAAAATTGCACTTTTTCGAATCTTCGAGTGACGCCAAATGTCTTGCTTCGCCTTTCAGATAATACAGAATCTCCCACACGGTGGCTCAAAACCCACGGCGAAGCAGGAGACATAAACACAAAACAACACCTTTAGAAAAGGGTTTTATTTTACAAAATGCAAAGACTCTCTTTTTAGAATAAGGCTTGGGGTTTTATTTTACACAATGCTCTCTAACAGAAAGGCTTTCCCAGATGCCAAATGTACAACATTCAAATACACAAAGATATATATATATATATTTATATGCAAGCAATAATAATACACTTGGTAAATGCAACAGTTAAATGCATGAATAATACTAATGAATAAACAAGCAGCAAATAATATGAGATAAGACTCAAGCAAATATTATGGGACGTCCTGCAAGAGATCAGAAAGATATATACACTGAATCACAAAGAAAACACCTCAAATGATCAAAGCCACTGGCCACACATCACAATGGCAATAATCAAAACTCAAACACCTCAAATGATCAAATTCACTGACCACACATCACAATGGCAATAATCAAAACTCAAACACCTCAAATGATGAAAGCCACTGGCCACACATCACAATGGCAATAATCAAAACTCAACACTTCACCTGGTGCAAACACTGCATCTTAGCCCACTCCTGACCGGGGGATTAACAGCCGGGGATAAGAGCCTCAGCAACCAGGGTTCCGCTGTACCGAAGTAGACGCGTCCGTCCCCATTCGGATTCCAAAATCCCGGGTTCTAAGTCAACAACCCTCAGCTTTATAATCTCAAAACACACACTAGAAGGTTCGAGAAACCTTCCCCTGCGCCAAAGGAATCTTACTAGGACTGGCCAGCTTCCAAGCAAGCACTCCATGGCAGGAAGGAGTTCCCACGTCCCCTCTAACTTCTCGCATGTTCCAGCCTTTATCTTGACGAAGCTTACGAAAGCCTTCCAGGGTACATTAAACAATCTCTCACAAAACAATCCTTGAACATGATTAACCCAAACAACTTGCAAGCGTGGCTGTGCACGCAGATAAAGCTCAAGCCAGGCAGAGTCAGAATTCAGGATGACATGAGGCCATGTCAAAGCCAATAGTAAGAACTTCATAATACTTATCAATGTACAACACAATGCACATTTGTGCACCACTGCTTATAGCATCACATACTTCATCTCTCAATGTACAACACAGTGCACATTTGTGCACCACTGCTCATAACACTGCACTTCGAGACCAAAAAGTACATTCCACACACCTCTCTCCCTCTCATGCTTTCAAATGCACATCACTCACGTTCTGTTCTTGGCAAGGCTGTTCTACTCCGTAACAGCTACCACTGAAAGACTGCAAGATTACAAGAAATAAACCCTTAAGAGAAACAAGGCATGTGTAGGACGTCGTACATTCAAGCTAGGATAAAATAACACACCAAAGTCAATTAAAATAATGGTAGTCAAAGGTCACTCACAGGGTGTCAGACCACAAGAGTGCCTCTAGCACTACACTCCCCCATTCTTCCATTGTCATGGCCACTCATCGGCGCTGCCAATACAGTCCAAAAGCACCAGCTCCTACTGCATCTGAATGTATGTTTATATCCCATTCCCACTCTTTGGGTGGGCCCTGCCAATACAGTCCAAAACCACTAGCTCCTGCTACATCTGAGTATATGTTTACATCCCATTCCCACTCTTTGGGTGTCACCATTGGGATGCCATTGAAATTTTCCCAAAATTTCACCACATGAGCAAATCCTCTTTCGTCCCCATCGACAAGCACATGTGATCATGCAGCAATGTGAGGCCCGCCAATGACCTGCCCAATCTCCTATAAAATGTCCTACCTGTCCGTTCTACTCTACAGGCGAAGTTAAGATGTCCTAACAGCACCTGTACCTCCCTAACCATCACTTTCCACCTAGCCAGCATGTCGTCTATCATCATCATTATATGCAGCTTCTTTTCCTTTGGTAGGGGTGCCTCCATCGCCCCCGGGTCCAGTTCAATGCCCAGAAATGACAACACCGTACTTGGACCTTGTGTCTTCTCTGATGCCAGGGGCACCCCCAATCGCCCCATGAGCTCTTGAAAACTTGTCAACTGTTGTTGACAGTCTGCCGAGCTGGGTTGGCCCACCAGGAAGAAGTCGTCAAGGTAGTGTGTCACCGTTTCTTTTCCTGTCTGCCACGAGAAAACCCATTGCAAAAAAGAGCTGAAATGCTTGAATAATGCACAGGATATGAAACAGCCCATTGGTAACGCTTTATCTACAAAACTTTGGCCGTCAAACTGTATACCTAGCAACTGAAAATTATCAGGGTGTACAGGCAGTAAACAGAAGGCAGACTTTATGTCACATTTTGTCATCAGAGCACCTGTTTCTACCCTCTCCACCAACCCCCTGGCTAAGTCCACTGACGAATATGAAACTGACGTCAAGTCCTCAGATATAAAATCATTACCTGACAACCCTTCCAGCCATGATAGGTGCTGTATCAATTTAAATTGTCCAGGTACTTTCTTAGGTACCACTCCAACTGGTGAAATTATTAATCCTTTCAAAGGCCAATTCGTGAATGGGTCTTCCAATCGCCCTTCTTCAACTTCTTTAAAAAGTTGTCCCGTACTATTGTCTTGTGTGCCGTCACTGATCTCAAGTTGTCTGCCCACCTGGGGGATCATGGCCCCTCGTACCCAAGCCTAAATCCTTCCTCAAACCCGACGCTCAATAATGTGGCATCTTCCTGGCAGGGATAGTATGCCAACCAATGCTCTAAGCATTGTTGATTAATGGGTGTATGAGCCTTTTCCCATAGAGCCTTGTGCTTCTCTGCCTCCTCTGTCTCCTGTATTATGCTGGGCAAACTGCTGGCCCTGCCCGTTGTATCCTGTCCCATAGCATTGTACCAATGGGTGGCTGCCTGCACACTTCGAGCACTCATGTCTGAATTTGCAGTACTCCCTTGCGCATGATCACTTATTAAAGTCCCAACATGCCCCTTGCCCCCATGTGTTTTTGGCTGCGTATCCCACCCCCTCGGGTGGAGCAGTTCTGAAAGGGGTGGTACACCAATGGAAGCCTGCTGGCCGTATACATGGCTTCCCCAAACTTCACTGCCCCCATTGTCTGCTGATACAAGTATGCGTCTAACTCTTCCCACTTTGCCTCTGGATCCCACGCTAGCCTTGCCCTGAATTCTTCATCATAATGTGACCAGGCGTAGCCCCACATGTCACCTGAGCTCTTCTGATCACGTCCATGTATTTAAAAAGGAGATACACCTCTCTGGGTATTTCTCCCAATAGACGCTTTCAAATATCAAGAAAGCCGCCGACCAATTCTCGATGGTCATGTCTACCTTCGGCCTCTTGGACAATTCCAATTCTTCTTCTTTGGAACCCTCTTTCACCCTGAGCTCTCTGTGTAGCAACTTCAGCATTTCTAAATACTCCCCTTTCCAAATCTTCTCTATCATAGACAACATATGGTGTGCTCCCAATGGCTTCATCACCCCCATGTATGGCAGTCACTTGAGGTTTATCTCGTGGCTCTCCTTTGCCTCCTCTGCCTAAACCCCTTTGCCGTCCTCCCCCCTTCCTCTCGTCCTTGCATGTCGCTGTCTCTCCTTTTCCTTCCTGTTGGCTTACCGCTGCCCCTCCTTTCTTTGTATCCCCGCCCAACTGTTGTGTTTCTTGCCCCACCCCTGTATCCTTTATGTACAAACCTTTCCTCAGGCGTACCTTCCCCTCAGTGTCTCCTCCATGGGCATCTTTCCCCACTGAAACCTTGACTTTGGGAAAACTTAGACCACCCTGCCCCTTTTGTGCCCTTACCTGGCATCAAGGTCGGAGTCCGCACTGGATCCAGCTGCCTAACCAGTAATGCAGGGGGTCTCACCACGTTGTCCTGGGCCGAAAGCTGTCCTTTCTTTGCAACCTGTAACACACTAGGCACATTATTACTATGCCCCCCTCCTTCCTGTTCTTCCTTCTCATCCTCAATGATCTCCCCCTCTTCAATGCCATCCTCATCGTAATCCAATTGCAGTGTCTCAATCCCCCTGCCCTCTCCCCTGTTAGCCTATGCACCTGTGCCTCTGCCCTTTCCCGCCTACTGCGGATTAGCTCTTCCAGATCTAAACCTGGGTACAGCTGGGCTGTAAACCACCCTTCAAAACCACTCATGGGTTCTTGCCCCGTTTGTCCTGCCGCCGCCCCCGGCACCGCATCGACCCAATGGGGTTGTTGAACCACTGATAGCACCTCTATCCGCCATTTGTCAGTGTCCTGCCTGTCCCTCAACGTGCTCCAGCTGTCGCCTTTGACAGTGCCATCCCTTCTCCTTGGTAATGCGGAGCCGCATGTGACTCACCTGAGTCTGTGACCTCCCATGCCTGCTGACCCTGTAATTTAAAAGTAAGGTCTGGCAAGCCGGGATCAATGACCCCGGCTATTCCCGTCTTCCCAGGACCCGGATACCACTGCCAATACCCCCTACCCCCTGCCACACTTCTGCGCTGTCCCAAACCACCACTTCGCCCTCCTCCTGCTCTGGCTGTCTCACCCGTTTCCTCCCCGCTGAATGTTCCCCTGCCATGCTGGAGCCACCACAGACCAGCCCCGGCGTGTATACACTTTGGCCGGTGGTTTACACCCTGCCCCGCAGCCCTCTCCAGTGCCCCCCTCCTGCTCCTCCCCATCACACCACTCCAGCATTGCAGCCACTGTGGCTGACGCCAGTCCCCAGACCTCCCCCTCCTCCCCACCCTCTAAACCACCCCCCCTTTATACCACCCCTTGAGCCGTGGCTGTCCCCCCATGACCAGCCCTCCTCCCCTGACCAGCATGAACGTAGCCCTGCAAGGGCCCTCTCTAGCCAACCTCTTAACTCCAAAGATGCTGGTTGCCCCAACCGTGGCCCCACGCGCTCCTCTCATATGGCATCTCTCCCCCTCCCTCCCTTCATATTGTCCCCTCCTCCCTAGCCTCTCTCCCTGTCCTCACAAACCCTACTGTGTCCACCCTTTCCTTCATTGAAACCTGCTCCCCCTCTGTGTCCACTCTTTACTCTCTCTTCCTTTACCTCCTTTGCCTCGGGGATCTTCTTTTCCCTGTAGATTTTGACCCAATTTCCCCTCTCCCTGCCAGTATTTAGCATCCCCCCTTCCTCCCCCTGCCGTGCCTTCCAATTCCTTCCTCCCCGCCCCCCTCCTTCTTTGTGTCGCACACGGCCTCAGTGGCCTCCGTGACTTCATTCCCTGCAGTGATAATGGCCCCGTCCGCTCCCTCTGCAAACAGGAGTGTGGCACACTGCGCGGTACCCCACCTCCCACCACGTGGTTCCCCCGGCATGATGCCGCCCTCCCCATCTACCCGCCCACACCTACAGGCCTCGCCTTCTTTTCACATCGGGCTTGCGGCAGTGAACAGGCCCACACCGCTGCAGCAACCCCGCCCGCTGCCCGTCGTGTCAGCCACACCTCCTAGGTCGCTGGCCGCACAAGATCCATGCGCCCCGACTCCGCAAGCAGGCACATGGCTTCCGCCACTCTCGGGTCACTCGCCATCAGGTAGGGCCCAACTTTAATAATTCCTACAATAATTTCCTAAGAAAATTTTGCTAAATTTCCCAACCGAAAACCTGCAACACCCAGTCGGCTGCGTGTCACCTTACTAAAATGGTGACACAGCATACAAAACGTCCGGCTATATACCTCCCGCTCCCATCAGCTCAAAAGCAAGCCCAACAAGCCCAAATGGCCTCTGGGCTGCACCATGGCCCAAACAACCCCAGGGAAGCAAGCTTCCATGGCAGTCGGCCGGCCCCCCAAAGCCCCAGTGTCCACTCAGAGGGATGTGAGGTATTGCTTTACTGCTCTCAGCATTCAGTAATATGAAGCAAGCCAAAAGAGCTACAGGCTGTATTAGTGGGCCTCGTTATTGGGCCTGCATCCTGCAGAGTGATGCGATGCGCTGCTGCACAGCTTTTAGCTGACAGCAATCCGGAGCAAGAAGAAGGAGTTGCGGGCTGTGTTGGCAAGCCTCGCTTACGGTGCCCGCGTCTTGCAGCAGAGAGTCACCCTGCTAATCCCCAAGCAGGCATCAGCAATTCGGGATGTTAGGATGGCGCAGCATCATATATATATATATATATATATATATATATATATATATATGGAAATTCTTGCGGTCTTATAGTCATTGGAGAACTGCTCGTAAGGGGACCGTGAAATAGGCCCAGAAACAACAGGGATACCGCAGTCGAGTGGTAAAAGTGGACTGAAAAAGAAATTAAGAACGGTACCACAAACTTCCTTTGATGCCATTGATGTTTTTAATGACGCGATTATAGCAGATTTGAAACATCTTGAAGCCAACAGAGGAATGGACAGTCCACATTATAACATCTCTCGGGCACAGTCTAATGCTATCCAGTCCCTGAAAAATGATGACTCGATAGTAATCAAGCCCTCAGATAAGGGGGGGAACATTGTGGTGTTCTCGAAGGATCACTACCATGAAGAAGCAATGAGTCAATTAAAAGACAAAGCATGTTACTTGCCTGTGGCTCGAGCGGTTTATGCACAATGTATATCTACGTTTCATCAGTTTCTGGCATCCTGGAGAAGTGAAGGGATGCTAGACTCTGATGAATACGATTTTCTGCTATGTGAGTATCCGGTCCTCCCGACCTTCTATCATCTTCCTAAAATTCACAAAGATGATAGGAAGCCACCGGGAAGGCCCATTGTGGCATCAATTAACAGTCTTTTGGAGAACTGTTCTATCTATATTGACTGTTTCTTAGCACCTTGGGTCAGGAGTCTAAGTTCATATATTCAGGACACACAGGATTTCCTCAGGTGGATAGAGGGGATTGTGTGGGAAGAAGATATGCTATTTATCACCCTGGACATTACAAGTCTATACACTTGTATTAATCACCAACAAGGTATAGCAGCAGTCAAATGGTTCTTAGAGAAACGCCCTTTGAGATTCCAACAGCATAACATCATGTTACTTGAAATGGTGAAATTTCGCCTAGAAAATAACATTTTTATTTTCGCTGGCCAGTTGTACCAGCAACAACGCGGGACAGCGATGGGTACGTGCTTCGCCCCCAGTTATGCAAATCTTTTCGTTGGCTGGTGGGAGAAGCACGTGGCCTGGAGGGACTCATCACATCACTGGTTTGAAAAAGTCGTATTGTGGGCCCGCTACATTGATGACTTGTTCATCGTGTGGCGTGGCACCCGCACCTCGGCTGAGGAATATGTGGCCTTCCTCAATACGAATGATCTCAATCTAAAGTTCACTGGACATATCAGTGACACCAGCGTGATTTATTTAGACCTAGAAGTCTATGTAACAGGTGGAAAGATTATGACCCGCTTGTATCGTAAACCTACAGCGGGCAATTCCGTTGTACATGCTCGAAGTTTTCACCCTAGGAGCATGACCAACAACATCCCATATGTGGAACTCCTACGGTTAAAACGGAACTGTACGTCTGCAGAGGAATATAATGCTGCCAAGAACGAGGCCTTTGTAAGATTTGTAGCCAGAGGCTATTCGCAACATGTTTTACAAATTGCAGAGAAAAGAGCGGATATTCCTAATAGGTCTGAACTCCTGGTCCCTAAGTCCCTAAGCAGAGCTCCAAAAAATACTGTTCAGCCTGCTAGAATGATTACTCGATACAGCTCTAAAACACCAGAATTAATGCATATCTTTAAGAAAAATTGGCATATCCTCCAAGCTGATCCTGTCCTCAAGTCAGAAATCCCAGAACGACTGCTCATTACACACAGACGGTGCAAATCCATGAATGACCATTTGGTATCTAGCCACTATGTTGCGTCGGTGCGACGCAAAGAATGAATAACAGGGTTTTTTCCTTGCATGAAGTGCAAAGCGTGCAAGTACAGTCAGAAAACTAACAGCTATAGCATTCAACATAAGGGCCAACAAAAAATGAGAAAGATCAATACGTTGCTTAATTGCAACTCAGAGTTCACGGTTTACTGTTTGGAGTGCCCCTGTCCTAGAAGATACATGGGCAGTACTATTCACCCAACGAAAAAATGGATTCTGGAGCACATGCGTGCAATAACTAAAAAGGATCCTACGTATCCAGTGGCACGCCATTTTGAAAGCGTCCACAACAGTAACCGTGATCTCATAAGATTCTTCTGAATAGACCAGGCCCCCAAACATGAAAGGGGAGGGGATAGAGTGAAAACTCTACGCAGGATGGAGTCGAGGTATATTATAGAACTTAATACCATGGCTCCCATAGGTCTCAATACGACAGAAGAACTCTGGTCCCATTTAGAATGAGAACTGACATCTAAGAAAACCATCACACGTGCAATTCTTGTAATAAGATCTTTTCCATAAAGGCTAGGACTTTTTGTATATGAGGGATATTTATCTATATGCATTCCTTGATACATGTTCATTCTTGAGAGGCGTTGTGTAAATAATTTGAGAGCAATTGTTTCCTCTCTTTCTTAGAGAGGGCTGTTCCGTTTCCTGGATATTACCGTAGAATTCCGTCAGTACCACCTGTGATTGCCCATTCAGGGCTTAATTAAAATGTCCAGCTGTTTATCAAACATATCATTTTGTAATTAGGATTATGAGAGTGTGGAAGAGAGGTGGACCCTATAAAAGGAAGGGGCCTGATCCAATATGAATAACATTGTTTACTTGAAAGGATCAATATCAATGAATTGCAACAACTAATTTGACAAAAGAATCCTGTATGAATAACGAGTAATGGTTATGAAGCACCTGCTCTGCGAAATCCTTCACCTTCTTTTACATATTTACTGCATTTTTCTGAAATGATATTCATTGTTTTTATATGTATAGGACATAAATGGAATTGCACGAAAGGGCCGCTTTAAGATGGCCGCCACAAAAAGCATGAATTTTAGGTGAAATAAGGGCATCTTCGCTGTTTATGATTTTTGTATACGTACACTGAGCACTTTAAAAATTGTGATTTTATCTATGGTAGCCAACACCGAGGAAGGCGGTAATGCCGAAACGCGTCTGTTGGCAGGGGAGAGGGTTTCTGCACTGGAATAAATCATCACGAAAGAATTCCCGTGAGTGCCGTCTTTGGTTTTGGGACCTGAATTGTCTCAACTGTGCTTCCATATATATATATATATATATGTATATACACTTACATATATATATATATATATTCACTGAAAAAACCACAGGTTTCAGGGACGTTGTAGTTAGTTGGACATTTCACTCGTACAAAACCAGTGATATTCGGACGTTATAGTTAGTTCAGCTAACTATAACTCGCGCCCCCGCAATGCACTGCTGATGACGTCACATATTACATCACTCATGACATGGTCAGTGACATCACTGATGACATCACTGATGACATCACTGATGACATCTCAATTGACATCACTGATGACATCACTGATGACATCATCCAGTGAATGTGTGTTTCTGTAAAGTTTAAATATGTTTTATATATATATATGCCAAGGTGTATTGAAGAATGAGTGGGTGTATAAGTGTCTGAATGGATGATTTACTAGGTGCGTAACTGTCTGTGTAAGTGAGTGGTTAAACGTGTCTTACTGAATGCATGGGTTAGGGACTAAACTGTGTAAATGTCTGTATCAGTCTGTCAGTTGGTGTGTGAGCGGTTGCATGGGTTGGTGAGTAGCTAAATCAGTGTCTATATGAGTTATTGATTGGTTGTCTGACTATCTGTATGGCTGCCTGACTGTCTGTGTGGGTGGGTGGGGGATGTGTGACTCTGTGGCTAGATGTGTAAGTGGATGATTCACTGGGTGTATGGGTTCAAGAGTGCATCTGTGATGGACTGTATGGGTGGGTGAGTGTGTGTATGGGTGTGTTGGTGAGTGAATGGATGTCTAAGTAGTACATGTGTGAGTAACTACATATGTGAAAGGCAGTATATGTGAGTGTTGGAGTATATAAATGACTATATGTGAGAGTGAGTGATTGTGAGAGTGGCTGTATGGATGAGTGTGTGCGTGTATCAGTGATTGTATAAGAGCATAAGTATGTGTTAGTATCTATATGAGTAAGTGAGGTGGTGTGTGTATAACTGTATAGGTGAGTAAATGGGAGTGTGATTAATTCTTTGCATGACTGACTAGGTGTGTGAGTAACTCTATGGATGATTGGCGGTGTGTGAGTGTCTATATAGGTGTATGAGTGCATATGATAGACCTGTACTGATTAGTGACCGAAAGTATGACTGACTGTATTGGTGAGTGAGTGGATGTGTGTGTAGACCTAAGAATCAGTGAGTGAGTATGTAGTTATTGGTGTTGGAGTGTCTATGGTTTTGAGAATGGCAGTCTGTAATTTAGAGTGGGTGTATCAAAGGTTATATTAGGGTTTGAGACGATGCATCAGATTATCACGTGGATGGTGTCATCAGTGATGTCATCAGTGATGTCATTTGAGATGTCATCAGTGATGTCATCAGTGATGTCACTGACCATGTCATGAGTGATGTAATATGTGACGTCATCAGCAGTGCATTGCGGGGCACGAGTTATAGTTAGCTGAACTAACTATAACGTCCGAATTTCACTGGTTTTGTATGAGTGAAATGTCCAACTAACTATAATGTCCCTGAAACCTGTGGTTTTTTCAGTGAATTTCTAAGGTTTTTTAAATGCTAATTTCTAACTATAACGTCTCTGAAACCTGTGGTTTTTTCAGTGAATTTCAAAGGTTTTTTAAATGCTAATTTCTAACTATGTTATGTTATGTTAGTTGGTATTTATAAAGCGCGCGGCTACTCCTAGGAGTGTCCCGGCGCTGAGAAAACAAACCGCATAACACCAACAGAGAGCACCCAAGCAGAAGCCGGCCAGGATCTAATGTTGAAAAAGCCATGTTTTTAATTTCCTCCTGAAGGTGAGGAGGTCCTGCACCTGTCTAAGAGAAAGAGGTAGGCTATTCCACAGGCGAGAGGCCACCACTTGAAAAGATCTGCCTCCTACCCGGGAAAGCAGGACCTTTGGAGTGGAGGTCAGAAGCTGAGCAGAGGACCTCAAGGTTCGTTGAGGTGTATAGTGCTGAAATATTTCCCTAAGGTAAGGGGCTCCTATCTTATGAAAGGCTTTAAAGACCAAAACCAACGCTTTAAAATGAATCCTCTTCCGAACCGGAAGCCAGTGTAAGGAAGACAGAAGATGGGTCGTTCGTGTCCTAGGTCCTGCCAGAAAAATGGCCGCCACATTCTGGACCACCTGCAATCGGCCAAGTAAATAATCCGGGAGGCCCAAGTACAGGGAATTTACATAATCTAGTCTCGAGACCACCAAGGCCTGGACTACCGTTTTCCTGTGAGAGACTGGGAGCAGGGGGAGAAAGCTCCTCAGCATTCTCAATACCCCAAAACAGGTCCCGGCCACCGATTGGATCTGAACCTTCATAGAGAGGGCAGCGTCCAATTTGACCCTGAGATGTTTCACAATGGTGACGGAAGATGTAGGGGGAGACATGTCCTACGGCCACCATTTGTGCCATGCTTCACAGGGATGGGAGCCGAAGAAGATAATCTCTGACTTTTCAGAGTTGCATTTCAGTTGGTTTTGTCTAAGCCAAGAGAATACCTCTGAGAGACAGGTGTTGATCACATTGCCATTGAACTCAGCGCCCTTCTCGCAAGTGAACAACAATTGCGTGTCGTCCGCATACAACACTATTTTGGCACCGTATTTCTCGGCGAGGAGTGCAAGAGGGGCCATATACAAGTTAAACAGCGTTGGGCTCAGGATTGAGCCCTGTGGGAGCCCGACATTCATGGGAGGGATTATAGCTGAGAAAGGATAGTTTGTAAACGGTTGTTTAAAAAGGAGGTGAACCATCTAAGTACCGTGCCTCCGATACCGCCCTTCCTTGAGTCTTTGCAGTAGTCTGTTGTGGGGCACGGCATCGAAGGCCGAGGAAAGGTCCAGCAACACCAAGACCGCATTGCCCCCTCTGTCAAGTGTAGCTTTTATAGTTTCAGCGACTTCTAATAGAGCCGTTTCCATGCTGAAATTAGCTCTGAAGCCCGACTGACTCGAGTGCAGAAGATGGTTGGCCTCCACGTAATCTGTAGTGACTATGTTGACATATTTCTCCAAAACCTTGGAGAAAAAAGGCAGCAAGGATATAGGCCTATAGTTGCTGGCCACTAATGGGTCTGCCATGGGTTTCTTTAAAAGCGGGAGAATTTTCACATGTTTCCAGCTTTGCGGCATATGCCCCTCACGCAGGGCGGTGTTCAAGATCAAATTAACGGCAGGGTTTATCACCTCTGCAATAGATGCCAGTACTTTTGCTGGACAGGGATCAGATGGTGAGCCGGACTTAAGGGCCTTCATTAGTGCAAGGGATTTCTCCAATGTGATGTCAGGAAACTGCGTGAGGGAGAGATCGATAGAGGTAGGACATGTGCAGAAAGAGGAAGAAAGGCGCAGAAAGAAGCAACAGAAATGCAGAAAGAGGCAACAGAAGTCCAGAAAGATGAAGAAAGGTGCAGAAAGAAGCAAGAGATGTGCATAAAGAACCGACAGAGGAGCAGAAAGAGGCCTTGTTGCAAAGTCATCCTGTGCCCCCAACTTTTTGCTGACGGGTACTGGTGGTAACTGACTCTGACTAACCACGCCTAGAGCCAGTGCTATGCTAAAAGACACTTAGAATACAGTGAAAACACCTACATACACTAGGGAACACTATGCGTTGGGGTACCCCTGTGATTGGCATGACCTCCTCTGTAAGGCCCTAGTACATAATAGGGCAGGGGGATTAAAACTACCTCAAAGTCAGAGGTGCAGAAAGACGCTTCTTTAAGTAGTAGTCACATTTGCAGAGTGGTGGAGAAAGGGTGCTGGGCCTCCGACCAGCGCTCAGGAATTCCGCTGGATAGGACTTAGAGTACCAAGAGGGCTTCTTGGCTCCCAAAGTCCCTCCGGAGTAAATTGGACTTCATCCCCCATCCCGTAGTCTGCCAGGAGGCGCGTTTGCAGAGTGTTGGAGAAAGGGGGGCATGTCCTCCTTAGACGTCTTAGCAATCCCACTGTGTGAGGGGTAACAAGAGGGGTAGTTGGCCACCAACGACAACTTGGGGGCCAACTACCCCTCCTATTACCTCCAGTAAGTCCCACACAGCAGGATTGCTAAGTTCTCATAGCAGGCCACGCCCCCTTTGCCCACCACTCTGCAAACGTGCTCCCTGGTGCACTCTTGGATGGGGATTGAAGTCCTCTTCACTGCTGGGGGTCCTTTAGGGGACAACTAGCCTACGTCCTACCTCCAGTAAGCGCCACACAGTGGGATTGCTGAGAGGTGGACAAAGGCCACGCCCCCTTTCCCCACCACTCTGCAAACGCGCCCCCTGGCACGTTGTTAGTTGGGGAATTAATTCCCCTTGAATACTGAGGGTCCCTGGGGGCCAACTAGCCCACCAGATACCTCCAATATGCGCCACAGAGCTGGATTGCAGAGAGGTGGTCTGAGGCCATGCCCCCTTTTTACACCACTCTGCAAACGCGCTTCTTGGTGTACTGTTGGTGGGGCGATGAAGTCCACTTGTGTCAGGGCGGGAGCCGCATGGCTCCCGCCCTGCCATATCAAACGGCAATGTCCCGGAGGTGGGCACCCCGGGACATTGCAGGAGCCGGCCCTTGGGGGTGGCAGTCCCCAGGGCTATCAAGGGCTCCTGGAGGGGGCCCGCGCGGCCCCCCTCCCTTCATTTTGAAAGCCCCGGGGAGGTGGTGGTCCCCGGGGCTTGGGGGTCCGTAACGGACCCCCCAATTTCCATATTTAGTGCCCCGGGGTGGTGGTGGTCCCCGGGGTGTGTGGGGGGGCTCTTCCCCCCCCCACACATCATTTATTATTTAAAACAGAGCTCCGGGGAGGTGCCGGTCCCTGGGGCTGTGGGGGGGCTGCGTGCCCCCCACAGTTCATTTTCAAAGGCCCGGGGAGGTGGCAGTCCCCGGGGCAGCGTGGGGGGGATTGGGACCCCCCACGCATTTTCTTTTTCAAGCCTCAGGGAGGTGGTGCCCCCGCATACATTCATATTAGCCCCAGGGAGGTGGTGGTCCCCAGGGCTGCGGGAGACCCCGCAGGCCCCCGCAAATTATTTGGTGAATGCCCCCGGGACCTGGCCCACCCGGGGGCTAAACAAGAACAAACGAGGGAGCCCGCACTTCGTTTTTTTAAATTTTCACGGCCGGATTCGTGACCCCAGCGCAAATTCGGCCGATTTGTTTTGGCCTGGGGGTCCTTGTGGGACCCCCTGAGCAGGGCTAGGGGGTCAGGGTGTTTCTGCCCTGCCCCCTTTTCTTCATTTTTCAATTTATTTCACCCTTTTTCTTGTGACTCGGTTACCGAGTCACAAGATGGCTGCCAACAGTTCCTGGTTTGGAGTGTTGGCAGCCAATCAGAGTGAAGCTCCTACTCGGGAGGGTTCGCGAACCCTCCTCGGTGCTCAGATATCGATATTTTTCTTTTTTAAATTTCTCAGGAACTACTGAACGGATTTACACCATTTAACAAAAAGGGCGCAGTCTAAACCAAGACCTACCTTTTTGCTAAATTTGGTGTAATTCCGTTCAGCAGTTCTCGGCCCCCGCTTGACGGATCACCCCGAAACTTTCAACACACAAACTGAGCGGTCCAACTCTGTTTTTTGAGAAATTTCACAAAGATTCGTCAAACGGCGCCAAAGATATTGGCAAATCAAAAAAACGCTTTTCCTATGATAACTCGGTCCAAACTATAACTACCTACTGGCGATCGCAGTAGGTATATATATATATATATATATATATATATATATATATATATATATATATATATATATATATATATATTCACTGAAAAAACCATAGGTTTCAGGCACGTTATAGTTAGAAATTAGCATTTAAAAACCTTAGAAATTCACTGAAAAACCATAGGTTTCAGGGGCGTTATAGTTAGTTGGACATTTCACTCGTACAAAACCATAGAAATTCCCCTGTTATAGTTAGTTCAGCTAACTATAACTCGCGCACCCGCAATGCACTGCTGATGACGTCACATATTACATCACTCATGACATGGTCAGTGACATCACTCATGACATCACTGATGACATCTCAAATGACATCACTGATGACATCACTGATGACATCATCCTTGTGATAGAGTAGCAGACCTCCTCTCACCCTAATATAACCTTTGATACACACACTCAAAAATACAAACTAACATTTTCAAAACAATGGACATACCAATACCAGTTACAACACACCTATTCAGTAATTCCAAGATCTACACACACATCCACTCATTCACCAACAGTCCCTATACAGTCACTCATACATGTACTCACTCATCATATGTACTCATACACCTATACATCCTGTTACACCCGCCACTCATCCATAGAGTTACTCACACACATAGTCACACATGCAAACAAAGTATCAAACATCCATTTACTTGCATATACAGTTATACACACACTACCACACTTACTTCTACAGAAACTTACACATACTTACTCTCTTAAACAATCACTTATAGAAACACCTACTTATTTGTACAGGAACTCTTCCAATCTCTCACTCTCACATATACTCACTTATATACACCAATACTCACATATACTAGTTTAAAACATATGTAGTTACTCATAAAGACACTATTGAGACAGTCATTCACTCACTAACACACCCATACACATACTCATCCACCTATACAGTCCTGCACACATGCTGTCTTCAACACATACAAACAGTGAGTCACTCATTCATGCATCTATGCACTAAGTAATACCCCCACCGAACCATACAGACACTCAGACACTCATACTGATACTCAAAAAACCAACTAATAACCCATATAGACACTCATGTAGCTACTCACCAACACATGCAGCCACTTATACACAAAGTGAGAGACTGATACAGATATTTTCATATTTAAACATTACTCACTAACCCATGTATTCACTAAGATACACTTAGTCAGTTATACAATCAATTTTACAAAAAAAATCATCCATTTAGACACTTATATACCCATTTATTCTTCCATCGACCTTGAGATATACATATATAAAACATATTTAATTTTCAGAAAAACACACATTCACTGGATGATGTCATCAGTGATGTCATCAGTGATGTCATTTGAGATGTCATCAGTGATGTCATGAGTGATGTCACTGACCATGTCATGAGTGATGTAATATGTGACGTCATCAGCAGTGCATTGCGGGCGCACAGAAGTTATAGTTAGCTGAACTAACTATAACGGGGGAATTTCTATGGTTTTGTACGAGTGAAATGTCCAACTAACTATAACGCCCCTGAAACCTATGGTTTTTTCAGTGAATTTCTAAGTTTTTTTAAATGCTAATTTCTAACTATAACGTGCCTGAAACCTATGGTTTTTTCAGTGAATATATATATATTTATTATACTATGTATACATGTGAAAATGTCTCGGTCCCCTGTTTGCCTCGGTGGCACGGGAAAAATGGGTGGAACTGACATCAGCACGCCGACGAGGTCCTCTTATGGCTCCGATGACGTCATACGGTGTCGCGAGCGGAGCCGTGCTCGTTGATGTGGAAGAGCTAGGAAAGAATTTCCGTGGAATGCTGATGCAGGGGATATTCACCTAAGTGTTCAGGCTAGTCCTTTGGGAGCAACTGTTTATGTTGCCACTCCAGAAACCGAAACCAGTGATCCGAGGGCAGAGGCCCTGCAGATGGCACACGAGGTGGGGTGCCCAGTCGTGTGCACCGGCGGGGCAGCGAAGTGACAAGCACCACAACCCACAAAAAAGGTAACGAGGGCACTGAATAACACAGGATCTTCTCTTTGTATCTGGCAGGAACAACGAAGTTAAAATGCCCTAGTACCAAAATGTAGAATTAGTGCTACAACGGTCTTCAAGAGGACCTGCGATGCCGCTTCTGCCTCCCGTACCCTGGAGGCGGCACATGGGTCACTCGGTACGGTCATACTGCGGTGGGACGCACACTCGTTGACCTCTCATGGCACTGCTCCACACTTCAGGGAGGACGCTTTCCATTAGCTATGTTTTCTGATGACATGTTGCGCCGGCCCCGTCCAACAACAGAACTCCTTTAGATCCAAACAGACTCTTCCACTCTCTCACCGGAAGTGAAACCAGGCCACGTGGACACTTTCACAATACAACAGTAGGGAATGCACTTTTCGGTAAAAAAAAACACATTCCTTCCTCCTAATTAATCAAAATAAACGTCTCACTGAAGAACAGGGGCCAGCTTCGATCGGTAAACAGCCATTACAAGACTTTTTTACTTTGGATACCATTACAACGCATGCATTACCACGCATGCGTTGTACATCACGAAGTCATGACTACGCATTTTTTTAGAACGCATGGTCATTTACCACGCATGCCTTTACAACGAATTTTGTTGTAAAGGTATGTATGGTAAATGACCATGCGTTCTAAAAAACATCTAGTTGTAAGGAAACAGAGGCTGTTCCGTTTCCTCACAACGACGTGCACCGCCCCTCAGAGATGACGTGAAGCAGGAACCACGAGGAGAGAGGAACCATGAGGAGTGAGAGGTAAGGGGGACTGGGCATGGGGTAGGGGTTTCTTTCTAGGGTTTAGGGTAGTGCAGTGGTGTTTGGGTGGTGTAGGGGGTCATGCTGGGGGTAGTGTTTTAGGGTTTAGGGTAGTGCAGTGGTGTTTGGGTAGTGTAGGGGGTCGTGCTGGGGGTAGTGTTTTAGGGTTTAGGGTAGTGCAGTAGTGTAGGGGGTCGTGCTGGGGGTAGTGTTTTAGGGTTTAGGGTAGTGCAGTGGTGTATGGGTAGTATAGGGGTCGTGCTGGGGTAGTGTTTTAGGGTTTAGGGTAGTGCAGTGGTGTTTGAGTAGTGTAGGGGGTCATGCTTGTGGTAGTGTTTTAGGGTTTAGGGTAGTGCAGTGATGTTTGTGTAGTGTAGGGGGTCATGCTGGGGGTAGATTTAGGGTTTAGGGTAGTGCAGTGGTGTTTGGGTAGTGTAGGGAGTCGTGCTGGGGGTAGTGTTTTAGGGTTTAGGGTAGGGCAGTGGTGTTTGTGTAGTGTAGGGGGTTGTGCTGGGGGTAGTGTTTTAGGGTTTATGTTAGTGCAGTGGTGTTTGGGTAGTGTAGGGGGTAGTGCTGGGGTAGTGTTTTAGGGTTTAGGGCAGTGGAGTGGTGTTTGGGTAGTGAAGGGGGTCATGCTGTGGGTAGTGTTTTAGGGTTTAGGGTAGTGCAGTCGTGTTTGTGTAGTGTAGGGGGTCGTGTTTTAGGGTATAGGGTAGTGCAGTTGTGCTTGGGTAGTGTAGGGGGTCATGCTGGGGTTAGTGTTTTAGGATTTAGGGTAGTGCAGTGGTGTTTGGGTAGTGTAGGGGGTCGTGCTGGGGGTAGTGTTTTAGGGTTTAGGGTAGTGCAGTGGTGTTTGTGTAGTGTGGGAGGTCATGCTGGGGGTATATTTAGGGTTTAGTGTAGTGCAGTGGTGTTTGGGTAGTGTAGGGAGTCGTGCTGGGGGTAGTGTTTTAGGGTTTAGGGTAGTGCAGTTATGTTTGGGTAGTGTAGGGTGTCGAGCTGGGGGTAGTGTTTTAGGGTTTAGGGTAGTGCAGTGGTGTTTGGGTAGTGGATGGGGTAGTGTTTTAGGGTTTAGGGTAGTGCGCCCAACCAGCCACAATATCCGTGGACAAAGGGGATCCTGACTCTTTGGAACGCTCCGTCAATTGAATAATTTGGGTCAAGGGCCCTACCACGCCCAAGACCTATCAATTCCTTTCTTGGGATCCCTCATATACTTGGAGAAAAAGGTACATAGTTTCTCATCAATTTCAGTCGTGTGTGCCACCTTCCCCTTCAGTGAGGGCCTGGGGCATTCTCCCCTCATCCTATGCCTGACCTCCCTTTCAAGGGGTTGATGGATTTTCCCCACCACATACTCTGCCACTTTGGTGTCAGGTGTCCACTCTGCCGACCTAGGATGGTAAATTTGGGTAGGCTCGAACATGTCCGAGTGGACCCCGTCCCCAACCGGGGACTGAGAGGAGTGGGACTCTGGATGCCAGGGACGCCCCGAGTCCTTATCCTCATCGGAGGAGAAATCGTCCTCTGATACACCCTCTCCCTCTAAGGGAAACCCGCCGTCGGGGTCTACAATAGTGGTGACAGTGTCGCAATTTCCTCCGGGCCCCTTCTCCTCCCGGCAGGGTGCATGTTTTAGCATTCGCGCACTCTTGAGGAAGGTCTCCGTAAGTTTATCAAATCCTTCCAAGTGCCCCGCGTTATGCTTATCGGCCCTTTTATTCCCCATCTGGGAGCTACTTGGACCCGCCACCACCAGATCTGGGTCACTGAACACCCCAGGGATGCTTTTCGAGAGCTTATCAACCTGATCCCTAAGAGGAGCCAGCGCCCTAGAAATAGCCAGAGAGAGGGCTTGGTCCACTGCTGGAGGGAGAATTTGGGGGGCCATTCCTCCTCCACTTCCTGGTAGGAGGAGTAAAAATGGTCTTCTGGAGAAGACATGATAGCAGAGGGTGTGAGCACAGAACAAATGCCCTTAAAATCCTTAAGACAGCCCCCTCGCCGGTGCTCCAACAGCTGGGCTTTCCCCGAAGCTGTTATAAGAATAGACTGAGGTGCAATACCAATTACCACCACCAGGTGGCACTGGTCACTAACGTGGCCGTGTGGGGAAATCACTGCGTAGCGGTGTCAAAATTAGGCGAGGGTTGGTCGGGAATCAAGCGGACACTAAAGGAGTGACCGGATTCCCAAACGCGCGTAAAGACCAGCGGGAGCGCTCGACGGAGCTGCCTCGCTCGGACCAGACGCGCCTGACAGGATCTCACCGCGCACAGAGCACACATCGGGAGAAACTGCGAGGGGGAGAACGCGCTCGGGCAAGAGCCTGCTGCGCAGGGAATATGAAACAATACCAAGGCAATAATGCTAATAACGTGCACAAGAAACCGCTATACAAACAGCAACAACGTCAGATTAAGCCAAGAATGTAAGGAATGCACTTAACTGACGAGCAGTGAAGAAAGAGGAAGCGGAAGGGACGTCACGATATTATATACGATGGACTGTGATATAATTGGACTATAGTTGCCTTGGAGACTACCCCCCTAATGGTTCATGGGTTTTGTAGTCTTTTGTTTAATGATTGTTGTGTTACGTTTTCTTTGAACTGCTATGCAAATAAAGTGAGGAAAGATATGCATAATCCTTGCCTCCGTCCTGCCATAGAATTCATTAAACTTTATTTGATCTGATTTAGAAACATAGATCATAAAAGTGTACATAAAAACAGTAAATCCTCTTTCCTAATACAATACAGTGAGAATTAATTAAAACCAGTAGGTAAAAACGGGTGTTACAAAGCCCGGTTCAGAGCAACTTCAGGTTAACAGAATCGTAAAGTTCAATGTTTCGCAAGATCAATCTCATCTACTTCGTGCAAAATATGCAATAAGGGGTCCAAGTAAGATGTAATGCTCCAATACCTGACCAGTTTGCACTATATAAAACTGCAGAAAAACTAAAAATAAAAAGTGTTTTGCACACTTCTGTCATTGGTCTATATGTGGGCTACATCTGGGTGATATTTGTGCTACATTTGTTTTTTTTTTCTCTGGTGGCCATCTTGGGAGACTTATTTGTTATGAAGTTTCCTAATTTCGTCATTTACTGCAGTCTCCTCAGTAGGAAATGCTTTCAGTTTTTTACTTTGATTCCATCAAGAAGGCATTCAGATGTGTCACACATTTGCCATAAATTCAGAATGTTAGCACTCTAGTTGTTCATTAGATCACTGTAGTAAAGCTACTGCTCACCAGGGAGTTAACTGGAAGTCTACTGCTAGTATTGAAAGTGATTGTTTCAGTCTGCATGTCAGAATTTTCTAATGAAATAGAAGAGGATTTGAGATCTCACTTAAAACATGCCCTAAATTTTCTTTCTGCAGCACTAACCATAATTTCTATGACAAAATGAACCCCCTCATTTTGTTCCTTTTTAAATTAAATGTTTTAAGTGTTACCAGTTTATTCCAATCAAGATGGCTTCAGGTGTGCCATACTTTTGTCATAAGTAAGACTGTTAGCGCTCTAGTTGTTCTTTAGAACACTCTGGGAAGCTGCAGTAGGACACAAAGGCATCAACTGACAGGCTGCTCCTGTTGAAATATAACAGGAAGATATTTGAGATCTCACTTAAAACATGTCCTAATTTTTCTTTCTACAGCACTAACCATCATTTCTATGACAAAATGAACCCCCTCATTTTGTTCCTTTTTAAATTAAATGTTTTAAGAGCTACCAGTTTATTCCAATCAAGATGGCTTCAGGTGTGCCATAATTTTGTCATAAGTAAGACTGTTAGCGCTCTAGTTGTTCTTTAGAACACTCTGGGAAGCTGCAGTAGAACACAAAGGCATCAACTGACAGGCTGCTCCTGTTGAAATATAACAGGAAGATATTTGAGATCACACTTGAAACATGTCCTAATTTTTCTTTCTACAGCACTAACCATGATTTCTATGACAAAATGAACCCCATCATTTTGTTCCTTTTTAAATTAAATGTTTTAAGTGTTACCAGTTTATTCCAATCAAGATGGCTTCAGGTGTGCCATACTTTTGTCATAAGTAAGGCTGTTAGCACTCTAGTTGTTCTTTAGAACACTCTGGGAAGCTGCAGTAGAACACAAAGGCATCAACTGACAGGCTGCTCCTGTTGAAATATAACAGGAAGATATTTGAGATCTCACTTAAAACATGTCCTAATTTTTCTTTCTACAGCACTAACCATAATTTCTATGACAAAATGAACCCCCTCATTTTGTTCCTTTTTAAATTAAATCTTTTAAGAGTTTACAGTTTATTCCAATCAAGATGGCTTCAGGTGTGCCATAATTTTGTCATAAGTAAGACTGTTAGCGCTCTAGTTGTTCTTTAGAACACTCTGGGAAGCTGCAGTAGAACACAAAGGAATCAACTGACAGTCTCTGCCCTTGTTGGATGTACATGTTTTACTGAGAATGTCAGACTTCATTCTCACATGACTGAGAAAGATAATGTGAATTTACAGAAAATATGCTCTCATTTTAGCTTCTGGAGCACCTTCCAAAACTGTATGGGACAAGCATGTGAAAATAGTTTTCTCTCAAACATGATTCATGATATGCCAGCAGAAGGTTTTTCACAGGGTAAAATCACCTTAGAACACACCACAATTCCTGAAATTAGTATGGTACCATCAACAAATGAATTCTAATGTAACTAAAGTCTGTTATCACCCTTTATAGTTCTCCTTTTGGTAACCCTCAAAATCTTCGATTCACTACAATGCATTTCAATGGGGTACTATCATTTATATTGTTCCCAAGATGGCTGCCAGCAATTCCAGGATGAAGTGCTGACAGCCAATCAGATCTCACGATGACATGTGCGGTTAGGCTCCGCCCAGATATATATGTGTTTTCTTTTTCAAATTTCTCAGGAACTACTGAACGGATTTACACCATTTAATGAAAAGGCATGACTCTGAACCAAGGGCTACCTTTTTGCCAAATTTGGTGTAATTCCGTTCAGCAGTTCGGGCTGTAGCTGCGACTAAAGGTTCCTATGGAAAATTGCATGGGGAAAACACGTTTCAGGACCCCCCTTTTTTCTCGGCCCCCACTTGACGAATCACCCCGAAACTTTCAGGATAGGAGCGGACCGGAGCGAGCCATAAGTTTTGAGAATTTCGCGAAGATTCGTCAACCGGCGCCAAAGGTATTGGAAATAGAATGTTGCGAATTTCCTATGGAAAATAGGTCCTAACTATAACTATCTACTGGCGACCGCCGGTAGATAGTATATATTCACTGAAAAAACCATAGGTTTTAGGGACAGTTATAGTTAGTTGGACATTTCACTCGTACAAATCCAGTGAAATTCCCCCGTTATAGTTAGTTCAGCTAACTATGACTCGCGCCCCCGCAATGCACTGCTGATGACGTCACATATTACATCACTCATGACATGGTCAGTGACATCACTGATGACATCACTGATGACATCTCAAATGACATCACTGATGACATCATCCAGTGACTGTGTGTTTCTGTAAAGTTTAAATATGTTTAATATATATAGGGAAAGGCGTATTGAAGAATGAGTGGGTGTATAAGTGTCTGAATGGATGATTTAGTAGGTGCGTGACTGACTCTATAAGTGAGTGATTAAACGTATCTTACTGAATGCATGGGTTAGTGACTAAACTGTGTGAATGTCTGTATCCGTCTGTCTGTTGGTGTGTAAGCGGCTGCATGGGTTTGCGAATAGCTACATGAGTGTCTACATGGGTTATTGATTGGTTGTCTGAGTATCTGTATGGGTGCCTAAGTGTTCGTGTGGGTGGGGTGTGTGTGACTCTGTGCATAGATGTGTGAGTGGGTGATTCACTGGGTGCATGGTTTCAAGAGTGCATCTGTGATGGACTGTATGGGTGGGTGAGTGTGTGTATGGGTGTGTTAGTGAGTGAATGTACATCTCAGTGGTACATGTGTGAGTAACTACATATGTGAAAGGCAGTATATATGTGTGTTGGAGTATATAAATGGCTATAAGTGAGAGTGTGTGATTGTGAGAGTGGCTGTATGGATGAGTGTGTACTTGTATCAGTGATTGTATAAGAGCATAAGAATGTGCTAGTATTTGTATGAGTAAGTGAGCTGGTGTGTGTATAACTGTATAGGTGAGTAAATGGCAATGTGATTAATTATTTGCATGACTGACTAGGTGTGTGAGTACCTCTATGGATGAGTGGCGGTGTGTGAGTGTCTATATAGGTGTATGAGTGCATATGATAGTCCTGTACTGAGTGACCGTAAGTCTGACTGTACGGATGAGTGAGTGGATGTGTGTGTAGACCTAAGAATCAGTGAGTGTGTATGTAGTTATTGGTGTTGGAGTGTCTATGGTTTTGAGAATGGCAGTCTGTAATTTAGAGTGGGTGTATCAAAAGTTATATTAGGGTGTGAGAAGATGCATGAAATTATCACATGGATGATGTCATCAGTGATGTCATCAGTGATGTCATGTGAGATGTCATGAGTGATGTCATCAGTGATGTCACTGACCATGTCATGAGTGATGTAATATGTGACATCATCAGCAGTGCATTGCGGGGGCGCGAGTTATAGTTAGCTGAACTAACTATAACGGGGGAATTTCACTGGTTTTGTATGAGTGAAATGCCCAACTAACTATAACTGTCCCTAAAACCTATGGTTTTTTCAGTGAATTTCTAAGGTTTTTTAAATGCTAATTTCTAACTATAACGGGCCTGAAACCTATGGTTTTTTCAGTGAATTTCAAAGGTTTTTTAAATGCTAATTTTTAACTATAACGTGTCTGAAACCTATGGTTTTTTCAGTGAATTTCAAAGGTTTTTTAAATGCTAATTTCTAACTGTAACGTGTCTGAAACCTATGGTTTTTTCAGTGAATTTCAAAGGTTTTTTAAATGCTAATTTCTAACTATAACGTGCCTGAAACCTATGGTTTTTTAAGTGAATTTCAAAGGTTTTTTAAATGCTAGTTTCTAACTATGCCTACAGAGGTAGGACATGTGAAGAAAGAAGAAAAAACGCACAGAAAGAAGCAAAAGAAATGCAGAAAGAAGCAACAGAAGTCCACAAAGATGAAGAAAAGAGCAGGAAGAAGCAAGACATGTGCAGAAAGAACCAACAGAGGAGCAGAAAGAGGCCTTGTTGCAAAATCATCCTGTGCCCACAACTTTTTCAGACGGGTACTGGTGGTAACTGACTCGGACTAACCAGGCCTAGAGCCAGTGCTATGCTAAAAGACACTTAGAATACAGTGAAAACACCTACATACACTAGGGAACACTATGCGTTGGGGTACCCCTGTGATTAGCATGACCTCCTCTGTAAGGCCCTAGTACATAATAGGGCAGTGGGATTAAAACTTTCTCTTAAAACGCGCCCCGGGGTGCGTTTGCACAGTGGTGAAGGGAGGGGGGGGGCCTGAGGTGACATGTGTGCAAACAAGCCCTGTGGCCGTTTTAAGTTGGGAGATTAAGTCCCCTTGAATCCTGAGGGTCCCTGGGGTCCAACTAGCCCACTAGGTACCTCCAGTAAGTGCCACAGAGCTGCGTTGCACAGAGGTGTAAAAGGGCGTGGCCTGGACCACCTCTCTGCAACGCAGCCCTGTGGCGTGCACTGGAGGTACCTGGTGGGCTAGTTGTCCCCAGGGTCCCTCAGGATTCAAGGGAATCAATTCCCCAACCTAAAATGCGCCACAGGGCGTGTTTGCACACATGTCACCTGAGGCCCGCCCTCCCTTCACCACTGTGCAAACGCGCCCTGTGGCGCGTTTTAAGATTGGGGTATTAGGTCACCTTGAATCCTGAGGGTCCCTGGGGCCCAACTAGCCCACCAGGTACTTCCAGTAAGCGCCACAGGCCTGCGTTGCAGAGAGGTGTAAAAGGGGCATGGCCTGGACCACCTCTCTGCAACGCAGGCCTCTGGCGCTTACTGGAGGTACCTGGTGGGCTAGTTGGCCACCAGGGGCCCTCAGGATTGAAGGGAATTAATTCCCCAACTTAAAATGCGCCACAGGGCGTGTTTGCACACATGTCACTTCAGGCCCCGCCCCTTCCTTCACCACTGTGCAAGCGCTCCCGTGGCGCGTTTTAAGTTGGGGGATTAAGTCCCCTTGAATCTTCAGGGTCCTGGGGTCCAACTAGCCCACCAGGTACCTCCAGTAAGCGCCACAGAGCTCCATTGCCGAGAGGTGTAAAAAGGGGCGTGGCCTGGGCCACCTCTCTGCAACGCAGCTCTGTGGCGCTTACTGGAGGTACCTGGTGGGCTAGTTGGCCCCAGGGACCCTCAGGATTGAAGAGGAATTAATTCCCCAATTTAAAACGCGCCACAGGGCGTGTTTGCACACATGTCACCTCAGGCCCCGCCCCTCCCTTCACCACTGTGCAAACGCGCCCGTGGCGTGTTTTAAGTTGAGGATTAATTCCCTTGAATACTAAGGGTCCCTGAGGGCCAACTAGCCCACCAGGTACCTCCATTATGTGCCAGGGAGCTGCGTTGCAGAGAGGTGTTCAGAGGCCACGCCCTTTTACACCTCTCTGCAACGCAGCTCTGTGGCGCTTACTGGAGGTACCTGGTGGGCTAGTTGGCCCCAGGACCCTCAGGATTGAAGAGGAATTAATTCCCCAACTTAAAACGTGCCACAGGGCGCGTTTTAAGTTGGGGGATTAAGTCCCCTTGAATCCTGAGGGTCCCTGGGGTCCAACTAGCCCACCAGGTACCTCCAGTAAGCGCCACAGAGCTGCGTTGCAGAGAGGTGTAAAAAGGGGCGTGGCCTCAGACAACCTCTCTGCAACGCAGCCCTGTGGCGCTAACTGGAGATACCTGGTGGGCTAGTTAGCCCCAGGGACCCTCCGGATTGTAGGGGAATTAATTCCTCAACCTAAAACGCGCCACAGGGCGCGTTTGCATAGTGTTGATGGGAGGGGGTGGGGCCTCTAGCACGATGCCGGCTTTATTTTTATTTTTATTTTATAGAAGGGGGGCTGTGTGGCCCCCCTTCCTTGCCTGGTTTTTTGGGCCCTGGGGACCCCATCCCCCAGGGCCTGACCCCTAAATTTGTTTTGTTTTATTTTTAATTCGGGAAGGGGCCGCGTGGGCCCCCCTCCCGAGGCCATTTTTGGCCCCGGGGACCCCATCCCCCGGGGCATGGCCACTTTATATATTTTTTAAAATAATATTTACAAAGGAGGGGGGCTGCATGGCCCCCCTCCTGAGGCTTCTTTTAGCCCCAGGGACCCCATCCCCCGGGGCTCTGCCTCGTTTTTTTTTGTTTTTTGGGGGGGAGGGGGGCCACATGGCCCCCCTCCCAGGCCACTTCTAGCCCCGGGGACCCCATCCCCCGGGGCCTGGCCTCTCGTTAGGGACCGTGGGGGTAGCCCCAATGCCCCCACGGTCCCGCCGGCTCCCCGCGTCCTGCAGGATCCGGCATTGCTTTTCCACAAGGGGAGCTGCTGACATGCAGCTCCCCGTGTGGAAAAGCAATTCTGCTTTGCTTTATTGAAGCGAGAGCAGGTTTCCCTGCTCTCGCTTCAATGAAGCAAAGCAGTTTGCAATGACAGGGCGGGAGCCGCGAGGCAAACAGCAGTGTCCCGAGGCTGGGCACCCCGGGACACTGCAGGAGCCAGCCCTGGGGGGTGGCGGTCCCCAGGGCCATCACTGGCTCCAGGAGGGGGGCCGCGCGGCCCCCCTCCCACCATTGGCAAAGCCCCGGGGAGGTGGTGGTCCTCGGGGCTTGGGGGTCTGTCACGGACCCCCAAATTTGAATAATTAGAGCCCCGGGAGGTGGCGGTCCCGGGCGTGTGGGGGCTCAAGCCCCCACACAGGTATTATTAAAAATAAGAGCCCCGGGGGTGGCGGTCCCCGGGGCAGCGGGAGGCCGTGTGCCCCCACAAATTTATTAATGAAAGCCCCGGGGTGGCGGTCCCCGGGCTTGGGGGGGCTTGGAGGCCCCCACACATAAAAACAAAGCCCCGGGGGTGGTGGTCCCTGGGGCTGCGGGGGGCCGTGTGCCCCCGCAAATATTTGTGCAAAGCCCCGGGGGGTGGCGGTCCCCGGGGCAGTGTGGGGGTATTGGGGCCCCCCACACATTTTTTTACATGCCCCTGGGACTTGGCCCACCCGGGGGCTAATTAATAACGATCGTTTTTTTTATTTTTGCGGCCGGATCCGCGGATCCTCCGTGCATCTCTGCGATTTTATTTAAAAAAATGCTTTTTGGGGCCCTGGGGGTCCTTGTGGGACCCACTGAGCAGGCCTAGTGGGTCAGGGTGTTTCTACCCTACCCCCTTTTCTTGTTTTACGCAACTGTTTTTCTGTTTTCTTGTGACTCGGTTCTACTGAGTCACAAGATGGCTGCCAACACTTCCTGGTTTGGAGTGTTGACAGCCATTTAGAATAAAACTCGTGGTCGGGAGGGTCCGCGGATCCTCCGTGCCTCTAAATATTGAAACTTTTATTTTTGATTTTCTCAGCAACTACTGAACGGATTTACACCCTTTTTAAAAAGGTCGCTTTCTAAGCCAAGCAGTACCTTTTGCCAAATTTGGGGTAAATCC
Organism: Calotriton arnoldi; assembly: GCA_963921515.1. Classification (NCBI taxonomy): domain Eukaryota; kingdom Metazoa; phylum Chordata; class Amphibia; order Caudata; family Salamandridae; genus Calotriton; species Calotriton arnoldi. The sequence goes on along the minus strand of CAWUFW010008628.1, from coordinate 240,509 downwards.
GTTCAGTAGTTTTGGCTGTAGCCTTGCATAAAGTTTCCCATGGGAAATTGATTTTTTGACTCTTATTTTTTTAATTTCTCTGGAATTACTAAATGGATTTACACCATTTAACAAAAAGGTCTCTTTCTGAACCAAGGGCTACCTTTTTGTCAAGTTTGGTGTAATTCCGTTCAGCAGTTCGGGCTGTAGCTTTGTCTAAAGTTTCCTATGGGAATTAACATGGAGAAAACACGTTTTGGGACCCCCCTTTTTTCTTGGCCCCCGCTTGCCGAATCACCCCGAAACTTTCAAGACAGGAGCTGATCTGAGCGGGCTACGATTTTTGAAAATTTCGTGAAGATTCGTCAACCGGCGCCAAAGATACTGAGAAAACAAAAAACGAGTTTCCTATGGAAACAAGGTCCTAACTATAACTATCTACTGGCGACCGGCAGTAGATAATATATATATATATATATCACAAAACCATTGACGCGGCACTCAGGAAGAGATTTTCAAAAATGCGTTTATTAGCACGGCTCAACCAACGCGTTTCAGCCCTCTCACGGCCTTGCTCACGGTCAGTGAGTCCTTTCTTCATTGCACTATATATACACCCATGTGGCCTTAATGTGGCATTATGGGAGTTGTAGTGCATATAAAAATGTGTATATACAATATTTACAAGAAAGGAATCATTTCTACTGTTATTTACAAGACAGTTAATTGTAATGGAGGCTTAATAATCTGCTGATATAAAATCAGACAGAATAATTTTCATATTCAATTATATATAGTGCCTAGTTTGTTTGTATAGTACATAAGTAATCATTAATTGCTAGCGGCAATAAGAAAATAGGGGACATAAAAGAAGGGAGAAAGAGGAAAAAATAAATATTAGGGTAGGAGATGAAAGAAAGATTTTAGGGAAAGGACTAGTGCCTTGCCATATTTTAGAGAATCTGTCTATATGCTATTATTAAATGGTTGGATATTTCCTCTGGATATACGATCAATTCTTTCAATTTAACAAAAGAAAAGTGTGCAAAAGAAGGGAGAAAGAAAGAAGAGAATAAAAAGGAGAAAAAAGCTTAGGTGAGAGGTGAAGAAAAGGGGGGTAGGGGTAGAAGGGGGAGAGAGAGGGAGAGAGAGGAGGAGGGACTGGTACCCTATTCAAAAGTCCATCAGTGTCCTATTGTAAGTTAAATGAATATTTACTCTAGATGTACATACAGTTCTTCATCATTATTCATCCCTCTCGGGTCTTAGTCTTAAGTCTGATGATGTAGCGAGACTCAAGTTGGCGCAGTTTTTTTGTTCTATTTCCGCCTCGTTCATCTGGCATGATAGTATCAATTCCATAGTAACACATTGCCCGCCAGTCCCCATTTTGGCACAGGATCATATGTTTCGCAGTTGCATATGAAGAGTCTTTATTCTTAACTGCCCGAATGTGCTCAAGAATGCGTTTTTTTAGAGGGCAGATCGTGCTGCCAATGTATTTTTGGCCACAGGTACACTCGATGATATAGATCACATACTGTGTGGTACATGTGATTTTCTTGTTTAGCATTATTGTGTTTCCATTCGGTTCGGTAATAGTTTTCATATTTTTCCGATCTTACAGGCTTTACCTGAATTACATTTTATGAACCCATTTCGTTGTTCCATTAGCCAATTGGTTTCTTCTTTTTGTTTAAAGTGACTGTTCACAAGCATATCTTTCAAGGATTTTGTTTTTCTATATGTCACTATTGGTTTAGGACCGATCAGTTGTCCTATATCCGGATCCTTCGCAATCAAATGCCAATGTTTTTTAATTTTGTTCATGATTATACCACTTTCTTTACTGTAGGTAGTAATGAATCTCGGAACTTTTTCTCCTTCATTATGTTCCTGTTTTGCCTTCGATGTCAAAGTTTCTGCTCTTGATTTGAGGTCAATCCTTCTTTTATTTTTCTTCAGTGTGGTTTCTCTGTACCCTCTCTGCTTTAATCTCTCCATGGTTTCCTGGATTTTTTCCTCTGCGTCTTCTGGTTGGGAGCAATTGCGTTTCATCCGCATGAACTCTCCATAGGGGATACTATTCATTAGGGGTTTTGGGTGGAAGCTGGTTCCGTGCAGGATACTGTTAGTGGCTGTTTCTTTCCTATAGAGCGTAGACTGTATTTGATCATCTTTGATGAATATTAGAGTGTCAAGGAAAGGGATCTCAGTTCTACTCATGCTACATGTGAAAGATAGACCAACTTGGTTAGTGTTCAGTTTGTTATAATAGTCTTGGAATTCTTTTTCAGTTCCATTCCATATTAAAAACAAATCGTCTATATAACGAACCCATAGTATGATCCTATCCAGATCATCTTGGTTGTCCACATCCCAGGCCACTGTTTTCTCCCACCACCCCATTGTGATGTTAGCGTAGTTCACTGAAAATGAAATGCCCATCGCAGTTCCACACAGCTGTTTAAAAAATTCCTTATTAAAGTAGAAGATATTATTTGTAAGGCACATTTCAATCATGGTAAGTAGCATTTGTGTATGCTTCATCTCCGAAATTTTTCTTTGTTTAAGAAAATAGCTGCATGCTTTAAGTCCTACTTCATGTCGTATTGATGTATATAATGATACAACATCTATAGTTACAAATAGGAATTGGCTATTCCAAGAAATGCCATCCAGAATTCGTAAAAAATCCCCAGTGTCTCTGATGTAAGAGCTCATGCTTCGGGCTATTGGGGCAAGGAATCGATCAACGTATTCCGAGATGTTCTCATACAATGAATCGCATGAGGACACAATTGGTCTTCCTTGTGGGTAATTGAGGGTCTTGTGTATTTTTGGCAAAAAATATATTGTTGGAATAACTGGGAATTTATTCATCAAGAATTTTAGTTCTTCCTCGCTGATAAGGTTCTCATTGTGACATTTGGTTAATTTCTCACTCAGGTCACACGTCATTTTATTTATTGGGTTATTGGAGACTCTACCGTAGTTACTATTATCATCCAATTGTCTGTATGCTTCACATAGATAATCTTGGGTGTCCATGAGTACGGTATTCCCCCCTTTTGTCAGCGGGTTTAATTATTAGTTCTTTATTTTTCATTAAGTTTTTGATTGCTTCCCGTTCCTTTTTGCTTAGATTCTCCCTTTGATTTTCATTTCTCGTATTTGATATCTTCTTGAGTTCTTCCACTATTGCTTCACTGAATTGGTCAATTCGATTCCCAGGTGGCAGGACAGGGCAGTATCTGGATTTTCTTTTTAAACCACTATCCACTCTTTTATCCGTTTCAAAAGCAAGGTGGTCAAGAACTTGCTCCTCTGTCATATCATTTTCATTCAGGTCATACAGGAGATCAAAAATATTCTTCAGGTCTGGTACTTGGTCTATACTGATCATTTGTTCTGATGTTTGAGCAAGACCACCCATTTCTCCAGATATGTTTGCATCCTTTTCAGTAATTTTTCGGCTGGCATGTACTTTAGCAAGTTTCAGCTTGCGTATATATTTATACAGATCAATTCTCACTTGTGTGTGGTCATAGTGGCTCTCTGGGCAGAAGGATAGGCCTTTGTTCAGTGCTGATTCTTCTTCTGGTGTGAGAACATGTTTGGAGAGATTCACGATCAGATTGACATTATTCATTTTCGGTTGCGCAATGGGTATTGTCTTCTTCCGTTTTGCACGTCGGGTTTTTCTGGTGCTGGTGAGGCATTCTCTCCTCTTCCTCGTCCTCGATTCACATTTCTTCCGCGGCCTCTTCCTCATGACAGGGTTTGGTCCACATGCATTAAACGCATCTCCTCTAAAAAATTGGTTTTTAACCCAGAAATAGTTCCACTGCTCTGCTCTCCCTCACTCAAATCTGATTCACTTGCACTAGTACTGTCAATTGCTTTAGAAGCCTGTATGGGATAGTTCTTTTTCAATGTTTCGAACCGTTTTGCAAATGTAAGGATTCTTCCATACCTGTAGTCTTGCTCATCTCTTATATATTTTCGTTTTTTACGTTCTTGAATTTCTATTTCATATTTTTCTAACCTTGCTTCCATATCTTTGCGCAGTTTAACAATTTCTTCTTGATTTGCATAGTTTTGTGTTTTTATCTCCATTTCTTCTAGTTGTTTTGTTAATTCTGCTACATCAATTTTCGCGTGCTTAATCAGAATACGCATCATATTAAGTGAACATTGTGCATTATTTTCTGCCCATTCCTCCAGCAGTTCGATTTTTGTATCCGGGTGCGTAGGCATTGTAAAAATACGTAACCCCCTCGGGACTCTTTTGACTTCAATATAGTTCTCTAGGGCCAGTATTTCCCAACTTTTGTTAATTTCTTTTTTGTAAAGTTTTTCCATTTTATTAAAATGCTGTTTGATCGTTAAATCGACTGCAGCAGGAACATCCAACTCCCCGGTATTTATCTCATCCATTCCCTCAATTACTTGAAACAATGTTGCCGCAGTTGATATTCGTTTGCCTTTCCGTGCCTCCATTGTCTTGTATTCCAGTCATACACTTTGAGCTGTGCTTTTACAAACAGTTTGCATACTATTTAGATGTCACTTCTCTTCCTACCAGCTTGCCTGGGATACACCAGCCGTAATGTGTACGTGCCTGGTTAACTTCGTCCCACAACAAACAATGGCCGCTTCGGGTAAACGCTGACTTCAAACAGGCAAATGCCACTCACCTATGGGGAGACTCCCGAACGGGCGGCGTCCTACGGCCCCGTCCTACAGCGCTCAACCTCCAGGGTGAGTTTCCTTTCTCCTTCGTAGTAGCGCGTTAACTCGGGTGCACTCAGATATTGTCAATGTCCACAAAGTGATCCTAATCTCCGGTGCACACTCGCAGCGGGTGCTCTGCGTAAGGGCCGGATCCTGGCCCCAAAATTCCACTTCACAAAACCATTGACGCGGCACTCAGGAAGAGATTTTCAAAAATGCGTATATTAGCACGGCTCAACCAACGCGTTTCAGCCCTCTCACGGCCTTGCTCATGGTCAGTGAGTCCTTTCTTCATTGCACTATATATACACCCATGTGGCCTTAATGTGGCATTATGGGAGTTGTAGTGCATATAAAAATGTGTATATACAATATTTACAAGAAAGGAATCATTTCTACTGTTATTCACAAGACAGTTAATTGTAATGGAGGCTTAATAATCTGCGGATATAATATCAGACAGAATAATTTTCATATTCAATTATATATAATGCCTAGACGCAGAGGAAAAAATCCAGGAAACCATGGAGAGATTAAAGCAGAGAGGGTACAGAGAAACCACACTGAAGAAAAATAAAAGAAGGATTGACCTCAAATCAAGAGCAGAAACTTTGACATCAAAGGCAAAACAGGAACATAATGAAAGAGAAAAAGTTCCGAGATTCATTACTACCTACAGTAAAGAAAGTGGTATAATCATGAACAAAATTAAAAAACATTGGCATTTGATTGCGAAGGATCCGGATATAGGACAACTGATCGGTCCTAAACCAATAGTGACATATAGAAAAACAAAATCCTTGAAAGATATGCTTGTGAACAGTCACTTTAAACAAAAAGAAGAAACCAATTGGCTAATGGAACAACGAAATGGGTTCATAAAAAGTAATTCATGTAAAGCCTGTAAGATCGGAAAAAATATGAAAACTATTACCGAACCGAATGGAAACACAATAATGCTAAACAAGAAAATCACATGTACCACACAGTATGTGATCTATATCATCGAGTGTACCTGTGGCCAAAAATACATTGGCAGCACGATCTGCCCTCTAAAAAAACGCATTCTTGAGCACATTCGGGCAGTTAAGAATAAAGACTCTTCATATGCAACTGCGAAACATATGATCCTGTGCCAAAATGGGGACTGGCGGGCAATGTGTTACTATGGAATTGATACTATCATGCCAGATGAACGAGGCGGAAATAGAACAAAAAAACTGCGCCAACTTGAGTCTCGCTACATCATCAGACTTAAGACTAAGACCCCGAGAGGGATGAATAATGATGAAGAACTGTATGTACATCTAGAGTAAATGTTCATGTAACTTACAATAGGACACTGATGGACTTTTTGAATAGGGTACCAGTCCCTCCTCCTCTCTCTCCCCTCTCTCTCTCTCCCCCCTTCTACCCCTACCCCCCTTTTCTTCACCTCTCACCTAAGCTTTTTTCTCCTTTTTTATTCTCTTCTTTCTTTCTCCCCTTCTTTTGCACACTTTTCTTTTGTTAAATTGAAAGAATTGATCGTATATCCAGAGGAAATATCCAACCATTTAATAATAGCATATAGACAGATTCTCTAAAATATGGCAAGGCACTAGTCCTTTCCCTAAAATCTTTCTTTCATCTCCTACCCTAATATTTCTTTTTTCCTCTTTCTCCCTTCTTTTATGTCCCCTATTTTCTTATTGCCGCTAGCAATTAATGATTACTTATGTACTATACAAACAAACTAGGCACTATATATAATTGAATTTGAAAATTATTCTCTCTGATATTATATCAGCAGATTATTAAGCCTCCATTACAATTAACTGTCTTGTAAATAACAGTAGAAATGATTCCTTTCTTGTACATATTGTATATACACATTTTTATATGCACTACAACTCCCATAATGCCACATTAAGGCCACATGGGTGTATATATAGTGCAATGAAGAAAGGACTCACTGACCGTGAGCAAGGCCATGAGAGGGCTGAAACGCGTTGGTTGAGCCGTGCCAATAAATGCATTTTTGAAAATCTCTTCCTGAATGCCGCGTCAATGGTTTTGTGAAGTGGAATTTTGGGGCCAGGATCCGGCCCTTACGCAGAGCACCCGCTGCAAGTGTGCACCGGAGATTAGGATCACTTTGTGGACATATATATATATATATACATATGTATTTATATATATATATATATATATAGTTCTTTTTGGTTTTTTTATTTGAATTTAAAAGACCTTAAAAGGAGAATACATCAGAGGCCCAGCTGCGTAACAAAGTTCATCATTACATCATATAACGCAGGACATGTCCGCTGTCCAAACAATTATATGAATCAATATTACACCCCGCTCATTCCTGCTGCCCGCTCCTTGCCTGTTCATTTTTGGTCCTGGGGGACCACAACGACCAGCCTGCTTGTTTTCGCGGCGCTCGGCCGCCTACGTCACCACCAAGCGCCAGGAGGCGCTTCAAAGGCGGCTGCGGGCTCCTGCAGCGCGGGTCCCGCTCATTCCTGCTGCCCGCTCCTTGCCTGTTGCTTTTTGGTCCTGGGGGACCACAACGACCAGCCTGCTTGTTTTCGCGGCGCTCGTCCGCCTACGCCCCCTTGTCACTTTGGCCTCTAGCAGAGTCCTGCAGCCTTCAAGGTAGTTTGTTTTTTACCTCTTTGGTATGGACACTGAGACAATACATTTATATTGGGAGTCATTCTGCGCTGATCAGTCGCTATCAAAGCCTGAGGAGTGTTAAGCTCGCCGGTTATAGACACCCGGTTACGCCATACTGTTCAGCTTGTACATTTTCTTACCTTTGCTCTATTGTTACCTCTTGTGTTTGCTTCTTGGTATTTTGTATTAAGTCTCATGGGGAAAAGGAAAGCTGCAGACTGCTTGGGAGGGGGCACCTTGGGAAAGGGTAAGAAGGCCAAAAGTCGTCCAAACAGCCAATCCTAAAAAGCAAGAACAGCGTTATGAGTCGCATCGACAGCCTGGTGAGTGACTGTCATGAGATACTAACTGCTTCTGTGGGCCCGACAGCTGCTCTAATGCTGAGAGTTACCCTCTCCTCCCCACTCCTCCTAGCGGAGCTTTATCAATTCCAGATATGTTTAAAAGATCCTTACCAAAAGGGCCCATAGTATCACCACAATTAGGTACTTCGATTGTTGATCCTAAGATGTTATGTCCTAACACAGTTGACAAAAGCCAAGCAGATTATGTAATTGAATGCACTAATAGATTTCTCCCGCTAGTGGAACTGAATGGGGAACTATGTGCCTCTAAGGATATTGAAGAAATAGGAGGTGTTGTCAAAAGTGCCACTTTTATCTGTCCGTGTAAGACCTTGTGTACTGACCAGTCCATTGGTGAGTTAGTGGGATTGAAAGCACAGATTAGAACCCTCTCAGACGAAGTGAGTATGCTCAAGGGTATGATTGATGTGCTCTCTACCTCACTGAAGTTTTACACTAGTCATTCTAACACACATAGTAATATACAGTCTAAGGACTCTCACCCCAACCCCAGCGTTCAGACTAAGGTTGGCACAGGTACAACAAGTAGTGATAGTGACACCATAGGGCAACATACTCTACGTGAGAAGAGGACACACTTTGGCCCGTCAAATCTACAGTCTTCCACCATTAATACTCCTGTTGCATACAGAGGTCACTGCTCGCACAATATGGGACCTAGAAGGGAACAACGCATTATTCCTCGACCTGGCCAACCTTTCGGAGCTCTTGAAACTGATAGATTAGCTAACTACGAGAGACCCATGACTGGTCTGGTAAAACAGAAAATCTTTTTGACCAACGTCCCTAAAATCACCTCCAGCTCAACCAGAGAAGACGAACAATCTCTAATTAACAAATGTACGCAATGGTTAAGACACGTACCAAAGTGCCGAGCTATAATTAGAGAAGATATATCTTCTGCTAGAAGGTTCACACCCTTGGGTCATAACATTGACTATGTTTGCCTTACACTCGTATCCACGGATATGGTAGAGAACCTAGTGGCGTTTGACTTGAGGACATCACATATGATCTTAACAAACATTAGGATGAAACTTAATCCCCCTGTCAGCCCTGTCACACAAATGACTATTAATTTAATCACAACCCGTACTGAGGCCTCCACCTTACAAAGCATAGATTGATGCCAAAGGAATTCCTTCTTACCACCCCGAACAGAGGAATTAGTTGAACCAGCATCTATTGGGGTGGTAGATAGGAACAGTTTTACTCTGCCGGTCATTAGAATCAGAGGGCCTGATGTAGCTGATGGGTCTTTAGGGTCCAAACTGTTTTCACAGGTTGATCCTTGTGCTCCTTAGAAAATTATAAGCATGTGCAGTTACCCCAGGCTAAGGGAAATTCCACCCAGATTGATCCCTGTTGCACAACCATTAATCAGGATTTCACACATCTAGCATTAGCTTCATGGAATATAGCGGGCTTGCCATCCAAGATTTCATCACAGGATTGGATAGCCTTCATAGAGGCCCAGGATATACTGGCTTTTCAGGAAACCTGGGCGCTCAACCCTGTCTACCATCATGTTTATCTTAACTTTTCAAAACCGGCATCTGGTGGGCGCAAAGGCAGACCCTCAGGTGGTCTTACCATCTGGGCTAGACAATGTATCTGTTCTAAAATCGAGGAGATCCCGATTGATCATCCAGATATTTTGGTGGTCCTCCTATACTCTAAACATCCCCCCCACCTAATATTGATTAATGTGTATGCGAGAGGCAATGTGGGAGGTAGAATGTCCACGACAATCTCCACACTTGATAGCTTTATAGAAAAAAACAGAGGCACAAACAACTTGGTCATAGTAGGCGACTTTAATATCACGTTTGAGCCCCTTGACCATGAGGATAGTAACCTCAGTGTCGAAGAAGATGTGCAGTGGGGTATTAATCCACTGGAGTTGCCTCAAATTAGGAAATGGACAGAGGCCACTCTTCAGCTTAAAGCGTTGAGCTTGGAGAAGGGCATAAGGGCTGTGAATGGGAGAACATCCTCAGATCCCCAGGGCTCACAAACATACTGTAATGGTCTGAGAAGTAGTCGTATAGATTGTATCTTTATAAACCTTGAGAACTGGTCCTCTCTAATTGATATGGAGGTATGTACTAGAAACGAAAGCGACCACAATCCACTCCTGCTAACGATGACAGTTTCAGGTTATGCAACTGCACAACCTCAAAATCCTGAAACGACGACTGCTGATGTTATCATGTGTAATGATATGAGGAGGGTTAAATGGACAAGGGTTGACGGAAATGAAAATTCACTTGCCCAGATGAAGGATGCAGTAGAGAGCACATTAGTCGATCTTCAAAGGTTCTCTACGCAGGCTGAACTGAATGCTAGTATCACCCAAGCCCATGAGGACTTGCTTGTTAAGATCAAGGGCTTTTTTATTAAACCCTATAAAACTAGTAACAGCCCCCCCCAAAGCATGATCATTGGTATAATAAATCATGTAGAGATGCGTATAAGCAACTGACTCAAGCTATTAGATCCAAAGATCTGTGAAACATCAAAATCAAACGGAAGTTGTATAAACACACTCAAATGGTAGCAAAAAGGTCCTGGGATGAGCTAAGATGGTTAGAACTTCTGGAAGCCAGTAAAGAGAAAAATATGCAAAAATTCTGGCAGTTAGTTAAGTGGGGCAGAGGGGGAATGGGCCATGCACCCCAAAACCATGTTGCCCCAGATAAGTGGGTTTCCTTCTTCGAGGAGCAATTTGCTGTTGGGGTCAGTGACGCTGGTGATGAATTGTTCCAACTACCACAGCCAGATTCAGTATTGTTTTTTACGAAGAGTGAGGTGGAAATTGCCTTGAATGCAGCACCAAGGGGTAGGGCCCCTGGCCCTGACGGCATCCCGGTGGACTTGTTCACTCATGACAAAGATAATTGGTTACAGTATATCCAGCTGCTTGTGAATGCGATTGCTAGTGGAGCAAACATACCTGATTCCTGGCGTGGAGCTGAAATTTTACCAATTTATAAAAAGGGGGATCGCTCTAGCCCCAGTAATTATAGGCCTATCAGCTTAATTGATTCTACACAAAAAATCATGGCTAGGCTACTGCTAAACAGAATCCAGTCATGGATTGATGAAAACAACATATTATCTCCCTTTCAGGCAGGATTTAGGGCTCATGTAAGTACCATTGACCAGGTCTTTTATTTTATTTTAATTTATTGGCGTGTCGTAATCTTAGCTGGCGGCACTATTTATGCCACCTTCGTTGATTTAAAATCAGCATTCAACACGGTCCCACGTAATAAGCTCTGGTCAGTTCTGAAAGACTTAGGCATGCCCCTGGAACTTTTATCACTTACAGCCATATTGCACGAAGCTAATTTTGCACAGGTACGATGGGGCGCCCAGGGCAATACCACTCCCAGGTTTTCAATTTTAAAAGGGGTACGACAAGGGTGTGTTTTGGCCCCCACTATATTTTCTTTGTTTATTAATGGGGTTGTTAATTATTTCTTAGCACATCCCACTGATGCTCCGTCATTAGCTGGCTCAAAGGTCCCAATACTCATGTTTGCCGACGATACCCTAATAATATCAAAAACTCAAATGGGGTTGCAGCAAGCGCTTTGTCACTTTGAGGACTTCTGCAGAGACCATGAGTTGAAGGTGAATGTGGCTAAAACCAAGTTCATGGTTCTGCATAAGCACAAGGCAGTTAAGGGTAGGGTTTTTATGAATGAGGTCCCATTGGAACAAACAGATGTATTCACCTACCTGGGGATCACATTGGGTAGAAAGCTAGATTGGAAGCCCCAGATAGACTTACTGGTACTTAAGCACTCACAAATGACAGGAGCACTATTAAGTGAGCATAGGCGTTCCTACACCAAGCCGATAGACCCTGTTCTAAAGATTTACAATACAAAGATCTTGGCCTCTACCCTTTATGGTGCAGAACTCTGGGGCTTTGAGAACGTCTCACCACTCACTTTAGCTCAGAATAAATTTGTGAGGAGTCTAGCTGGCCTTTCCCAGAATACACCCCTTAAACCCCTATATTACGATTTGGGATGTAACACGCTGGTAAGATTTAGACCTCTTGCTTTTTGGCGAAGATTATGGTCAACCCCGGAGCTGATACACTATGCAAATGCGTTCAAAGATGTCAGAGATGCAGATACATCACATAAGATCATTTGGCTGCAAAAGATAAAATGTTCCCTCGTGAATATGGGCATGTCCCATTTATGGGAAGATCCGGGTGGCAACATGTTTCCCTCTAAAAAAGTTTTTAAAGAGGTCTATTGGTCTATGGTTAAAGAAAATAACATGCGATCCACTAGTAACCAAATAATGACCAGCACCTTTTTTGAACATAAGCTGGAGCCCATGTTTGAAAATGTTTGGGATTTTATCACCAGGCCGGGCGATACGAAACTTTTTTTATCAATTCCGAGTAGGCATTTTACCAATTAAATCTTTTACTGCCAGATGGAAAAAGATCCTAGAGAGTAAATGTGTATTCTGTCAGGACCAGGATGAAACGATACTACACATACAATTTGTATGCCCAGCCTATAATTCGCCACGAAGTAAGTGGTTAAAATCAATTTGTCTTAACATGTCCACTAGGTCATGTGCAACTGCTCTAAGATTACTGAAGACCAGTGCTCAAGAGTCCATTGTGATAGCCCTAGCGAAATTCTTGAGCTGGATGTGGAGAATACGGTCTAATCTTTTAAAAGCAACTGCTGCTATAGACCAGTTTTAACTTACTGTTGCTGCTATTGTTGGTGGGCTACTTTTGAGTACGATGTACGAATGAAATGCATAAAGTTAAACTATTCCTGGTGTTAGTATAATATCCTATGAAGATTTGACTCTTATAATGATCTACGTGTTTTTTTAATCGATTGTTTTTACCATGTTATTATACTTATGTGCTGCTATTTATTCTGATGCACTATGTTTTATTATCTTAGTGATCATGTCCTCATCTAAGATTTTTTATTGTGGTATTGTATACTTTTATGTGTCTTTTATGATCTGAACGATTGAAATAAAGACTAAATTGAAATTGAATATTACACCCCTAAACATAAGAAAAAGAATAGAGATTATACAAGTTAACCTTACGAGACTTAAGTTAATACGATTACAATATTAATGCCTAATCATTCAGGTTAATATTACAGATTACATGTTAAAAAGCTTCAATCTTCTGACGTACATTCCCATTAACATAATACAAGACACAGTTGGGTGTTCTACTTTTAAAACTATGTTACTTAATTCATAATGATTCAGCCAATGTGATAGCGGCCGCCATATCCAACTCCCCCATTTCTGGGACTTCCGCCCCTTACACTCATACAACTTTATTTCCATACTATAGATAGCCAGAAATCTAGACCACCACTGATGAAACATGGGGGAATCTCAATTAAGCCAGCCAGTGGCAATACACATCCGTGTGACTGCCATAGAGATAAATAAGATATAGCACTCTTTTTTTACTGTCTCATTACACACTAGGTCTTCGACTACTCCAAGAACTGCCAATGAAGAGTTGATTATTATTTGGCCTCCTATAATCTGTTCTAGAAATTTACCCATATCATAAAAAAGAGGACCTAATTTTGGGTAAAAAAAAACATGAGGACAATTTCGGCTCCCGAATCCCCACATCGAGGACAATGGTGGTCAATTCTCTTACCCCATTTATAATGTTTTTCTGGTGTAAAATACAAGTCGAACAGTGTTTTAAAATGTTGACTCTTCAGACCTGTTGTTAATAATACCTTATCCCCAATTCCTAAGGATTCTTGCAAGCCTGGACCACCTATATCCAGTCTACCTTCCCATTTAGCATTCTAAGACTCTAGATCGTCAGGTAGGTTTTGCATCAATAAGTTATAAATGACACCAATCTTGGCTCTCTTTCCTATTGCCTCGATAATGGGCACCTGAGTGGTTGGCACAGTAATCTTCCCCAGCCGAATTAAAAAAGCCCAAATTTGAAGATATTAAATAAATTGTTGAGTAGTGATCCTGAATTTCTCCTGAAGATCCCAAATTGAGCATATATTTTCCCCCAAAAGAAATCTCCCAGCCGTGAGATTCCTTTTTGTGACCATTTTCTTACTACCGGATCGTGGAATATTACTGGTAAGCTGAGTGTGCCCCATAATGGGGTATAATGGTTATATTTAGATTGTTTTATTTTCTGTATACACTGTCGCCAAACTCTAGATGCTCCTAACAGAACCTTGAATTTTGTTTTTTTGTATTAGTTAGGTTCCAGAGTTTTTAACAATAGACCTTTGACACCCTCACCCATTATAAGTTCATTGATTAACGGGTATTCTGCTTCACTAAGCAGATGTGTGTCTCCAGTACTTAGGACTCCCATATTTTGTAGAAAGCATTCCCAATAATACAGCGTTATATTTGGTACCCCCAACCCCCCTGAGCCCTAGGCAGTGTCATAAATTTCGAGGCCCTTCTCGTTTTTAAATCCCTGAGATAACCATAACGCAGACTTTCTATCCTTGATAGCCATCTAAGGTTGATTTCTAGCAGGATAGTCTGAATAAATATAACAATTTCGGCAACACCGTCATTTTTATTACATTCCCCCTTCCCACCAATGACAGGAAGAGATGATTGAGTCTTCTAAGATCTTGTTCTAATGACTGCAACATAGGGTTCAAATTTAGATCTACTATATCTTCTACTGCTTAGGAAATGTGTATGCCCAGGTAAATTGCCCCTTTTACCACCCGGGGTCGAAGTTCCCAATATTGCTAGTGCAGACTACTTGTGTTTTCCCCTGATTCAACTTATATCCAGAGGAGCGTCCGAATATGATTGAAGTTGACTCAATCTCAACCGGAGCTTGTTGTGGGTTTATTGTTACAATTGCGATGTCATCCGCATAAACTAATACTTTATATTCTACTTGTCCTGCCACTACCAGGTTGATCTGACTATTACCTTCCAATTTGACTATCAGGGGGTTAATATATAAGGCAAATAGTAGTGGTGAGCATGAGCAGCCTTGCCTTGTTCCCCTAGAGATAAAAATGTCTTCAGATTCTAGCCCCAGGATCCGCAATTTAGCCCTAGGGTCTAGATACAATGATTTAATCGCCCTAATATACCTTTGGCCAATGCCATATTTTTCCAACACTGCCCCTAAAAAGGCCACGACACCCGGTTGAATGCCTTTTTGGCATGTAGTAAGATCAGAGCCATTTTCCCCCGGGTGGCCTCTGTAAGGGAAAAAGCGTAATTACTTTTTTAATATGGTCTACTGTCCCACGGCCGGGTATAAACCCATGCTGTCTGATAGATACTAATTTAGCGATTACATTACTTAGACGAGTTGCCAGAATTTTAGAGTACAGCTTGGCATCACAATTAATTAATGTTATCGGCCTGTAGGATCCTGGACTTGCGCTGGGGTTTATTATTTTCTTTAAGGACCACTATATGCGTTTTCCCCCATATTCCTGGTACTTCCCCTTATTGTGCTTTGCATAATATCACCATCATATCCTCAATAAGTTCTTTTAACAAAGCCTTATATAACTCTAGAGGAATATTATTGGGCCCTGTAGCCTTCCCAGTGGCTAATGAGCCTATTGCCATTACAACTTCCTCTGATGAAATTGGTTGCTCCAAAATGGACTGATCTTTCGAGCTGAGTTTAATCCCTTCAGTAGAGGATAGCATCTCAGCATAGTCTCTAGCTATATCCTGCCCACTCTCTGTATATAGGTTCTCATAAAAAGTTTTAAAGACTTTCACGATTTCCGATTTACCACCTTCCTCATCCTCAATTGCCTCAATTCCAGTAGCTACCTCCCTTTGCCTAGTTCGAAGGGCCAAGAGGGGGCCCACGTTTTCCCCGTATTCATAGCACTCCATTTTTCATGAATACAATTTAGCAGCCACTTGTTGATTGAAAGACTGCATTATCCTGGCTCTAGCGACTATAATTTTCTACTGGATTTCAGAATTGCCAATATTCTGAGATATTGCCTGCATCTGGCACTCTTCGAGATGAGATAATTCTTTGAGCAGTTCTTGGATCTCTTTACGTCTCCTCCTATCCTGATAAAGCATGTAACTCAAGGTTTCGCCACGGATCCCTGCTTTTAATGTGGCCCAGGCCACTGTTTCCTTGGTTGAACCCCTGTTACTCTCCAAGAATTGACCCGTCCAATGCCGCATATGTTCTAAATATTCTTCATTACAGAGGAGTTTCCTATCGAAGGTCCACTTAGCTCTTGGTTTATGGACCCCTTCATTGGAAATGTTATAATCAGAGGGTTATGATCAGAGAGTACCCTTGGCAGTTTTTCAATTGTAGTTTGGTTACTGAGTGCTTTAGATATAAAAAAACAATCCAACCTAACCAATTTGTTATGTGGAGAGAAAAAAAGTATAACTGGGGTCAGGAGCCATACATTTTCCCCAGAGATCATGAAGCCCATGATTTTCAATCAGACAGCTAAGTGCATTAAATACCCTAGGTTTCCTTCCAGTGTAGTGCTGGAGTAGGTCTGATCTCTTATCCACTCCTAAATGTATATTAAAATCCCCACACTTTATCAGACGGTTCGGCCATTTAGAAAGCTCGACATTCAGAAAATCCCACATTTCAAACTCATCTGTATTGGCTCCATAAACTGAACACAATGTGAAATGACCTCCCCCAGTCTTAAAATCTATGATGGCCTATCTGCCCATTTTATCTGAAAGGTTCCGAAGCACCATACTACTAGATTGTCTACCAAGTATAGCAACCCCTCTAGAGGTTAATCCTTGCTGTGTGCACCCCAGGAGGTCCAATCCCAGGTCAGAGAATATATTTCTCTTGCCCCAAGGAACATGGGTCGCCTGGAGACAAATAATATCAAACCTCCAAAGCCTAAATATTGATGCCACACAATGTCTCTCAGCTCTATTGTTCAGCCCACATATATTAAGCATAGCTATTGATAGCTTATCATCCCCCATATTGCTTTTCAAAGATCCTACCCAACATAACTTTACTTAACTAGATAAATGTTGGTGGCAGGGTACACAGACTGCCGCACCACTACCTCTATTTTGACTAGACTAAGAACCACAACTACTTTCTCATTGATTCTCCAAAACAGTGCCCACCTCTTGAGAACCAGCCACCATTAATGGTCCTTAATAAAACAACATGAAAGCACAAATAAGAGAGGCACAAAAGTGGAGATAATCAAACAGCATCCTTGGGATAATCCCCAAAACAGTGAAATCACGATGACAGAGGCATTCGTTCTTTTTATGTCCTTAATTTCCTTTTATTCATTTCTTGGCACTACACATATATTTTTATCCAAAACAGCCAACGCGTTTCGCCCACACTCCGGGCTTCTTCAGGGCGTGGTATTACTAGATAAGCCCCCACTCGGGGTATCCTGGTGTTGATATAAGTGTCCACTTCAAGGTACGATCCAAGTCACATCTTGTCAATCGCCTAATTAGTGTTTCCGAAGTATGCAGGTATCGAATTAAAAGCGCATCCGTATTACGCTATA
Source organism: Calotriton arnoldi (assembly GCA_963921515.1). Lineage (NCBI taxonomy): Eukaryota > Metazoa > Chordata > Amphibia > Caudata > Salamandridae > Calotriton > Calotriton arnoldi. The sequence continues at coordinate 223,213 of CAWUFW010008628.1, read as the reverse complement.
CTTAGAGATGCCGTGTACGGCCGTCAGAGATTCTGTTGTAACCCTGTTGCGACACAAAAAGAACGACTGCCTCTGTCATCGTGATTTCGCTCTTTTGGGGATTATCCCAAGGATGCTGTTTGATTATCTCCACTTTTGTGCCTCTCTTATTTGTGCTTTCATAACTTTACTTAAGACAACATACATTTTTGAATGTCCCCATTACACTTTAGAGCTCCATCCTTAAAATCTATCATTACATTGTTTACCGATAGACCAGCTGGACTGCCTGACAAAAAAGAAAAGAAACATCTAAGTAATATTCTATCCAAATGGAAATGTTGTTCCCTGGCCTCCTGATTAATGCTCCCTTTCCCTCCCCTCCTCTCTCCTGCTATCCCCTGTACCCTCCGCCCCACCACCCAAAAAAAAGGTAATTGGACCAACCTGGTCTGTAGATTGATGGTGCGGTCCCCCCACCCGCCCGACACCCTATCAAAACAAAGGAACAAACAATGTCTATCCTATCACGTCTAAGGAGCAAGTGAGTCTCTGAACTCCCAAACCTAAGTGCCAAACTTGCAGAGTTCGTGCTTTATACAACATTCATAAAGTTTTCTACACCTTCCTCTGTTCATTTCAGGGTCTGGAGGAATTCTCTTGCCTTAATTTCTGAGTTAAAATAATGTTCTGTCTTGTATCAGCACCTTCAATTTAGTAGAAAGGCCTGTCCTCCCTTATTTTTAAATACTTGAATCATTTGTCTTAAACGCCATCTACACTCTACTGTAATATGGCAAAAATTGGGCCTCACAAAAAAAGTGCAATTATTAAATGTACGTTTTTTATCCGGCCGTGCAGCTTCGAATATCGCTTGACGCAGGAGGAAGTTCCCCAGAAACACCAATATAGCTTATGGTTTACTCCCTTCTTGTGTATGCTGAAGCTGTTGCTTAAAGGGGAGCCTATGGGCTCTCTGGTCTGTGTCTCCCAGTTCCATGCCTGTAGTTCCGGGAAGGCCCCCTTAAAAAGCTCAATAATGTACTTTTGTGGTCCCCCCTTTGATTAGTTCAGGTACACCCAGTACTCTTAGGTTATTCCTTCTTAACCTGTTCTCTAGATCTTCCAACTTCATCTGAGTGTCAGTCATCTGGCTTTTGAGGGAGGCCGTAGTTTTTTTTTATTATCATCCACTTCGTTCTCGAGGGTCAAGATCTTACTCTCCATTTCTGCCATGCGTTCTTTAAATTCCAAACACATCTTTGTGACCTTTCTTATGGCTGCCTGAATCTTCCTGTTCGCTGCCTGAGTTTTCTGACTCTCCAGGCGAGTCTCCTCGCTGTGCACCATAATACTTTAGAAGTAGATTGCGTCCAGTGTCTAAATATCCTGACCCCCCTGGTTCCTTCCCAGGTGGGTTGCCTCCTCCTAAGCCTGGAGTATCTATATAGTCCCACTGTACTTGCGAGGTAATTTCTTTCTCACCATTGGCACATCCCCTTATCCCCTTGTGTGCTTTTATTTAGTGGTGAGCTTTCATTGCTGATCTCACTCTCCTGAGATTCTTGTCATTCCCTTCTACCAGAACCCTTACCAAGTGACTCCAAGTCCTCCTCGTTCCCATCAGAGTGGTCAGAAATGGAAAACAAGCATTTGCAATGCAATAGGTCTCACATTTTTTAAGAGTTAGGGCTACTGTTGTTGTAATGGAAATGTTTGTTACTTATGAAGATGTTTGTTTTTAACATGTTTAAGTGCCCTTAAGTAATGTCTTAAGGACACTGCAGAAAGTGAGACCTTGATCTTACTGCACAGAAAACCTTGATTAGAAACACTGCTGTGTAACATGTTTCAGAGAGACGGGAGGGCGAGGGGGTGGGTCCTAGCAAATGTATTTCTCCCAAAATCTGAATATCCTACTGTTTCCTCCTGAACGCTGGTATTTACTAAAGTGTTTTTCTATTTTAATGCATTGGTTTCACTTTAAGGCCACAGTAAATTTGGGCAAGAGTAGATTATACAGTTAATTGGAACCAGGTGCATTTTCTTTTTCTTAGAAATAAACACCTTGGCATTTGATTACTATACACTGAAACAAAATTTTGCTTATTCAGGATTCTTCAGCTTTGGACGAATTTTTAAATCTGTAAAAATAAAAGTACTGAAGAAAAAGCTCAGGTGTTATCATTGGTCACGGTCCATAGGGATAGTTAGTCCAGGCCTCTTTTGCTTCCCTTTTACACAATCTAAATGATTGTTTCTAGTATTTTCCATCTTTTAATCTCTGTAGGAAAAATCTGAACTATAGCCAGAGGGAGACTGTGGAGGAGTTGCTAGGAAACAGTGCCTGTGGAGACCGAGCATGGGAAAAGCACCCAAGAATTTGCCACTGCCTCCTGAAAAGGTTTGCGCAGCCAGACCTTCCGTGACATCCTAATGTGTTTAGTGTGTAAGAAAGCGCTTGCGTGCAACTTTTGCCCTTTTCAAGTATATTTGGAGAAAATGAGACAAAGATTTGCCTGTTATAAAAATAAACAATTCTTCTATGTGACGTCTGGTCTCTGATTTTGTCACACAACATAAAATACCAGAGCCAGCTGCTATATTAGATATATATAAGGAACTTCCGCTGATTAAAATCCCTGCATTCGTCTGCACAGTATCGAGCAGTGACCTCTTGTAGACTGTGAAATGCAGAGTGCATCATTAAAACAGTCTTTCTCCGATTTGATTAATAAAATTGTGTGACTGGGAAATTGTCACGTAGGTTTCCAAATGAAATCCTCTAATTAAGTGGGCAGGTGTATATGGTTGGCCTCTGTAGCCTCCTTCTCAGCCACTTCCGAAACATAATGTTTCTTCCTTCAAAGGCCCTCAGAAGTAGAATGTAATTTGCACACATGTGTGTCCATTTTCCAGAGAGAAAAGTAGTCCCCTAGACATAGGGCAGTTAGTGGCAGAAAGGCTGCTTCCTTCATTTTATTTGATTACAAAATGCTCGGTTCCTGCTTGTATTTCACGACTGTTAGTAGCTATGTGGCTTATTTGACAGAAAACATTTCCTTTCCTTTATTTAACCTTTGACTTGTATAAGCTAGTGTGGTATCTGAGCAGTGGCAGCTGGTGATATTTAAAAGTGGTGGGCGTAAAAGTGGTGGATGTGTGTTGTCGCAAGCAAGCCCGATTGACAAAAGGGGAGCTGGGGGGAAGCTCTCTCCTAAGAAAATGTTTTGAAAAAATAGCAAATGGTGCAATTTAAAGCTAGTTTTATAAAGCGAGAACTTTTCTAAAGTTATTGGGAATGTGTAGTCTTGAAATAATTAAACACATTAAAAACTGAGCCACATCCTACTACAGTCCTGCTTCTACCCATGCCTTCCACTTTGCTGCCTGCAATATTTTAAAACTGCAGGGTTCAAAATATAAATGCCCAGTGGAGGTCACCCCTGACTTAGCAAGGCATAGGTTTCTCCTAATGGTGCCAGTTAAACGGAAGTAGCTGGAATGTAATTGGGCGCCCAGTAAACAAACCAATCCCCAACATTTTAACAGGGTCTTTGGATCTGAGGAAACCCCCATGGGCCCTTCACAGCTCAGTGGAAATCAAATGCTTGCTCTCTGCTGGGCGAAGCTTAGACAGCTTCAAGTGATGAATGGGAGATTTAATTTCCACTCACACGATGATGCCATCAGCCTTTGTAATTTATTATTGTTTCTGGCCCAGTGCATTAAGCGCTTGAATCCTAATCAGCAGCGCTGCTGCTCTCAAGGTTACTGGGAGCAGGGGACTCCCAGGACCCCAGAGCAAGCATCTAGAACCAGCTCGCAGGACATTTATATATGTCTCTAGCTGGAAACATCGCTTGTGATCGCAGTAAAATGCATCAGTAACATACCTCTTTAATGTGAGCCAATCTCGTCGCTGGAGAGAGAGTATAAACATGCAGCACCCATGCCCACAGCCTGCTGTCCGCCGTTCTTTGATCCTACCATGAAGTGACCCTACAGACAGCGGTACGGGGAGAGATGGCTTGGAATCTGAGACGCAGGAGGAACACAAGCGTGGTGAAAGTCTGCTTGCTGTGGCTCATTGGGATTCTAAGAAAACCCATAAAACCACTACTAATTGAGCATGAAATATTTGGCGCAGTTGCTTTTGTGACAAGGAATAGCAGCGTTTTCCATTTTTGCTGCAGTGTTTTTTTTCGCAGATGGAAGTTAACCCCATTCCCATGGCTTCCTCTGCTCTTTGACACCTAAGGCTCGCTTTACACCCTAGCTATGTGTTTTTAAAGTTAAGTATTCCTTCTGCCTCATTTTACAATCAAGGTTGAGTAGTGGGAATATGGCAAGCCGCCATATAAAACAGGTCGAAGTGCAAAAGCCTAACCACCGGGTAGCGTCTCTCACGAGATCACGTATCCCAGGCAAGTATCGTGGAAGTGCGGGGAGTATGATTGTGCATCAAGGACGGCGGCTCATGAGCGCTGTAAAGATCCTTTAATTGAACACACACGCAAAACTTGGTGTTCTTACGGGTTTATTGCACTACATGCCTGACAACCCGCAGATAAGCCACCTGACATGGGAGATGACCCAGTGTAATATAAGCAGAAAACAAATAAAACAAGACTTCAACAAGCCCAATCCCCCTTTAAAGGAAGCCCAAAGCAGAAACAAATACCCTACCAAAAAAAAGCCCAACTGCGTAAACATCGAAAAGTCCAAGAAGGCTGATTAAATACAATCAACAAAGCGGGAGGAATAGAGAGAGAGGCAATACTGACACAATTGTGGCATTAAGAGGAGATGGGAGGGAGGAATGATATATTTACATGTAAGCAGCTTTGTCTACAGAGCTGAACAAAGGCAAACAGTAATAGACCAGGTAACCAAGAAAAAAGTAGTTCCCCAACGAATACATGAAGAGCCATAGTGGAATGAAACAGTACTTAGTCCCTGCTGCATGGGAGGATCAGAAAGGAAACAGGAGGAACAAGGAGGCAGGGCTGACCACTAGCAAACAAGGATTTTTAAAGGACTCTGAAACAAACAAATCAAAAGCAAGGGGATGGCTTTAAGCCAGTAAGAGAAATTACAACAAGTCTCGAATGCTCGACCTAAAAAGAGTTCCCATATACCGGCATCAGACCGAGCCCCAGAATTGTTCTCATGCATTGACATAAGTTGGTTCATCTCATTGCTCATTTTCAGGACATCGTCTCTTCTAAGGATATTGAGTTGCAGACATTTAAGCCTACCCCCAATTTAGCTTACTCTAATTTCTCACCCGATATTGGCACCCCCTTCGGTCATGCGTTTTCCTGCCAATATAAGGGGTACCCTCAATACTCACAGTTCTCCAGATGTTGATTAAGGTGGTTCCATATCTCTGATCCCCCACCGCAGTCTGTCCTCCCTGGGGTAGATCCGGAGTCTGAGTTTCCTCAGCGATTGAGTCTTGTATCTCTGGGAGTTGTTGTTGTAAGTTAATCTCTGGGGGGTTCCTTCCTGGTGACTTTCGGGTCAGCCAACATAGATGTTGTTATTTTTTTTATAAAGAACTCCGAAGCTGTCATTGCACTTTTGTCTTTGAGCTGCCCGAGTCCAATTCTGCTGCACTTACAGCATCATTCCCATCTGATGCCTTGTTGAGAGCCTGACTCTGTCTGGCTATTAGTTTGATGCTGGAGGCAGGTTCTCCTATCCGGGCTTTGGCACCTCGCACCACCTTGGGAGCCATGAATATCAGCTGGCCCACAGTAATCCAAAGGCTGCCCTGTCTCTGCCAAAGTGCCTGAAGTGTTCTATATGCACCCCGAACTGCTCGTAGCCAGAGGACCCGCACCACGCTGGTAGCGTCAATCTCGCTTCCCCCACTACAGTGTCCGATGACAGGCTCTGCAATCTTATCACCAAAAAACACTAGCTGAACCGGCATTGGGAGCTGAAGAAGCTTCAAGCCGTCAGAATGCAATCAATACACCACATCTGGTCCGTGCTCTGGGGTCGGCTGAGGTAAGGGAGAAACAGCCATTCGGCTGCTCACACAGCTGCCATGTTGCCAAAATCTCACTGTATATATTTATTTTTTCACTGAAAAAACAAAGGTTACATGGACGTTATAGTTAGGGTCAGATGTCACTTGTACAAACTGATGGAAATTTAGCAGTTATAGTTATCTGAGCTAACTATAACTTATGTCCCCGCAATGCACTGCTTATGACCTCACATATTGCATCACTCATGACATGGTCGGTGGCATCACTCATGACATCACTGATGCCATCTCACATGACATCCCTGATTGTCATCAGATTGTCTAATTGTCACTGATGACAGCATGCAGTGACTAAGTTTCTAAGAGTTTACGTTTGTTAAACATATATAATAAGCTACTACAAAACTAAAATTAGTATACTAGGTGTACAACTAATGAGTAATACTATCTTTAACATGTGTGATCTGAGTAGGTATGTGATTGTATCAGTGTGTCAATGTTTGTATGGGTATATAAGTAGATATGTGAGAAGCTGTATGAGTGAGTGAGTGGGTGTGTGAGTGACTATGTTGGTGAGTGAGTGAGTGGGTGTGTCAGTGTTTCTATGGATGAGTTAGTGGGTGTATGAGTGGCTGTATTGGTGAATGACTGGGTATGTACGTGGCTGTATGGGTGAGTGAGTGGCTCTTTGAGTGGGAGTTTGGTTAGGTGAGTTGGTGTATGAGTGGCTGTATTGGAGAGTATGTGCCTGTATGAATGGCCATATGAGTGAGTAAGCAGATATGTGTGCTTGTATGGATGTGTGAATGGGTATGTAAGTGGTTGTATGGGCGTGTGAGTGCATGAGTGGTTTTGTGGGTATGTGAGTGACTGTATGGGTGTATGAGTAACTGTGTGAGTGGCTGTATGGGTATATATGTAGGTATGTGAGTAACTGTGTGGGTGTGTGAGTGACTATGTTGGTGAGTGAGTAGGTGTATGAGTGGCTTTATGGGTATATAAGTGGGGGAGTGAGAATCTGTGTGCATGAGTGAGTGGCTGTATGGGCAAGTGAGTGGGATGTGTGAGTGACTGTATGGATGAGTGAGTGGGTATCTTAATAGCTGTATAAGTGAATGACCTAGTGTGTAGGTATGCTTTATGGGTGAGTGCATGTTTGAGTGAGAGTTTGGTTAAGTGAGTTGGTGTGCAAGTGGCTGTATTGGAGAGTATGTATCTTTGTGAATGGCTGTATGGGTGAGTAAATGGGTTTGTGAGTACTTGTTTAGATGTGCAAATGGGTATGTAAGTAGTTGTGTGGATGTGTGAGTGAGTGTGAGATTGGTTGTATAGGTGACTGAGCAGCTGTGTTCAGAGGCTATATGGGTGTGTGTGTGAGCATGTGAGTGGCTGTATGGTTGAATTAGTAGGTATCTAAGCAGCTGTATGTGTGTGAGTGAGCATATGAGTGGTTGTATGGGGTATAAGTGGCTGTGTGAATGGCTGTATGGGTTAGTGACTGGTTGTATGTGTGGGTGTATGGGTGAGTGAATGGTTGTGTGTGACTGTATGAGTGAGTGGCTATGTGAGCGGCTCTATGGAGGAGTGAATGGGTGTGTGAGTACTGGTATGGGTCTGTAAATAGGTATGTGAATGGTTGTGTGGGTATGTGAGCGGCATACGAGAGGTCGTATGGGGGTGTGAGTGGGTGTTGGAGTGATTTTGTAGATAATGTCATCAGTGATGTCAATTGAGATGTCATCAGTGATATCATGAGTGATGTCACTGACCATATCATGAGTGATGTAATATGTGAGGTCATAAGCAGTGCATTGTGGGGGCATAAGTTATGGTTATCTCAGATAACTATAACAGCTGAATTGCTATGGTTTTATACGAATGAAATCTGAGCCTATTTCCCAACTATAATGTCCCTGTCACTTATGGTTTTTCAGTGAATTTCTAAGGTTTTTAAATGAAAATTTTGAACTATAACATCCCTATAATGTTTGTTTTTTTAGTGAATTTGTAAGGTTTTTGTAATTCTATTTCCTAACTAAAACGTCCCTGTAACCTTTGTTTTTTAGTGAATTTTTTATGTTTTATTAATAATTTTTTCTAAATATAATGTGCTTTTAATGTTTGTGTTTTTTAACCACTTTTGTGCTCATGACAGAACGGTTCCATCATGAACACCAGTGGGCGTGTGCTCACGATGGAACTGTTCCGTTATATTGCCCGCCCATGGGGGAAGCGCTGGTGCTCCCCCCATGGGCAGCCCATCTAACCCCAAAATAGGGATGGCAGCGGAAGAGTTTCCGCTGCCACCCCTGACCCACCCTCGGAAATCCCATGATGCCAGTGCGCACAGCACGCGCCAATGTCATCAGGAGCCCCCATATGCACTGGAAGCCATTTGCTTCCAGACATCAGAGAAGACAGCAGGTTTTTCCTGCTGGGGGGACGAGGTTCTGAGTGCACAGAGGCATCGGGAGAGCAAAGAGTTTTTCTTCTCCCCTGATGTCTCTTTGCAGGGCATTCCTGCTGCACGATCGGGCATGGGGTCGCGATTGTGCAGCAGGAATGCCCCCACAAGCACCAGGGATTTTGTTTTAGGGTTTTAGGGAATTGTGAGAGACTGGCTTAGTATATGGTGCTCACTTATGAAAGTGTAGTACCCTGCACTAATCCAGACAATCCTTGTGGTGATTTTAGTGGTCTTAGACAACCTTAGAAAGCGCTCTCAGTGTTAGCTGTGGAGAGCAGCTTTCAGGCTTAGTCCAGAAGGAGTGTAAAGCAGCTTGTTTTACCAGTACTTAATCTTATGGTATAGGTTAAGTGAAAAAGAATCACACAGTGTAGTTATAAAAATAGGTAGGAGACATAGCCTTTACCGATTATTAGCGGCTCGGTTTAGGAGTTAGAGGCTGCGGCGTGAAACCTGCTTTTTTTTTAAATACTCACATTGCGCTGTTTTAAAATTGTTTTTATGTATTGAATTGCCTTTTTGCACTGAATTTGGGAAAGGAGATGTGTTTAATGCTCTGGGGGGATCTTTAGGTGGGCTTCTTCAAACGTAGGTCAGCAGTCTAGCTGCGACGGCCTCTTCGCTCACCACTCCTCTTAAGGGGCGGATGACGCGGCCGCGCAGCGAGACACAGCCTTTACCGATCATTAGCGGCTCGGTTTAGGAGTTAGAGGCTGCGGCGTGAAACCTGCTTTTTTTAAAAATACTCACATTGCGCTGTTTTTGTTTTTATGTATTGAATTGCCTTTTTGCACTGAATTTGGGAAAGGAGCTGTGTTTAATGCTCCGGGGGGATCTTTAGGCGGGCTTCTTCAAACGTAGGTCAGCAGTCTAGCTGCGACGGCCTCTTCGCTCACCACTCCTCTTAAGGGGCGGATGACGTGGCCGCGCTGCTGGCGTGCCGAAGGCGCGCCTAAGGCAAGCCCGTCTGCGCCCGTCCGCGCCCGTCTGCGCCCGTCCGCGCCCGACCAGGTCCAGGGGCCAGGACCCCTGGCTCTCCTACTAGAGGTAAGCTCGCCTATACTTCTGACCAATTGATCCTTCTCAGAGAGACTCTACCCCTTAAATGTGTTCACACTATGTTGCCAGCCAACAGTTGTAACAAATGCCCCCACTGCCCCTTTGAATTTAGATCATCAATCACGACTACTGCCGTCAAAACCCCGTCCTCCCAAATGACTTTTAAAATGTTCCTTTTGAACTGCCGCTCATTACCTAAACAGTCCACTGAACTTCGTTTATTGCTGGAGGAATACGACCCTAATGCCTTGTTTCTTACTGAAACATGGCTCTCCAGCACCTCAGACCCTACGGTAGTTCAAGCCCTGCCCCCTGGTTACGTAATTCAGAGACAAGATCGCGAATTAATGAGAGGCGGGGGTCTGGCCATTATCTACAAAGATAAATTCAACTGCCAGACCTCAGCTAGCCTGATCCCGGACTGTGAAAGTTGCTGCTTTGCACTTGGCTTTTCCCCTACATGTACTTTTTCTGGTGTCCTTATTTATCGGCCGCCAGGATCAATTGGCCACTTCAGTAGGGGGCTTCCAGAAATGATAGCCAAATCGGTTAGCTCCTTCTCTAATTTCTCCGTTCTAGGTGATCTTAATATTCATTTTGGTTTGGCATCCTACCCCGACGCTGAGGCTGTAATTGACAATTTGGGTGCATTGGCACTGAAGCTAAAAGTGTCCGGCCCCACTCACCAAAAAGGACACCTTCTTGACCCGCTCTTTTCCAATATTGATAGCCTCGTAGTGGAAAAGCACATTCCCCTGCCATGGTCAGACCACTACATGGTCCCCTTTGTTTGGACCCTACAGGAGGGTGGTCAGCCACGGGAAAGGGTAAAAACGTGGAGTCAGAACTGGTCTAAACTCTCTATGGACTCCTGGGCATTAACCCTTGACAACACCAGACCTGTTCTAGGTAATGACCTTGAATTTGCCAACAACAAAGTTAATCAATGGCTGGAGTCATCTTTAGATACGCTAATTCCTAAAAACTGGACGACCAGTAAAAAAGTCGGGCATTGTGCAGCATGGTACTCCCCCAAACTTAGAGAATTGAAACAACTATGTAAGCGCCTTGAGAGAAGCTGGAGAAAGGACTTCTCCACTATTGAGAAAACCAAATATAGAGAAGTCATTAAGGCCTATAAGACAGAAATTAGAACTGCCCAATCTGGGTATTACGAAAAGATAATCATCTCAGCCTCCAACGCCCCCGTGAAATTTTTAAAATAACGAAATCCCTCCTTAAACCTCCTGAGCCTCCTCTGCCTTCAGAGGATACCTTAGGACGCTGTAATAATTTGGCACACTTTTTTATAGGAAAATTGAAGACATCTATTCTACCTTTCCCCCTATCAGTCTCTGCAAACATCCCCCTGGCTGATGATCAATCCCGATTTCTAGACCCTCTTATTGAAACAATCCCTCTCATGGATATGAAATCTTTAAAAATGTACTTCGACCGTCTGAAATCTGGCTCCCCTAGTGATATTGTACCCCCTATCTTTCTCAATCAGGTCTTTGACTCTGTCGCTCCAGTTATTCTGGATCTCGTTAACATCTCATTTTCCTCTGGGATCGTTCCTTCCTCATGGAAACGGGCCATGGTCAGAGCTCTTTTGAAGAAACCTACTCTTGACCCTGAAGTCTTTGCTAACTATCGGCCAATTTCGCTCCTGCCAGGGATTGCCAAAATAAGTGAAAAGTACGTCAACTCCGTTCTCTCCGCGTTTTTGGAGGAGAATGAACGTCTTCACCCCTCCCAAACGGGTTTTAGACCCCAACAAGGCACGGAGACGGCCTTATTAGCGGTGGTTGAAGAATCGAGGAAAATTCTGGATGTCGGAAGGTCCGCGGCCATTGTATTGCTCGACCTCAGCCGGCCTTCGACACGGTCAATCATCAATTACTGATAGCGAGTCTTAGAGAAAGCGGGGTTACAGGAATTTTACTCAAATGGCTGGAGTCTTTCCTGGTAGATAGGTCATTCCAGGTCTTTGAGGACAATTTCATTTCTGATACGATGCCTCTGCGATGTGGGGTGCCTCAGGGCTCCTCCCTGAGCCCCACGCTTTTTAATGTTTATTTGTGCCCTTTGGCCGAGGTGGTCAAGCCCTTTGGGGTTAGGATCATTACGTACGCTGACGACACTCAGCTGATTGTGTCCATCAATCTTTTGGACAATTTGGCCAACTGCTTGGAAAGGGTCTCAGCGTGGATGGATGGCTCATTCCTAAAGCTGAATGCAGCTAAAACCGAATTGATGTTTCTGGGTAAGCCCACTAACTTTGATACCAGTGCACTCTGGCCTAAATGTCTAGGTGTTATGCCACCGCCCAAAGATCAAATAAAAAGTCTTGGGGTATGGCTGGACCACAACCTGAATTTTAGGGAACAGGCGAGTAGGGTGGCAGGTACCTGTTATGGTATCCTGAAAATGATTAGGAAAATTCTACCCCTTCTGCCCTTTAAAGCTAGGAAACTGCTGGTGCAAGCCTTGATCCTTTCGCAGCTTGACTACGCCAATGTGCTCTATCTAGGCTCCTCTTGCTCTACCATTAAAAAACTGCAAACGGTTCAAAATTGTGCTGCACGACTTGTCATGCAGGCTCCTAATCGGGAATCTGCTAAGCCACATATCATCTCTCTGCACTGGCTGCCGGTGGCCGAAAGAATCCAATTTAAGGCCTTGTGCATCGCCCATAAGTCGCTTTCGGCTAGGGCCCCGCCGATTCTTCGTTCTATCATCTCCCCTTACCTCCCAAAAAGATCACTGCGCTCTGAGAAGAAACATCTTGCAACCGTCCCCAGAGTAAACCGAGTCCGGAGTGGTGGCCGTCTATTTTCCTTCATCGCGGCGAAATGCTGGAATCAACTACCAGATCATATTCGGCTTGAGGCCAACCATGTCTCATTCCGCAAACTTCTGAAGACTCTGTTGTTCCCTTGAGCTCCTGATATACCTCGGTTTAGGGCTTTGTCTCTAGCGCTGGGAGGCCGTTGGTAGCCATGCGCTCTATAAGTGTATATTCATTCATTCATTCATTATTACACACACTCACTAACACAATGCACTATCTCCTTACCCAGAGATAGAAACACAATACTTAGGAAATAGAGCACGTAGTTAGCACAAATACACAATGGTCTCCAGGGGGAGACCAAACCATATACTAAAATTGTGGAATGCGAACCACGACACAAGACAAGAGTGGACCTAGCAGAGGTAGAAGAGTCAGGAACCCAAGGAACCACCCAAGGTGAGTATCTAGGAACACCACGGAGGTCGTGTGCAGAGTGGGAACATAACTGCGTACGCAAAATTAGTCAATGGGTAAGTCGCGGTTGCAATTTTAAAGAAAAAGGACCCTTCCCAGTGTATGCTAAAGACATCCCGTGGAAGATGGAAGGCTGGAGAGTCACCCCACCCATGGATACCCCAGGAACCAGGATACTTACACCAGGGAAGCCGGGTGCATAGGTGTCAAGTGACGTCGGAAACCGCCATAGACCACAATGGAGGACTTCAGGAAAGGGGCTGCTGGAGAAGAAGACGAAGGAGTCCGGTGGAATGCAAAGGTGGATTCAAGGTGAGAAGAACCTGCAAGCAGAAGGGACAGAGTCTATGCCACTCAGAAGTGACAAGTATGCACGGAAGACGAATGCCCACCGATGTTGGAGATGCAGGAGAGCTTGACGGCGTCCTTGAAGTTGCAGCTCTATGGGCCAGGTGATGCTGTGGAAGACCAGGAGCTGTTTATGATATGTCCCACGTCGTATGTTGAGAGCCAGGGGGTCAGTGTCCGGCAGGGGCACCAACAAGCCTTGGCAGCAACAAACAACATAGTGGATGAAAAAGGTGCTTTGTCGGGATTAGCAAGGTCCAAGTGACTCACCACAAGCAGGTAAGTCAGATCAGGCCCCTAGCAATAAGGGGAGCCTACTGGAGCAAAAGAAGGCCCTTGAGAGGACCCACGGGCCGGAGGCACAAGAGTCGCAAGAGGACCTTGAGTAGCTCACCAAAAGATGAAGGGCCACGGTGCAGAGGATGTGATGCAGGTGAAGATCTTGGCTGCATCAGAAGCTTGAGGTAGGAGCTTCTTGGAGCCCATAGATCTCTGGAGGAGAGAGTCTACAATCCTTGGCAACAGCAAGTTGACACAGTGCACAGCGGTTCTGTTCCAGCAGTTCCGACGAGGGATACTGGAATCAAACTCGGTAAGAAGACAGTGCAGGCCTCGAGGGAGTTGCAGAACTAACACCTGTGTTGCTGAGCCTTTTGAAGTCCATGGGATCCCAGGATCAGCAGATGGGTCAGCTGCATTGCGGTACCTGCAAATGCAGGGGAGTGACTCCTTCACTCCAAGGGAGATTCCTTCAGTTACCTTTGGATTTCCACAGACTTGGTGAAGAACCTGTATGGAGCACAGACCCAGATGTTGCAGAAGGCCAGCAGGATGATGAGACCAGGAGCAACAGGAATCTTCCCTGCTGCAGTCTTTGCTCCCAAAGCGAAGTCCAGCGATGTCCAGAGGGTCCAGACAGTCGAAGTTGAAGTGATATGTGATCTGAATCTTTTCCCACAACAAATCTAGGGACCCACCCACAGGTAAGCCCTTAAGTACCGTTAGGAAAGAGTTGGGATGATTCAAGCGTCCCACCCAGAGGAGGGGCTGGACAGTAGGGAGGATACTCCCATGTCCTTTGCCCAGTTTTGCACCAGAGCGGGAGCCAATGGCTCCCTGAACTGGTTTGAACTGGAGTATGCAAAGAGGGCACCAAATGTGCCCTTCCAGCAGTCTCATTGGCGCTGGCAAGTGCCCCACCATGCCCTAATACACTAAACCCTGTCTGGGAGGTGGTCACACCTCCCTGTGACAGGATATCTATTGTTCTGCCTTCCCCTGATCAAGCTTGGCTCAGCAGCAGGAGGGCAGAAACATGTCTGTGATCGGCAGCAGCCCTAGTTTGCTGTCCTGTTCTGGAAGACTGGTACCGGGAGCACTGAGGGCCTCCCGGAGGAGCTTTACAGTGTATGGAATCATACCACCCACACCGTTTACGGTGTGAGGGTATGATTCCAACTATTTTGATACCAAACATGACGAGGTTAGTTAAAGCCAGTTTAGAGATGGTCATAGCATAATGACGCATGGCCACTCTATATGTCATAATGTCTGATGCACTTACAAACCGGGAGAATGGAATCTGAAGGTTGTAGAGGTGCCCTGCTCATGCAGGGGCACCCTCCCACTTAGGACCCAGCAGCCTGCCTTCAGGATTGAAAGGTTTGCCTCAGGGGTGACTTATAGGTTCTAAGTGTAGTGACCTCAGATATAGGGACACCTATATCTTTCATAAGTGGTGCTACAACCAGCATACACAGGCTGCAATGGCGGGTATGGAGTCACAATTACAGTGGTCTCTCATGGGTGGCATAATACATGCTGCAGCCTATGGGAGACCTCTGGGGTAACTATGCCCTGGGTACCTTAGTACCATATATTAGGGTCTTACAAGGGTACGCCAGTAACCAATCTGGAGTGTACTTGAGTATTCACCATGTCCAATTTAGGGAGGAAGCACAGAGACTGTGGTCCTGGTTAGCAGGATCCCAGTCAAACTAGTAAAAAAAACTAATGACACCAGCAAAAAGTGGGGGTGACCATGAAAGCAGATCCTACTTTCCTACAGCAATGGAAGCGACCAGTTGATCAAGGGTCGCTTCCTATGGGGGCCCTTTTCTGTCCGCTGTTTTCTGCCCTGCCTGGGGACAGATCGGGCTGATTTTGAGACCTATCTGCCCCTAAGGGGGCAGAAAACCCCAATAGCACCAGGGATTTAAAATGTTTGTGCACGAGGCGATCCCTTGGGCAAGATCGCCCCCCAATTTTTTCTTATACTTGTTGCTGTTTTCTGCCCCCCAGGGGGACAGAAAACACTACTAGCACCAGAGATGTATAATGTTTGTGCATGGGGCGATCCCTTGGGCAAGAATCGTCCCCCAATTTTGTTTTGATACTTATGTCCATTTTCTGCCCCCCCCCCTATTTGAAGGCCCCTCTGACCCTGAGGTGGGGTAGAAAAGCCACTAGCTCCGGGGTTTTTTTTTGTTTAGTAAATGGAAGTGACCCCTTGGGCAAGGATCACTTCCAAAGGGGGGAATTTTATGTTGTCTGTTTTCTGCCGCCCCTGAGAACAGATCGGGCTGATTTTGAGGCCCATCTGCCCACAGGGCAGAAAACACCACTCGCTCCAGGGAATTTTAATCTTTGTGCATGGGGGCGATCCCTTGAACAAGGATCACCCCCTATTTTTTTTGCTAATACATGAGGCTGTTTTCTGCCCCCACGGGCGGATCGACCCAATTTGAAGGCCGATCTGCCCCCGGTGGGGGGGGTAGAAAACCTACTAGCACCAGGGATATGTATATATTTATGTTTCAAGTTGCCCCCTTCGGTAATGGTCACTCCTATTGGTGCTAATGATTTTTTTAAATTGATTTTGCCCATTTTCTGCCACCTCTCGGGGGCAGATTGGCCCCCTTTTGAGGCCCATCTTGGGGGCAAAGAACCCACTAGCACCAGGGATATGCATATATTTATGTTGGGGGTGGCCCCTTGCGTAATGGTTGCCCCAATGGGATGGGGCATCGGTTATTATGTACTTAGTGTGTTATAATGTTAATTGTTTTATTTCTTGTCATTTGCAATTGTATTTTTTTATTTTGCCTTTTTATTCTAGTTCAATACTTTTGCTCTTTTGAGTGATGGTAGTTCCACAGTTTGTGTAGTTGCATGTGTTTGGTAAGAAAACGGTTTTTGTACTATTTACTCTAAATGAATATCATTTCCCTGCATGCATGTGTTTTTGTAAATGGTGTAATAATAGCGGGATGTTTAGTTTCTGTTTTATTGTGTGTGAAAATCTTTTTGCATTTGTCGTGGATGTGTATTTTGTTGTGAGTAATTTTTTTTGTTTTTTCTTTCTAGTGGTATATCGTTGGTTTTTGCTGTGTCTCTGCAGAGTAGGTGCTGGTGAGTCTAGCTGTCTCTGGTAAGTGAGTCATATAGTTTTTGAGTATATAGATCTTTGTGATAAAGCCACATTTTGTTTATTACTTATTTTGCACAGTGTTGGTTGTTGTTGACTTGTTTGTGAAGTTTGCTTTCTTAGTAAGGATTATGGATAGCGGTAGGATGACTCCTCAGCAGGTTGTTGGTATGCTTTTCGAGTCTTCCTCTGACCATGATTATGAGACTGACTCTGCATCTGAGGCAGAGGAGGGAGTGGAAGATTATGGAGGTGAAGTTTCTGTCCGAGAGGAATCATCGGATGATGAAGCTACTCTCAGAGTAGTTGAAGTGCCTGTTTTAGAGGGAGATATTGATGTGCCGATAGTGCAGCAAAAGGCATTTGGACTGCAGCCTGGGCTGCAAGGCTTCCCATTGGAAAAGCTGACCTCTGGGTTGCCCCAGACAGGGTGCAGCCGGCGTTGCCTGACTTTACTGGTGTCCCAGGGGTAGAGTGTATACTGAAAACCTTTTGCCTATACATTTTTTTCAGTTGTTTATGGACAATATATTTTTGGAGGAGGTGTTGAGCAGACTAATTTGTATGCTGAACAGTATTTGAGGAAAAACAGTGCCAGACTTAAGCCCCACTCTAGAGCTACCTGGTGGACTCCCACAAATCTGGATGAGTTGAAGTTGTTCTTGGGTTTAACTTTTTTGATGGGCTTGATAAGGAAGCCATCGATGTCTTCATATTGGTCTAGTAGTCCCTTGATGGCAACGGCTATATTTCTGGCAATTATGAGTTGTGATTGGTATTTGCTTCTACTTCGGATGCTGCATTTTGTCGATAATGGTTTAGCATTGCCATGAGATCACCCTGATGTTGACCGTCTTTTTAAGATTTGGCCTGTCCTTGATAACTTTGTAGATCGATTTTCTGAGATCTATGCTCCAGGGAAAGAAATATCTGTGGATGAGTCTTTGTTCTTGTTCAGGGGCTCCTTGGTTTTTAGGCAGTACATTCCTAGCAAGAGGGCATGTTATGGAATTAAGATGTACATGCTGTGTGACAGTAGGACTGGATGTGTCTCTAATTTCAGGGTGTACACCGGTAGAGATTCCAGGATTGACCCCCCCCCCTGGCTGTCCGTCTACTTTCAGAGTGAGTGAAAACATTGTGTGGGAACTTGATAGAGGACTTTTTAACAAAGGTCACCATTTATATGTAGATAACTTCTACACTGGTGTGCAGTTGTTCAGGGAATTGGTCAAAGTGGATACTATTGCTCGCAGCACAATCTGCTCTAACCGTAAAGGTTTCCCAAAAGAACTTGTTTGTCAAAAGCTTGAGCGGGGAGAGTGCAGTGCGTTGGGTAGTGAGGAACTTCTAGCTGTGAAGTTTGCAGACAGGAGAGATGTCTACATGATGACTATCATCCATGATGAAAGTACTTCACCTGTGACTGTTTGGGGTCAGGTAGCTGAAGTGAGCAAACCTATGTGCATTTTAGACTATAATAGGCACATGGGTGGTGTTGATAGAGTAGATCAGAGGTTGGAGCCTTACACTTCTCTTCATAAAGCTTACATTTCATATAAGAAGTTGGCTATCAACCTTTTCTTTTCCACTTAGCAACTTTTAATGCTTTTGTTGTGTTCAAGAATTGTTCTCCTGAGTCAAGAATGACTTTTGTTAAGTTTCAGGAGTCTGTGGTAGGCAGCCTTGTTGTAGTGGAACAGGCAAGTGCTCCTAGAGTTGGAGTGCTGGAGGATGTGAAGGATCACCACTTTGCTGATCACATTCCTCCCATGCCCTCAAAAGACTTACAGAGTAGGAGATGTAGTCTGTTGGTGAAGAGGTACGCGGAAGGAGACTCATATGTCTTGCCCCGAATGTCCTTCTAAACCTGCGCTGTGTGTGCCTGCTTGTTTTAGAATGTACCACATGCAAAATAATTTTTGGGAGCATCCATGAGTGTTAAAGTCAACTGCCTGGCCTGTTTTCTATTTTTTGTTCAGTTTCAACGTTGACATTAGTGCAATGTATTTAGTTTTAGCTTTTGTGTTGGCAGTTTGTATCTACTTACAATATGTTTGTGTTTTCTTTTTTGTATTAAAAAAACAAAATATGATGGTGGTGTGCGTGGACTGGTGCTTATCTGGCGGTGTGTGTGAACTAGAGCTTGGCTGGTGGTGTGCGTGGACTGGCGCTTGGCTAGTGATGTGTGTGGACTGACACTTGGCTGGCAGTATGTGTGGAGTGACACTTGGCTGGCGGTGTGCGTGGACTGGCGCTTGACTGGCAGTGTGCGTGGACTGGCGCTTGGCTGGTGGTATGTGTGGACTGGTGCTTGGCTGGTAGTGTGGGTGGACTGGTGCTGGGCTGGTGTATGTGTGGACTGGTACTTGGCTGGTGATGTACATTGACTGGTGCTTGGCTGGCGGTGTGCGTGGACTGGTATTTTGCTGGTGGTGTGTGTGATCTGGCACTTGTCTGGTGGTGTGGGTGTACTGGCGCTAGGCTGGTGGTGTGTGTGGACTGGCATTTGGCTGGCGGTGTGCATGGACTGGCACTGGGCTGGTGGTGTTTGTGGACTGGCATTTGGCTGGTGGTGTGCATGGACTGGCACTGGGCTGGCAGTGTGTGTGGACTGGTGCTTGGCTGGCGGTGTGGGTGGACTGGTGCTTGGCTGGCGGTGTGTGTGGACTGGAGCTTGGCTGGTGGTGAGTGTGGACCGGCGCTTGGCTGGGGGTATGTAAGTAGTGACTTGCTGCTGGTCACTACACACACTGGTAGCCAAATGCCAGTCCACACACACCGTGTCAGGAATGTGGGCATATGAAAGTGATGGGTCCTTGAATGGCGCTGTCTGTTGATGTGAGTGTTGTAATGTGCTGGGCCCGTGTCTGGGGGTATGAATGGTTTTGTGTGTGTCACATGTATGAAAGGTGTATGAATGGCCTGTAAAGAGGTTGGTGCCTTGTCGTGGCTTTACAGCCCACGAGCTGTGAGTCACTGCTCAATTTTTTGTCCTTTCAATTATTAACAGTGCATTTCATTTTTGTGAAATCTGTTGTTAAAAAAATGATATATAGTGAACTCACCTTCATGCCAGTATGTGTGTGTACTTGAGGAATAGATGGCTGTGCAGTAATATTTGCCTTTTCTGTCTTTCTCGGGCAGGGTGTACATTGTCTCTTTTTGTGAATGTTGCAATGTGTTGGTTCCGTGGCTGGCATGTGAATGGTCTTGTGTGTATCACATACGAAAGGAGTGTGAATGGCCTGTAAAGCGGTTGGGGCTTTGACACGGCTTTACAGCTCACGAGCTGCCAGTCACTGGTTCTGTTGTTTGTCCTTTCAATTATGAACAGTGCATTTCATTGTTGTGAAATCTTTTGTTAATTAAATTTTATATATTGAACCACCACTCACCCTTGTGGCAAATCCAACCAGTAAGTGTGTGTGCTTGAGGAATAGATGGTTGTGCAGTA
Source organism: Calotriton arnoldi (assembly GCA_963921515.1). NCBI lineage: Eukaryota > Metazoa > Chordata > Amphibia > Caudata > Salamandridae > Calotriton > Calotriton arnoldi. Next base: position 203,204 of record CAWUFW010008628.1, on the reverse strand, counting down.
ATAATTGTCTTTCCTGTCTTTCTCTGCCAAGGTGTACATTCCTTCTAGAAAAAATCTACCAACTCTAGATATTTTCATAAACTAAACACCCAGGGGAGTACACAGTGGTGTTCCTCTAGTGTATGCCAACAAGTTATCTTACCTACAATGTTCTGCAAACATCAAAATGTGACTAAAGTCAAATTTTCTTAGCATTACTATGCCATAATTTTCCAGATTCAGAAAGAAATCACAAATTTCCTACCACCTAGCATTTACCCAGGTCTTCCAATAAAAATGGTACCTCACTTGTGTGGGTGGGCCAAGTACCCGTGGCAGAGAAGGGCTCAAAATGAATTGTGGAGACATTAAAATTATCAATCACAAAGTAAACTGGTTATGCAAGGGGTCGCCTGAGTTTTTGGTCCCGAGCTCGGCGGCCATCTAGGGAAACCTACCTAACCAAGACATTTCTGAAAATTAGACAGCCGGGGGAGTCCGGGGAGGTATGGCTTGCGTGGATCGCCCAAAGTTTTCCTGCTCAGAATCCCCTGTAAACCTCAAATTTAGCTAAAAAAACACATTTCTGTGTGGGATCACTGCACCGGCACAAATGTCCTACCACCCAGCGTTCCCCTTGGTCTCCCGTTAAAAATGACACCTCATTTGTGTGGGTGTCCAATGCAGAGTTAGCATAAAAACACACATATATAAAAATAGTGCATAGTGCTTGCTGGGATATCCCCTCAATCCCTATGTTATGGGCCCTTCAGTCGCAGTCCCTTGGCCCACCCACACAAGTGAGGTATCACTTTAATCAGGAGACTGAGGGGAATGCAGGGTGGTAGGACCTTTGTGCCTGTGCGGTTATACCAGACAGAAATGTGAGGGAAATGGGATTGGTTTTGCTGAATTTGAGGTTTGCAGGGGATTCTGGGTAAGAAAATGTTGGGGGATCGATGCAAGTCATACCTCCCTGGACTCCCCTGGGTGTCTAGTTTTCAGAAATGTCTGGGTTAGGTAGATTTCTATAGATGCTGCTGCGCCGAGACTTAAACAGCAGGTGCCCCCTTTGCAAAACCAGGTCATCTCATGAGCTGCAGTTTCCCTGTTCCCCAGATTGCAGTGAACCAAAGACCAGGAGGTGGTAAGGAGGCAGACTAGTGCTGTCTCTTTCCTATTATTTTAAAAGGCCATTTTCCCTACCCATGATTGCATTTTTTTTAACTGTTTTTGCTTGTGGTTGTTATAGTTTCAAAATTGAAGTTTTAACGTGCCCGTGATTGCATAATTGCTCACCTGTTTTGTGTAGAAACTTGTGGTTTTTACTTGCCTGCAACTGTTTTATTTAACCTGTTGAATTGTGGGATTTGCAGACCAAAACCTGTTATTTTGTTCCTCACACTCCCTGTGACTACTTGTTTTTCCCTCCTAATTTCTCCCTTGCTCTGTGCTCAGACCTGTATGTTAAGCAATACACCCCCAGATACCATTTTGTGTTAGCAAGTGAGTGAAACCAGATCTCCCCTTTCCCCCCTCAGCAGCAGGCATATTATACGTGAGAGACTGAACAGAGGGTGCGCTGAGACAGCAGTGATCTGCTGTGAACTGTTTAAACTTTGTTTTTTTAGGGATTGTGCACTTGTTTTTTGGCTATGAGAGTGAGTAAAGTTTTATTCAAACAGTATTGTGAGAGGTCAAAGATTGTTAGGCCCTTATATGAAGAAGTCCAAAGTGTGGATTGAGCCTGTCTGTCTCCTAGGAGATTCTGAATAGAGGAGCAGCTTCCCAGACCCCTTGGGCAGCAGCCTAAGTTTGCTGATTGGTTGGCTCCCCAGCTACCAGGCAACACTGAGCCCTCCTCTCACACCTGCCCAGGCCCCTTAAGGGTTTGCTGGGTGAACCCCAAAACATTTACCTCCATTTTGTGAGCTGCAGTTTCCCTGTGCCCCAGATTGCAGTGAACCAAAGTGCATTAGGTGGTAAGGAGGCAGATTAGTGATGTCTCTTCCCTATAATTTTAAAAAGCGATTTTCCATACTCGTGATTGCATTTTTTTTAACTGTTTTTGCTTGTGGTTACAGTTTAAAAATTGAAGTTTAACCTGCCCGTGATTGCAACATTGCTCACCTGTTCTGTGTAGAAACGTGTGGTTTTTACTTGCCCGTGACTGTTTTATTTAACGTGTTGATTTGTGGGATCTACAATCCAAAACCTGTTGTTTTTGCCTCACATTCCCCGTGACTACTTGTTTTTCCCTCCTAATTTCTCCCTTGCTCTGTGCTCCGACTTGTATGTTAAGCAATCCACCCCCAGCTCCCATTTTGTGTTAGCAAGTTACTGAAACCAGATCCCTAATTTTCCCCTTCAGCAACAGGGATATAATACATCAGAGAGTGAACAGAGGGTGCTCTGAGACAGCAGTAATCTGCTGTGAGCTTTTAAGCTGTGTTTTTGTAGGGATTGTGCACTCGCTTTTTGGCTAGGAGAGTGAGTAAAGTTTTATACAAACAGTGTTGTTAGAGGACAAAGTTTGTTAGGCCCTCACCTGCTGAAGTCCAAAGTGCGGATTGAGCCTGCATGTCTCTTAGGAGATTCTGAATAGAGGAGCAGCTTCTCAACCCACTGGACAGCAGCCTAAGCATGCTGATTTATTCCCCAGCTCCCAGGCAACCCTGAGCTCTCCTCTCACATTTGCCCAGGCCCCTTAAGGGTTTGCTGGGTGAACCCCAAAACATCCACCTCAATTTTGTGAGCTGCAGTTACCCTGCACCCCAGATTGCAGTGTAGCAGAGACCAGGAGGTGGTAAATAGGCAGACTAGTGCTGTCTCTTTCCTATCATTTTAAAAAACGATTTTCCCTACCTATGATTGCATTTTTTTAACTGTTTTTGCTTGTGGTTGTTACAGTTTAAAAATTGAAGTTTTAACTTGCCCGTGATTGCATCATTGCTCACCTGTTTTGTGCAGAAACTTGTGGTTTTTACTTGCCCTTGTCTGTTTTTTTTAACATGTTGAATTGTGGGATTTGCTGGTCAAAACCTGTGGCTTTTTCCTCACATTCCCCGTGACTACTTTTTTTCCCCTCCTAATTTCTCCCTTGCTCTGTGCTCAAACCTGTATGTTAAGCCATCGACCCCAGTTCCCATTTTGTGTTAGCAAATAAGTGAAACCAGATCCCCCCTTTTCTCCCTCTGCAACAAGGATAATATACATCAGAGAGTAAACAGAGGATGCTCTGGCACAGCAGTAATCTGCTGTGAGCTGTTTAGGATGTGTTTTTGTAGGGATTGTGCACTCGTTTTTTGGCTAGGAGAGTGAGTAAAGTTTTATACGAACAGCATTGTTAGAGGAAATAGTTTGTTAGGCCCTTCCCTGCAAAAGCCCAAAGTGTGGATTGAGCCTGTCTGTCTCCTAGGAGATTCTGAATAGAGGAGCAGCTTTCTAGCCCCCCTGGGCAGCAGCCTAAGCTTTCTGATTGGCTCCCCAACTCCCAAGCAACCATGAGCCCTCCTCTCACTCTTGCCCAGGCCCCTTAAGGGTTTGCTGGGTGAACCCCAAAACATTCACCTCCATTTTGTGAGCTGAAGTTTCCCTGTGCCCCAGATTGCAGTGAACCAAAGACCTGGATGTGGTAAGGAGGCAGAATAGTGGTGTCGCTTTCCTATAATTTTAAAAATAAATTATCACTACCCATGACTGCATTTTTTTAAACTGTTTTTACTTGTGGTTGTTACAGTTTAAAAAATTAAGTTTTAACCTGCCTGTGATTGCATCATTGCTCACCTGTTTTGTGTAGAAATGTGTGGTTTTTACTTGCCTGTGACCGTTATAATTAACCTGTTGAATTGAGGGATTTTCAGTCTAAAGCCTGTTGTTTTATCCTCACATTCCCCGTGACTACTTGTTTTTCCCTCCTAATTTCTGCCTTGCTCTGTGCTCAGACCTGTATGTTAAGCCATCGACCCCCAGCTCCCATTTTGTGTTAGCAAGTGAGTGAAACCAGATCCCCCCTTTTCCCCCTCAGCAACAAGGATATTATACATCAGAGGGTAAACAGAGAATTCACTGGCACAGCAGTAATCTGCTGTGAGTTGTTTAAGATGTGTTTTTGTAGGGATTGTGCACTCTTTTTTTGGCTAGGAGAGTGAGAAAAGTTTTATCCAAACAGCATTGTTAGAGGAAAAAGTTTGTTAGGCCCTTACCTGCAGAAGCCCAAAGTGTGGATTGAGCCTGTCTGTCTCCTAGGAGATTCTGAATAGAGGAGCAGCTTTCCAGCCCCCCTGGGCAGCAGCCTAAGCTTTCTGATTGGCTCCCCAACTCGCAAGCAACCCTGATACCTCCTCTCACACCTGCCCAGGCCCCTTAAGGGTTTGCTGGGTGAACCCCAAAACACTCACCTCCATTTTGTGAGCTGCCGTTTAACTGTGCCTCAGATTTCAGTGAACCAAAGACCTGGAGGTGGTAAGGAGGAAGAATAGTGGTGTCTCTTTCCTATAATTTTAAAAATCAATTATCACTACCCATGACTGCATTTTTTTTTAACTGTTTTCACTTGTGGTTGTTACAGTTTAAAAAATGAAGTTTTAACCTGCCTGTGATTGCATCATTGCTCACCTGTTTTGTGTAGAAACGTGTGGTTTGTACTTGTCCGTGACTGTTTTACTTAACCTGTTGAATTGAGGGATTTGCAGTCCAAAGCCTGTTGTTTTTTTCTCACATTCCCCGTGACTACTTGTGTTTCCCTCCCAATTTCTGCCTTGCTCTGTGCTCAGACCTGTATGTTAAGCAATCAACTCTCAGCTCCCATTTTGTGTTAGCAAGTGAGTGAAACCAGATCCCCCCTTTTCCCCCTCAGCAACAAGGATATTATACATCAGAGAGTAAACGGAGGATTCTCTGGCACAGCAGTAATCTGCTGTGAGCTGTTTAAGATGTGTTTTTCTAGGGATTGTGCACTCGTTTTTTGGCTGGGAGAGTGAGTAAATTTTATACAAACAGTATTGTTAGAAGACAAAGTTTGTTAGGCCCTTAACTGCAGAAGTCCAAAATGTGGATTGAGCCTGTCTGTCTCCTAGTATATTCTGAATAGAGGAGCAGCTTCCCAGACCCCCTGGGCAGCAACCTAAGCTTGCTGATTGGCTCCTTAGCTCCCAGGCAACCCTGAGCCTTCCTCTCACACCTGCCTAGGCCAATTAAGGGTTTGCTTGGTGAACCCCAAAACATGCACCTCCATTTTGTGAGCTGCAGATTCCTTACGCCCCATATTGCAGTGAACCAAAGAGCAGGAGTTGATAAGGAGGCAGACTAGTGCTGTCTCTTTCCTATCATTTTAAAAATCGATTATCCCTACCCATGATTCCATTTTTTTTAAACTGTTTTTGCTAGTGGTTGTTACAGTTTGAAAATTGAAGTTTTAACCCACCCGTGATTGCATCACTGCTCACCTGTTTTGTGTAGAAAAGTGTGTTTTTTACTTGCCTGTGACCGTTATAATTAACCTGTTGAATTGAGGGACAGCGGCCCTCATCCTCCTGGACCTCTCCGCAGCGTTCGACACAGTCTGCCACCGCACCCTAGTGCAACGCCTGAACAACGTCGGAATCCAAGAGAAGGCACTGGAGTGGATCATCTCCTTCCTCGCCGGAAGAACCCAGAGAGTCCGCCTCCCCCGTTCAGTTCCGAGGCCACCGAAGTCATCTGCGGCGTACCACAAGGATCATCACTCAGCCCCACCCTCTTCAACGTCTACATGAGCCCCCTCGCAGCCATCGCACGCCAACACAACCTCAACATCATCTCCTACGCCGACGACACCCAGCTGATCCTCTCCCTCACCAACGACCCCACAACCGCCAAAACCAACCTACATGAAGGGATGAAGGACGTAGCCGAGTGGATGAGGAACAGCCGCCTGAAACTGAACTCAGATAAGACGGAAGTCCTCATCCTAGGATCATCACCCTCCGCCTGGGACGAATCCTGGTGGCCCCCTGCCCTGGGCAACGCACCCAAACCAACGGACCACGCACGCAACCTGGGCTTCATCCTGGACTCCTCCCTCTCAATGATCAGACAAGTCAACGCCGTCTCCTCGTCTTGCTTCAACATCCTACGCATGCTGCGGAAGATCTTCCGGTGGATCCCCACCGAAACCAGGAAGACGGTCACCCAGGCCCTCGTCACCAGCCGACTGGACTACGGCAACTCCTCTACGCCGGAACCACAGCCAAACTTCAGAAAAGACTCCAACGCATCCAGAACGCCTCAGCTCGACTCATCCTGGACATCCCCCGACACAGCCACATCGCCGGACACCTGAGAGACCTGCACTGGCTCCCCGTCAGCAAGAGAATCACGTTCCGACTCCTCACCCACGCACACAAAGCTCTCCACAACCAAGGCCCCAGATACCTCAACGACCGTCTGACCTTCTACACTCCCACCCGCCAGCTACGATCGACCAACCACGCCCTCGCCGCCGTCCCCCGCATCCGAAGAGCCACAACAGGAGGAAGATCCTTCTCCTACCTGGCTGCCAAGGACGTGGAACTCCCTACCCATCCACCTCCGCCTGACCCAAGACCACCTCTCCTTCAGGAAGCAACTCAAGACCTGGCTGTTCGAACAGTAGCGGACCCCCTCCCCTAGCGCCTTGAGACCCTCCGGGTGAGTAGCGCGCTATACAAATGCTTGATTGATTGATTGATTTTTTACTTGCCCGTGACTGTTTTATTTAACCTGTTGAATTTTGGGATTTGCAGTCCAAACCCTGTTGTTTCTTCCTCACATTCCTGTGACTACGTGTTTTTCGCTCCTAATTTCTCCTTTGCTCTTTGCTCAGACCTGTATGTTAAGCAATCCACCCACAGCTCCCATTTTGTGTTAGCAAGTGAGTGAAACCAGACTCCCCCCTTTTCCCCTCAGCAACAAGGATATTATACAACAGAGAGTGAACAGAGCGTGCTCTGAGACAGCAGTAATCTGCTGTGAGCTGTTAAAGCTGTGTTTTTGTAGGGATTGTGCACTAGTTTTTGGCTAGGAGAGTGATTAAAGTTTTATACAAACAGTATTGTTAGAGGACAAAGTTTGTTAGGTCCTTACCTGCAGAGGTCTAAAGTGTGGATTGAGCCTGTCTGTTTCCTAGGGGATTCTGAATAGAGGAGCAGCTTTCAAGCCCCCCTGGGCAGCCACCTAAGCTTGCTGATTGGTTTCCCAGCTCCTAGGCAACCCTGGGCCCTCCTCTCACTTCTGCCCAGGCCCTTTAAGTGTTTGCTGGGTGAACCCCAAAACATTCACCTCCATTTTGTGAGCTGCAGTTACCCTGTGACCCAGATTACAGTAAACCAAAGACCAGGAGGTGGTAAGGAGACAGACTAGTGCTGTCTCTTTCCTATAATTTTAAAAGCGATTTTCCCTACCCGTAATTGTATTTGTTTTTTAACTGTTTTTGCTTGTGATTATTACAGTTTAAAAATTGATATTTTAACCTGCCTGTGATTGCATCATTGCTCACAAGTTTTGTGTATAAACTTGTGGTTTTTACTTGCCCGTGACTGTTTATTTAACCTGTTGAATTTTGGGATTTACAGTCAAAAACCTGTTGTTTTTTCTTGACATTCCTCGTGACTACTTATTTTTCCCTCCTAATTTCTCCCTTGCTCTGTGCTCAGATCTGTATGTTAAGCATTCACCCCAGATCCGTTTTTCTGTTAGCAAGTGAGTGAAACCAGACTCCCCCCTTTTCCGCCTCTGCAACAGGGATATTATACATCAGAGAGTGAACAGAGCGTGCTCAAAAACAGCAGTAATCTGCTGTGAGCTGTTTAAGCTGTGCTTTTATAGGGGTTGTGCTTTCATTTTTTGGCTAGGAGAGTGAGTTATGTTTTATACAAACAGCGTTGTTAGCGGAAAAAGATTGTTAAGCCCTTACCTGCAGAAGCCCAAAGTGTGGATTGAGCCTGTCTGTCTCCTAGGAGATTCTGAATAGAGGAGCAGCTTCCCAGCCCTCCTGGGCAGCAGCCTAAGCTTTCTGATTGGCTCCCCATCTCCCAGGCAACCCTAAGCCCTCCTCTCATACCTGTCGAGGCCCCTTAAGGGTTTGCTGGGTGAACCCCAAAACATTCACCTCCATTTTGTGAGCTGCAGTTTCCCTGTGTCCCAGATTGCCGTAAACCAAAGACCTAGAGGTGGTATGGAGGCAGACTAGTGCTGTCTCTGTCCTATACTTTTAAAAAGCATTGGTCCCTACCCGTGATTGCATTTTTTTAACTGTATTTGCTTGTGGTTGTTGCAGTTTAAAAATTGAAGTTTTAACCTGCACGTGATTGCATCATTCCTCACCTATTTTATGCAGAAACTAGTGGTTTTTACTTGACCATGACTGTCTTATTTAATCTGTTGAAATGAGGAATTTGGGGTCCACAACACTTTTTTTTTAACTGTTTTTGCTTGTAGTGGTTACAGTTTAAAAATTGAAGTTTTAACTTACCCATAATTGCATCATTGCTCACCTGTTTTGTGTAGAAATGTGTGGTTTTTACTTGCCCGTGACTGTTTATTTAACCTGTTGAATTGTGGGATTTGCAGTCAAAAACCTGTTGTTTTTTCCTCACATTCCCTGTGACTACTAGTTTTTCCCTACTAATTTCACCCTTGCTCTTTGCTCAGATCTGTGTGTTAAGCATTCACCCTAAATCCGTTTTTGTGTTAGCAAGTGAGTGAAACCAGACTCCCCCCTTTTCCCCATCAGCAACAGGGATATTATACATCAGAGAGTGCTCTGAGACAGCAGTGATCTGCTGTGAGCTGTTTAAGCTGTGTTTTTGTAGGGATTGTGCACTAGTTTTTTGGCTAGGAGAGTGAGTAAAGTTTTATACAAACAGCATTGTTAGAGGAAAAAGTTTGTTGGGCCCTTACCTGCAGAAACTCAAAGTGTGAATTGAGCCTGTCTGTCTCCTAGGAGATTCTGAATAGAAGAGCACCTTTCCAGCCCCCCTGGGCAGCAGCTTAAGCTTTCTGATTGGCTCCCCAACTCCCAAGCAACCCTGAGCCCTCCTCTCATACCTGCCCAGGCCCCTTAAGGGTTTGCTGGGTGAACCCCAAAACATTCACCTCCATTTTGTGAGCTGCAGTTTCCCTGCGCCCCAGAGTGCAGTGAACCTAAGACCTAGAGGTGGTAACGAGGCAGAATAGTGGTGTCTCTTTCCTATAATTTTAAAAATCGATTATCACTACCCATGACTGAATTTTTCAACTGTTTTTACTTGTGGTGGTTACAGTTCAAAAATTGATATTTTAACCTGCCTGTGATTGCATCATTGCTCACCTGTTTTGTGTAGAAGCGTGTGGTTTTTACTTGCCCGTGACTGTTTATTTAACCTGTTGAATTGTGGGATTTGCAGTCAAAAACCTGTTGTTTTTTCCTCACATTCCCCGTGACTACTTGTTTTTCCCTACTAATTTCACCCTTACTCTGTGCTCAGATCTGTATGTTAAGCATTCACTCCAAATCCGTTTTTGTGTTAGCAAGTGAGTGAAACTAGACTCCCGCCTTTTCTCCCTAAGCAACAGAGATATTATACATCAGAGAGTGAGCAGAGTGTGCTTTGAGACAGCAGTAATCTGCTGTGAGCTGTTTAAGCTGTGTTTTTGTAGGGATTGTGGACTAGTTTTTTGGCTAGGAGAGTAAGTAAAGTTTTATACAAACAGCATTGTTAGAGGAAAAAGTTTGTTAGGCCCTTACCTGCAGAAGTCCAAAGTGTGGATTGAGCCTGTCTGTCTCCTAGGAGATTCTGAACAGAGGACCAGCTTTCTAGCACCCCTTAGGAGCAGCCTAAGCTTTCTGATTGGCTCCCCAACTCTCAAGCAACCCTGAGCCCTCCTCTCACTCTTGCCCAGGCCCCTTAAGGGTTTGCTGGGTGAACCCCAAAACATTCACCTCCATTTTGTGAGCTGCAGTTTCCCTCTGCCCCAGATTGCAGTGAACCAAAGACCTGGCGGTAGTAAGGAGGCAGAATAGTGCTGTCTCTTTCCTATTATTTTATGGTTAAAACATATTTATTAAGGAAGGCATCATATTCTTACACAGCTTACTGCCCACATCCATAGGCCGGCAGAGCGGGATTATCAGAAATTTACACAGCGTGTGTGCCACAACCCGGAGGCCGGCCGCGCCAGTCTACATGTAGTGCTCCTGAGAGTGCATTCCTTCCATTTTTGAATATGTGCAAAATAACATTTAACAAAACTAACTTCCCCGTTTCCCCCCCTCCCACCCCCCCTTCTTCCCCCCTCCCCGAACCGATGTGCTATATGTTGTCGCCCTTGAGGCCGCCATCCCTGCGAAGAGTCGCAGTTGTGTGCCTTCTTACCACTTCATGGTTCCCGTTTGGCCCCCCTGTCGCTTCCTCCGTTTGTGGTCCGGTCCCGTCCCACGCCCTCGTCCCCTCCCAGAGATATCAATTAGGTGGTGCCTGGTGTAGTGGCTTCGGGAGGTGTGTCCGTGAGACGGAGAAGGCGGAGGTATCTTGGACAAGTCAGCTCATTCATCTCCGTCGACAGCAAGGTCAGCAGGGGTTTCCAGACAGTGTGGAAGGTGGCCATGGAGCTAGTAAGGGCCGCTTGTATGCGTTCCATGCCTACCGTGTACCAGAGACGGTGAAGCCAGCCCGTGTGTGTGGGTTTGGTTGGTTTCCCCCAGAGTGAGAGAATGTGCTGTACCGCCGCCCCCATCGCTAAACCCATCTGCCTCCCCCGAACTGATTTTAAGGGGAACGTTAGTGGATTGGGTAACCCTAGCAGTGTATAGGCAGGGAATCGGGGGATCTCCGTATCAAAGTGTCTGTCGATCTCTTCTAGTACAGTATTTCAGTAGTCCGTTAGCTCCCCACAATCCCAGAGGAGATGTGTGAGGGTACCCTCAGCATCGCAGCCACGCCAGCATGTGGGACTTCGATCAGGGTTTCCCCGATGCAGTCTTGCCGGCGTCAGGTACCAATACGTAGTGATCTTGACTGCTGCCTCTCTACTAGCCGTATTACGGGCTGTGTGATTGGCTCTATAATAAATGTCTGTCCATTCCTTCTCCGTCAGGTCTCTCCCCAACTCCCTCGCCCACCTCCTCTGTCCAGCAGTAGGCACAAACGGGGTCCGGGGGCGGAGCATTTTATGGATCTCCGAGATCAAGTGCTTGTCTGAAGATTTAGTCAGGAGCCACCGTTCGTACGGCGTGAGTTGTCTGCCCACCTCGAGTCGCACTTCCGGATGGAGTAGCCAATGTCGTAGTTGAAAATACTGGTATCGCTGGGGTGCCTCTATGTTGTAGGATTGCATTGCTGTCGACAGGGGAAGGAAGCCGTCCAGGTCAAATAAGTGCCCGGCCGACCTACATTCAGTGGCTCTCCACTGTGGGAAAGCTTTGCCTCTGTCCCTGGTAGGAACTCCGGATTGTCGAAGAGGGCGTGATAGGGGACGGGAAGGAGGTAAGTCCTCGTTTAACCGCGACCGAGTCCCACACTTTTAGCAAGGTATGTGTGATCGGGGACCCCTTCAAGTTAGGTGGCCGATCTGGGCGTTTCAGAAACGGAATCTTCCACAGGGACGTGTTTGCTAGGGCGCGGTCTTGGAAAAGCCACCGCTTTTCAGACTCCGGCCTGCTCCATTCCACCAAGTATCGCAGTTGAGCCGCCTTGAAATATTCCATGAGGTGAGGAATGCCGAGCCCACCTTCGTCGAGGGGTTTGTGGGATAGAGCCCTTGCCATGCGAGGGCGTGCTCCAGCCCATATAAATTGTTGTACTGCTCCCTGCAACTTGCGTATAATTCCCGCCCGGGGCCCCACTGGGATGGTCTGAAAAATGTAGAGTGCCTTGGGAAGGATGTTCATTTTTATCGCAGCTATCCTCCCCAGAAGAGACAGCGATTGTTTCTGCCATCGTCCAAGGGTCAGCTGCGTTTGGGACAGGAGCCTGGTGTAGTTCAGGTCAACTGTGCGCGTGACCGTACGGGCCAGGGTTATGCCCAGGTAGTTGAGCTGATCTTGAATTTGCAGTTCCCCATATGCGGGGTGATCCAGTGCCTGCATGTTAGTGTTGCGACCCAGGGGTAACATGATCGATTTTTCAACATTAACCTTAAACCCCGATACCCGGCCAAACTCCTCCAATTCTGTCAGGAAGGCCGGGACGGATCTCTCTGGAGATTCCAGGGACGCCAGAATATCGTCTGCATATAGGCTTATCGTATGCCGTTCCCCTCCGAAGGGAATCCCAGCAATCTCCGCATTGTCCCGGATTTTTGCGCCAATGGTTCCACGTAGAGCGCGAAGAGTAGAGGTGAGAGGGGGCATCCCTGCCGTGTTCCTCTCTGGATGGCAAAGGCCCTAGACGTTGTGCCGTTCACCCTAATCGCGGCAGTAGGGTTGGCGTAACAGCTGGCTACCCAGCCTCGGAATCGCTCCCCGATCCCAAAATGTGCCAGAGTGGCACTAAGAAACCCCCAGCTAACGCGGTCGAACGCTTTTCTGCGTCTACCGAAAGTAGCACTGCGTCCATCTGGGTACGATGTGCTTTGTCTATTAAGTGCATGACCCGCTTGGTATGATCACTGCTCTGGCGGTTGGCGACAAATCCGCACTGGTCCGGTTCAATGATACCTGGTATGTATGGGCCTAGACGTGCCGCTAGAATACCAGTGAATAGTTTTAGGTCTAGATTCAGTAGGGAGATAGGTCGGTACGCGCTACATTGGGTCCCGTCTTTCCCTGGTTTGGGGATTACCACGACGTCTGCCACTAGCATATCGGGAGGAATGGACCCAGGGCCGTGAAAGGAGTTAAAGAGTCTCATCAGTATCGGAGCTATTAAGGGGCACAGGGCTTTATAGAACCCCGCGGAAAATCCATCGGGGCCCGGTGATTTGAGAGGTTTCAACCTTGAAATTGCGCTAATCACCTCTTTGACCCTAATGGGTGCATCTAGTGTCCCTGCCCCAGTCTCGTCTAATTTCGCTGTGTGTATCCCGTGAAGGTAGGCTTCCCCTCCGATATCGTCGTGCGGGGGTCCTTTGTACAATGTGGCGTAGTACGCCCGGAAGGCCTCCGCTATCTCGTCGTCCCGGCTCACTGTATCCCCATTTGCCTTTCTGAGGGCCTTTACCCGTGCTTTCTCCACTCTGGCCCGTAATTTACTTGCTAGTAGTCTCCCTGCTTTGTCCCCCCCAGATAGTATGTATGTTTCAGGTGGATGGCCGCGTGTTCGGCCCTGTCTAAGTCTAGCGCCGCTAGTTGCGCCCGAACGGCACGCAGCTGCCTCCAGATACGGGGGGCCCCTGTCCGACTATGTATCCGTTCCAGTTCTAACACCCTAGCTGTGAGATTATCTCTCGTGGCCCTGCGTTCCCTGGCCTCCGCTGCGGCGATAGCTATCAGTTCTCCCCGAACCGTAGCTTTGAGCGCTCCCCAAAGTGCCGTAAGAGGGGTTCCCGGGAGATCGTTCCGATCCAGATAGTCGGAGACGTATTGACGTAATTGCTGGGTCGTACCTGCCTTCTGCAGCAGGGATTCCCGAAAACGCCATCGTCCGGGCGGTCTGCGTTGCGAGGGGGCGTTAAGGATCAAGTCCACTGCGTCATGGTCCGAGAGAGCCGCCGGGGAGATCGTCACGCTCTCTACCAGGGGCATCAGGTCTGCCATCCCTATAAAATGGTCCAGTCTAGCGTAAGTGCGGTGGGCGTGGGAGTAGTAAGAATATTGTGTGGTGTGTGGGTGGGTCTCCCTCCAAATGTCTACTAGTCCCCTCTCTTTTAACCACTGTTTACCTGAGGTTGACAGTGCTCCCGTCTGACCATATCGTTGTACCGATCTGTCCAACTCCCTATCCATGACTAGGTTCAGGTCCCCTCCCACCAAGAGCCTTCTGTCCGTAGTGGTCAATACCTCTGCGAGCGCTGTGTGGAGGAACTGTTCTTGCCCCGTGTTAGGCGCATAGATGGACCCGACCACCAGGGGGACACCTCCCACCTGTATTGTATATGCCAGCAAGCGTCCCTTGATTTCCGCTATTCTGTCACCCACTGTGCCCTGAAAACTGCGTGCCACTAAAATAGCTACTCCTGCCTTCTTAGTCTGTGTGGAGGAGTAAAATTGTTGGGGAAAGGCACGAGATTTCATGCGGTGCCAGTCTTTGGGGAGGAGGTGCGTCTCTTGTAGGAGACAAATGGAGGCCCCGGAGTTTTCCAGATAGGACAGTACCGCTCTCCTCTTAATGGAGTTATTCAACCCCTTGACATTCAAGGTGAGGATGCGAACCTTCGAGCCCATCCTCTAGGGGGATCTACGGAAGGCTGTGTCTGCGTGTGCTTATGGTATGCGGGCACCTCGGACCTGCCCTGAAATAAATAGCACATCGGTTCCCTGTCGCCCACCCCCTCCCTAACCCCCTTTCCCAGTCCCATCCCAACCTCCCCCAACTCCCCCCTTCCCTGGATCCCCCCCCACCCACCCCCCCAACCCCCAACTGGTTCGTCCCCAACCTGTACCATTGTCCGATGCCCATCATCCGTCGTGGTGGGCAGTGGAATCCAATAAATCCCGGGGATCTCCGTGGCCTGACGAGCTCCGGCTCCCCGCTCCCGAACCCCCGGCAAATCTATTTCAGTATTAGTACTAGTACGCCCCCCGTGCGTTGAGAGGCAAACCAGGGATTCAGCTATGTTCGGGCGACGCCGTGTCTTTTGATACTGCTGCCAGTGCTGCTTGGCGTTCTTGAGTCATGGTGAGGGGTCCGGTCTCTGCGTGAAAGGAACTGTCCCCTTGCGCCGCACCCTCTGCCATCCTGGTTCAGGTGTTTTCTTAGGCCTGGAAGGCGAGGCCGCCGGAGTCTCCCCCAGACCGAGCAGCTCCGAGGTTTCTTGGATGGAGCGCATTTGCTGGAGTTTGCCATTCCATTGAAATATCAAGCGAAAGGGATGACCCCATGAATAGGCCACCCCCTTCTCCCGCAGGTGTGTCGTTATATCTTTAAAAGCTCTTCTCCTCTGCAGCGTTATCGCGGCGAGATCCTGGTAGAGCGCTACCGTGTGGCCTCGGAATATGATAGGTTGTTTGCGCCTAGCCTCTCTCTGGATACGCTCCTTCAGTGTGTACTCTGGGAGGAAGGCCAGCATGTCAGCCGGTGGGGCCGGCGCTCGTCTCGGGGGGCCCACCCGGTGTGCGCGGTCTATTCGAATCTCAAACTCTGGGCCCTCACCCAGAATGTCGCGAAACAGATCCTGGAGGTACCCGGTAATGTCTGCCCCCTCCGCCTGCAATGGAAGTCCCCTGACCCTTATGTTGTTACGTCTGGACCGGTTTTCCAGGTCCTCCGTGTGGGTCTGGAGGTCCAACTGTTGGTCCCGGAGACGTAGAATCTCCTGCTGGAGTTGTTCAATTTCCTCCCCTTGGGCGGTTTCGCGTTCCTCCACCGCAGCCACTCTCTCTCCGAGCCCGTCCACATCCCGGCGCACCTCTCGGATCTCTCCGGTGACCTCTTGCTTCAGGGTCTGGAAGTCTTCCTTGAGGGTGTTGAAGAGGGATTCCAGGAAGGACCTCGTGATGGGCTCCTCCCCTCTTCTGAGTGGTCCTGTGACTTGGGGGTGTCGAAGCCCTACCGCTTCTGTCGCCGAGCAGGGCTCCCTTTACCATCATCTCCTTGATTGAGCGCTCCCCTTCTTCCGCTGGGTCGTCATCCTGGACCCCTGGTGGCCACTCTCCCTCGAGCTTTCGCCCTGGTCATTCAGTGGCAGGCTGCCTCACGGCCTACCACCATCCGGTAGTTTAGTAGTGCTGCTAACACGTGGCAGGGCCTCCCAGGAGGGAGCCCGGGGCCCCCGAATCCTTCGCTGTGCTGGCCCAGTATGTGTCGCAAATGTCCGTCCCTCCTTCTCAGGCCCTTATGTCACCTGCCCCCTGGGCGCTCAGAGCCGGCGATCACCCCTGGCAGCTACAAACAGCCAACTCTTTGCCTCGTCCTCCCCGGTGTAGCTGCCACTCCCTTCTTCCACCATGGGCCCGTCGTGCCGCCACCTTTCTATTCGTGCCCCTTTACTCACGACAGGTGCCCCGATCCGGGGGAGAGACCTCAAGCCTGCGCTCCGACTACACCCAGCTCGGGTCTGCGACGCTCGGCCACTGCGTCGTCGTCCCGGTCTGGTGCCTCGCCTTCGTTGGGGGCCGTCCCATGTCCGGATGGGGCCAACCTTCGTGGGCCCACAATTAGGCTACCGGCCTCTGGCCCGAATCTGTGTGCCCCCTCCCGGGCACTCTCCTACCCGGCGGGCCAGTCTATGAGGCCCGTTGCAGCCTTCCGATTTCCGCAGCAACGTCTTTGCGGGGCCGCCTTCCAGCCTCCAGAGATCACGGGAGGCCTCTCCACAGGCCGCAGATCCCCGGGTCTCGATTACGGCGTTTCCCCCACCGCGGTGTCTCCGCCGGGTATCGCTGCGTCGCCGCTCGCTGCTGGACTCGGGTCCCCCCTTCGGGGAGACTCGGCGAGCGCCGTCCCTCTCTCCTCTGGATCTGGTGAGCTGGCGGAGCACCCGCCAGCGGGTCTGCACCCCCGCTCCGGCGTATGCAAGGCGGTCAGGCCCCGGGCGCCATCTTTCTTTTCGCGCCGATCTGCGGTGCTGGGCCCCCTCGGGAGCTCTCTCGTCCCCGCTCCGGCCTCCCGGCACCGCTCGCCGCTGGTGGAGCCCTGCCCCTCCGGCAGATCGACGTCTGCTCTCTTGTGGGGGGTATATAGCTGGAAATTCACCGGGGCACTGACCCGGGAGCGGGGAGCCCCGGAGACACACGTCCGCTCAGCTCGCCATCTTGGCCACCTTTCCTATTATTTTAAACATTTATTATCACTACCTATGACTGCATTTTTTAAAATGTTTTTTCTTGTGGTTGTTACAGTTTAAAAAATGAAGTTTTAACCTGCCTGTGTTTGCATCATTGCTCACCTGTTTTGTGTAGAAATTTGTGGTTTTAACTTGAACGTGACTGTTTTAATTAACCTGTTGAATTGAGGGATTTGCAGTCCAAAGCCTGTTGTTTTTTCCTCACATTCCCCGTGACTACTTGTTTTTCCCTCCTAATTTCTGCCTTGCTCTGTGCTCAGACCTGTATGTTAAGCAACCGACCCCCCCTCCCATTTTGTGGTAGCAAGTGAGTGAAACCAGATCCCCCCTTTTCCCCCTCAGCAACAAGAATATTATACATTAGAGAGTAAACGGAGGATGCTCTGACACAGTAGTAATCTGCTGTGAGCTGTTTAAACTGTGTTTTTGTAAGGATTATGCACTCGTTTTTTGGCTGGGAGAGTGAGTAAAGTTTTATACAAACAGTATTGTTAGAAGACAAAGTTTGTTAGGCCCTTAACTGCAGAAGTCCAAAGTGTGTATTGAGTCTGTCTGTCTCCTATGAGATTCTGAATAGAGGAGCAGTTTACCAGCCCCCCTGGGCAGCAGCCTAAGCGTGCTGGTTGGCTCCCAGGCAAACCTGAGCCCTCCTCTCACGGCTGCCCAGGCACTTAAGGGTTTGCTGGGTGAACCCCAAAACATTCACCTCCATTTTGTGAGCTGCAGTTTCCTTGTGCCCCAGATTGCAGTGAACCAAAGACTAGGAGGGAGTAAGGAGGCAGACTTGTGCTGTCTTTTTCCTATAATTTTAAAAATTGGTGATCCCTACCCATTATTCCATTTTTTCAAACTGTTTTTGCTTGTGGTTGTTACAGTTTAAAAAAAGAAGTTTTGACCTACCCTTGATGGCATCATTGCTCACCTGTTTTGTATAGAAAGTTATGGTTGTTACTTGTCCGTGAACATTTTATATAACCTGTTGAATTGTGGTATTTGCAGTCCAAAACCTGTTGTTTTTTCCTCACATTCCCTGTGACTACTTGCTTTCCCCCCTAACTTCTCCTTTGCTCTGTGCTCAGACCTGTATGTTAAGCAATCCATCCCCAGCTCCCAGTTTGTGTTAGCAAGTGAGTGAAACCATTTCCCCCCTTTTCCCCCTCAGGAACAGGGATATTATCCATCAGAGAGTGAACAGAGGGTGCTCTGAGACAGCAGTAATCTGCTGTGAGCTTTTTAAACTGTGTTTTTGTAGGGTTTGTGCACTCGTTTTTTGGCTAGAAGAGTGAGTAAAGTTTTATACAAACAGTATTGTTAGAGGACAAAGTTTGTTATTCCCTTACCTGCAGAAGTCCAAAGTGTGGCTTGAGCCTGTCTGTCTCCTAGGAGATACTAAATAGAGGAGCAGCTTTCACCCTTGGCCAGCAAACCTTGACTGAGATAGCAGGGACCTTATATAGTCTGCTATTGGATTATACATTTGTACACTGATTGGTGATTGCATCTGGTGTTTCTATTGCATTAGGGTTAGTGTTCTCATTGGTTAGTTATTTGAGGGTTCTGATTCGTTCCCGAGTCTTTGATTCAATTGATGTAGGGCTTATGGCTGGTGATCTGATTGGTGGATAGGTTTAGAGTTTGGGATTGGTTCCTGGGGCTGGGCTTTCTATTGGACATAGGGCTTAGGGTTTCCTATGATTTTTTGCTGGATCCAGGGTTGTGACTAGGACTAGGGTTAGGCTTTCTATTGGATATAAGGCTTAGGGTTTCTTGTGTTATTGGTTGCTGGGAATAGGGTTGGGACTAGGGCTGGGATTTAGGTTTTTTTATTGGACGTAGGGCTTAGGGTTTTGTGCCTGATTGAGTGCCTAGACTAGGGCTATGTTTGGTTGTAAGGGCTTTGTCTCCTACTGGTTCTAGGGTTTAGGGCTAGTGTTGTGATTGGTTAGGGCTAGGGTTCCCATTGGTTGAAGGCATCACCTGATTACTAGGGCTATATAAGGCCAGTGCCTAGGGCGTCTCAGCCCGGGCGTCGAGGCTAAGGGTGGCGAGGACAAGGGTGAGTACCCGTTTGAGCCTGTTCAAGACTAGTTGGGACTAGGGCCAGAAATGCTGCCCAATTTTATATCTACCAGCACCCACCCTACCTCATCCACATCCTCATACAAAGTAGCACACTCACACCAAATCCACTCCACTAATTTACTACAAATTAACCGTATGCGCAATTCAATGTCTCAGCACCCACTACAAAATCACACAAACCACAGCTATACACCCTTCTATCACATCTAACATATATTTGTACCATCACCTCCAAACAGTACACAACTATATCAAAAACTACTAGCCAATCCACTCATGAGTTGATGGAGCAAGGTAAATAAGAAAATTTTGAACCCCCTAATATTAATACTAATAATTAATTCTATTAATTGTTTGATGACTAATCAACACGTTACGTCTTTTATAGACATCTTTTATAAGGGATAACCGCAAATTCATGTTCAAAAGATAACCTACTAACGCTTGTCTACGTGATATAAATAATAACATAATGGTTTGCGTACTAATTAAAATATTGTTGCATGATTTGTGCTATGTAGTAAATCGTATTGTGGCAAAAGTATGCGGATGGTAAGTAAACATAGCTTTATATGTCGCTTTTGCTAGGTAACACCTAAATGGGGTACGTAGAATGACGGGTGGGAAACAAAAAGGCTTATTTTCTTTGTTTTAATTATGATTGTGTTTGTTTTCATAATAGTTCGTACGGGCCTGCTAGGCCGCACGGTAAAAATGGCCGCCGAGGCAGATGGGCTAAAATGCGCAAGTGCAAAATGGCTTCCAATTGGGAAAAAGCTGTTGCCAATGACACGTGATCCGAAAGTAGAGCCCAGAATTAAAAAGATCAAGGTCACCATGACCTGACACCAGAATGGGTGCCAAAAAGGGACACAGCGAGAAAATACATGGGAACCAAAGATGCAACCGTGAATTAACAATGAACTGTTTTAATAAAGATACAAAAGAAGTTACAAATGAAGAACTGTCAGTCGGATTGGTAATGTCCTAAAACCGTGTGAAAGGACGAAATTATAAACATTTTCAGAACTGGTTTGAACAAGGAGGGCAATGAGGAGATGCTTGCCACCCCTCCAATGGACCAATTAGCTTGAATCTCGCCCCAAAGATTGAAACATTTCTGTTTAGTAAGCTAGTTTTAGGGTATAAGAGGACCTACTCTTAAGTAGGAGGAGCGCTATTCATACATAATTTTTGAGCACAGAACTTTGACGCTGGAGAATCGCTGCTATTTTCCTTTAAGCCATTTTTCTTTAAATTTAATTAATTGTTTTTGCTTTTAATTCTGACTGGGAAGGAAGGAGATCGATGCGGAAAACCTGTATAGGTGGTCTGCCGAGGAGGCCTGTTTAGCGAGACAGTCAGTCAGATTTTGGGAATACTATGCTGTGATCTGCTGTGACGAACTTTATTTTCCATCTAAAAGGGTATGCATAAATTCTTTGAACTTTATTCTTCTAATGATAATAAATGTATTAAACTGATTAATAAAATGGAGATTTCTCTATGCATTTAAATAATTAGATACATTTTATTATAATTAAAATTACGAGTCTGTGGTTCTTTAGCTCAATAATAAATGCAAATGTTTAATAGGTTAAAGTGATTGAGCTGGTCTTAATCACCATCAACTGATTCCTACTAGTTGGTCCATCGACCAATGAACGGAATACCTTTTGGTGTTTTGGAAATTGACAGGATTAAAATCTAATTATGTATGATGTTTAAACAGTTATCTTGTCAACAGTAAAAAGGTATCCCGTTCCCTTCCAGCAGTCATCATAGCTTTCTCTCCTAGGTAGAAGTGGATGAGATCCAGGGAATATTTGAGTGAGTGAATGTATATGCGGTGTTATGGGCCCCACCGTCATATTGGTATAGTTGTGGAAAAAGGAGTGTTTCCGACCTGGATGCTATGTCCATAGGAGAGGAAAATATATTAGTCGCACTGGATCAGATTTCTTGGTAGCAGAGTTATGGTTACTATAGATTAGTTTGGTGATTATTGGTTATTGATTTTTGATTATTCCATGTTTAACACTTCATGTCGAGTTGTATTACGTTATATGTAAGTCGAAAATGTTGAAGCTTCCGGGAAGTAGGAAGTGGACACGTGTGGCAAGAGAAGTCACATGGAATAGTGCATTGTCTGGGTTTTTCAAATTGGTGATAACACAGGTTGTGTTATGATAGGGACATTTTCTGTATAAAACGTGTATGAGTGAAAGAGCAACCGGTTTTCTTGTGAAACTCTGGCCTTAATTCTCAGGAGCAGTGTAGTCTCCACATGTGTTTTATCCCCAGAGAAACGGGTTTACCCATTGCTTGAAAGAAGGGTAAGGTAGAGGGAAGTGCTACTCTTATCGAACGAAACTATACTCTTGTACAATAGAGTAAACTATCACTTTTGTTTAGCAAAAACAGACAATGGAAATGTGTTCTATGTTGTAACTAATAAGATTTGGTCAAGAAAACGAATTGCCGATAATTTTTGTAAAGGAGGGGTCAGGAGTAGAACTGACGTAGACAAAAGGCCGCGCTGGGATTGGCCAGTGCAATAGAAACATGGAAAACGCCCTGATTGGTGCGTTGGTGTGAGACGCGCTGGGATAGGTCCGAATAGCAGTGACGTGGAGGTTTCGGATTGGTGCGTTAGTGTGAGACGCGCTGGGATAGGTCCGAATAGCACATAGAGATCAGAGCAGAGTTACGAGCTTACAGAAGAGAAAGAAAACCGTGAAATATGGCTTATTATGAATATGGTAGAGAGAAACAGTCATGGATGGCGAAAATTAAGAACTTTTTTAGGAAAGACAAAAAGGTAGTAACTAGAGAGGGACAAGTAATTCCTCTGCCGAAAACACCAGCTTCGCATATGATGCTGAAATACGGTTATCATACTTGCATTTGGTTAGAAAATTGGACAAAATATACTCAGAATGATGGAGTACTGGCTTTTCCAGAGAATGGATCATTTAGCATGGCGGTACTTCGAAATTTGAGGGAAAAGATGACAAAGCTTGAGCCAAGACCTAGACCGACACAGTTTGAAGCGTTAGGTGAATGGGAAGACGAGATGTATGAACGAGAAAGGTACAGAGGTGCAAAGAATCATGGTTTTGTTCCTGGAAGGTTGTGGGGAGTGAATCATGAGGACAGAATGAAGCGTTGGAGATATGCTAACATGACAGAAGGGTTGTTTCCAGCTTTTACAGTTGAAGAGGGTACAGGAAAGAAGTGTGTAGAGAAAAAGAAACATGCAGTTACAGAAAGGTACAGGTATGGAGGTAGCGAGACAGAGGATGAATTGCTGGAAGATATTTTAAACAGAAACCCACCTCCATATCAACAGAATTCTGCGGTGGTGACACCCAATGCACCGCCAACGGAAACTGGGAGTAATAAAAGTCCAGAACGAAGATACGAGATAAATAGGTCAAATGAACAGCTAAAAACTCCGCAAAGTGAAAAATGTGACAGCGATAATGCAGCCGAGTTAGCAAAAACTACAAAAGAATTGACTGAGAAAATAAGAGAGTTAACAATGAACATGGAAGCTGTGACTGTGCCAGTAACAATAGGACCAGTAATACCAGTTTTTGAGAATCAGAAAATAGATGAACATTCCTTAGTGATTCCCATGAACTCAAATTTTCAAAGAATGAGAGAAGGGATGGAACTAGAAAATGAAAGGGCAAGAAATTTGGTCAGTTCATATAGACCGAGCCCACCTACTAATCTGACAGTAAACGAGGGCGAGATGAGGAGGATTCCTATGGGAACTCAATCTGCATCAGAAACACCTAAGAGGAATAGAAACTGGATAGAAATGAATAGTACACCTGTAGGTCCCACTCCAGATGAATTAAATGAATGGATGAGAAATCTGCAGAAGAAAGAGACAGAACCAAAACCATTAGATGTAATTAGGCTTAAAATAGATATGGAGGAATTAATTTTAGGGACTATTGGGACGGAAAAATGAAAAACGTACCAAGACGACGAGATAATGTTCTTATGCAAGAGCATTACTTGGAGGGCTAGAAATCTGCATGACAAATTGGAAGAGACAGCGAATGAACTAGGAGTGGAATTTGTGAGAGTCAGGAGCTTACAGAAACCGTATAGGGTAGATTTTTGTGAAAAAGATATAGAACATCTGAACACATCAGGACGTTTAACACAGATAAAAGAATTGATTGTTTTGCTAAGAAAATGGGGTGATGTGGACAGATGGAGAAGCAGGTGGACTAAAAGGAATGAGAAAACAACTGACAAAGCGTCTTTAGCTTTTGCGGTGACAGACAAGGAGTCGGTTGTAAGGGAGTATCCCATGAGAGAAACTCCAGGAGGCAGTTATGTACATGTCCCTTGGACCAGACAGGATATATTGTCATTTACAAATGACTTTCCAAAATTGAGAGAAAAACCTGTAGAATGGTACAGACAAGTTTCGAAGGTGTTGTGGGTAGATTTGGATGGGTTATTTGACATTGTAGTACCAGCCGATTTATGGACAGAATGCAAAATCACCATTGATTGGCCAACTGTAGAATATCCTAGGGATGCAAAAACAGGAGCGCCAGGACCCGAGGTGATGAGGAAATATGAGCAGGTTATTACCTTCCTGAAAAACAAAATTCCGCCCAAAGAAACTGATTGGGTAAAAATTGATAGAACTACGCAAGAGGGTAAGGAATCTGTGCATGCCTACTATGAGAGGCTGCTTTTGGTCTTCAAACAGTACAGCGGTTATGAGACTCTGAATGAGAAGGACATGAGTCATTTTGTGTATAGATTTGTTTATGGGCTGAAACCAGAAATAAGCGAAATGATTAAGCAGCATATGATATGCTGGCAGAATAGTACAGTGGATGAGGTGTTGAGGTATGCTAAGTATTGTAGTGATGACATTGAGAGTAGACAGCGTAAATTAAAGGAGAAAGCAATGTGGGCACAAGTGAAAGTTGCAGAAAAACAAGAAGCTCAACTGAATAACCAGGTTAATGAGACAGGACAAAATAAATTCAAACCAAATATAGGTAAAGGAAAAGGCCAAATGAGTATAGAAGAAGCAAAGAAAAAGTGGCCATGCCACAACTGCGGAAAATTAGGGCATTGGAGAAACGAGTGTAAATTTCCTCCAAAAGCTAATGCAGAAAATCAATCATTAAACCCACAGGTGCAGAGTGAGGTGAGTTACCAACAACTGCAGCAACCGCAGGTAGTTACTCAGCAGAGTCAGGTGCCACAACCACCGCTACCCAAGAGTGTAAATCCACAGAGATACAGTACAGAGACAGGATTCTACGGAGGAGAGCAGGTAACACAATTGCCGCGCGCAGCTGCAATATCGCAGTATTGGTTACGACAGGATGGGAATGAGTCGGATGAAAGTTTATGACGGTGCCTAGGAGAGGAGGAAGAGTGCATACTTGGCGCAATTCTAGAGGTACATCAGACAGGTCCATTTGTGGATGGAGAAGTGAATGGTGCAAATGTAACATTCCTTGTGGACACTGGAGCTACCCGTTCTACTGTTAGATCAGTGGAAATTCCAAACCTTCCTCTCTCAGGTGAAAATATCCAAGTCGTTGGTGTCTCAAATCAGCAAATTAAGGCACCACTTACTAAATTAGTAGAAGTAAAAATTGGACCGTTCAGAGAGATGCACCGATTTGTGGTATGTGATTGCAGTCCTGTAAATTTACTTGGACGCGATCTACTTTGCAAAATGAATTGCACCATCTATTGTACGCCAGATGGGATTGCATTTCAGACACCAGATGAAGATGTATTATATAAAATGACAATGGCAGAATTAGAGCCAGGAGTGAATGACTCGTTTCCTGTGTTCGATGTAGAGAAAATCCCAATTGAGTTAAAAGAAACAGTAAAACAAGAGGTGTGGGATTTTACGGGTGAAGATATTGGGTTAATGAAAGGAGTAGACCCTGTTAAAATTTCTGTTAAAGAAGGGACAAATTACCCAAATATTCCACAATTTAAATTGACACCAGAAATCATTGAAGGAATAACCCCTGTGATAAATAAAATGATTGAACAAGGAATATTGAAAGAAATAATGAGCAGTCCATGTAATTCGCCTATAATGGGACTGAAAAAGCCGAACGGAACATATAGAATAGTGCAGGATTTACGAAGGGTTAATAAAATTGTTGTTCCTTGTTGTCCAATTGTACCAAACCCTGCCGTAATATTGTATCAGATTCCACATGACGCAGAATGGTACACTGTCATTGATTTGTGCCATGCATTTTTCTCTATCCCGTTACATCCAGATAGCCAGCCATTATTTGCGTTCAGGTTCGGAGAGCGTATTTTGGCATGGTGCCGAATTCCTCAGGGGTACACAGAGAGTCCCTCGATCTTTAATCAAATCCTAAAGAAATCGATAGAAGATTTAAAAATGCCTGAAAAATCCGTGATGGTTCAATACATTGATGACCTATTGGTGGCATCAAAAACGAGAGAGGCATGCGTTACTGACACCATTGCTTTACTGAACCATCTAGCAGAAGGAGGACATAAAGTGTCCCCGTCTAAACTACAGTTCTGCCAACAAGAAGTTCAATACCTAGGTCATAAAATTGAAAAGGGAGTGCGAAAGGTAACGACTGAAAGAATAAAAATTATCCGAGGAATGAGAGCGCCAATGACACAAAGAGAGGTAAGAATGTTCCTGGGAATGGTTGGATATTGTCAACAATGGATAAGTGGTTTTTCACTAATTGCAAAACCATTACAGCGATTGACAAAAAAGGATGTTAAAGATCCATTTGAGTTGAATGATGAAGAAATGAAAGCCTTCAGAGAACTGAAAGCGAGATTGTGTGAAGCACCAGCACTGGGAATGCCTGACTATGAAAAAGATTTTGAACTGTATTGTAGTGAGAGAGATGGATGTGCACTTTCAGTTTTAGTGCAAAGACATGGAAATATGAAAAGACCTATTGCATATTTTTCAGCTGTTTTAGACCCAGTAGCGAAAGCGTTGCCTGGATGTCTGAAAGCAGTAGCTGCTACTTGTGTGATTCTGGAACAAAGTGAAGGCATTGTGATGGGATACCCACTGAGGGTATATGTTCCACATTCTGTCGAAATTCTCTTGACAAGAACCAAAACTCAATACATGACACATAGTCGGCTGACTAGGTACGAAAAAGTGATTTTAAGTGCAGACAATGTAACAATTGACAGATGCACAAGTGTGACTCCTTCGACATCATTGCCAGATGAAGAGAGTGTGAAAGACAAAGATGAGATTGATCATGATTGCTTGAATGTACTTGAATACTGTACAAAACCAAGGCCAGACATCAGAGATGAGCCTTTAAAGGAATCAGATTATGTGTTGTTTGTGGATGGCTCATGCTTGAGGACAGATGAAGGAGTTTTGAGTGCAGCATATGCAGTATGTACAGTAAGTGCCATAATGGAAGCATCTTGTTTGAGAGGGATACGTTCCGCCCAAGTGGCTGAGCTAATTGCTCTAATACAGGCATGCAAACTGGGAAAGAATGTCCGAATCACAGTGATCACGGATAGCCAGTATGGCTTCGGAGTGGTTCATGATTTTGGGCAGATCTGGTCTCAAAGAGGTTTCTTGAAGTCTGCAGGAACTCCGATTCGAAATGGTGAGTTTGTGAAGAAATTACTTGAAGCGATACAGCTGCCTAGACAAATTGCCGTGGTGAAGTGCAATGCACATAAAAATGGGGAAGACTACATAACCGTGGGCAATAATTATGCCGATGAGATAGCTCAATACTGTGCTAAAAATGTAGTCTCGCTAAATAGAGGGAGAGAAAGAGAGCATGTTTCATGTCCTTTGCTTTTTACTAACATTGTCGAAACATGGGTTGAGGTGAGACAGTTACAGGAAGCAGCAGATGATGAGGAAAAAGATAATTGGATAAAAGCAGGATGCAGGAAAAGGGAAGAAGATGATGTTTGGGTTTATAGAGATGAAAGACCAGTTATGCCTGATAGCATGATTTCTGACATGGCACGGATGTACCATGGACAAGCTCATATTGGAAGAGATGCAATGATCCGACTTTTTAGACAAACCTGGTATAACCCAAAATTCAGAGCCATAGCTGAGAGTCTTTGTCAAAGATGTCTTATCTGCCAACAGATAAATCCTGGAAGGAAAACAGTAGTGAGTTTAGGAACAATAGGACGAGAGGGAGGTCCTTTCACGAGAATGCAACTGGACTTTATAGAAATGCCCCCAAGCAATAGACTGAGGTATGTTCTTGTGGTCGTTTGTTTGTTTTCTCGTTGGGTGGAAGCCTATCCGACCAGAAGGAATGATGGGATTACAGTAGCAAAGCTTTTGCTAAGAGAATTCATTCCAAGGTATGGTTTTCCAGTAACGATTGAAACAGATAGAGGAACACATTTTCAAAATGAATTAGTTCAACTGATATGTGAGGCTCTTGGTATTCAACAGAAATTGCATTGTGCATACAGACCAGAGGCTTCTGGAGTAGTAGAACAAGTGAATGGAACAATAAAGAATAGGTTAGGAAAAATGTGTCAAGCCAATCAATCAATCAATCAGGGGTTTGTTAAAGCGCGACTACTCACCCGTAAGGGTCTCAAGGCGCTGGGGGGGGGGGGTGCAGGTTCCATCCATCAAGGAGGGGGTCTGTCGAAGAGCCAGGTTTTGAGGTTTCTTGCGAAGATGGGGAGCGATGTTGTCTGTCTGAGGTGGAGCGGAAAGGCGTTCCATGCTTTGGCCGCGAGGAAGGAGAAAGAGCGGCCTCCCGATCTGGTCTTTCTGGTGCGGGGGACCACGGCGTAGGAGAGCTGGGCTGATCGTAGGGTCCTTTGGGGTGCGTGGAATTTGAGTCGGCTGTTCAGGTATGCTGGTCCGGTGCCGTGGAGGGCCTTGTGTGTGTGGGTGAGCATCTTGAAGGTGATTTTCGCCTCGACAGGGAGCCAGTGGAGTGTGCGCAGGTGCTGGGAGATGTGGCAGTGTTTTGGCAGGTTGAGGACCAGTCTTGCGGCGGCGTTCTGGATGTTCTGTAGCTTGCGGGTGAGGTTTTTGTTTATTCCGGCGTAGAGTACGTTGCCATAGTCGAGTCTGCTGGTGACCAGGGCGTGAGTGACGGTCTTTCGGTGTTCGAGGGGGATCCATTTGAAGGTCTTACAAAGGAGGCGGAGGGTGTGGAAGCAGGAAGACGAGACAGAGTTGATCTGGCGGTCCATTTTGAGCTCGGAGTCCAGGATGATTCCCAGGTTGCGTGCGTGGTCCGTGGGGGTTGGCGGGTTTCTGAGGGCGGGGGGCCACCAGGTGTCGCTCCAGGCATCGGGGTTTGGGCCCATGATGAGTACTTCTGTTTTGTTGGTGTTTAGTTGTAGGCAGCTGTTTTTCATCCATTTGGCGACGGCTTCCATGCCTTCTTGAAAGTTGCGTCTGGCGGTGTTGGGCTCGTTGGATAGGGAGAGGATGAGCTGGGTGTCGTCTGCGTATGACACGATGTTGAGTCCGTAGGTTCTGACGATGGGGGAGAGTGGAGCCATGTAGACGTTGAAGAGCGTCAGGCTGAGGGAGGAGCCCTGGGGGACTCCGCAGGTGGTAGGTATGGGGTCCGAGAGGAAAGGGGGGAGTCTGACCCGCTGCATCCTGCCGGAGAGGAAGGAGCGGATCCAGTCGAGGGCCTTGTCCTGGATTCCTGCGTCGTAGAGTCTGCGTATTAGGGTGCAGTGGGAGACTGTGTCGAACGCCGCTGATAGGTCGAGGAGGATGAGGGCTACTTTCTCCTTTGTCCAGTAGGGTGCGGATGTCGTCTGTTGCGGCGAGGAGGGCGGTTTCCGTACTGTGTTTTTTTCTGAAGCCGGATTGGGAGGAGTCGAGGATGTTGTGTTCTTCAATGAATGTGGCGAGTTGGATGTTGATGGCTTTCTCGATGAGCCACAGGACTGAAATGGCCAGATGCCCTTCCCCTGGTGCTGATGACTATCAGAAGCATACCTGATAGGAAAACAGGTCTGAGTCCCCACGAAATTATCATGGGACGAGCAATGAGAAGCTCATGTACCTGTCAACAAACTGTTGACTATAACTGATGATCTCGTGATGGATTATTGCAAAGGATTGGCTGATGTGGTACATTCTGTGTTTCACCAGGTTGGACCGGATGCGACCACTCTTGAAAGAAAACCAGCTCATGATTTGAATCCAGGAGATTGGGTCCGCATAAAAGTCCACAGAAGAAGAAACTGTTTGGTTCCTCGCTGGGACCAACCACGACAGGTGATCCTGGTAACAACAACTGCAGTCAAATGTGCAGGAGTGAAAAACTGGGTGCATGCCAGCCATACTATCAGAGTTCCAGATCCTGAAGCTCGACCTGTAAGTCGACATCTGGAGATATCCGATACCAGTTCAGCATCCGATGCAGAAGAAGAAAGAAACAGGGTTCCAGAACTTGAAGATCGACCTGTAAGTTGACATCTGGAAGACCCAGGTACAAGTCTAACAACTGAAGAAGAATTTGAAATAGCAAAAGTTCCAGAACTTGAAGATCAACCTGTAAGTCGACATCTGGAAATATCAGACACCAGTTCAGCATCTGATACAGATCAATCAGATTATGGTGAAAAGATAAAGAATAAATGGAAAATTGACATCATAAACAAAGAAACTGAACGAAAAGACAGTGACAGTGAACAGCCAAGCACAAGTTATGGTAAAAATCCTACAGAAATTGTCAAAATAGACAAGGCAGGGATAGATTCAAATAGAGAGATAGAAAAATCGGAGGAGTAATAGGGACAGATACACAAACAAATGAACAGGGAAATATAGAACCAGATAGAGAGATCAACGAGAAACCAGAAGAACCTCGAGGAGGGATAGAAACAAGTGATCAAAAAGAAAAGATACAGGAAGAAAAGGAGCAAGTCAAAGAAAGTGAAATTATAAAGTTCAAGATAAGAGGAAATGAAGTAAGGTCTGAAACAGAATCAGAAGAAAGTGAAGGAGAGAGAAAACAGAGACTAGGACTAAGAAAAAGAACTTGGAGAGCTGTACGAGAAGAAAAAGAAAGTGAACCGAAAAGGCCAAGAAAAGGAGATAATTGGCCCCACGAAGTCAAAAGATTGAGATACAAAATCATAAAGATAAACAAAGATAATGCAGAACAAGTAAATGAAATAACAAGTCAAAAAGAACAAGAAAAACAAAGTGGAAAACAATTACAGAAAACAAAAAGAGTAAAGAAAGCTAATTTGAAATATAAGTCACCTGAATGGCTATACATCGCACTGACGGATATCAAAGAAGAAGAAATCACTCACGATAACCCCGAAGGAAGCTACAAACAAATGGGTGAAAGTGAAGTGCAACAAGTTTGAAGAGATTAAAAAGAAAAGCTGGACTGGACAATAAAAACCTGTATAAGACAAGAAAGAGTTCTGAGAAGAACTAAAGAGAGTACCAAACGAGACAGAGTGAAAAAGTAGAGTGGCTGAAACGTCATTCAGAGGTGTGGTGACACAATTTTCTGTACAAAATTATAAATAGGTAGTAAAACAAGATGGTAGACATAGAGAATAGATGTGCGTTTCTACGTAGATGGTGTAGAATGTGTTTCTTTTGTACAGGTTTATTAATGTTTGTATGGCTCATCTTAGCAATCACCATTCCAATTAGATTAGCTGTAGAAGAAACGTCCATAGTAGACAATAAAACAAAGAAGGATAGCATACAGAACACAGCAACACTAGTAGATAGTGCAGAATTACATAAGGATAGATCTATAACAGATTTTTCAAAGAACGTTTTTACAAAATTATTATATGAATATGTAGAAACCATGGATGTAAGAGATTGTTATGTTTGTATGCAATTACCTGCGTCTGTTTCCGAAGGTGTGACCTATCATCACCTTCCATTGATGTATGGAATAACATGTAGTGTCTTAGCTAGTTTGTTTTATAAAACAGGTAGATTAGAATATTATTATACTGACATAAATAAGATTTTTGCAGAAATTCCTATAATTCCTGAATTGAACAAGGTAAAAGTGGCAAAGATGTTTGGTGAATTTTTCTTAGAGAACAAAGAATTGACATTAGATGATGTAGTCAAACATAACCTTACTTGTGAGTTAAAGAAAGAAGAAAAGGTGTTCTTAGAAATGGTAGAAAGCAGAAGAGTAAAATTTCAAAGGAAAATAGTAGAGGAAGAGATGAAAACACCACTATGGACATTTGAAAGAGAAAGTGATGATAAGAAAAAGACAAATGCAGCTATGACTTTAGATTGGCCCCAACAGGGAAAGTTGTGCATTAGTAGAAATAAAACTAGGTATGACAACTATTTCGTGGGTTCCAGCGATTGTCGAGACAATTATAAAAGTTTAGGAGGATGGGGATTTAAAGGAGGAAAAGATCCAATATTTCCAGGGATCTATTATATTTTTGGGAACAGGGCTTATTACAGGTTGCCGGACCATTGGTATGGGTCTTGCTACTTAGGCCTGGTCTTCCCAAAAATCTTTCATGTAGATAGAGAAGAAAAAGGAACACACGAGATGGGTGCAACATTCACACGTAGAAAAAGGGAAAGTTTTTCAGAAATAGTGGGTGACATTTTTGGAGCAATGATACCAGCAGTGGGAATATCTTTGAATGCATTTAAAATTCGGAAATTGTCCACAGTAGTAGATCGTTTATCAACGAGTACTGCTGGAGGGTTCTTGATGGTAAATACCGAAATGGTTGCCATGAGAGCTATGCTCATGCAAAATCGACTTGCCCTTGACATTCTTTTGGCAAAAGAGGGAGGAGTCTGTGGAATGCTGAAAGTCCAACATTGTTGGACTTACATTCCAGATAAAAGTGAAAATATACAAAAGTATATAAAGAATATTACAAATTTGCACAAAGAACTTGTTCCACTGGAGGTTGAAAATGCTTGGGAGAAACTTGGTAAGAGTTTTTCCTCAATACCAAAATGGTTCACTGAAATAGGTAGTTCTATTATAGGGAAAGTTTTGATATCAGCAACATTAGTAATTTTAGGAGTGTTATTCTTGAAATTTGTTATCATATGTATTAAAAGGAGAAAAAGACAAAACAAAATGAAAAGAGAAAATAAGATAAATAAAGAAAGAGAACGAGAATTAGGTGAAATAGAACTAGAAGAACTAAAAGACAGTATGTATGAAAGAACAAAGAGACAAGATGAAAGGGATACAGATGTGTAAAAACTAACAAGAAGCAAATGGACAAGAAACAATGCTATCAGTAAAATTGTTTAACATGGGTTTTGTGGTGATATTAAAAATCACCAAAGGGGGGAGTTGATGGAGCAAGGTAAATAAGAAAATTTTGAACCCCCTAATATTAATACTAATAATTAATTCTATTAATTGTTTGATGACTAATCAACACGTTACGTCTTTTATAGACATCTTTTATAAGGGATAACCGCAAATTCATGTTCAAAAGATAACCTACTAACGCTTGTCTACGTGATATAAATAATAACATAATGGTTTGCGTACTAATTAAAATATTGTTGCATGATTTGTGCTATGTAGTAAATCGTATTGTGGCAAAAGTATGCGGATGGTAAGTAAACATAGCTTTATATGTCGCTTTTGCTAGGTAACACCGAAATGGGGTACGTAGAATGACGGGTGGGAAACGAAAAGGCTTATTTTCTTTGTTTTAATTATGATTGTGTTTGTTTTCATAATAGTTCGTACGCGCCTGCTAGGCCGCACGGTAAAAATGGCCGCACGGGCAGATGGGCTAAAATGCGCAAGTGCAAAATGGCTTCCAATTGGGAGAAAGCTGTTGCCAATGACACATGATCCGAAAGTAGAGCCCAGAATGAAAAAGATCAAGGTCACCATGACCTGACACCAGAATGGGTGCCAAAAAGGGACACAGCGAGAAAATACATGGGAACCAAAGATGCAACCGTGAATTAACAATGAACTGTTTTAATAAAGATACAAAAGAAGTTACAAATGAAGAACTGTCAGTCGGATTGGTAATGTCCTAAAACCGTGTGAAAGGACGAAATTATAAACATTTTTGGAACTGGTTTGAACAAGGAGGGCAATGAGGAGATGCTTGCCACCCCTCCAATGGACCAATTAGCGTGAATCTCGCCCCCAAAGATTGAAACATTTCTGTTTAGTAAGCTAGTTTTAGGGTATAAGAGGCCCTACTCTTAAGTAGGAGGAGCGCTATTCATACATAATTTTTGAGCACAGAACTTTGACGCTGGAGAATCGCTGCTATTTTCCTTTAGGCCATTTTTCTTTAAATTTAATTAATTGTTTTTGCTTTTAATTCTGACTGGGAAGGAAGGAGATCGATGCGGAAAACCTGTATAGGTGGTCCGTCGAGGAGGCCTGTTTAGCGAGACAGTCAGTCAGATTTTGGGAATACTATGCTGTGATCTGCTGTGACGAACTTTATTTTCCATCTAAAAGGGTATGCATAAATTCTCTGAACTTTATTCTTCTAATGATAATAAATGTATTAAACTGATTAATAAAATGGAGATTTCTCTATGCATTTAATAATTAGATACATTTTATTATAATTAAAATGACGAGTCTGTGGTTCTTTAGCTCAATAATAAATGCAAATGTTTAATAGGTTAAAGTGATTGAGCTGGTCTTAATCACCATCAACTGATTCCTACTAGTTGGTCCATCGACCAATGAACGGAATACCTTTTGGTGTTTTGGAAATTGACAGGATTAAAATCTAATTATGTATGATGTTTAAACAGTTATCTTGTCAACAGCAAAAAGGTATCCCGTTCCCTTCCAGCAGTCATCATAGCTTTCTCTCCTAGGTAGAAGTGGATGAGATCCAGGGAATATTTGAGTGAGTGAATGTATATGCGGTGTTATGGCCCCCACCGTCATATTGGTATAGTTGTGGAAAAAGGAGTGTTTCCGACCTGGATGCTATGTCCATAGGAGAGGAAAATATATTAGTCGCGCTGGATCAACTAACACAACCCAATTCCACACCATATTTAACTATATCCCAACCAGACACACACTCCCTGCTCTAATTTCTCCTAACAAACCCCTTTTTGTCACTAACAAG
The DNA here is from genome assembly GCA_963921515.1 of Calotriton arnoldi. Taxonomy (NCBI): domain Eukaryota; kingdom Metazoa; phylum Chordata; class Amphibia; order Caudata; family Salamandridae; genus Calotriton; species Calotriton arnoldi. Next base: position 169,142 of record CAWUFW010008628.1, on the reverse strand, counting down.
CCTATACTCAGCCTTCCATCATTTCTCCAACCGACACCCTTCTCTTCTTTCTACCACAATAAGACAACCAAATAACATCTATACCCCACTACACCACACATATTGCCTCTTGTAGCAAACAAGTCTAAACAAACACTCTTAACTCTACTTCAGCCCCTCTTACACACAACTTACACTCTACTCGCAGACACATCATCACACCCTTTACCTCACAACTTTCACTCACAAAAAATACTATACTAACAAATCCATCTCATAAAACAAATACATCAGCATCCCCTTTCACTACTCCTCAAAAACAAAACAAATCACGCACACCAGCACAACAAAATCTCTCAATCGCAACACCTCATAATACTTATCATCACAAACTACAAACATACATCCACCTTTCAAATACACAAATGAACAAACTCTAGTACCAAGCTTTCGCTCTTCCACCACAGCCAACACATATACAGCATCACAACAACTCTCTTTTAACCGCCTGTCATCCATTGGACATTTTAGAAACTTACTACATGACCCACATGCTGTACCACCACCCCTAACTAGTACACTATCCGCCCTAAACAGACGAAAACAAAATAAGCAACGTGTGACACCTCACAACTTTGCTTCTCCAAGTCTACTGCACAACAAGGTTACACTACAAAAAAAACACAGCACACCAACTCACTCTCAAACACTGTCTCCACCACCTACGCATGCAGACCCCTCAATATGCCTTCTTAGCCTACTGGACGAAGAACACAATACAGAAAAGCTACAGCATTGCTATCCTCATATACCTAATACCAACACTAAGGACACACCAGCTGCAAGCCCACAAAATACTGCTCACTCCTCTACAAAACAAAGTCACACTATCTCCAAAACACATTCTCTAAACTGTTTACTAATAAATGCTTGGTTGCTCTCTAAGAACAAACATGACATCCTCGATCTACTCACTGACGCAAAACCAGACATACTATTCATTACTGAATTATGGTTGGGAGATGATATGGCTCTACTCCTGCATGAAGCCGTTCTTCTAGGCTATCAAACGATAACCCGAAATCGTATAGGCAAGAAAGGAGGTAGCCTAGCTGTTGTGTTCAGGCAAACATTACATATCAATTTAGTTGACGACGTCTCCATAAAAGATTATGAGGCCCTTTTCACCAGATGCAATCCTACACCGTCTTCCTCCTGTAACTTACTGCTCCTTTACAGACCTCCACCTAGCAAGGCAACTTTACCAGACGCACTTCTAGACACTGCACTCCAACCTATGTGTTCTGGGTGACCTCAACATTTGGTTTGACAAACCAAATATGCCCTATCCGAAAACAATCATTGCTGGGCTACAAGCACTGAACCTGCATCAGATCATCCACAAACCCACACATATGGCTGGAAACATCCTAGATGTCCTTTTTGCTAATACAGAACTAGTTACCTTTCAAACAATACCTCCACTCACATGGTCAGACCACCATCTGCTTGCCTTCCAACATAAAAAAACACTAAGCGACACACCTAAAACCACCTTACATGCATCCACCTATCGGCCGTGGAACAAATTCTTTTTGGAACACTTAGAAACACAACTAACATCCAGTAAAGATCTAGAAACAATACATTCTGTTCAAAAACTATATGAGTGGCTACAGGAAGCTTTTGATATACTTATACCACTAAAAACCACACAACAGAACAAAAGAAAACAAGCACCTTGAAGAAATACAGAGATAAAAGAAATAAAACAACAAATTAGAAAGCTGCAACGTGCCTGGCTCAAAACAAATGCAAACCAAGACAAACTTCACCTACAGAAAATTAACAGATTGTACAAGTCAGCTATTAAAAAAGTGGAGAAAAAATACTATTCAGACACAATTCAAAATGCTAAATGTGCAAATAAAGAATTCTATAAAATTTTCAATGAATTTCATAAACCAAATTGCCTAACAGCAGCTAATCCCGCTACTCAAGAGTTCACAGACAAACTGGCAAATCATTACGCGGACAAAGCAGAGATGCTGGACTCATACTTAAAACAGAGAGAAAGCATCAGCACTAACCCTTTTACAAAGCTACAATCCAAGAATACTCTAACCCAGCCTCTCCATTCCTTTCAACACATTTCACACAGTGAATGTATGGACCTGGTCAAAGCAAGCAGGCCTGCCGGCAGCCCTTTTGACCCATGTCCACTGCAAACCTTCAAGACAATTCTTCTAACAGCCTCTGCTGCCACTCCAGTAAGGAGAGTCATCAACAACTCCTTAACTACTGGAATATTTCCAGGAGAACTCAAAAAGTCATACATACGCTCATACTGAAGAAAACTAACTTTGACCAGCTGAACCCTGACAACTACAGACCGATTTCAAATGGACCTTTCCTGGGCAAACTGATAGAAAGAGCAGCTTTCACCCAGATGTCACAATTCATTGAAGAGAATGCCATACTTTCAGACTTCCAAATGGGATTCCGTCCAGGAAGAGGCACAGAATCTGCCTTCCTTGCCATCTGTGATGACTTGAAGAACACAGTTGACTGCAACAGGGTTGCTGTGCTACTTCTCTTGGACCTCTCGGCTGCCTTTGACAAGGTTTACCATGACACTCTGATACAAAGACTCAACGAAGCTGGCATAGAGCGGACTGCTCTAGACTGGATCGCGCCCTACCTTTGCAACAGAACTAATGTCATTCATACCCTACCTTTCTCGTCCAAACTGTCCTTCACAAAAGCAGGGGTCCCTCAAGGCTCTATTATCTCACCCATGCTTTTCAACATCTACATGAAGTCCTTACCGGCACTCATCAATCAGTTTCACCTCACATGCTATAACTATGCAGATGACACACAAATAATCCTTCAACTGCAATGCCCTAAAGATATTGGAAACTCGCCAATTTTCCGTTGTCTCAGAGCTGTGGATCAATGGATTACGTGGAGCCATCTCAAATTGAACGCTTCTAAAATGTAAATACTCATGTGTGGCAATTGGAAACATTGTGACCCACTCGCCATGTGGCCTGATGATCTGGGAATACCACCTAAAATATCGAACGAAGTAAGAAACCTCAGAATGACCATGGACTCCATGCTATCGATGAATGCCCAAGTGGACAAACTAGCAATATCAGGCTTTGTTACTATAAAAATTCTGTGAAAAGACTTCCCCCATTTGGGATTTCCACACAAGGTCCTGGATACCATCTCCCTTGTTTTGTCCAAACTCGATTACACCAACAGCCTCTACCATGGATCACCTTTTAACAACGATGAAAAGACTACAACAGATTCAGAACTCGGCTGCCAGACTACTCTTACATATAAAACCTCAAGACTACATCTCCCCTGCCTTGAAAGCCCTGCATTGGTTACCTGTTGCCAGAAGATCCACGTTCAAGCTGCTTTGTATCACCCACAAAGCGATAAATGGAACAGAACTTCTCTTCATCAGGAATAAAATCACCAAACACATCCAACAAGGGAACCTCCCCTCTAGAGTGGCACCTCGCCTCAAAACCCCAAGATACCAGAAAAATACAATGGGTGGCACATCATTCTCTGTTCAAGCAGCCAAACTATGGAACTCTTCACCCCCTAACACAAGATCCAAAGACAACCACCTTATCTTCAGAAAACTACTCAAGAATTGGCTCTTCCCACATAACCACCATACGCAAACAGATAGAAATATACAGCATTTCTCTCTGTATATAAGCATTTATTTGTACTATAGATATGTACCTATATATGTGTATTGCTTTTCTATATGCTTTGTGTAGAATACTTATGTAAAAATTATTATATATAGATATTCATTAGTTCTGCTTAACAAATGTGCAGATTAATGATAGTTACATTATTCTATGTTTTTAACATGTATATAAGTGACTGCATAAATAACTAAATCTTTTATCATAACTATTTATCTACAATTGCTTCACTATTGATCTACAAAACAAATATATAAGTATATATAAAAAAAAAACTATTTTAAAGTACAACACTTGAAAGCCAGAGTTTATTTAAGGCATCTTTAATCTACATATACTACCTTCCTTTAAGCATCTATATACCTTCCATGTACTTATGGATCTATATCTTTTATTACTTTTGGATCTATATATTTATTACTTTTACTTATTACTTTTCTTCTAACTTAGCATATCCAATGCACTACCATATTTTTCAGCCTATACCGCTCTCAATATATCCTCTAGCTCAACTCTCTGACTCAACTTAAACCTCTTTCTACTGCTCTTTCCAATGCACTAGCCTATTGCTCACCCTATACCTCTATCAATATATCCATTACCTCCCCTCTCTCATTAATACCAAACACAATACCACACTATGATCCCCAAAATAACCTTTCGAGACTCTTCCCTACTCCACCCTCCTTGCATCATCTCATACCTCTTTTTACTATTCCGATCCCCTAAAACAAGCCTTTCTAAACCCTCCCTCTGACTCTTCCCCCTCCCTTTTACTCATCCCAAGCCTCCTCTTACTGCTATGAGCTACAAAACAAACTCTTAAAACTTCCCTTCTATCCCTCCACTATCCTTCTCAATCCAAATAACAGACTAACATGTCCACCACTCCAATTAATTTCATATTTCACTATACTAATTCACCACTAACACCGAAGTAGCGGGCTACTCACTGAAAAAGCGCTTTCAACACCCCGTCAAGGGTAGCAAGCTCTTTATAAATGCAAACCTTTTTCCCTCTTCTATCCCTCCACTATCCTTCTCAATCCAAATAACTGACTAACATGGCCACCACTCAAATTACTTTCATATTTTCACTATACTAATTCACCACTTTATGGGTTCTGGAGTAGAGTGCGACTCGCAGAAAAAGCACTTCGACGCCTCTTCAGGGGTAGTAAGTGCTATAAAAATGCAATTACAATACAATAGGTAATTTTGATGTCTCCACAATACGTTTTGGGCTGTTTCCGGCCACGGATACATGGCCCACCTACACAAGTGAGGTACCATTTTTATCAGGAGACCAGGAGAAATGTTGGGTGGTAGGAAATTTGTGCAGCTTGGTGATCCCACAACTTTCCTACACAGAAATGTGAGAAAAATACGATTTTTTTCTTCTAAATTTGAGGTTTGCAGGGGATTCTGAGTGGGAAAACATTAAGGGATCCATGCAAGCCACCCCTCCCTGGACTCCCCAGGCTGTCTGGTTTTCAGAAATGTCTCGGTTGGGTAGGTTCCCATAGATGGCCGCCAAGCCCAGGACCAAAACCGCAGGTGATCCCCTTGAAAAACCAGGTTGTTTTGTAATAGATAATTTTGATGTCTCCAAAATATGTTTTGGGCCCTTCCCTGCTGCTGGTACTTGGCCCACCCACACAAGTAAGGCACCATTTTTATCGGGAGACTTCGGTAAATTCTGAGTGCGTGGAAGATTGTGTTTCACCATAGATTCCAGAACTTTCCATCACAGAAATATGAGGAAAATGTGTATTTTTTACAAAGTTTGACGTTTGCAAGGGATTCTGGGTAACAGAAGCTGGTGAGAGCCACACAAATCACCTCATCCTGGGTTCCCCTGGATGTCTAGTTTTAAAAAAATGTACAGGTTTGCTAGGTTTCCATAGGTGCCGGCTGAGCTAGGGTTCAAAATACACAGCTAGTCACATTGTGAAAAAAGGATCTGTTTTCACTCGAAAAATGTAATGTGCCCATGGTGCGTTTTGGGCCGTTTCCTGTAACGGGCACTAGGCCTACCCACACAAGTGAGGTAACATTTTTATAAGTAGACTTGGGAGAATGCTCATTTGGTGGAAGTCTGTGCCTCCCCACAGATTCCAGAACTTTTCATCACAGAAATGTGAGGAAAATTAGTTTTTTTCAACAAAGTTTGAGGTTTGCAAGGGATTCTGAGTAACAGAACCTGGTGAGAGCCACCCACGTCACCCTATCCTGGATTTCCCTGGATGTCTAGTTTTTAAAAATGTGCAGGTTTCCTAGGTTTCCCTAGGTGCCAGCTGAGCTAGGGTCCAATATTCAAAGCTAGGCACATTACGAAAAAGAGCCAGTTTTCACTGGCAAAAATTTGATGTGCCCACGTTGGGTTTTGGGCCGTTTCCTGTTGCGGGCACTAGGCCTACCCACACAAGTGAGGTACAATTTGTATCGGGAGACTTGGTGGAATGCTGGGTGGGTGGAACATTGTGCCTCCCCACAGATTCCGGAACTTTCCATCACAGAAAGGTGATGAAAATGTGTTTTTTTTCAACAAAGTTTGAGGTTTGCAAGGGTTTCTGGGTAACAGAACCTGGGGAGAGCCACACAGGCCAGTCCATCTCAGATTACCCAGGATGTCTAGTTTTCAAAAATGTACAAGATTGCTAGGTTTCCCTAAGTGCTGGCTGAGCTAGGGTTCAAAATCCACAGCTAGGCACATTGCGAAAAAAAGGTCTGTTTTCACTAGAAAAATGTGATGTGCCCATGTTGCGCTTGGGCCGTTTCCTGTAGGGGGCACTAAGCCTACCCACAAAGTGAGGTATTATTTTAATTGGGAGACTTGGGGAAATGCTGGGTGAGTGGAAGTTTGTGGCTTCCCACAGATTCCAGAACTTTCCATCACAGAAATGTGAGGAAAATGTGTTTTTTTACAAAGTCTGAGGTTTGCAAGGGATTCTGGTTAACAGAACATGGTGAGAGCCGCACAAGTCATCCCATTCAGGATTCCCTTGGATGTTTAGTTTTAAAACATGTACAGGTTTGCTAGGTTTCCTTAGGTGCCGGCTGAGTTAGGATCCAAAATCCAAAGCTAGGCAAATTGTGAAAAAAGGATCTGTTTTCACTGGAAAAATGTGATGTGCCCACATTGTGTTTTGAGCCATTTTCTGTCGTAGGCACTAGGCCTAACCACACAAGTGAGGTACCATTTTTATTGGGAGACTTGGGAGAATGCTGGGTGGATGGAAGTTTGTGGCTTCCCACAGATTCCAGTACGTTCCATCACAGATATGTGAGGAAAATGTGTTTTTTTACAAAGTCTTAGGTTTGCAAGGGATTCTGGGTAACAGAACATGGTTAGAGCCACAGACGTCACCCCATCCTGGATTTCCCTGGGTGTCTAGTTTTAAAAAATATACAGGTTTGCTAGGTTTACCTAGATGCTGGCTGAGCTAGTGTCCAAAATCCACAGCTAGGCACATTTTTAAAAAAAGGTCAGTTTTCTGTGGAAAAATGTGATGTGGTCATGTTGCGTTTTGGGTCGTTTCCTGTTGCGGCCACTAGGCCTACCTATAGAAGTGAGGAACCATTTTTATCGTGATACTTGGTGAAATGCTGGGTAGGTGGAAGATTGTGGCTCCCTGCAGGTTCCAGAACTTTTCATCACAGAAATGCAGGAAAAATATGTTTTTTATTGCAAAGTTTGAGGTTCGCAATGGATTCTGGGTAACAGAACCTGGTGAGTACCAAAAAATTCACCCCATACTGGATTACTCTGTGTGTCTAGTTTTTAAAAATGTATAGGTTTTCTAGGTTTCCCTAGGTGCCAACTGAGCTAGGGTCCAAAATCCACAGCTAGGCACAATGCAAAAAAGGGTCCTTTTTCACTGGAAAATGTGATGTGTCTGTGTTGCATTTAGGGCCATTTCCTGTCGCAGACACTAGGCCTACTCACACAAGTGTGGTACCATTTTTATCGGGAAACTTAGGGGAACACAGAATTGTAAAACAAGTATTATTACCAATTGACTTTCTATGCATTTCTGCCTTCCAAATGTAAGACAATGTGTAAAAAAGAAGCCATTTTGAAAAATGTCCTCTAATTCACATGCTAGTATGGGTACCCACAATTTTGGAAATGTGCAAATAACTACTGATTCTAAACTCTATACTTTGTTCCCATTTTGGAAATATATAGGTGTCCTTGATACCTATTTTTCACTCTTTATATTTTACCAAATTAATTGCTATATACCCAGTACACAATGAAAACCCATTGCAAACCACAGTTCAGTTATTGACTCTGGGTACCTCAGGTTCTTGGTGAACATACAATTCTTATATATCACCACAACCAGGAGGGTCCAACAGATGTAATGGTATATTGCTTTGAGAAATCTGCCATACTTAGAAGAATTTACAGGTGAAAACGTTGACACAAATGGCTATTTTTTTGACTCAGTTGCAATATTTTTTTATTTCAAGTGTTAGTTTCTATAGGAAAACCTTAAAGGATTCACCCAAATGACCCGTTGCTAAACTCAGAATTGTATCTACTTTTCAGAAATGTATAGCTTTCGTATCCATTTCTACCACTAACAGCAAGGAGGTTGAAAGCACAAAAAATAGGAAAAATGGGCTATGTCTTACTAAAATGCCGAAACTGCCTAGAAAATGTTGGTTTTATGACAAACGTCAGCCTGTCCCTGATAGCGGGGAAGATGGTGATTTTAGCACCACAAGCCCTTTGTCCATACTATTTGCAGGGAATAAACCAGCCACTTTCTTCTGCAGCACTTTTTCCCTTTTTTTCTAATAAATAACCAAAATGTAGCTGTATTTTGACTAATTTCTGGGTCCCCTCCAAGGCAATCCACAAACCCTGGGTACCTTTGGAGTCCTCAGGATGTTGGAAGAAAAGGACGCAAATGTGACATGGATACCTTATGTGGACAAAACGTTACAGGGCCCTAAGCGCAAACTATCCCAAATAGCCAAAAAAGGGCTTAGCTGGGGTGTGTGGGGGGTGGGGGTGGGGGGGAGACCTAGCAGAGAAGGGGTTAAAGATTATCTAAGATTTTTTGATATAATACTGTAAGTATAATGTACTTCTAGCATTTGCTTTTTATAGTAAGTTTTTAAGGTTCTTAATCTTTAATAGTTTTTCTCAGTGTATTAGTATGATTTTAGTTACTTTAATAATCTGAAATTCAATCTAAGTGTTACTATATGTTACTTGTGGGGGAGTGCTTCTTGCAGGATGCCTATTATATTTGGTAAAACATGGATTAATGTGAGGTGTATACAAATAATATGGTGATTTAAATATTACTTTTTTTTAAAATAAAAAATTAAGGCGCGTACCAGTCGCATTTAGTCAGGTTGGATACACGAACTCGATATACTTTTAGTAGCGTAAAATGCATATATGCACAATTGTAGTTTAAGGGAAGATCTTTACTAATAAAGTCCTAAAAGTAATATTACAATAGATACAAAATATTTTAAAAATGTTTTTACTAGTTTTGCAGAGGCGCGACTCTGTCCCGCACTGTGCCGTGACTACCCCAGGGGTCCCCCATGGGCTGAAGCATGCATTATGCCACCCATGGGAGACCATTCAAAATGGAACTACAGACCTGCCATTGCAGCCTGTGTAAGCTGGTGCTAGCACCACTTACTAAAGATATAGGTTTCCTATATCTAGATTCACAGCACCTAAAACCTATAAGTCACCCCAATAGCAGGCCTTTGCAATCCTGAAGGCAGGGTGCTTGGTTCTAAATGTGAGGGTGCCCCTGTATGAGCAGGACACCTCTACAGCCTACGGAGTCCAGTCTCCCGGGTTGTAAGTGAAGCAGCCATTTACTATGTGGAGGGGCATGGCGTAATTACGCGATGACCATCTCGAAAACGGCTGCAATGAATCCTACCATGTTTGGTATCAAACATGTTGGAATCATACCCCCACACCGTAAACGGTGTGGGAGGTATGATTCCAAGCACTGGAAGAGTCCTCCGTTAGGCTCTCGGTGTTCCCGGTACCATCCTTCTAGACCCGGAGAGCACAAAATGGTTGCTGCTGACCAGAGACAGGATTCTGCCCTCCTGCTGCTGAGCCACGCTCGAGTAGGGGAAGGCAGAACAATAGGCATCCTGTCACAGGGAGGTGTGACCACCTCCTAGACAGGATTTAGTATATTGGGGCAGGGTGGGTATGCTTGCCAGCACCGCTCAGTCTACATGAGGGGCACATTTGGTGTCCTCATGCATAGTCCAGTTCAAACCGGTTCTGGGAGCCGTTGGCTCCCGCTCTGGCACGAAACTGGAAAAAGGACATGGGAGTAACTTCCCCACTGTCCAGACCCTCCCCTGGGAGGGTCCTCTGAATCATCCCAACCCTTTCCTCAGGGTACTTAAAGGCTTACCTGTGGGTGGGTCCCTAGATTCGTCGTGGGACAAGATTCAGATCAGACACCACTTCTTCTTCTACCGTCTGGGTACTCTGGACTTCGTCTCCCTTCCAGTCTGCGGCATCGTCTGTGCCTGTGCACCATACAGGAACCTTCCAAGGCCTGTGGGCATCAAAGACATCTGAAGGAATCTCCCTTGAAGTGAAGGAGTCACTTCCCTGCATTTGCAGGCACCGCAACTAAGTCAACCAGTCTGCTGATCCTGTGCTCCTCTGGACTCCAAAATGTTCTGCAACACAGGTGGTGGTTCTCCACAGCTCCTGAGGACTGCCCTGCCCTCTCACAAAGTTTGAGGCCAGTATCCCTCGTGGGGGTTGCAATAACAGAACCCCTGTGCACCACGTCAACTTGCAGTTGCAAAGGCTTGTTGGCTTCCTTCCAAGAAGATCTTCGGGCTCCAAGGAGTCCCAACCTCAAGCACCTCCAGTGACCAGAAACTTCGGCCCCCACCACATCATTGTGCATCCTGCGCTGCATCTTTTAGTGAGCAGCTTGAGGTCCTCTCGTGACTCCAGTGACTCTGACCTGTGGGTCCATTTGAGGGTCACCTTTGTTTCTTTTGGGCTCCCCTGATTGCTCAGGCCTGCCCTGACTCCCCTGCTTGTGGTGAGTCCCCTGGATCTTACTGGTCCCGACATTGCACCTTCTTTGACTTCTGCGTGGGTTGGATATGCCAAGGCTTGTTGGTGATCCCGCCAGACACTGACCCCTCATCAATCGACATCCGATGTGGGACAGCTCATGCATGGCTCCTGGTCTTCCTCAGCATTGCCTGGTCCTCACAGCTACAGACTCAAGGTCCTCGTCAACTCTTCTGCAACTCCCGACATTGGTGGGCATTCATCTTCCAGGTCTCCTGGTCACTCTTGATTGACATAGACTCTGGCCCCTCTGCTTGCAGGTACCTCTCAACTAGAATCCACCTTCGGATTCCACCGGACACTTTCTCTTTCTTCAGCAGCGGCACTTTCCTGAAGTCCTCCATTGGGTTCGACAGCGGTATCACTTCACACCTATGCACCCGGCTTCCCTGGTGTAGGTAACATGGGTACTATGGTATCCACGGGTGGGGTGACTCTCTAACCTTCTGTCTTCCACGGAGTTTCTTCAGGGTCCTTAATCTTTAAAAATCCAACCGCGACTTACACGTAGAGTTGTATGGAGCACGCGGTCATGTTCCCACACTGCACACGCTCACCGTGGGGTCCCTATCTACTTACCTTGACTGGTTCCTTGGGTCCCCAGAACTTCTATGTCCTCTCGACCTTGTCTTGACCTGAGTTGTGGTTCTTATACCACTTTCTTAGTATATGGTTTGGTCCCCCCCTGGGGCCCACTGTGTATTCTGTGCTATTTACTGTGTTTCTTTGCAAAGTATTGTGTGCATTGTGTATCTCAGGGAAGGAAATATCTAAACGTGTTAGAGAGTCTTATATAATAAATGCATATTTTTATAAATATCCTGTGTGGTTCTTTTTCACTTAATCTATACTATAAGATTGCATTCTGGTAAAACAAGCTGCTTTACACTCCTTCTGGACTTAGCCTGAAGGCTGCTCTCCACAGCTATCACTTAGAGAGCTTTCTAAGGTTGTCTAAGGCCTTTTAAATCACCATAAGGGTTGTTTAGACTGGTGCAAGGTGCCTACTTACATAAGTGGACATCACATACAAGGCCAGCTTCTCACAGATATTAAATGTGAGGAAGGTTACTTGCTCTCCTTGCAGAAAAGTACTGTCTAGAGGGTTGGAGTGCAAGTATTTATGTGGAACATCATCCATGATGAAACACCTACAAACAATTCACTCCACCCGTCTTGCAAGAAAGCACTGTGCAAGGGAGAAAAGAGAGCAAGTTAACCGTGGAGATTTATTGCAAACTAATACTTCATCTGGAGCAGTACTCACTTCAGAGCAGCCCCTGACTTTTCCAGAGTTGGCCGATGCCGGTGTGCATTGCCGCAAATGTCAGAGTATTTAGTGCGTGGGAGGACGACAGTCCATCCCTGCCATCGTAATGCTCATCAAGAGTCACAAGTGTTAGTTTTGTTTTGCGTTCCTTCTTCAAGTTTCCTGCTTTACTGTAAGGGAGCATATTTTGAAGCTTTTTTTTAGAAAGTTTTAAAAAAAAGACAAAAAACCCACAAAATAATTGGAAAATACAAAAAAAATAACAAAACAGTCTGAAAAAACGGTTCTTCTAGAACCACCTATTATGGTTTAAGAAAGAAAATATGTATGTTTGTAATAGTGTGAATACTTCTTGTTCTAAGTTTTTGTGTCTAACTAAATATATATATAATTGAATGTGTATGTTAGTAACTGCATTTCTGATTGAATGTGTGAATGGTTGTATGGATGTGTAATAGAATGTATGAATTGTTGGATAGGTGAGTGACTGACTATGAGAATAAGTATATAAATGATTGGGAAGGTGCATGACTATGTGTATGGGAAGTGAATGGATGTTGAATTCATGTATGAGTGAATGAGTGGGTGTTTCAGTGGTTGTGTGACTAAGTGGCAAGTGCCTAAGTGAGTATATGGATGAGGGAATAGTGCATCAGTGCTTGAATTGGATGAATACCAGAGTCTGTGAGTAGGTGTGTGAGTGAGTAAGTGGGTGTAAGAGTAATTCAATGGGTGAGTGAGTGGCTGTGTATATGATTGTATGAGCCAGAGAGTTGGTGTACTTATGGGTATATGGGTGAGTCAGAGAGTATGTAATTTGTACATGGGAAAATAAGCGAGTGTATGAGTAACTGAAAGAATGAAGAAAAGGGTTATAAATTACTGTATGCATGAGTGAAAAGGTGTGCGAGTGGCTGTATAGATGAGTAATTTGATGCATGAGTGGTTATATGGGTGAATGAGAGGGTACATAACTGTTTCTATAGATATGTGAGTGAGTGTGTGAATAACTGAACAACTGTGTGAGAGGGTGCATAAAGAATTGTATTGGTAAGTAATAGAGTGCATTCACTTGGTGTACGTGTGAGCAAGGGGCTGTGTGCGTAACTAAATGTGTGAATGAATGGATGTTTGAGTAGCTGTATGTGTAAATGGGTATGTTACTGGCTGTATGTCTCTGAGTGCTCTAGAAGTAACTGAATGTGTGAGTAACTGGCTCTGTGACTGGTGGTATGAATGATGAAGCGGTTGTATAACTAGGTTTACGGATGAGTGAGTGAGTGTTTGTGTAGCTGTATGGGTAGCTCAGTGGGTGTATTAGTGTTTGTATGACTGGTTGATTGTGTACTTAAGTGATTGCATGTGTGAGTAAGTTTGTGCATTAGGAACTGTATATGTAATCTGTATGTAAGGGGGTGTATAGATTGCTTCAGGGTTTGGTAGTGAGTATGCGGATATGCAACTGTGTATTCAGAACTGCCTCCAGTAGGCCTCAATACATATGATGTATGTGTTTATGTGAATGAATGCGAGGGAACTATTGTAAAGGAGTGGTTGGGTGTTTCAGTGGTTCTATCCTTTTGTAGTTAGGTATCTGAGTTGCAATTTAACTGTTATACTGGACGTATAGCTGGGCATAGAGGTCTATATGTGTAGTTGTCAGTTAGTGAAATCTGAAACAATATATGTAATTTAGTAAGGAGATAGGTTACTGCCCCTGGGAACTGCTAACTTGAGGGTGAGTCATATGTACTAAAAGAGGAGTTTCAGACCTGGCAAACAGTTTCTAGAGTTAATTTGGCCTTCGATTAAAGTACAGACACTGGTGCTGCAGACACAGTTCTCAGATATGTTTGGAGATGTAGTTTTCTATATGGGCAACTACATAGTGGCTTATTACAAAGTCAGTCAGAGTTTCCTCCGACGACACCGTCTCGGGACCGACCGACATTCAGTCGGCGGTTCCGACCTCCTGATTACAATGCGACCGAACACTGTTCAGTCGCATACTCACTTTTTTCTATGAGAGCTTGTGTTTTCGGCCATAAACCGGCCGTAATACAGTCTCCTATAGAGAAATGGGTGTGTGTGTAAAACCCTGCACCCTGTGGCAGGGTCCCCATGGTGCCTGCCACACAGTGCAGAGTTTTACAGGGGGTACCCTAGGTACCCCCTGGACCACCAACCGTAGGTCGCAGAGGCAAGGGGGCCCTGCTACCAAAGTGGCTCTACAACAGCCTTTCCGTGTCGGAAATGCCAGCACGGAAAGGCTATGGGAAACTGACATCATAATTCCGACTGCGAAAACGCCGTCCATAGGGGATTACAGTGTGGGTCCGACTGGCCGTAAGACAGCGAGAGGCGGTCAGAATCGTGTCAGAATGACCGGCCGGTTTATGTTCCTACCGCCAACATCGTAATTCGGCAGCCGGATCGCAACCCGACTGTGTCGGTCAGAAAGCCTCCGATCGTGGTCGGAAAGCTTCTGACGAGCGGTCGGAGGCTTTTCAACTCACATTGTAATTGGCCCCTCAGTGTTAGTGCCTCAGTAGATATGTAAATGAGTGTCTCAGTTCCTAATTGGGTGATTGTTTGCTTATTTAAGGAAGTATGTTTCTATATGGCTTTCACTCTTAGCAACTGTATGGCAGTCTAAATGTGTATCTAAGGGGGTGCATAAACTCTTTTCATGGTTGGGTAGTGAGTATGTGGGTATGCAACTGTGAGTTACTGTAATTGTGCAATTTCACACTAAAATGTCTACTTATAAAATAGGTGAAAGAAATGTATGAAAAGCTATCAGAAGATCACTTTATGTATAAAAATAATCTTAATGGATATCTCCAATCAATATATCTCTGATAGAAAATTTATTTTGAGACATCTTAGAATGTTGAACTGTAGCCACTATTAAAATGAAAAGGACAGAAAAATATATTATGTAATGTTGGAAATTACAGCATTTGGCAATACTTATTTCTTATACTATAACACTATATTACAATGTGATAAAATATCACTTTCCCTTTTTTACTGTTCTCAGCTTTCATACTCCTTCACCATACACGGTGGTCTGTATGTGGCATCCTCTTCAAACAGGACTGTTGTATTGTAGACAACTTTTTAAGGACATCACCCCCAATAGGCCGAATGATGTCCTTAGAACTTTGGTTGAAGAAATAAGAGGTAAGAATTGCATAGTTTGAATGGCAATTCAGGTTTGAATTTAAGGTTCCTATCATTGCAATCCGTCCATCCATTGTCACTCTTTAAATAGACAGTGTAGTGTCCAGATGTTACATTAAGTCCTTAATTGAAGATGATATCCACTGTATGGAAGTTGATATCCACTCTTGTATAAGTTCTTCCAGAAATTGATATTTGACCTGCTTTGAAGTTTGTAATTTCAACTTCCAGTTTCGATTCATCTGCTCTACATTGTTGCAGCATTAATTTGAGGTATTTTCCACGTCTTTGTATTTGCAACGTAGACACCACCTCTGATCTACAATTTGGGCACGTCATATTTTGGTTTGCGGTTTTTTAATCAATCTGTCAAACGACACTGTTTCGCAATCTGGTAGTGTTAAGTATAAGAATCGCTCAGCATTTATTTCAGTAGTAGATGTAAATGAGCAAACTTCAGTCATGGTTCCACTTGTACCTTAGTCCAAATAAGAAAACAATATTTACTTCTTCTAAAACAGCAAGCATGACCATTATGAATTCTTGTGTGTCTTGTTGTATGTTGAGACTAAATATTACTAAACCACTACATGCATCCAAACGATCTCAAATGCCTGAAGCAGAATGCATTAAACTTCTATCACTGACTAACGTTGGAGTAAATGATGCAGTGCAGAACAGAGCCTTTTTTCATGTTTTTGTTCAAGTTGATTAAAAGATGTGGTAAATGAAACACTACATTGTCAGTCAGTCAGTCAGTCAAATAGCTTTATTTCGATAGCAAGTATCTTAAAAGCATTTACATTCTTACATCCATCATTAAAAAAATATACAAGTTATCTAAAACATCATTTAAAAATATAAAAGTCCATCAATTCATTAAATTCTTATTACCCAAAGAATAAGAGGAGCAAACTGTAGCAAATAAGAGCTTAATACATTGGTAAAATGAATTTGGTTCCAGCCCTCTTCTTGGAAAAGGGCTATAATGTAAAGTGGCAGTGCAATATGAACTGTGCAAACCATTAAGGCTAAAAATAGCATAAAAACATAATAATTCATCAGGATGCCCCACGCAGGAATTTGTGCCTTACTATCCAAACACGACCAAGGTACTTGGCCACACCACAGGCAAAAAGGGTCCGTGCATCTGATTTTAAAATACGCAGAGCAGTACAATGTTCGTATGTCCCCAATTGTCTGCAGATGGGTTTAAGCCATCTCGTTCTAGCGCTTTTATAGACATGGCAGGCAAACATGAGATGGGCTACGCTCTCAGTCGGCGCCTTACAGCAGGTACACTCCACTGGTGTCTGATATGGGGCGCTCCATTTTGCAGTTAACTCTCGAACCGGGAGTGATCCTACTCTAAACTGTATATAAAGTGCTCTGTCTCGTGGTGTCTGGATAAAATCTAAGTATGGTTCTAATAAAATATACTGCTTGTGAAGGTAGAATTCTTCCGTAAGCCTTCCTACTCTTGGATTGCTAAGCTCCTGGGCATTAATCCAAGCCCAGTAACGCCTTTTGAGCTCAGCCTTACTGGGCGGGGTTTGCGTATCCCACGACTCCTTAAAGCCAAGTGCAAAAAGCATTTTTTTAAAGTTGAGCACCCAACTAATTCTTTGATTACCATCTAAGGCCATTACTTCTGTGAGCGCGGAGGCGTAGTTGGTGAGCTCAGGAGTCTGGCGCAGGCGGGCCCAGAATAACAATGGCCGCAACCTGGCTACATCTTTAAAAGAACGCCTACCCATGTCGCTCATCAGTGGTTTCAGTGGTACATTGCAGGGAAGCGTCACTAAATCTCTTAAAAACTTATGTTCTGATCTACTAATACTATCTATATTCTCAAAGCCCCATAATTCAGCACCATAAAGGGCTGAACTGACTGCTTTTGCTGCATAGATTGTAAGGGCGGGGGCCACGGGTCTGCTCTGCGAGGATCGATGTTCTCTAGCTAGTGCTCCTGCCGCACGTTTATGGCTTAAGAGCATTTTATCAATGTGGTGTCTCCACTGCATTTTCTCGGTGAGCCGTATTCCTAGGTAATCAAATGTTGTGACTTTTTCCAAGCGGGTTCCATCTAAAGTAAAATTGCCTCTATATGGCCTATAAGGATTGAATACCATAAGCTTGGTCTTAGAGCTATTAACAATCAGCCCCCTGGACTCACAGAAAAGATTAAATCTATCTAGGAGCTTTTGTAGCCCTGCCGGTGTCTTAGAAATAAGCAGTGTGTCGTCTGCGAAGAGGAGAGTGGGGACCCTATCACCTGCCAGGGCTGGTGCATCAGATGGAAGCTCTTGAAGGAAGCTGACCACCCCGTTCATATACAGAGAGAACAGGGTGGGCGCCAAGACACAGCCCTGGCGAACTCCTCTGTTTACTGGGATTCTATCTGTTTTCTGGCCTTGGGACCCCCACCTCACTTGGGCATAATTGCCCTCGTGTAGGCGAATCAGCAGGTTCAATAGCAACGATGGGATCCCCATTTCGCCTAATAGATGCCACAACCGCTCACGGGGGACCAGGTCAAAGGCAGTGCTTAGATCGATAAATGCCAGATAAAGACTGCCCTTGCCAATTAGGACCACCTTCCAGTAAATTAAGAGCAACCTGAATGCTTGGTCCACCGTCCCCGTGCAGGCCCTGAATCCCGCTTGATATTGGGAAAGGATATTCTCTTCGTCCACCCAGCGATGAATTCTCTGCAGTAGCACCCTGCCAACTACTTTCTGCATAGCATCAATCAAGCTAATTGGGTGGTAGTTGGCAGGGTCATCCCTTGGACCTTTTTTAAAAATGGGTACCACCTCTGCGCCCTTCCATGACTCTGGTACTGCACTACCCTTTGCAATGGAGTTGATCAAAAGCATAATATAATTTGCCCAATTACGGGAATCTGCAAGAAAGAGGTCTCCTGGGATACCATCAGGTCCCGGGGCTTTTGTTGGAACAATTTTCTTTATGGCCACCTCTACTTCTTCTAATGTGAAGAGATCAGTAGTATTCGGAGTGGGGTAAACACTTGATTGATGAAATAACCCCACTTCGGGAGTTAAGTTAGTCCCAGAGTAAAGGTTCCCAAAATGATTATACCAATCTTGGCTTGTAATATGATTAGGAATTAGGTCTTTATTACCAGACCGCCTAACCATATTCCAGAAGAGGTTGGGATCTCTGGCTGTACTTGCATCTTTTAAGTTCTGCCAATGGGACTCGTCCCACTCAAGCTTCGCACGATAGACAGCAGTTTTGTAGTTCTTTCTGGATTCTCTAATTAAGGGACAATTTTTACTTCTTATTGCTGAGACTAAAGCCTTTTTTTTCTGTCTGCAGTCCCCGTTGAACCAGGTATGGTGCTTTTTGCCGCCTGCACTTGGTTTGCCGGCATTGAGTGCTAAACTAAAGAAAGACCCAATCTGGGCTGTCATTCTATCATATAGTTCTGGTATCTTTGCCAGGCCATCTGTTTCGCCAAGGGCCTCCCTTAGTATAAGAGTACTTTCGCTCAGGGCGTGTCTAATGCCTGCCATTTGGGATTCTTGGGCAGCAACTCTAGGCCATTTAAGGGACCTTCTACTGTTTGAGGGGACCAGTTCTTTAGTTGTCATAGAAGGCCCTAGAACCTGGTTTGGGGAAGCCGAAGGGGCCCAAGGGCTTTCCATAATCAGGCTTAATGTGTTGTGGTCGCTGTCAGATGAAGGGACCACTTCCATATCTATTATCATTTTCCAAAGTCTCACGTCTACTAATATATAATCAATTTGTGAGGGGCAGTTGACTCTATTATATGTATTAGCTCCTGTAGCATCAGAAGTGGTTCTTCCATTTACAGCCCTTAGTCCAATTTCTAGGACAAGTGAACTAATTTGGATTGCTATTTGGGACCATTTCTTAATGGGAGGTATATTTAGCAATGGAACACCCCATTTAGTATCTTCTTCCTCTGTCCCCAGCAGGTCCTCAGAGCCTAATGGCTCGAAGGTGCAATTAAAATCTCCTGCGATCATAACATATGAATTTGGTGGACAATTAGTTAACTCCTGTTCTAAGGACAGGACAATGTTTGACAGTTTGCCCCCTGGTGTTCCCCTTATATAAACATTAAACAACTCAAGGGTTTTTCCACATCTACTCCCCTTGATCGAAAGCCACATAATATCTGGGCTGTCACAGTGATGTTCAGTGATTTGACAGCCCAAGTCTATCTTGGCCCAAACAATGAGGCCTCCCCCTTCCAATAGAACTAGCAGATTTGATAAAAACAGGTATAACCAGATTTATATAGTGGAGTTACGCTCCATGTTTCTTGGAATATGCAGATATGATGTTCCTCAATCAAGTCGTTCCAATCGGGTAACAGCATTTTGCTATGAAGACTTGCGACATTCCAAGAAAGGATTTTAAGCTGGGTTGTTGGAATTCCATCGTACAGAGGAATTTGTTGTGTCAAATGAGGTAGAGCAGGAGGTGGAACAAGAGTATTAGTGGGTGCTACAATCCCCTGATCCCTCAAGCTGCAACCCTATTCGCCGTTATTGCTATTAGATTTTACTAAAATTGGAGATTCATCAAAGGTTGTGCTTGGTCGGACAATACTAGGAACACTTTGGGTGTTGGTGGTCGAGGTAAGTTGTAATTCCTGCCGAGGGTGGTGAACCTGACATAGTCAATCCACAGCCTCAAGCGGGGACCCTCTTAGTGCGGGTAGTAGCTTCAAACTATCGTGGGCCCTAGCCACAGTAATTGTTGGAAAACGCCTAACCTGAATAGATGAAGAATCAGGAGAACAGGTCCTGTACTCTAGTGCCAAAAGGCTTTCCGCCAGGTCAGGGTTAGTCAGGGTAAGTTCGATGCAGTCCAAAGGTTGATTTTTGGACGTGCATCTCCGTGCCCTGACTATGTCTTCCCTAATCAGCGAGCGACAACCCCTGACGTGGCGTAACCAGTGTATGGACTTATTTATCAAAGAGTCATCATTCTCGTATCTGCCTCTTGAACCGATTTTGGGGACATTAACCATAAACACTGTCTGAGCCTGTGCAGGGGGAGGGTTGGTTGTTTGCTCTGTTGGAAAGGTGCATTACTACCCAAGAGTGGAGCTGATGGAACATCAGTTGGCCTTCTACGATTTGCAGTAACATTTGAATAAAGTTGTTTTTGCCGAGTATTGGGGGGAGAATTCCAGAAGGGCCTGCCAGCTTAACAGGCAAAGCCATAGCGGCTTGCCGAGATGGAACTATAGGAGCTGGTAGTAGGCCATTATCTATTTGGTCTCCTGATGTTAGTACCTGATGTGAATTAGATGGTACACAAGTAGTTGGTGTGTGCAATGTGTTGTTAGGAACTAGCAGTTTAACAGTGGCCACAAGCTCCTCAATCATCACCTTCAAAGATCCAACCTCCTCCCTAAGTGATTTAACAGTCTGGAGAAGGATCTGTGGTGAGGAAGAACAAGTGGCATCTATCTCGATTAAATTCTTCTCTGAGGTTATGATGGAATATGGAGATTGTGCTTCCTCGCGGGAATCAGGCTCCTCGGCCAATGCTGCAAATCGGTTTGTGCAAATAATTAAAGGCTCAGTGTGACATATAGCATCTTGGGCAGAAGAAATAGGCAATTGGGAAGAGGTGTCGATCGTCAAATGCGATTCAGGACCTAATTGTGTGGTCTCCTGACAGGCCACTACATCCTTACGATGGTATTTCTGAAACATTGGGGGGACAATAGTTGGACGCGAGGGAATAGGTTCCCTTGCAGATAAAAAGTTAACAGGGTCAGGGGGAACTGAAGAATCTACTCCTAATAGCCCTTCGCATTCTGTGATGAGGTTGTCAATTCTATTCATAACTCAATTGTTAGTCGCAATTGCAGTCTTTGCTGTTTTTCTAGCCTTTTTCCCCTTACCTGCCCCACCAGCAGGACCATTTGCCCCCCCTGTGCCCACTGTACCCTCCATGGTTTTCCTTTTACCCATTGTAAAACCAAAAATAGATAGTTTAGGTCTACGACAAATCACAAAATGGGGTATTTATAGCAAATAGAGACCAGTAAAATTTAAAACATTAATACACTTATGCTATATTTAAACAGCTTCAGAACTCCCGGGGAGAAATAAATAACAGCAGGGCGTAATATGTTGATTGACCTCAGATCAACACAGTACCTTAAAAGTCTTCATGATTTTGTCCAAAAGGTCAGATGAAAGGGATCTAGCCCTGCCCTGCCTCTTCCTGTCAATGACGGGCAAGGACGGGCCCGCCCTTGGCCCGGGCTTTGCCCGGGCGCGGCCCGCGCGCATCCTGCGCTGCGGGAAGCTGGGGGCGTAGATATGGCGCCTCCTGGTGCGCTGCACAACGTCAGAGGCAGGCGACAGGCAAGGGGCGCTGGGTGTTGTAGTTCCAGTGAGCCGTTCCCCTCACGGCTAGTGAGGCCGGATTGCTATGCTGTCAGCCGTTGCCCTCACGGCGGGAGTGCAGTGAAGCCTGGAGAGAGTGTCCCCTTCTCTTCGAAGGAAGCCCCAGGTAGTAAAAGACTGCAGCGAGCGCCACATTTGCATAGCAGCTGATACCTGAAGTGTTTTCCAACTGGTGTCCTACATTAGTTCCCTCAGTTTTCACTTTTTTCTTCTTAGTACCTACTACATTTTCTTGTTTTCTTGTCTTTACTTCAACATCAGTGGATTGTTTTCTATGCTTCCATTTTGGACATATCATCCATTTCTCATAAATAAGATATTGACCTAAAGATGGAGTGTATAGACTTCTTAACCAAATGTAGTCTCTTACACAATTTCCATCAGAACTAACTTTTTTTTATCATCAAATTCCTTCAAATACAAACCAGATAATGTTCTCACTCAAGACAATGCAACATATGCAATTTCTTCTTTAAACACAGTACTATCGATGTTCATAAAAGCTCTATCTATACTTAAACCTTGAGATTTGTGGAAAGTTACAGGATATGTTAGGGACAGAGGAAACTGTTGTTGTTGGACAGACAAGTCCTTTACAAGCATAAAACTTATAAAACATCTCCCAATCTGCTTTATGCTATCAATCTGATCAAATTTTATAACCAAGAATTCTATCTGATCCTTGTTTAGATTTTTAATGAAACCAATGATTTTACCTATAGCACTATTTACTACTACTTCCTCTACATTCAAATTACAGTACAAAATTACTTTACAATTCTTACACATGTAAACACTTTTCTAAACCTACAGTCTTTGATACAAACTTCTCCAAAGAATCCAATTTTGCTTGTAGTTTTTCAGTTAGTAATATTGTTCCTCCCTAGTGTTCAATTTGATCAATAGCTGTAATTTCCAAAATATGTTGTTTTTCAAATGTTAGTAATTCTTCATTAAAGTTGGAGCACCCTTGTAGTGTAGGGCATTAAACAAACTATGGATTTCTCTTCTGCAATAAAATTATACATTATTTTTTCTGTTGTATTTTGAGAGGGAAAAGGTTTTTTGCTTAGTCAACTTTCCAAAGCATGTTTACCGTCTTTAGTCAAAACTCCTATTCTAATTAAGCCTGGGTGGGGAACTCCACTCCACAGCGGAGTTTGCAGAGTTTTGTCAACCCCGCACTCCGCTGGGAGTGTGAAGTTTCCAAAAACACTCCGACTCCGCGACGTAGCGGAGTTTCTCCCCTGTCTGACCCACCCGGAATGCCACTGAGGTAACTGAGGTAACTTTAAAAGATTCCAATCTTGCTGACAAGACATGTTAATTACACAGAGCATCTTTGCCTGTGATACTGCAGCTCGTGGTGGGAGGTATGTGCGTAGGGAATAGAATGCAGATATTGTTTTTTGTTAAACGACTGAAAAAGTACACTCATAGCCTCGAGCTCAGAACAGAGACAGGAAGTGGGTACTTTGGAGTTCACTTACCTCCTGCAAGAGTCGGTCGAGTCTGGGCTGCAACAGGGCGAGCAGAGCCTCCTCCTGCCCAGACTCTTGCATGGTTCCCAAACCGCAGACAGCAGGTGCCTTCTCCCCGGGGATGCTGCCTCAGCACCCCTGCTCATCCAGAGCACTGACCCTAACCTGCAGCTCGGCTGTGTGGGTGCTGGGCATCAGGCAACCGGCCAGCGCGTGCCCGAAGAGCAGCAAAGTAGTCCTCCCTATACATGGATCTCGGTGCAGGAGGATTCTTCTTCTCCTCCTCCAGTGGGCTGTAAAAATGGATACACCATCCTGCAGGACTCGGGAGGACTGCGTATGCGCGCGCTTGCGCAGTCCTCGCGAGTCATGCAGG
Organism: Calotriton arnoldi; assembly: GCA_963921515.1. Classification (NCBI taxonomy): domain Eukaryota; kingdom Metazoa; phylum Chordata; class Amphibia; order Caudata; family Salamandridae; genus Calotriton; species Calotriton arnoldi. The sequence continues at coordinate 145,574 of CAWUFW010008628.1, read as the reverse complement.
AAGGTGTTTCCATTTTACAGCCCACTGGAGGAGGAGAAGAATCCTCCTGCGCTGAGGAGGCAGGCAGCCCGGAGCTCTGAAGGACCGCCAGCTGAGCAGAGGTGAGTTCGGTGTGGCGGCAGCAGGGCGGAGCGGAATTCCACTGACTTTTCAAGCAACTCAGCGGAATTTCATGTATTGCCACTCCGCCAACTCCGCCCACCCTTAATTCTAATGTCCTTTAGAAAATCTACATATTCGTCATCAGATGCTTGATGCATATTCATCACTAGTTTCTTGTACTCAAAGTTAAACCAATGTTTACATTACCAATGATTCCCAAAGAATTCCTTGTCTCTATATGGAGAAGTGTTTAGAAAACAGGTTGCCCTTTTACGGGGGTAAGTTGTAGTAGATCACCAAAGACAATTAAATGCTTTCCTCCAAACAGCACGGACCACTCTGTTTTTAAAATATGTTGCATTCTCAAGTGTACAAAGTCAAGCATGAAGTTTGAGACCATGCTCACTTCATTGATGATTAAAAGCTTCATTTTCTTCAGTACTTTTGAGACTTCATGACAAGCTTCACCAGATAACCTCTGGTATTCCAGTTTATTATCATGTTTAACAGACAGCATAAGTAGTCGATGTAAAGTAATTCTTTTAATGTTGTGTGCTGCTAATCCAGTTGGTGATGTTACTACACATGATACATGTGATTCTGTAGTGCTGTGTAGATAACTGGTGAGAACTTTAATAAAGAAACATTGTCCTGTTCCAGCTAGACCACTGATGTATAATAGAAAAGGTTTAAATGATGAAAATTGGCATTCTTTCTTCTCATAGAGGAATCTATGTTGTATTTTCTGTTTTACTTCTATAAAGATTTCTTTCTGTTCAGTGTTTAGTTGTCCTTCTAACTGTTCAAAATCAATAGTATCTTGTTTTGATTGTTCAATTGCAGTTTCCACCTCTTTCTTTAGAAACTTTATTAGTTCATTATCAGATAAGATCATAAAAGTACATAAGACAACAGTAAACTATAGTTTACCTCAGTGGAGAACGTACAGTAACAGTTCATCAATTCTAAAAAGACTTATTTTAAAAAAAGAATACAAGTTTCCACCTCATTCATGGCTATTGCGGGCTTCATTCTGAATAATTGGTTGGCCAAGAGGATGTTTACTTAATGGTCCTGAACTTTGGCTACTTTGTGAATTTTCTTTAGCTATTTCAGCGGCAATGCTTTCTTCTTGTTCAACTTCATCATTTAACATTTTCAAATAAACAGGAAAGACTGAACACTGAATGCTGTCTTTAATAGCATTGAAAGAATCTTCATAGCAGTCATAATCTCTAAGTAACTCTGTTTCAGTATGAAAAGGCTTGAAGAGTTGCAGAAGTACTAAATAGAAAAATTCTCTCTTGTCCGGAGTTTGGCAACTGAGTTTTCTATGGTTAATAAGATTTTCTTAGGCATGTTTGACCTAACATCCATCACATCCAACTACTGCATACTTTTCTTCTTGTATGTTTTCAATTACATTCCTTTTATAGCTGTAGTGGTGAAGTACTTCATAGAGGGACATATTTTCCAGATGTGGACTTCTTCTTGGATAGTATGTATCCAACATATTTGCTTTGAGAATATCAGTACTTTCTTGCTCAAACTCTGCTAAGAATTGGATTTCTGGAAAAGACTTCAACACTCTGTTGGGTGTGCTAGCTAGGCCGCCTAGGATTTCCCAAATGTTCCTCTTGACTCTGAGAACAAAATGGCTGAGCTCAACTGACCCAACCACTCATAGGATCCTATCTCTCTATGAGAAAGCATCTTCAAGCTGAAGCTGTACAATATTTTACTGAGACTATTCCGCGGAAATTTCCACCCACATCTTTCATCTCTGACTTCTCTGATTTTGTAATGCATGATGAGACATAATGAGCAACAGCAATTGAATTGTCTTCAACAAACTTAATATCCATGTACGCACTCTGCATTTTCAAAATGACTGGATTTTAGTCATTAATATACTTTGAAGCTACTGTTCTCCTTAGGTTGTATGTATTTTTTTGATTTTCATGTTATTGTATGTCTTACTGCTGACAAAAAGCTGTTTAATCTTCCTTATGAAATGACAGGACGATGGAATCCAAAACGACATCTAGTATATAATTTACCTTTGCATTATTTTTGACGGCAGCATTTTCCATATCTATGATTTTGAAACTATAACACTTGTTGTCTCAAGGTGTTTTCACAACCATCTTTTGGAATGGCACATGTGACATACTGTTTGATGAAAGACAGGAAAGCCTCATCACTATCTGTCCCAAATGTTGATGCATCCTTTATTCATAAACAGTTTGTGTATATGAGGAGCACCTCTGACTTGGTATTCTTTTCGCCCAAAAAAAATCAGTTACTTCTCCAAGAGGAGGATTTCTTTTGTTGCATATGAAAGACATCATAGCTTTAATAAAATGGTTAAAATATCTTCAAACAATGGAAGAATATCCAATGCATTTCCTCTAGGACGTGGAACACGACAGGGTTGCCCCCTGTCCCCACTCCTCCGCCCTCATACTGGAACCATTGGCAGCCTGGATAAGAAAAGATCCTATAATATGTGGACTCCGGTGGACGCAGGAGTGGGAAGACGGAATATCCCTCTACGCCGATGATGTCCTCCTATATATGGCATCCCCGAGACGCTCGTTAGCCAGAATACTTAATATTTGTGAAACATATGGGAGATACTCCAGCTACACAATTAACTGGAATAAATCCGTCCTATTTATACTAAGTGGCCCCTCGCCGGTCATGCCCAGGGACTGTGAGGTAAGAGTGGTAACAAACGGCTTCCGCTACCTTGGTATCTACATTACAGTAGACCCAGACAAATTCATGAAAAAAAATCTCCAAGAGCCCCTAAAAAGACTACGTCGAGACACAAAACATTGGCAATCCTTACCGTTGACCCTAATAGGGAAAGCTGCGCTCTTTAAGATGATGGCACTACCCAGATTTCTTTATGCGCTACAAAACACCCCATTTCCAGTCCCGACATCATATTTTAAAGTGATAGAAACAGAAGTATGCAGCCTCCTGTGGGATGGTAAACCTCCCTGAATAGCCATGAATAAGTTGGTTAAAGGTTGGTATGATGGGGGCATAGCACTCCCGAATATACAAACGTACTACTAGGCTGCCCAACTTACCGTGCTTAATCAGTGACTGCACGCCCCCCCCCCAGACGGAACCCGCATTTCGTATGGATAGACAGGTTTTGGGGGAGGGAGGGATCATGAGGGCCCTTTACAATAAAAGTCGCAGGGCTGACCTCACGGGACCTAATGCGTACACAGTCCATGACTGGTATACAGTCCTTAGGAAACTAGGCTGGGGAGACACAATAACGCAGCTCACTCCACTCTGGGAGACTGGAAAGCTGGGGAGACTGAGTAGATGTAAAGGTTTCCGACAGTGGGATCTGATAAGAATATCAAGTGTAGGTGACCTCTGGATTAAGGGGAAAGTCATCACATTCGCACAACTGCAAGACAAATATGACATGGCACCCACAGAGCAGTTTCGCTATCTTCAAATTGGACACGCACTTGAGGCCGCCATTAAACCGGGCATGACCCTCCCAGAAGCCTCCCCACTAGAGGATAGGCTATTAACAGACCGCATCGATAAAAGAGCCAAATCATTAACCTACCGTAAAATAATCAACAACCAGCCAGACCCCACACAAAATCTCCCTGAACAATGGCAGATCAATATTGGAGAATTAGATGACACTGATTGGCAAGAGGCGCTCGAATCACCACAAGAAGTAGCAGTCCCCTCCAGACTACGGCTGGTACAGCTCAAGGTGCTCCATAGAACATATCTGTCCAGGTTAGTACTAACCAAAATAGAAAGAGCCGATACCCAGCTCTGTCTGCGTAATTGTGGAGACGTAGGTATATTCTATCATATAATATGGGAATGCCTGAGGATCCAAACATACTGGGAAACTATCGTGGCCACAATAGCGCAGGTGGGCGGAGCTCCAGTACCATCAGAACCCAAACGATGTCTACTAAACATATGGGAAGCCACGGATCTCAACCGCAGGGCCCAAGATTGGGCGACGCTGGGCATGATGATAGCGAAGCGCAATATAGCCAAATACTGGGGGGTACAGACAACACCAACATATGCAGAATGGTGCACCGACATAGACTGGGCAATGGTGGCCGAAAAAGCAGTATATGTAAACAGGGGGTGTCCTAAAAAATGGGAGCGGGTGTGGGGAGGATGGAGTAAATTTAGGGGAAATGTTTGTACGCCGCCACCAGGAGATCCTTTGTCAGATGACAGTTGAAGTAAAACGTTATAAAGACTGGCGAAATTGTTGGTGGCAACGATGAGGGAGTTGGGCACAGAAATTAGAGAACTCAGTTATGGTGTAAAACTGGAACCTTTTAAGTATCTGTAATGTACTGTTTTTTCTTTTGTGATGGTATCATAAGTCGTGTACTCAATAAAATAGAATTAAAAAAAATATATATATATCTGCAAACATTGGTGGAATCCAAGGAGCAAAGTTTGGCAGCTGTCTTCAGTTCAATAGTCTTTATGTTTGAATTTGCTTCTTGCAGGAACTCAAGCAGGTCATCTCATGCATTCTCAGCACAACTGAGTGTTAGAAACCAAGTAGGTGCTCCTAGGTTTCTCAACATACATTTGAGTTCACTATGACGATGATTACAATACTCGTTGGAGCCACGTTGGCACGCCATCAAATTGATTAAGCTAATTCCAAATTGTCATCCCTTCTATGAAGTTTGTCAATGAATTCCTTTGCAGAGAGATTTTAATTTTTTTGGGAACAAATTTTATTGATTTTACAAAGAATCCAAGTGTTCACATGACATGAGACAGGCAATGTCAGCAGCAGAGAGATTTTTTAGATGAAGTCCTGACTTTATATATGGTTAACAGCATATGAAAGTCCAGACAAGTCACTTTCCAACAAAACTTGAAATATGTACGGAATGCACTGCAGAAATCTTAGATCTTCTGAGTATAATCTTGTTGACTGGGATTCAGATGCAGGTATCTGTATAGGACAGTGATCAAAGCGTCCACCTTTTCTAGTGGGGAACAGTTGTGGAAAACAGCGAGCTTCTAAACTTTTCTCCCAGATACTCAGGGGAGCTCCTTTTGCTTGCTTCATTTGAAATAGTTCAATAACATCACCAAGCACTTCTTTGGAATGCAGAGGATGGATGCTGTAGTGTTCATAAATCTCTTCGGATCTGGATCGATCCACTTTGAGTGAGTGAGGCGCGGCGAGTGCAGCCGTCATTAGACGACGGCTGCTGAGTGAGTGCCCTAAGCAAAACCGCAGAGGCGGCCCAACCAGGTGTAGGTGTAGCCTGCGATATTGCCTGGTGGGCCCCGCTCGCCGCTTAGGGGGGTAGCCCACATCAAACTTTGAATTTGTTTATATCTGGCACCGAGCATCAGCACTAAGCATCAGCACTAAGGGGGAAAGGGCTGCTGAGCAGCAAGCAGCGAGAGTGGCAAGAGTCTCTCAAGAGTCTCTCATTACCTTCAAATCCCCCCCAAAAAAGCTTCACTCTATTGAGCCTATAACGATATCTCTGATACCCGGAGCATCAGTGTGCGGGGGGCAGTCTGTCTCTCCACCTTCCTCCAGCCACACCTTCACCAGCCGCATTTGCACTGCAGCGACTCCTTTCTCCTCAGAGTACAAATAGTGTAACAGGATGCCCAATGCTCCTCACAGTCCCCTACAGCAGCCCAAAGCTGTTTCAGTACTCCATACATCTCCTACTGTTGTATTCCTCTTAGGGTGTCCATAAACGGGCTTTCCAGTATCATGTCCTTATATAGGCACAATTCGCCCTGCCCTTATATAGGCATAAATTCCCAGGCCTTATTTAGGCATTAAACCATGCACTCCAAATACAGGCATGGTCTCCGACATCCGTCCACCCTAACGTCACAACGAGTACATGAAGAACAGACACTTAGGCTGCGGGAGTTTCCCTAGTCCAGGACTATTGATTTCTTCAAGGTCTCATATATTATGTATGAACCGTTATTCCTTAGGGGTTCATTCATGACGTCTTTCGCTGTCCGACTCACGTCAATACTAAACATTCCTAGGTACTCTCAGGTATAAATATACCTTCCCTAGCCCTTGTAAACTAGAGGAGACCTCGACTTCAGAGGAGCCCGTATCCTGGCCTGACGCACTGAGAAGACGCTGTCATCCCTGCACGCAGAGAGTCCAGCTTCCAGTGATCTGACTTCCCTTGCGGGGTGTTGGAGTTCGAGTCTGGCAAAGAGATTCCAACCTCTCTCATTCTTCAGGTATGGAGCTGATTAGAACCTAGAGGGACTCTTGACATACTAGGCATACTAGGCTTAACATACTCTTAGTATACCATAGTAAGGAATACTTCACCTACTTCATACCTCTCCCTACACCTAAGTTAGGTTAGGCACATTGGGGTAGAACTAGCTTAGAAACGCATCGTATGAGTACTCGCATTTTTAGTCTGTGTTATTTATGTAACAGCTTATGTACTAAAAGATAATGCTATCGCAGTATTATTTATTTCTACTGCTCACACTGTACATTATTTATCTCGCATACTGTCTTGTGATCGTAACAGCACATTTTACTTACACCAGAAACAAGACTGTTCAATAAATCTTTTATTGAAAACGCCCGTCTATTCCTTTCTGTGTAACTTGGAGAATACTAAGCATGCACGACTGAGCTGAGTGAAATAGTTATCTATTGTTTCCACGACTCTGGGACACGTTCTGATTCTAAAGGGAAACACAGTGGTCATGTTTTGCGGCTGCCAGAAACTACTCCCTTCTTGTTGTCAAGGAGTTTCTAGTGGCCTCTGAGCTAGCTGGCACAAGTAATTAAGTTTAATATACTCGATAGGGACATACTGATCTTAGTCCTATGTCAAACCTATAGGATATATTATTCCAATGTGCAGAGCCTATTAGGGAAATAGGAGCTACACTACATGGCGCCCAATGTTTGGTAAGGTGGTAATTCAACGTTAGATACTGAGTAACTCAGCCGTGCCCTTTTCTCTCAAGACCCCTACCCATATACTCCAAAAGACGTCTGGAGTGGGCAGGGTTTAGTATCCGCCACGGCTACATAGGGCAGTACCCTATATATTAGCTGTTTGGTTTGCTCAACGTTGAAGGATACAGTGTTCCAAAATATTGTGCACCTTATCTTTGTTTCCTTGAAACTTGTTCTACATTTTTCAAAAAACAAAATGAATGAAGACGCCGGAAACGGTGTAGCTGCGGCTGATCCAGCCCAAGCAGTAGTTTTTAACAATACAGGTTTAAATGAAACCGAGGAGGGTGTTATAGACATCGCTCCAAACTTAAGAAGAGCCATCACTATAAAACTTATAAAACATGGCCTACCACCAAGAGGCGGTAGAGCAGTTTTCGTGATAGAGGCACATGAATCCTTTCAGACAGAGGTATTCTATTCATGGGTAATATTTCCTGAATGCAATCCAATATCACACACATTTCACTTCTACAAAGAAGATGAATCACCAGAGGAATACATTCCTTTCGAGGATATAGAAATTCCATTAACATACCAGGAGCATCAGCTCTGGTTTAAAGGCGCCCAAAAACATCACAAAAACTTTACTAGGCTCGGTCCACTAGGTAGACCAGGAGCAACATGGCCGATTATAGCTGGCTATACAACTCATCCTGAACTGGATATAATGTCAGATGAGGAACTACTTACTCAAATCACAGAGTTAATAAAAATTTACAGACAATTGGTCCAATATGTCATGCGGACTTTCACAGTCCAGCAACCATTAACAATTCCAAATCAAACTCCTCACCAGGGGAATACACTAAAAATTACACCACAGACTCTATACGCAGTCATGGGTAAAATGCCCACAAAACGTGAGCAAATTCCATTCTGGATAGCTCAAAAAATTACTCAAATCGAAGCAGTATTTCCAAATACTAGCCCGTATGAGAAACACAGAATACTGACAATCAGTTTACCAATGGGGATCACACCACAACTGGAAGACTGTACCATTTGGGGCTCAGTCTTTGCTGCCATCTATACCAAAACACATGGCATTCCGTCAATTGCGGTAATACCTGATGTCCTGAAACAAATTCAAAACGAATACGGGGCAGAGCCTGCTCTAAATTTAGGTATGAAATTACTGAAAAATTTCGACCAGGTCTCAACAATAATATTATCAAATATTAAAGGGGAGGCAGCAGCAGTGGCGATCCGCCAAAAATTAAGGGAATTTGATGTTACAGAACATCAAACAGAGCTACCCAGAATAATAGAACAATCTTATGCAGAATTAGGCAGAGATAGTTTGGGTGGAAGACCAGTGAAGCCGAAGCTATCTGAAAGTCCTGAGAAGGACTCAATTAAACAAACTCCTACATCTTCTAAAAAGAAGTGGGATACTACTAAACAAAAATCAAACGAGAAACGTTCTCAATCCCGAGGTAGGTCTCCTCAAAAGGAGTCCTCTGAAAGGAGGTATAACCTCAGGAATAGGGATAATTTGAGAAAACCTGATAGGTATCAAGATACTGATACACGTTCCTCTCGTCCCTTTCAGATCTCATCACAGACTTCGGAAAGAAGAGGACGGACGGAACACAGAGAAGAACGCGTGAAATCGAAAGATGACAAACACGCTCCAAAAACTAAAGTAAAACCTCAATTCTCCAAAAAGAAAGTAGCAGGTCTAAAGATCAGACATGCCGAGAATTCTGAGAACACAACTCAAGAATGGAGAATGGGCTCAGACCATGCTGGACAGTGCAGCAGAAGTCACAATAGTTCGCCAGAACCTGAGGGAACTTCTGGAGATAGTGGACTTGAATGAGTACATTAAAGTAGAGACTGTAGACACCAGGGTTAGTACTCCACAAAAGTTATATGAAATAACACTCCGGATGGAGGGAGACAAACCTAGACAGGTGAAAGCACTTTTTTGGGAAAGACTATCAAAGGGCTATGACATACTTCTAGCAGAAAAGGACTGGCCACCACAATTTGTCAGGGAGTGCCCACACGGCGAGGACATTATTATGCCTGCCTTCTCCAACCATATTCCAATTCACCTAAAATATACATATGCCAGGAAATGGGCAGTGGCCCAGGCCCCAGCATTATATAAAAATCATGTAGGATGGGATGAGGACTCACCTCAACATAAAATACATCTGAAACATGAACCAACTGCACAACGGCAGTACCCAATAAAGCAAGAAGCTAAAAAACAGGTCAGGGAGATCTTAGATCAACTTGAAAACCAAGGGGTGATTGAAACATGCACCTCCTCAATGAACAATCCTTTGTTTCCTGTCTCCAAACCAGACAATACATATCATCTAGTTTTGGACTACAGACACCTAAACACTTGTTCTAAAACTTTTGCAGTGCAAAATGCACATAGCACAGCATTAATGAATAACATTGTGCGTAAAAAATATAAAACAACATTAGACATCTCAAATGGTTTCTTTTGTCAAAACATAGCACCTGAAAGCAGGTACTTAACAGCATTCTCCATAATGGGGACCCAGCGTCACTTTTGTCGACTCCCACAAGGGTTCAAGAATAGCCCAGGTTTATTCTCAGCGAGGGTAACGGAGTTACTACAAATTTATGACAATGAGGCATTGTCCTATGTCGATGACATTTATCTGACAGACGATGACCTGGAAAAACACTTGAACAGGGTGAGCACCATTATACTGGGTTTCGCCTCTGAGGGCTACAAGTTCAACTTTAAAAAGTCCAGAATTGCCCATCTCAATGTCCTATTTCTAGGATATGAGCTTTCAAGTGAAGGCAAGAGCTTGGCAGCTAACTTTTTAGAAAAGTGTGCGCTGCTCCAACCACCAAAAACGCTAAAAAACTTACAATCCATCCTGGGTTTCCTAAATTTTGGAAGAACATATATTCTAAATTATGCAGAAAGGGTTAAACCTCTCTACGCATTAATCAAACCTGATTTTTCGATCAGAAACTGGACACAGGAACACACAGAAATCTTGCGTTCACTCCAGGCTAACATGTTAGCAACAAATCACTTACAAACACTCGTAAGTCAACGTAATTTGGTGATCCGAATAATTTCGGGTCAATGCGGATTCACCTACTTAACCTTCAATGAGGGTGAGAAAATACCAATAGCATACAAATCTCATTTGTACACACAAGCGGAAATGCGCTTCAGTTCAACTGAAAAAATTCTGACAGCAGTTCAACCGCTGTAGCAAAAGAAAGAGCCTTAGCCCAAGGGAAACGCATTATTGTCGTAACCCCGGTAAAGCTTTAGAAGCGGTCACAAAAGCAAGCATTCCAAATGCTAAAGCATTACATCCAAGATGGATACAATGGGTTAATTCTCTTGCTGCAACAGATGTTGAATATGTTTTTGATCCAGATTTAAAAACACAAGCATTCCTGCAATACGAACATGAATGTCCTCTGCCTACTGAAATTCTGCCTCTCGATCAGTACGAATTCATAATTTACACTGACGGATCCGCACAACCCGCAACAGGGAGTAAGCAAGCTTACAGTGCAGCGTGTGCAATCGTTAAAGGTCGCATGCGAAATGGCATCTCCAGACCTATGGTCACTAAAACACAATCTCTAGGGCATTGTACGGCTCAGCGAGCTGAACTACATGCATTCAAACTGGCACTTGAAAGTACAGATCGAGAATTCCTTTTACTGTGTTCAGTCGTATAATGACTATATACAAAACTGGCTTGAAAATGGTTTCAAAGATGCGAAAGGAGGCACAATAAAGCACAAAATGCTTTGAGAACAAGTAGTTCAGTTGAAAAACGAACTACCAAAGGCTCACGTGATCCATACACTGAGTCATCAACGTGATGGCGTTCACGTTGCAGGGAATTCATTGGCTGATGAAGCCGCAAAGGGGGCTGTGCAGACGGCTTCCGTAGCTGCGATCACTCGTTCCAAAACGAAAATAGACGGTGAGATAATGTTGGCTGTCAATGCTTCAAGCAAAGGCAGCAGTGCAGCGTTACCAAAAAAGTTTCCACTCAAGTACTCTTATGTAATTGATGCGAACAACGTTCTTTTTGCTCGAATCCCTGGAGTGGGGGATAGGGTAATCCCAAACATGGAACGTAGAGCAGCCTTGATTTATGAAACACATTTGGGGGAGGGTCTGTCACATCAAGGAATCTCTAAAACAATTTTGACGTTAAAAGAGATGTACTGGTGGCCTGGAATGAATACAGAAATTCACATATTCATCACAACTGCTTAGACTGTAAATTACAGCGAGAGAGCCACCGGACACCATGCTGCGAATGCGGCAACCCAGTACAGACACCATTGTTAGACAGCATTCGTCTATCTACGAGCCTGCGTCCTACTGGACAAAGGCATTCCCACAAATACTGAATCTAGGTTCCTATGATTATGGCCTCAGCGCTCAGCTGACGCTCGAACTGTTATAAAAGATTTGCGAGTCTTTATCGGCATATACGCAATAGGCACGCTACATTCTGACCAGGGTCCTGCGTTTAGCTCTAGGGCTTACAAAGAAGCCATGGCCAGTCTGGGCGTTGCATTGCGGTACTCCTCTCCATTCCATCCTGAGGGAAATTCGGTTGTGGAAAGGAAAAACCGAGACATAAAGCAGTCTAGAACAGCTAGAGTATTAGGTTCGGGTGACGGGTGGGTCAAACACCTTAGTGGGGTACAACGCTCTTTGAATAATCTGCCAAGACGTTCTCTAGGGGGGGTCACTCCATATGAGGTCCTATTTGGGACAAGAATGTGGGTACCGGACCTTGAACACGTAGGCACAGTGGTGGAAAATAAACCATTTGATATCAAAGATCGTTTGGCTGTTTTACAGGACTTAAACAAGTTAAGAACGAAACAAAGCAACGTACTCCTACAGCCAACCACCACTGGGGAAAAATCGGCGGTCCCAGCAAGGCCTGTCTGGATTCCAAAAGTTGGGGATCTAGTCAGAGAAAAAATTGCGGACAAGAAGGAATTTGGACCTTCTTACAGACAACCGGTACCTGTCCTAGCAGTTCAAGGAACAAGAACAGTACTTCTGCCGCCCCTTGCTGGAAGAAAGGAGAAAAGATTTGTGTCCATCGACCTTATCAAACCACAGTATGTGGCCAATACTAAATAGTAGGCCTCGTGGACTCCGACCTAGTAGCAGACGCACTCCTCTCGCTACTATCCAAGAGGTTCAGACTGAAAGACTGATAACCATCGAGAATTCAGCAGTAACAGATGAAGGACTAAGCAACAACGCTATGGAACTCATCCCTCTTGAACACCAAGTAACAGTTACAAATACACCTGTCTACACCAACGTAACAAGTGATGAACTGGTTCCAGTGATTTCTACAAATCCTGATGCAATTCCAACAATTGACAGAACTGCTTCTGGCTATTTCATTAACTTTGATACGTTCTCAGAAGATCCAAGTGAACCTGAAACGACGCCAGCATCATTCAAATTCAAGTAGCAAGTACAAGACTTTCTTCACTTTCTGAAAAAGACTTATTTGGTTTCTCCATGGATTGAACTCTGGATTACATCTGGACTTTTTGTTTTCCTGCTCTGGCTAGCTTTGGTAACAACTGTGAGCGTGCTTATAAGTGGCAGATACATCCATGTGAACACTGAAGGAAAAGACGTGAACGTACTTTTGAAACCTCATAAATCTTCCCATCGTGAAGCAAGAGACTTGTCATCAGTGAACATCACAGCTGTTCCTATACAGGATGGTATAGTGTGGGACAAAACAGATTTTGATATATTCGGTCCGACGGAACAATTGAACATTCCACATTTGTTTAAAATTTCACTAAGTGAACTACTCTCTTCCAGTACCTATTCAGATGATTGGGACTTTGAGACTGTAAATGACATTATGTTTGACCTAGAAAAATCTGCTGCATTTTCTAAAAATGAATATTTAGAGGGTTCATCAGACTATGAACAACTGTATTGTTATAACCACTATGGTCATCATTATTTGCATAAAACTGCATATCCAAGAAATGTGTTTATGTTTAACCAATGGGAACATTGTCCTTCACCACCTAAAGGTAGTTCAAAAACATTTGCTAACAAGTTTCCATATTTTTCAGGATACAACACATCTGATCCAGAAATGTTTTACTATAAAAATGTAAACAAAACAGGACTGAAAATTATGTTAACAAATACAAAACAGATTTATTCTGCATTATTTAATGCCCAATTGTCTAGATAGGGTTTCGACTTTTGGAAAGACACAATAGACACCAAAACAGTCTGGGGTACTAAAGAATGGCAAGTGCAGGGGATAGAAGCTTTATTTAGAGCCTGTATCATCCCTGAACAAAAAATGTTTTTGAATGAAACCATCCAACAAACATCTTGTCTTGGATTAGCCAAGATCAAAGAGATGAACACACCTTCTGTACCAGCACCTGCAAGAAATAACGATACACAGGCAGTGGTGACAGTTGACAATATACTACAACTCAACAGATCTAATCCTGATTGGAAAAAATGGTTGATCTGGCCCACAGACACGAATAACTGTCAGGAAAGATTACTGAATAAAACTCAGGGCTTTACTATTAATAGGCCAGACCCAAGATACGTCCAAAGACAACATCCGGGGGTAGTAACAACATACAGTGTAGGAAAATTATGCCTCGATTGGCTGCATAAGTCTACACTACAGGATGTGAAACAACACTTAACCTTACTTAAAAAGGACGCAGACCTTAGGGAATTCTTGCTTAGACCAAGAAAACCGCGTCAAAAACGTTTCATATATGCCGGCATTTATGCTGCCTATAATGAAGCATGGAAAGTATCACAGATGGAGGCTGCAGAACGAATACGTGAACTTGATCGTATTAATTTAGAGAAAACACTCTCTGTGGTCGACAATGGGTTAACAACTTTGTCCTCCAGAATATATTCACTGGACGGCATTGTATCCTCTGCTATCGACATACTAGAACAAGATTTGGCGATGTTACAACAAGGCCAATCTCAATTACGTTCTATTATGTTATTAAGCTGGACGCTGCAATCTTTGCGAACTGGCTATGTGCCTTGGCATTTCATCAATACATCGGCTCTGTTTGCAGAATACAATCTAACTGATAAACAGATCGAACTGGCACAAAGAGGAGCAAAGTATACAGTGCTGAGCATTGAAAAACTGGAAAAGTTACCATTCACAGTGGCAGAAAAACCAGCTACAGAATGGCTTATTCATGGCAAAATCACACTACCTGTGACTACTTTTCAGTTTCAGTATTGCCTCAGACAAATGCAAGCAGGCAAATATGAAAGGTTGGGTAAGGAATACATTAAGACATCTTGGGATTTACCGTATACATATAGATGTTGGAGTGGGGATCGTGAAGTGTTTTTGAGCGGTACACACTGTAAACGTGCACTGAGCGGTTCGCTTATATGTCAGGACATTTCCTTACACGGGGCTTGTAATGGTTCTGTGGCTAATTTGTCTTGCCATCAGCAGGGTACACCAGCTGCTGTGATTAATCCAACGTTTGGACAACTTTCTAATGGGAGTTACCTCATGTTGAATGATCAGAGTTGCTGCGGCATGCTGCCAGGCATCCCATATCTAGTAACGGTCAACTCCAGGGTCACTTGCTGTATGCAAGTATTGTTTGCCCCAATAGACACAGTCAGGGAGTCGCCTCTATGGCCTTCGCTGAACGTCTCTTTTATAAGATTTGATACTTTGAGCAGAATGAAAGCCATGCTTTTACAGCAAACAGTGCCTTTGACCTCGGCCAAAGAAAACTATGATCTACAAATAGCAAGGACTTCGGCTGAGATACAGACTTTAATACGTACAAACTGCCCTATACATTTCGTGGAAATGATAGGACGAATCTTCAATATGTCTGATACAACAGGAATTGTACATGTATTTAAGAGCATCTGCTCCGGTCTGTTAGCACCTTTCCAGGCAATACTCGGAATCATCCCGAACTTTGCACATTCGGTGTTTGGTGGCATACCATTAATTCTAGCACTTGTTGCCGGAATTCTATTTCTCTTCCTGCTATTGCGCTATGGCCAGCCTATTCGCAGACATCACTCCGAGCGAAATGGAGAAAGCTCTCCTTGAACGAAAGTGCAGTGAGCAAATAGTAGAGCTTTTGGGCATAAATCATCTACGGGACCTTAATACCACGTGGTTCCTGTCCTTCAGACCAATCTGGCAAGATTGCATCTTGCCTGTTCTACGATGCCTGCTATGCGGTGTAGAATGCGTGTTGGACACCTGTCTAACATTTCCATCAGCGACGCCAACGGATATCGATACTCTGCTGGACCAGATAACGGCCCATGCTATGTGTTGTCCCCAGAGGCTTCCTATCCTGATGTCAGCATTCATTGAGATCTCACAGACGCTTCCGGCTGCTGCTGAGGTTTGAGAAAGATCTACAGGCACACAGGTAACAACGGACACGAACATTGCTGCGGCGACCAATGCTGAAAGCGATGCTTCACATCTCTGTGCGATTAACCTGCTTCACGAGGTGTTCCAACTAACACCAACTACAGTGGATGATGTTTTGTCTATAGAAATAGATGATCTCATGTTTACACCAGACCCGTGAACTGACTCTGATTCAGCATACAGTGTTCCAGAGAGGCCTTCATTCTACAAAAACTTGGAACTCTACCAAAATTGAACTTTTTCCCATTTTTCGAACGAAAATGGCACTTCAATCTGCTTAAAGTAGAACTAGCCTTATAGTACAGACTTGGCGGTACTTCCACAGACACTTAGTCATCTTGTGTGTCTCAAACAGTTCATTAATTTTCATGACATGAAATGACTTTGATTTTTTGAACAACTTATCGATCATTTCTTTGTCACATGTAAATATTACTGCTTCTTTCATTCCAATTGCATTTATTTTCGAACTTTATGCCTGAAATGAAAAGCATTTGCTTCAAATGTACAGTACCTTTTGCATTTTTTACTATGTTTTTTAAATGCTTTTAAGAAATATTTTTTAAAATAAGCGGTACTCCATTTTATGTTTAGCATTTTAAATGTTTAGCATTTTAGTATTATCGTATACACGAAAGTGGAGTGGGTGTTGTATTCCTCTTAGGGTGTCCATAAACGGGCTTTCCAGTATCATGTCCTTATATAGGCACAATTCGCCCTGCCCTTATATAGGCATAAATTCCCAGGCCTTATTTAGGCATTAAACCATGCACTCCAAATACAGGCATGGTCTCCGACATCCGTCCACCCTAACGTCACAACGAGTACATGAAGAACAGACCCTTAGGCTGCGGGAGTTTCCCTAGTCCAGGAATATAGATTTCTTCAAGGTCTCATGTATTATGTATGAACCATTATTCCTTAGGGGTTCATTCATGACGTCTTTCGCTGTCCGACTCACGTCAATACTAAACATTCCTAGGTACTCTCAGGTATAAATATACCTTCCCTAGCCCTTGTAAACTAGAGGAGACCTCGACTTCAGAGGAGCCCGTATCCCGGCCTGACGCACTGAGAAGACGCTGTCATCCCTGCACGCAGAGAGACCAGCTTCCAGTGATCTGACTTCCCTTGCGGGGTGTTGGAGTTCGAGTCTGGCAAAGAGATTCCAACCTCTCTCATTCTTCAGGTATGGAGCTGATTAGAACCTAGAGGGACTCTTGGCATACTAGGCATACTAGGCTTAACATACTCTTAGTATACCATAGTAAGGAATACTTCACCTACTTCATACCTCTCCCTACACCTAAGTTAGGTTAGGCACATTGGGATAGAACTAGCTTAGAAACGCATCGTATGAGTACTCGCATTTTTAGTCTGTGTTATTTATGTAACAGCTTATGTACTAAAAGATAATGCTATTGCAGTATTATTTATTTCTACTGCTCACACTGTACATTATTTATCTCGCATACTGTCTTGTGATCGTAACAGCACATTTTACTTACACCAGAAACAAGACTGTTCAATAAATCTTTTATTGAAAACGCCCGTCTATTCCTTTCTGTGTAACTTGGAGAAAACTAAGCATGCACGACTGAGCTGAGTGAAATAGTTATCTATTGTTTCCACGACTCTGGGACACGTTCTGATTCTAAAGGGAAACACAGTGGTCATGTCTTGCGGCTGCCAGAAACTACTCCCTTCTTGTTGTCAAGGAGTTTCTAGTGGCCTCTGAGCTAGCTGGCACAAGTAATTAAGTTTAATATACTCGATAGGGACATACTGACCTTAGTCCTATGTCAAACCTATAGGATATATTATTCCAATGCGCAGAGCCTATTAGGGAAATAGGAGCTACACTACACTACAGCCTCAGTATCCTCAGATACAGCAACAAGGCAACTTTTTTTCTGGAAAAAACGTACTGCTGCACACCACCTGGCGCCTGCCGCTGGTGATTGGCGCTAGGTCTCTCAACGGACACAGGCACCTGCCATTAGCGGCGCAAGACGCACGGCACCGACCACGTGCCCATCAACAGGACCGGCAGCTGGCGGCTGCTGAAGAGATGCCCTTCAAGGTTGGGTGCAGTTGCCAAGAACAACCCAAGCTCTTTTATATCAGATCACCACAGCATATCATGAGATCAGGCCGTGTACGAGGAGGACCCACCCTCAAAAGCAACTCTCATAAGTGTAAAAGGAAGCCTCAGCAATAGAGGGCACCACGGACGAACCACAGCTGTAAACCACAGCAGATCCACAGTTAGATAGTTCCTTAATAGAAATAGACCCGACACAGTTGATTCGCCCAGCATCTCCCCGGGAAGGGAAAAAGCCATTGCTTCAAAGCATCATCCTGCTCTTCATCAGCCAAAGATCCATACCAAATTTTGCTTTCTAAAAAACACAGGAGATACTCTCCTTTCAAGCACCACTGCAGTCCAGGGCCTTCAGACACCATTTCAACTGCTTCAAATGCACCGACTACACAATAGCGGCAATGATAGCGGTAACAACAAGGAAAACCCAGGCTTTGGGGAAGAACAATCTATGGCAGATAGATATATAAAGCGGTGTATTAATAACAATACAAAATTGCATCTTGTGGCGTTTAAAAAAAGCACTAGGCGATTGAAGAGTAGAGGGAGCTGGGAGCATGCTGCATGTCTGACTTACTTCGTCAAGGTACTCCCTCACTGGAATCCTGTTGTGTACCCCTGTCCTCCTCCCGACGGTGCCTTCTTCCCCTTGCATTCTGTCCATCATTTTTTCCTTTTGTTTTTGTCGCCCTAAGTAGGAAGGGTGTGCCCAGACGTGGGTCCTGTGCTCACTGCGCCACTGGATTCAAGCTAGACTGGCTGATGAGGGGTGATGCCCCGAAACCCAGATCTTTGTGACTGGGGGTGAATGTTAATATTGTTCAGCATTGTGTCCAACATTTGTTCCTTTTGTTTTTGTTGCCGTAAGTGGGAAGGGTGTGCCCAGACGTGGGTTCCGTGCTCACTGCGCCACAAGCTAGCCTGGCTGATGAGCGGTGATGCCCCGAAACCAGTGCCAGTATGCTTGTTTCTGGTCCAGGGAGGACCTGGATTGGCAGTTCAGGCTGGACTGTTCCCATAAGGAACAGGGTCAAGACTGATTTCCATATGGCTTGGTCCAAACTGGGGTGGCGTGGTGAGCATAAGAACAATCAATTAAACCTAGATCTTTGTGTCTGGGGTGAATGTTTGCATTGTTCAGCATTCCGTCCATCATTTGTTCCTTTTTTTTTTTCTTCCGTGTGCAGCACACTGTTTCAAATGATTGGTGCCCGGTCAATGACATCATCGGCCGGCGACAGGCTGGGAATCATGGGAGAGGTAGTCCCAAGGTTCCCCATTTTGCAGAGGGAACATGTTGTGCAATTTTACTATGAGTTTCAATTGCCAGAATGTAATTAGAATACAAAGATATGTAAGGATGACTGAAAAAAAGGGTTTGCAGCGATGACTGGAAAACAAGGGGTTAGGAAAAGAGGATGTACACACTGTTACCGCTATAGCCAGACAGAAACGCTTGGCATCATGGGTAAGTCCGGGAGGAGCAATGTATTTCTAATAAGTTGTGTTAGCCATGAAAATAAGGGCTTCCAAAGAGTAATTAAACACCAACACAGGGTGGGGTTCTCATGGGTGGCTAAGGAGAACAAGGCCATGGGGTGTCGTGCTTTGGACCCTTTTGAGAAAAAGAGTTATGCGTTACTGCTTCCCTGCAAACAAGGCTAAAGTGGGACAGGGGACAGTGATCCTCGAGATGTTATCACCTTCTTACATGTGTGCCTATCCATGTCCGCATACAGTTTATTCCATTAATTGGCAAGTTTATCAGAAGCTGGTGTAAGAAATGTATCGGGGTACACTTGCCATACCCATCTTTGCTCTCTTTCAACTAGTCTCTTGCTTATATCGGTTCCTGGTGTACGTTTGAGTGCCTCCAGTATGGTCCAATGCATTTCTGCTTCTCTGTGGTGGTAACACCGTAGCACTATAAGGTGCAAGAAGACATCTACATGCCTAACTAAACATTACATGGATTACATGGATTACCACAACACAACACCACACACCGGGCGTCAATCATTTGAAACAATGTGCTGCACATGGAAGAAGGCACCGTCGGGAGGAGGACAGGGATACACAATAGGTATCCACTGAGGGAGTACCCTGACGAAGTAAGTCAGACACGCAGCATGCGCCCAGCTCCCTCCACTCTTTAACCACCTAGCACTTTTTCCTAAACACCACAAGCTACAATTTTTTAAGGCAGTTGTTATTATTACACTGTTTTAGGGTGTGACTACAGGACTCCCTTCCCCGCCCCTCCACGAGGCACAACATCTAAACTTACAGGGTAAGAAACTTTATTGACAAAAAAATGCGAACAGTGTGCAGTCACCGGCCTTGGCACAACACAGTTAATCTTTGGAAGTTGAGCGTGTGTGTACACGGGTGAATTTTAGTGCATGTAAATTATACTGTATATCTAAGTGTGTGACTACATTGCGGTGTGGAAGTTGTATCTCATATAAATTACTTTAAAAAGCTAACTTTGGCCACTCACAAAGACCTTTCTGTCTCATTTATATGTACATGTTTTGTGTTCATTGAACTGTATATATGTTTATGTTTTGTAGAGAAGGTTCCTCCTGACACTGAAGGACCCATATTGAACCAGGAGTCAATCGGGTATTGTATGCGTGACATCTGTACACATGTTTTAAGGAAGCACCATAGGGACACATTGGGTTCGTCACGGTCCTGAAGAAAGCCCGGGACCCCTTATGGGGCCACGACAGGGCTGAAACATGTTGACCAGATTTAGTGGACAACTAGCACCATAACATGATTATTACTGTCCTATGTTTCATGTTTAATCATCCCTCCACCACCAATGAATCAAGTTTAGAATAGGGGACTGGTAGGCGGTCAGGATTTTTATTGAACCCCCCCTTTCCTTTCTTTTTCACCTTAGTTTCCTATTAATACTGGAACTACAGCCCTAACATGGGCTCGTTCGCCATTAGAAGATTCTCTGGGGAATGTGGGATGCCAATGATGAAGCCTGACACCTGGTAGGAGTGTGAGGCCATCCTGTCAACTTTTTTTCGCACAACTGGTCCCAACAGGTGGGGTTAATAACAGAAGGGCCTGTTCGTTTCTTTAGTGAAAACGGTATTGGAAGGGAGAGCACAAACGTCGGTCCCTCGCCCTTTAGGCAAACCCTCTTCCACTCCCTCTGACCCTATAGTGGGTAACATGTGATAAATAGATTGCTGTACGTCACCTTTGTGGATTTGCAAGCTGCGTTTGATCCTGTCCCAAGGGCAAAACTTTGGGTGGCTTTGCATAAGATTGGGGTTCCATGGGGACTATTGTTTCTAATACAGGCTTTATATACAGAAAATGGTTAGGTGGGGCCCTGCAGAGGAATTGACGTAAGGCATTCTGATCAGGGGAGGAGTAAGGCAGGGGTTTATTTTAGCCCCCACACTCTTTCTTTTGTACATAAATGGCAGCATCCTCTATCTTTAAAATGGTAAAAATTACTTCCCAAAGGTAAAGGATAACAAAATACGGTGCCTCATTTTTGCTGATGATACTTTGTTATTATCAAAGACTCCTTGCGGTCCATCTATTCTCTTGGATACATTTAACGCTTTTTGTCTAGAGCATGGCCTGTAAATTAACAGTAACAAAACTAAGTACATTGTCTTCAGTGCCAGGAGGAAATCATCCAAGAGTAAGGTATTCTTAGAGGGGGAGGCGTTGGATAGGGTATATGAGTTTGACTATTTGGGCGCAAGATTGGAAGATTCTCATAGAGGATGTTGAAGCATGATTTTTGCGAAATAGTCTTGCTTGATCAAATCTGCTCATAATCGTGTTATTAACAAAACAAATTACTAATAGTGTGCAAAATGTAACATTATGTACATGGGGTATTTGAAAATACAATGTGAAAATGTGCAAGAAAGGCACGACAGATTTAGTAAAACAAGCTGCAACGTTTAACAAGCTGAAAGCATGGAAAAATTATGAAGTGTTTTTACATATAACTAAAGAATTACAAGAGAGAAAGAGACTTGAATAAATATGCATTTAAAAACTTGCACATAGAAATATGAAATAGTAATAATAGAAACGCTTATAGAAAATGTTTCATGAAATGTTTATCCTATTTTCATAACAAGAGAAAAACAAATATTATTAATAGCTTGATTATTGAAAAGTTAGATTATACATATGGATTTAATTGGAATGATGAATCTTTAATTTCTGTTTCTTTATGTGTTTCCTTCTTTTCTTAAATAATAATGAGTGTGTTTTTTTCCACAGAAAACCAACGATTTATGCTTTTTCTTACGAAGGCCTCAAACTCTGCTAGAGTAACTTTTTCTTTCTAACGTAGGCCACAGAAGAATGTGTTTTGTCCTTCATTATTTCTAAAAACTTTGATTTATTTGTTTAGCTGTGCTTAGCATATCACTAGGATTTGCTTCCTACGGTTGTGTCAACTATGTTGCAAGCTGATGTAGAAGCGAGCGCGAGGACATGGAGTTATCATAATTTCTTTTCCTGCTTCCGAAGAGCGATGATGACATTCATTTTAACAAAGAACTTTAACAGAGAAATCCAGATGAACTGACTGAGACGATGATCACCTCATAAGTCTGACCAATGGAATCGTGTGGAACTGTGAAAATTGCAACTTTAGGGAGATTTAACTTTTTAGCATTTGGGGTATAATTGTTACCGTGAGAAAAGAACTTGGCAGTAGCTGTTTCTATGAGAAGAGAGCCTTTGCCTTTGTATTATCTATGCTATTCTGGCGGGCTATTATCCTTGCAATTCCTGAGCGAGACTATCCTGATTATCTTGCACTTCATCAGCTGCTGATGTTGCTTAAGCTATACCTTTTCAACTGAAGGGTTAGCAAATTCTGACTATTGCACGCTGTGCATTAGCATTTTCTGATCTAGGTACCTATGAAATTCTGAATTGCATACTGATTTGCAATGTTTCATTCCTTGTTTTTCTCTCTCTCTCTCCTCTCATGCTATCATTGATTATATGATGTATTTGTCAATGAATTGTACTTCCTTGTTGTGAACTTACCTGTAATATTGAAATAACACAGACTTTATGATTCTTATGTACTTGTGTATTGACCATTCATATTTTGAAATATTTAGATAAAGATAACTTGATAAGTATCCAGAGTTTGTTTTTATTAATGAACTATTAGACATAATGTATTCTGAGATAACGATTTCTGGACAGGCTTTTCCTTCATTATAGGTACTCATGAGGGAAATAGCATCTGTCTCTTATTATGGAGTCCCTATTAGCCCTACCAAAGATCTATCAGAGGAAACACAATACAAAGGGTATGAGGGAATTGGGACTGCACTTATCACTGTAGTGGGGTCATGTGTAGCTTTAACTTCTATGGTGCAAAGGACCTGAGGCTCAATGCCCTTAAGCCTCCTGGGATTAAGATATCCCACAAATAGCACAACAACAATATGGTCCAGCACTCCAAATTATAGTTAATCTGATTACACCATATACTTTATATAAAACATTGATTCAGCAGATGTTATTCCAATTTTCATTATTCAAAAACTCTTCACAATAAATTACGATCATAGCCAACGCGTTTCGCCCCATCTGACTTCTTCAGGGCTACAAATAATATACATAAATACAAATTATATTTACAATTTTTACAATATTTACAAAGTGCTCAAAACACAACAATAGTGATTTAAAATATATGCAATACTATCATCATTTCATTTAGTGTGACTTCTTTTTTTTTCAATCGTCAGAGTTTTTTTATCTATATATACACATACTGTCATATGGCTTAAGGTGATTTCAGTGATCTACAGTATGTACATATTTGCAATCTTGTTGACCCCTGCTGAAATCAAACATTCTGATGGTCAAAAAACTTTATCTTTTATATATTGTCACTGTTATCTACTTGTGATCTCCAGATGGGATGGAGCACATCTACTCTATATGAGCCACTCAAATTTTTGAAATTATCCACAGGGTAAAATCGCACTGGTCAAGATTTTGCTCAAAGTGAAAGGAATTCTCAGTGTGTATGATTCTATCGATTAATTTCTTTCAGTGGAGCAGACAAGCTGTTTTATGTAGTTCGTTTTGTTAGAAACTTCAAAAAAGACGCTGATGCTGATTTGTAAAGGGAGGGTCAGTCGCAGAAGTTAAACTGACGTCAGAGTGCCGCGCTGGTATTGGTCAGTTGATGAAAAATCCTCACCAAGAGTGCCGCTCTGGTATAGGTTGGTTGCTGTGAGTTGCGCTGGGATTGGACAGCGTGATAAATTTTGATTGGTAGCAGGGAAACATAACATGGAAGAAGAATTTACTAAATAGTTTAATATTAGAGTAGGAAGCATAATGAAGTTACTAAAATTGCTGAAAACTTTATTTAGTAAAGATGAGCCGATATCCATTAGAGAAGGAATTCCTGTAGCTCCTGAAGGAACCCCTGCTGCTTATATGTCATTAGAAAGAGGTTACCATACGTGTACATGGTTGGAAAACTGGATGAAATACACTGAGCAAGATGGTACTTTAGCATTTCCAGAGAATGGTACTTTTAATACTAGAATTTCAGAGAATTTAAGGAGACAAATGGATAATTTGAGACCTAATCCTAGACCTATGCAGTATGAAGCTCTTGAAGAATGGGAGCATGAGGCATACAAGAGAGAAAGAGACTAGATATAAGAATACTGTAAGTAGATATTCAGAAACAAAATGGGATGCTCAAACGAAAATGTGGAGAAGAGACATAGCAGAAGGAGTTAAAATGTTTCCAGTTATGGTAGCTGAAACTAAAGAAGGAGAAAAATGCAAGGAGAAAAAGAAGAGTGTGGAGGAACAAAGAACTAGAAATAATGAATATACTGAGGTATTTGATGACATAGATGATTAATTTTTAAATGAATTGTTGATGAATAAACCTCCATCTTATAAAGAGGAATAGAATAGAGACAAATCCTTTACCAAGTGCACCATTAATTCAAATAGAAGTGCCCCAAGAGAAAACTTCAGTAAGCGTGAGTCAGAATCAAAATATAGTTAGCGATGAATTGCCAAGAATGATAACACCAATGAACCCAGATGTTTAGTCAGTTCCAGTGACTATTGGTCCGATTGTTCCATTATACATTGATGGACAAGGAGTTTCTCGAGTGCATGCTTTAACAATACCAGATAGAAATATGAATGGAGCTCAAACAGTCTACAGGAAAATAAATTAGACTAATCAAGGACTGATTGAAAATAGTTGAACAAATGTGAGTGTAGTTTCAGGAGAATCAGAACAATTGATTAATATCGCAGAAACATCAGCTGAAACCCCAAAACGAGGTATATAATTAGATCCAAATGTACACAAATGAGACCTAGGCAACGAACTAGTGACAAAGCACCTCACAAAATATACTGAAATCCTATTATGGAAATAAAACGTGCACACTTCTGGTGCCACTGTTTACAGATTCCAAAGTTATTTTTCATACAGAGCAGTGCACCGAAAAAAACTGTAAGTCTCTTTATGTTTTCTTTTCAATTCTTTTTTTGAAAAATCCAAATGGTATTTCACTTCAAAAAGCAGCCAACGCGTTTCGTTCTAAACCGGCAAACAAGCCAAGAGAACTTCTTCAGGGCTGCAAACAAATTAACATAAAATATGTATAAGACACACAAACATATCACTTAACTGACGGACACAGTTGAAAATTGTTATAAACATACAATATAAGACATATTTACAACTTAAAAAAATTATTGCAAACATACAATGTGAGACATATTACAGCTATACAAATATATACACAAAACCCAGAACACTTATTTGAAAGAAAAAGGAAGAAAGAAGTGGAGGGAGGAAGTCAAAAGAAAGAAAGAAGAAAATAGAAAAAATCATACTTAATTCTATTATCGAACATAAACCCTTTCGACATACATATTCTGTAGTCCCTTTTTTAAAAAAAAGGTAACGTTTGTAACCTTGTCATATCAACATCCATTAAGATAACACACAAAAGACATATAATAGGGGTAAGGAAATAAGAAAGAGGGTAAAAGAGAGGGAAAAATAAATATTTCATATTTAAGTTATATTAAATACACAAGAAAAAAAGAAAAAAAAAAAAAGAGAGAGGGGCATAAAAAGTTACTAAATTTAAAAATAGTAGTGAACTATCCAAAAAACACTGTAATGACTTGACCCAAGAAAGAGTAATTTAGGAGATAAGATGGAGAGAAACAGGAAAGAAGGAAAGGGGAGAGATAAAGATAGAAACAATACTCTCACCTTATAAATATAAATGAAGGGACTCAGTAGCTAATGTCCCCAATCCGTTCGAATAACAGAATGATGCGTGACCTATAAGATGGTATAGTTTCTGTACAGTATCTATAATAAATCAAGTGAAAAAACTCTTTAAACTTACTTATCAGTATCATAACCTCAAAGCCATCCAACTAGGATAGATAGAGCATGTAAAGAGAAATAGCAACACCAAAATCTCCGTATTGGAACATACCAAATTTTTAAAAACCATTCAAAATGCCAATGAGAAATAGACACACAAAAAAAGAAGAGAGGGACGGTACCCTTCTTCCGTAATCACGATCTCCAATCGGATTGAATCCACCTATATGGTGATATAACTCCTGTGCAGCATCTATAATAAATCAAGTGCAAATTCTTTAAACTTAATTCTTAATTTCATAGACCCAAACACACATAAATAGCGGAGCTTTTTAAAAAAAAATCTTCACTGAAACTTACCAAATATAAAAATCCATTCAGCATTAAAAAAAAAATATATATGGACACACACCAAAAAAGGGGGTGGTACCCCTATTCCATAATCGCAATCCCCAGTAAGATATAATCCACCTAAAAATAAAAAAAAGTTGATTTATAATATATTGTAAAATCATATAACTGTCTCCCAAATAGGTTACCACATCCAACCTCTAGGAACGATCACTAAACACTTATCAATTCCCATAAATACCATAATAATGCATTTATGAATATATAAATCCTAAAACCAAAATTTGAGGCCAAAGAACTGCTCCTAGGTAGTCCATATGATTATAACATTCCGCTGTGATGAACCGGAATTCAAAATAAAAAAATCCCCATGACACAAAAATATATATGTGCCCTCAAAGTTTTTTTTAAGATGATTTGAGAACGAAAATTATGCCTCACCTACTTCTATGGTGAGGAACCATGACTCAATGAAAGACAAATTAAAGCTAAAAAGGTCCCCTTCAAACCAAATAACGAAGCAAGACTAACGCAAAATCCCAAGTTTAAACAAAAAAGGGAAAATAGGAAAAATATTAAAAACGCTGCATCGCTATACTAAGGCAAAGTATCAATACATAACATTCAAAAAAGGAGATTAAAAAACAAGACTTAGCACAATACCAAAGCGCGCAAGACTATACACGTAGAAGGAACCTAGGAATCAGAAATAAATATAAACAACCCCCCAGGTCCTCCCCAACACTCACCCTGATAAGTAGTCAAACACGCTTCACGAGCAGCCTCCAACGCCAACAGTTAGCCACGTTGTGTGGTATACGAGCTTTAAATACACTAACCTGGGCGTGAAATTGGCTTCACCTGTCATTGAAAGGAAAAAGCTAGTACAGCAAATGTAGGGATAAATGGCACATGGCCTTCGCCATACTCGAAAAACGCAAACCCCGTAAAGAGCATAGATATCTATAAACCAATTTCGGCGCCATCTTTAAATAACAAACGAGCGCTAAACAACTTGAATAAACAGTCCCTAAATACCAAACTGACCAAAGGTCAATATCAAGCGTCAGTTTATATGAGAGAATGCCTTTTTTTTTTTTTTTATACAATATCAGGTGTCAGTTTTTATGAGAAAATGCCAATTTATAATCGAACGAGGCTTAACATATTCCTGAAAACACGCCGCAAGTTTTTGCAAAAAAACTCCGCGCCATCTTTGAGTATCAAAAACACCCAATACGTCGTGTAGCCAACAATCAGCGTTATATTGTAAAAATGCAGAGCGAATGCACTGCATCAAATCACTACTGCATTCCTATCTAAGATGGACGCCATCTCTAAATGCCATAATAGGAGATAGAAAGTAGCTTATAAACCCGTAGCATGTGGCGTTATAATGAATAACCATAAAAAAGCAGCACCATTTGTAAAGGTGCTGGGCACATAACGAATGCTAACTCACTTCGACGTTCTTGTCTATTTAGAGATGGTGCCAAGAATCTAAATATGTATAAACTATAACAATAACAAAGACGACAAATAATAAACAGACGCCTATAAGAAAGAAAAAAAGGGGGAGGGGAAAAGAACTGTCACATGTAGCAAGCAAAAATCACCATTAAAGGAAAGGGAACCTTATCAGATATTTTCTTATGATAAAATAACAAAAATGCCAGAATAAAGCAAATCATATTTAATTTAATGAAATGAAGCTGAACCGAGGCCCTTAAAAATATTTAGAAGGGCATAAAGTGTCCCATATTGGAAAATACCAAAAATACCTAAAGCGCTCTACTATAAGTGTCTCCATCTTAATAGAACACATTCCATCTTAAAGGTAAACAATGTTTCCAGTTAAACAATATTTAAAGAGAGAACCAAAAGAAGAAGAAAGGTTAATTAAAGAAAGAGGGGGAAAAGGAAAAGTGGTCAACCTCATATTTACAAATCATTACAGTCAAAATTACATCATAAACTGTTGGGCTCAGTCCAAATTGTCCATAGACATTACGAAAAAGGAGGATAGACAAAAGTTTTATTCATACATAATAAATCGAGGAACCTGAGAATGGAAAAAAAGGATAATAATGAGGAAAATATTACTGACAAGGAAAAGAGAGACAATACCAGACCGAATTTCTCTAGATATCCAACCTTAGTTCAAAAAGTAGTGAAAATCATTCAATTATCTATGCTCTTAGCGCCGGGACGCCCCTTTGCTGGGGCAGCTGAGCACTTTACAAGACATCATAACATAACATAACATTATCTGTATTGTGACCGCACTTTATGGCACGTAATCTACAAATCCACTTAGCCTCCCTTTGCCTTAGCACCAACTCTCTACTTCCACCTCTGTTGCTTACTGGGACATGTTCAATGCCATGAAACCATAATGCGTAATCCGATGTGTGGCTTTGTTTATAGTGTTCAGCCATAGGGTACCTCATATCTTCTTTCATAATAGCACGACGATGCTCCTGTATTCTAATCTTGAGGCTTCATGTGGTACTTCCCACATATACCATGTTGCAACTGCACCCCAGAATATGAATCACATAGGTCGTATTGCAATTTATAAATTCCATGATATCATATCGCTTGGGGCTATTGTACGAGAAATGCTGGATCTTATTCATTCCAAATTTACAAATAATGCACGAGGTGCATGTGTAAAAGCCACATGGTTTTTGAGGCAGCCAAGTTTCAGGGGTTTTTCTTATAGTAACATAACTAGGACAAAGTTTGTCCTTTAAAGTCTGTCCTCTCCTATACGTTATAGAGGGATTCCAGGTCAGATCTTTTCTCAAGCTTGGTATATCTAACAATAAATGCCAGTTTTTCTTCAAAATACGGAAAATGTTGTCACTATGTGAAGTATATTTCGCTATGAACCGCAGCTTGTTATTATATGCTGTAGCGTCCTTTTTCTTAGCAACCAATGTACTGTCTCTATTTAGTTGGTATACCAGTGCCTCAGCTTTTTCTACATCTTGTATATCGTAACCTCTTTTCATAAACCGACTGCATGTATCAGCAATGTTAGCCTTAAAAGCAGTGGGTTCAGAGCAGTTTCTCCGTATTCTCACCATTTCCCCATTATGGATGTTTTTAATTACTGAGCGGGCATGCGCACGCCATTACATGCCATCTCTTTTCGATACAGGGTACTTTGGATCAATCCATCCTTTATGTAAAAGCGGAGATCCAAAAATTCAATCTTTTCTTTATCACAGGACATTGTCAATTGTACATTGAAAGGGTTTTCATTTAAGTACAGGTGATATTCTTTCAAACTCTCCTTTGATCCAGACCACAAACATATAACATCATTGATGTACCTCCCCCAGAACACAATATGTTGTGTCAAGGAGGAGGCACATCTAGCCCAGGCATGCTCCCTCTCGTACCACCCCATAAAGAGGCACGCATAAGAAGGAGCAAACCTGGTGCCCATGGCTGCCCCTCGAATTTGGTGATACCATTGCCCATTGTGGAGAAATAAGTTTTTAGTCAAAATCAGTTTAATCATATCAAGTACCATGAGATTATGCTCGTATGCCATCATGCCAAATTTCATTTCAATACAGGTATAAAGACTGACTACATCCCATGTTACAAAAATAAGGTCATCAGACCAAGCAAAATCTTTTAGTTTGAGCAGCACGTCACTGCTGTCTTTAATATAGGATGGCAAATCCAACACATGTTTTTGTAGTTTTAAATCAACATACTCCGATATTCTCTCTGTTGGAGAAACCACCCCAGAAATGATAGGTCGCCCAGGGGGGAACGGTGCTCTCTTATGCACTTTGGGAAGTGCATAGATACATTGGAAATTTTTGTGGAATGAAATATGTTTTTAAGATGTACCTTTATGTGGAATTCTGCGGAATTCTAAATCATAATAAATAAAATTGAATTGAATTGGCATAGATACAGGGGAATCTAGGTTGGCACACCTTCAGAAACCTATATTCTGAGTCAGACAACAAACAAGTATCTTTCCACTCATTTAGCTTGACATTAATCAAGGATACAAGTTCAATCATTGGGTACACGCTGATTGGTTCATAACATAGCTTGTCATCCAACTGACGTTGGATCTCATTCATGTATTCCATTTTATCCATCACTTCTATGTTATTACCTTTATCGGCTTTGCGGATAACTATAGTGTTATCCTGCTGTAGTCTCTTCAAAGCTTCCCTTTCACCTTTTGTCAAATTATTACATTGCTTACTTGAAAATCTATCAGGGATTTCCAAATCGTGCAAATCCTCTGACACTTTGTCAAAAAACAAATCAATATTTTGATGATAGGAGCCACTGGGTATAAATTTGGATTTAGAACGTAACCCACTGTCTACACAAAGATTTTCCACAATGTCCAGATCTTTTAGTAAAGTCCCCATCTCAGGTTCTATCCCGTACTCAATTGACAACAAACATTGAACATTGCGAACATCAGCAACGCTCAATGAGGGTACAAGGCTCAAATCTAATTGCTTGGAAGAATTGCAATTCTGGTTACTAAAGAAATCTTTCAATTTCAATGATCTTACGAACTTGAATAAATCAACATGAACGTCAGTTGCATCACCCGATTGTGTAGGGCAAAAACCCAAACCTTTATTCAACAGGCTCAATTCCGTAAAATCCATCATTCTGTGTGACAAGTTAATAACTTCAACCTCTTTGCTCTTTTCAATATCAAAAGGTGTACCTGCGCCATTCATATCAATATTAGTATTCACATTTATGTCTTTTTTGATCTCGTTGTCATTTTTTCTTGATCTGTGTTGCCTCCCCTTGGAGGACCTGGGGGGTTGTTTATATTTATTTCTGATTCCTAGGTTCCTTCTACGTGTATAGTCTTGCGCGCTTTGGTATTGTGCTAAGTCTTGTTTTTTAATCGCCTTTTTTTAATGTTATGTATTGATACTTTGCCTTAGCATAGCGATGCAGCGTTTTTAATATTTTTCCTATTTTCCCTTGTTTTGTTTAAATTTGGGATTTTGCGTTAGTCTTGCTTCGTTATTTGGTTTGAAGGGGACCTGTTTAGCTTTAATTTGTCTTTCATGGAGTCATGGTTTCTCACTATAGAAGTAGGTGAGGCATAATTTTCATTCTCAAATCATCTTAAAAAAAACTTTGAGGTCACATATATATTTTTGTGTCATGGGGACTTTTTTATTTTGAATTTCGGCTCATCACAGCGGAATGTTATAATCATATGGACTACCTAGGAGCAGTTCTTTGGCCTCAAATTTTGGTTTTAGGATTTATATATTCATAAATGCATTATTATGGTATTTATGGGAATTGATAAGTGTTTAGTGATCGTTCCTAGAGGATGGATGTGGTAACCTATTTGGGAGACAGTTATATGATTTTACAATATATTATAAATCAACTTTTATTTTATTTTTAGGTGGATTATATCTTACTAGGGATTGCAATTACGGAATAGGGGTACCACCCCCTTTTTCGGTGTGTGTCCATATATATTTTTTTGGCATGCTGAATGGATTTTTATATTTGGTAAGTTTCAGTGAAGATTTTTTTAAAAAAGCGCCGCTATTTAGGTGTGTTTGGGTCTATGAAATTAAGAATTAAGTTTAAAGATTTGTACTTGATTTATTATAGATGCTGCACAGGAGGTATATCACCATATAGGTGGATTACATCCGATTGGAGATCGTGATTACGGATGAAGGGTACCGTCCCTCTCTTCTTTTTGTGTGTGTCTATTTCTCATTGGCATTTTGAATGGTTTTTTAAAATTTGGTAAGTTCCAATACGGAGATTTTGGTGTTGCTATTTCTGTTTACATGCTCTATCCATCCTAGTTGGATGGCTTTGAGGTTATCATACTGATAAGTAAGTTTAAAGAGTTTTTTCACTTGATTTATTATAGATACTGTACAGGAACTATACCATCTTATAGGTCACGCATCATTCTGTTATTCGAACGTATTGGGGACATTAGCTACTGAGTCCCTTCATTTATATTTATAAGGTGAGAGTATTGTTTCTATCTTTATCTCTCCCCTTTCCTTCTTTCCTGTTTCTCTCCATCTTATCTCCTAAATTACTCTTTCTTGGGTCAAGTCATTACAGTGTTTTTTGGATAGTTCACTACTATTTTTAAATTTAGTAACTTTTTATACCCCTCTTTTTTTTTCTTTTTTCTTGTGTATTTAATATAACTTAAATATGAAATATTTCTTTTTCCCTCTCTTTTACCCTCTTTCTTTTTTCCTTACCCCTATTGTATATCTTTTGTGTGTTATCTTAATGGATGTTGATATGACAAGGTTACAAACTTTACCTTTTTTTAAAAAAAAGGGACTACAGGATATGTATGTCTAAAGGGTTTATGTTCGATAATAGAATTAAGTATGATTTTTTCTTTTTTCTTCTTTCTTTCTTTTGACTTCCTCCCTCCACTTCTTTCTTCCTTTTTCTTTCAAATAAGTGTTCTGGGTTTTGTGTATATATTTGTATAGCTGTAATATGTCTCACATTGTATGTTTGCAATAATTTTCTTAAGTTGTAAATATGTCTTATATTGTATATTTGTAACAATTTTCAACTGTGTCCGTCAGTTAAGTGATATGTTTGTGTGTCTTATACATATTTTATGCAGCTCTGAAGAAGTTCTCTTGGCTTGTTTGCCGGTTTAGAACGAAACGCGTTGGCTGCTTTTTGAAGTGAAATACCATTTGGATTTTTCAAATAAAGAATTGAAAAGAAAACATAAAGAGACTTACAGTTTTTTTCGGTGCACTGCTCTGTATGAAAAATATATTTAGATCCAAAAAGATTGTTGCAGGCTGAGAAAAGAGTGACACCTACATCAGGAGGGTCAAAAGGTTAGACAGGTGAAAATACTCAGAATTCATTAGGTCCTTCTCCAGAAGAATTAGATGAGTGGATAAAAGAAATATCACCTGGGTATAGTGTACAGATTAATAAGTCAGGTGTAGTTGTAAGTAGGTTAAAAGCAGATTTGGAAGGAATGATTCTTGGTACAATCAGCCCAGATAGATCAGATACATATCAAGATGAAGAATTGCGCTTTATGTGTAAAAATATTACAAGAAAAGCGAGAAACCTACATGAAAACTTTGCTGAAATCGCACAAACATATGGAGTTGACATAGAGAAGTAAAAAGCTTTTACAAAAAACATATAGATTAGATTTCAGTGAGAAAGATTTGGAAAGTTTGAATGTTTCAGGAAAACGTTTGCAAATTAAAGAGTTAATTAGCACACTAAAACGATGAGATGAGTTAGATCGATGGAAAGGAAGATGGGCTGAAAAGAAGGAAGATACAACAATGACTTCAGTGGTTTTACCGTTGTATCCTGTGAGTGAGACAGGAGCAGAAATAGTTGATGCAACGATATATCCTATGAGAGAAGTACCAGGAGTGAGGTATGTCCATGTTCCGTGGTCAAGACAGGATATATTATCATTTACAAATGATTTCCCAAGATTAAGAGAAAAACCAGTGGAATGGTACAAACAAGTAGAAAGGTTTGTGAAGGTTTCGAAAGTTTTGTGGAAGGGTTTGGATGGCTTGTTTGATATTGTAGTTCGAGCTGACTTGTGGGCTGACTCTAAAATTGCTATAGATTGGCCAAAAGAAGAATATCCAAGAGATCCGAAAATAGGAGCACCATCTGAAGAAGTTATGAGGAAATATGATCAGGTTATCACTTATTTGAAAGGGAAAAGTTCACCAAAAGAAACAGATTGGGTGAGAATAGATAGGACTACTCTGGAACTGAAAGAATCAGTACATGCTTATTATGAAAGCGTTCTACAGGTGTTTAAACAGTACAGTGGAATTGAAAACATCACTGAGAAACATATGGGACATTTTGTGTATAGACTTGTGTATGGATTGAGACCACAAATTAGTGCTATGATTCAGCAGCATTTAATTTGTTGGCAAAGTAAGACGATTGATGAAATTCTTCGTTATGCGAAGTATTGTGGTGATGAAATTGAAGCAAGACACAAAAAGTTAAAGGAGAAATTAATGTTAGCTCAGATGAAAGTGGCAAAGAAAGGAGGATTCTTAAATACAGATTATTCAGAAGCTTATCAAGGAAATGGTCAGACCACTACTGGTCTCATACCAGTAGTGGTCTGACCATTTCCTTGATAAGCTTCTTATGTGTGGTGTCAAATGGAAATACTGTGACACAAATGATACCGATTCCACAAGGAAGAGGTAGAGGTAATAGAGAAGAATTGAAAAGAAGTTTCCTTGTCGTGCATGCGGAAAATTGGGGCATTGGAAGCGCGAGTGTAGAAGTCTACAGGTAAACACTGGTGAGACAGGAGTAAATGGGATGAATCAGATGCAGATGAAACAACAGAATCAGAATCAGCAAATGAGAGTTGGTAGAGGACAGAATCTGCAGATACCTCAAGCTCCTATGCAAAATCAGAATGTGAATGGTCAAGTACAGAAATACAATGCAAATGTGGGTTTTCATACAAATGATAAAGTGAATTTAAATGTGCAGGTGTCTTCACAAAATTTGATGCAGTGGGATGAAAATGATTCAGGTACATCTCAATGACAGTGCCTGAGGGGGAGGAGGAGTGCGTGCTTGGTGCATCCTTAGAGGTAGATCAGTCTGGTCCTTATGTGGATGGCGAGGTTGACAGAAAATCAATCACGTTCCTTGTAGATACTGGTGCGACCCGTTCCACTGTGAGAACTGTGGAAATTCTTAACCTACCCCTCTCGGGAAAAAGTATCCAAGTTGTAGGAGTTTCAAACAAATTCAATAAGATTCCAGTGACTAAACCAAATGAATATGTAAATTGGAGGTTTCCAAGATTTACACTGATTTGTGGTGTGTGACACAAATCCAGTTAACCTATTAGGAAGGGACTTGTTGTGTAAGATGAACTGCTCAGTCTATTGTACACCAGATTGAATAGCATTTCATACAAAAGATGAAGATGTGGTCTTTAAAATGGCGCAGCAAGGAACAGAGGTGAATGATTTATATCCTCTATTTACAGCGAATGATTTGCTGTTGAGTTGAAAGATACAGTGTTGACTGATGTGTGGGATTTTTCAGCGAAAGACATTGGATTAATGAAAGGAGTAGCTTCAATTCAGATTACAGTAAAACCAAATGCAGAATTCCCAAGAACACCAGCTTACAAAATGAGTCCTGAAACAATTGCAGGAGTAACACCTGTAATTGAAATGCTGATTGAACAAGGTATCCTAAAAGAGATTCTTGGGAATCCATGCAATTCACCTATTATGGGAATTCACAAACCTAATGGGAAATATAGGATAGTGCAGCATTTACGAAAAATTAATCAGATAGTAATACATTGTTGTCCAATAGTGCCAAACCCAGCTGTGATTCTTTATCAAATTCCTTGTGAAGCAGAATGGTTTTAAGTGATTGACCTATGTCAAGCATTTTTCTTGATACCTTTGCACCCGGATAGCCAATATTTATTTGCTTTCCGGTTCGGAGACCATGTTTTGGCATGGTGCCGAGTTCCTCAAGGGTAGACAGAGAGCCCCTCAATCTTCAATCAGATATTGAAGAAATGTTTGAAATCACTAGTAAAGCCTATAAAGTCAGTCCTTTTCCAATTTATAGATGATCTATTAGTTGTGTCAAAGACAATAGAAGCTTGTGTGACCGATACAATTGCTCTACTGAACCATTTGGGAGAAGGTGGGCATAAAGTGTCACCGCAAAATTACAATTCTGTCAAAAAGAAGTTCTTTACTTGGGTCACAAAATTGAGAAAGGAATCAAAAAAGTGTCTCAAGATCGGATCAATGCTATTCTGCAAATGAATCCACCAAAAACACAGAAAGAAGTTCGAATGTTTCTTGGAATGGTTGGATATTGCAGGCAGTGGATCATTGGATGTTCACTGATAGCCAAGCCATTACAAAGACTAACACACAAAGATGTGTCAGATCCTATACATCTTGATGATGAATGTATGAAAGCATTTCTTGAGTTGCGAGACAGTTTTTGTCGAGCACCCGCATTCGGAAGGCTAGATTTCAATAAGGATTTTGCATTATTCTGCAGTGAACCTGAAGTATGTGCACTTTTAGTCCTAACGCAAATGCATGGCCAGCACGCCGTTCTGTGGCATATTTTTTAGCTATTCTTGATCCTGTAGCTGCAGCTTTACCAGGTTGTCTGAAAGTGGTTGCTGCTACTTGAATGAGTCTGGAACAGAGTGAATTGATTGTAATGGGACATCCGTTAAAAGTGTATGTGCCACATTCAGTTGAGATTTTGTTAACACGAACTTGCACACAGAAATTTACAAGCAGTCGGTTAACAAAATATGAGCGAGTGATGTTGGGAGCTGAAAACGTGACAGTGACAAAATGTACAAATCTAAATTCAGGTACTCTGTTACCAATGTCAAGTAGTGAAGTGGTGGTGGATGAATCAGATCACAATTGTTTGGATGTTACTGAGTTGTGTACAAAACAGAGACCTGGCATACAAGATACACCGTTACCCGAATCTGATCTTGTATTGTTTGTGGATGGGTCATGCTTGAGAGATACAGAAGGTACCTTGCGAGCTGCATATGTGATTTGTACAGTGGCAAGTGTTATTGAAGCATCATGGTTGAAAGGAGTGAGTTCAGCACAGGTAACAGAATTAGTTGCACTGACAAGAGCATGTTGCCTTTCAAAGCAAATGTGAGTAACCATATTTACAGATAGTCAATATGGTTTTGGAGTTGTGCACGACTGTGGGAAACTGTGGTCCCAGCGTGGATTTCTGACCTCTTCGGGTTCACCAATACGAAACGGAGAGTGTCTAAAAGATCTATTGATGGTACTACAATTGACAGCACAAATTGGGGTGGTGAAATGTTTGGCACACAACTCTGGATGGGACTATGTCACTGTGGGCAATAGATATGCTGACGACAGTGCACACTTTTGTGCTCTAAATTCACATACAATCAATGGGGAACATTAGAAAGAATGATCTGATCAAGCAGAATGCAGGTTAATGTTCTCATCTGCTGAAACATGGGAAGAAGTAAGAGAATTACAAGATGCAGCTAGTGATGTAGAAAGAGAAGGATGCATTAAAGCAGGATGTACATGCAGAGCAGATGATGAGATGTGGATCTACACTGATGGAAGACCAATATTGCCAGATAGTCTGTTATCTCAAATGGCATGAGTTTACCAGGGTCCTACACATGTGGGTAGAGATGCTATCTTTAGACTTTTCAAACAAACTTGGTAGAACCCTAAGTTCACAGTCATTGCAGAAAGTCTCTGTCAAAGATGCACAACTTGTCAACAACAGAATGCAGGGAGGAAAACAGTTGTAAGTTTGGGTTGAATTGGTAAAGCAGCAGGTCCATTTACTTGTATGCAGGTCGACTTTATTGACATGTCTCCTTGCCATGGTCTTAAACATGTACTAGTAATCATTTGTCTTTTTACTGGTTGGGTCGAAGCATATCCGACAACACGTAATGTAAGCCTAACTGTTGCTAAACTGCTTCTTAGAAAGATCATACCTAGGTTTGGATTTCCAGTCTCGTTAGAATCTGATGGAGGAACACACTTCAACAATGAGATAATTCGTATGATTTGTGCAGCATTACAAATTGAGCAGAAATTGCATTGTGCTTATCGACCTGAGGCATCAGGTGTGGTTGAGCAAGTTAATGGCACAATAAAGTCGAGACTGGCCAAGGTCTGTGCATCCACAACACTGAAATGGCCTGATGCATTACCATTGGTATTGATGAGTTTTAGAAGTATCCCAGACAGAAGAACTGTACTGTCCCCACACAACATTGTGATGGGAAGGGCTATGAGACAGCCAACAGTCCCAGCAAATCAACTTGTGAACATAACTGATGATTTAGTGCGCGATTATTGCAAAGGATTGGCTGATGTAGTGTGTTCTGTGTCTCACCAGGTTGGAGAAGTCGCAACTACAGTTCAACAAGAACAAGCACATGACTTGAGCCCTGGAAAGTGGGTACTTATCAAGAAGCATGTGAGGAAGTCTTGTTTGGAACCTCATTGGCGTGGGCCATATCAAGCGATTCTTGTGACAACAACAGCAGTTAAATGTAGTGGTCTGTCTAACTGGATCCACCCAAGCCACACTCATCGAGTCCCATGTCCACTTGAAAGTACAGAGTTAGTTGAAGGTGAACAAAGAGAAAGAAGAGAACATGAACAGACTGAGAATCAAGTAGAGCGGGCACAAGCTACTCGGTCTTGTAACACTGTCATTGTCCATGCTGAAAGAGAGTTGATCCCTGAAAGAGACAGAGAAAAAGAAAAAAGAGAATCAGCTAAATAAAGCCTTGAATCGAATGAAGTAGACAGTGTTTCACGAAAAAGAACAAGATATGGTGATAAGTGGCTTAGAGGAGTAAAAAAAGTGAAATATACTTTGAATAAGAAAATTCCAGCGACTGTGATTGAAATCTCTAGCCAATCTGAACAAAGTGATACTGAGGAAGATGAAAATACAGTATGCAGAACGAAAAGAGCAAAAATCCCAAATAAGAAATACACAGCACCTGAATGGACATATTTAGCTGCTGCAACAAACGATTGGGAAAAATAATTTAATCAAATTTTGCTCCAAAGACAACTCATCATATGAGCCACCCTAAATTAACTGTGCATAAGAAAAGGGGTGCAGAAAAAAAGAGAAAGGAGACTTGAAAATAAGGCCGTGACCAGAAGCCGTGACCAGAGGCCAGAGGCTCAGAAAGTGTGTAGTATACAGAGCTTGCTAAATTTTTGGGTACACTATTTTGTGTGATTTTTGATTTTTTGTTTTTTAAATTTAAAATCTAAAATGGATGAGACTGGTAATCAAAACCAAGATTTATTTAGGCAAAGGTGTTTTAATGCTTGCTTCATATGTGTTCTTATAATATTGTTTGCCTGGTTAATACTAATTTTAGTAGTGCCTTATTTTATGTATCCTACTAATGCAAATTTTACTAATAATTATGTAAATGTATTAACTGATAAGAAGAAAATTCTTAAAGAAGACCCAGAGACTAATATTAAAAAATTAACAGGGAATGGCTTACATCAAGATAATTCTATTAATGATTTTTCGTTAAATGTTTTTACTAAACTTCTCTATGAGTATGTGGATAGTATACTATGGATGCAAGAGAGTGTTATGTGTGCATGCAATTACCCTCATCTGTGTCAGAAATGGTGACTTATCACCACCTTCCATTAGCATATGGAATTTCGTGTAGTGTATTAACAAGTTTATTCTATGGCAAAGAGCAATTCCAATATTTTTATTCTAACTTTGATTTAGTGTTTTCCGAAATTCCTATTAAGAAAAATTTGAATAGAGTGAATAGTGCAAAGAATGCGGACTACATGGGAGAACTTTTTCATACTACTAAATCAATAGATCCTGTATACGCGCATCGAAATAATTTGACTTGTAGCTTACATAGTGTAGAAATAGAGTTTATAAATACTGTAGAAGATAGGTGACAAGAATTTAAAAGAAAAGCTGCAGAACAAAAGACTAACATACCTCCTTGGGCTCATATGGAGGGTGATTACAAGAAAGGAGAGACATATGCTACCATGACTCTAGAGTGGCATCACAAAGGAAAGCTTTGCTTACTAAGACAAAAGACTGAATATAACAATTATTTCATTGGTTCTAGTGAATGTGAATATACCTTCCTAATTACAGGGGGTTGGAGATTAAGAGGTGGTACTGATCCAGTTTATCTTGGAGTTTATTATGTGTGCGGTAGAAATGCTTATTATAGATTGCCACAACATTGGTATGGGTGTTGTTACATGGGCATAGTTTTCCCTAAAATCTACCATGTGGGTGAAAATCATGGAACCAATGAAAAGAAACTAACAAGGAGTGAAAGAGGAATTAGTGCTGCAGAAACAGTGGGATATATTTTTGGTGCATTAATACCTTCAGTGGGAGTAGTCTTAAACTCACATAAGATTAGAAAATTGTCTACAGTGGTTGATCGTTTATCAACGGATACTGCTGGTGGGTTTTTGATGATTGACACTGAAATGGTTGTGATGAGATCTATGGTTTTGTAAAATCAACTTGGTCTTGATGTATTATTGGCAAAAGAGGGCGGAGTCTGTAGTATGCTGAAAATTCAACAATGTTGCACTTATATCCCTGACAAAAGTAAAGACTTGGAGGGATATATTAGTAACATTACACATTTGCGTAATGATTTAACAGAATTAAAAGTTGACGGTGCATGGGAAAAACTTGGTAAGGGTTTTTCCTCAGTAGGTAATTGGTATTCAACCCTGAGTAACAGCTTGTTAGGAAGAATACTAACACCAATAATTTCTGTTGCTGCTGGCATACTAATAGTAATACTGATATATAAATGATGTAAGTGTAAACAAAAAGACACAAAGCAAAGAGAAAAGACAAGGAAAAGAGATGATATAGAGTTAGAAGATAAAAAGGGTGCTTACTATGAAGTAATGAGCGATATAGAGGGTGTTAGACTGGAACAGATGAGAACGAGTGCATTTTGAAACACATCAGATTATATAGATTGTGTGATGGCTTGAATTGCCATCATATGGGGGATTGATGAAGCATGATTTTTGCAAAATAATCTTGCTTGATCAAATCTGCTCATAATCGTGTTATTAACAAAACAAATGACTAATAGTGTGAAAAATGTAACATTATGTACATGGGTATATTTGAAAATCAACGTGAAAATGTGCAAGAAAGGCATGACAAGTTTAGTAAAACAGAAGCTGCAACGTTTAACATGCTAGAAGTGAAGAGACCTGGACAAGTCCTATTTTTTGTCAATATTCAATCATATCCATTGGTAATAAGCATCATCACTGCGAAAAATGGTAAATAATAAGGTCGAGAACTCGTTGTTTCTCCAAATTTTATTTGGAGTGTTTTGTGTTCATAATAAAACAATCATGTTGTGCAGCACAGCCAAACCGTGTTTTGCCCCCTGTAGCCTGTAAGCTGGGGCTTTTTCAAGGCGAATAGTCTGAAGAACTGTAACTATGGTTGCTAGTGATGTCAAAGGTCTAATAATGAGTCAGTACTCGTGCGACCAAATCCAAGATATGAGAATGTGTTCTGAAGGCGGTAATCAGCAGTTCAGAACGTCCTCTCTCTGGTCCCTATTGGTCGGCAGTTGCACGAATGGGTTCGGGATTTTCCCATTTCCATGTTATGTTATGTTATGTTATTTTATTCTTATAAGGCGCAACAGCTACCCGAAGGTTTCCCGGCGCCGCCTGGCAGAAACAGAAGGAGGATGGAAGATCTATTGATTAAACAGCCAGGTTTTTAAGCCCTTTAGAAAATGCTCATAAACTGTTTCATTTCGAAGTGGCAGGGGGAGGGAATTCCACATAGAGGGGCCCAGGCAAGAAAAAGACCGACCCCCCATTCGCGACAATCTGGTCCTAGGGACCGAAAATTTGGCCTGAGTGGCAGAGCGAAGAAGGCGCGGTGGTAAGTAAGGATGAGCTAAGACGTTCAGGTACTGGGGTGCCTTGCCAGATTTAATCTTAAACATATAGCTCAGGGCTTTGAATTTAATACGATTTTCCACCCTTAGCCAATGAAGGTCCCGAAGATAACCTGAAATGGGAGCCATTCTGGGAACCTGGCAAAGCAGCCTAGCAGCCGCATTCTGCACCACCTGTAATTTGCGTATCACATCCTTATTGGCTCCTAGATACAGGATGTTGCTATAATCCAGTCTAGAAGTGACAAGAGCCTGGACCACAGTTCTTTGAGTGGAGCCAGGCAACATCCAAAGGATTTTCTTGAGCCATTTAAGGATAGTGAAGCAGGTCGAGGCCACCTTCACCGCTTGTTGCTTCATTGATAGCTGGTCATCAATGATAAAGCCTAAGTTGCGGACCTGGTGCTTAGGCTGGGGCAGAGCACCCATTTCAGAAGGCCAGTGTTGAGGACCCCAAAGATCTTTATTATTCCCCAAAATTAACACTTCCGTCTTTTCACCATTGAGTTTGAGCAAGTTGGCTTACATCCAACTTGCAATATTCCTCAAACCAATCTGAAGAGAAGATTACTTAGATGCCTGTTCAGCAGAGAGGGAGAAAATTATCTGGGTATCATCGGCGTAGGAAAAAATAGACAACCCAGCATCTTCAGCAATGACAGCCAAATGCCTGACATAGACATTAAACAGTAGAGGGCTGAGAATGGAGCCCTGCGGTACCCCATAAGGTGAAACATGGGTTTTGGAGCTGGCCGTGGGAGAGAATACCTGGAACGTGCGGTCTGTCAAAAAATCAACAAGCCAATTGAGTGCGGAGCCAATGACACCCATTGATTGTAGGGCTTTCAATAACACGGTATGAGACACTGTGTCGAAAGCGGCACTCAAATCAAGTAGTATGAGTGCCACAGTTTCTCCAGCATCCAAAAGGCTTTGCATCATTTCTGTCACTCCGAGAAGAGTACTTTATGTCGAGAAACCAGCTCTAAAACCAGACTGTGAGGGGTGTAGAAACTTTTGAACATCAATGAAGTGAGTCAATTGTAAATTAATGTGTTTTTCCAAAATTTTGGAGAAAATCGGGAGTAACGAAATAGGCCGAAAATTGGATGGTTGCGCCGGGTCAGCATTAACTTTTTTCAAAAGTGGAAGGACCATAGCGTGCTTCCATGCAGGTGGGACAATTGCTTCCTGTAGGGAAGCATTAAGTAACTCCATGATTAGCTTCAAAGATGGCAGCTCAAGCTTCTGCAGCACAGCTATAGGAAGAGGATCTCTAGGAGAGCCAGATTTAAGACTGTCAAGAAGCAGTTTAAAAGATGTTATATCTAGGAGTGACCAGTTTTCCAATTTATAAGTGGGTTCGGCAGTCTGACATTCCAGCTGTTCAGTATTTCTCGGTGTTGCGGGAGAGTTCTTAATTTGCTGTGTAATGTTCACTGACTTAACATTCAGTGCTGAATGTATTTTTTCCACTTTGCTAAGGAAGAATTTAGCAAGATCCTCACATTGTAAGTCAGTAAGCACAGGGGGGGTGTATTGACTAGATGCCCCAGATAGTTCTTTAACTAGCTTAAACAGAGTTTTAGAACTATTCTGCGCATTTACGATGGTAGAACTCACATATTCAGCTCGAGCAGCATTACAGAGTGAGTGATAATCTCTTTTAGCCAGTTTATATGTGATTTTGGATTCAGGTGCATAGTTTTTCCTCCAGCGTCTTTCTAACACTTTACATTTACTTTTCTCTATCTTTAGCCTCTCGGTGAATCAGGGGGCAGGAGGACGATGATTGTTCACCTTTTTAATAGAAGGTGGAAGGCACACATCAATAGATTTTAAGATCCAATTTTGGATGGTCAAGTGGACACTGGATTTTGCCTCATTCGCTAACAGGGGGTCAAATAACTGGTCCTATTACCCCATTACTACTCTCCCCCAACATTTAACATGCTGAAAGCAAAGAGAAATTATGATGCGTTTTTACATGTAACTTAAGAATTACGAGAGAGAGACTTGAATAAATATGCATTTAAGAACTTGCACGTAGAAATATGAAATAGTAATAATAGAAACGCTTATAGAAAATGTTCCATGAAATGTTTATCCTATCTTCATAACAAGAGAAAAACAAATATTATTAATAGCTTGATTATTGAAAAGTTAGA
Source organism: Calotriton arnoldi (assembly GCA_963921515.1). NCBI lineage: Eukaryota > Metazoa > Chordata > Amphibia > Caudata > Salamandridae > Calotriton > Calotriton arnoldi. The sequence goes on along the minus strand of CAWUFW010008628.1, from coordinate 101,370 downwards.
TTATATTTATGGATTTAATTGGAATGGTGAATCTTTAATTCCTGTTTCTTTATGTGTTTCCTTCTTTTCTTAAATAATAATGTATGTGTTTTATTCCTCAGAAAACTGACGATTTATGCTTTTTCTTACGAAGGCCTCAAACTCTGCTAGAGTAACTTTTTCTTTCTAACGTAGGCCACAGAAGAATGTGATTTGTCCTTCATTATTTCTAAAAATGTTGATTTATTTGTTTAGCTGTGCTTAGCATATCACTTGGATTTCCTTCCTACGGTTAGAGTATTTCTTTCTATGAATAATTTTGTCAACTATGTCGCAAGCTGATGTCGAAGCGAGCGCGAGGACATGTAGTTACCATAATTTCTTTTCCTGCTTCCGAAGAGCGATTATGATATTAATTTTAACAAAGAACTTTAACAGAGAAATCCTGATGAACTGACTGAGACGATGATCACCTCATAAGTCTGACCAATGGAATCGTGTGGAACTGTAAAAATTTTTACTTTAGGGGGATTGAACTTTTTTGCATTTTGGGTATAATTATTACAGTGAGAAAAGAACTTGGCAGTAGCTGTTTCTATGAGAAGAGAACCTTTGCTGCTGTACTCTCTATGCTACTCTGGCTGGCTATTATCCTTACAATTCCTGAGCGAGACTATCCTGATTTCCTTGCACTTCATCGTCTGGTGATGTTGCTTAAGCTATACCTTTTCGGCTGAAGGGTTAGCAGATTTTTACTATTGCACGCTGTACATTAGTATTCTCTGATCTAGGTTCATATGAAATTCTGAATGGCATACTGATTTGCAATGTTTCATTCCTTGTTTTTCTCTCTCTCTCTCCTCTCATGCTGTCATTGATTATATGATGTATTTGTCAATGAATTTTACTTCCTTGTTGAGAACTTACCTGTAATATTGAAATAACACAGAATTTATGATTCTTATGTACTTGTGTATTGACCATTCATATTTTGAAATATTTAGATAAAGATAACTTGATAAGTATCCAGAGTTTGTTTTAATCAATGATTTATTAGACATAATGTATCCTGAGATAACGATTGCTGGACAGGCTTTTCCTTCATTATAGGTCCTCACGAGGGAAATAGCATCCGTCTCTCATTATCGAGTCCCTATTAGCTCTACCAAAGATCTATCGGATGACCTGATATATGTAAGTGGTTATTGAGTTTATATGGGCCCAAACCTCTTGGTTATAGAAAAGTTTATGAACATTATAAATTAAGGATAAAGTGAATGATAATAAAATTTACGCCGTTTCCGCTGGATCAAGGGGTAGCCCAGGTTCAGAAAAGTGTTATGACTCTAAAACAAAGAACAGGGTCTATCACAAGATTCACCAATTGATCACCCACTTTGGCTATCTCACCCCCCCCCCCTTGGAGAAATACAAGATTCAAGCTTGTGGGAGAGCTATCTATTGGGCAGATATATGGGGGCTCTGTAACCTTAACACCCTTGAAAAAGCTGAAAATGCTTTCATTAAGACCCTTTTGAGACTCCACACCAGTTTGCCAATGCTGCCAATTAGATTTGACCTAAATCTAAGATCAATATCTGACATTGCTATGCTAAGACCTATCCAATATTGGATAAGGCTCTGGACCAATTTGGATTTAGCTCCCTACAGGGATTGTATTAGAGTTGTATTAGGGGGCCACCATGTTGGCAAGATTCCCTGGCTTGACCATATTAAAAATTGGCTATTCAAGTGTGCTCTTTAAGTTTTTTGGCTGCAGCCTTCTGCATTACCCCAAGGTGTTCGGGATAAGCTGAAAAACGTCCATTTGGAATTTTGTTTTAGAAGCCAAATGCTCTGCTGCATCCACTGGATCCCTCGTCGACTCCTTCTTGATGTTTAAATGTTTAAATACTTGAATATGGTCATTAACCCTGCTGCATGTGCACTTTATGTAAAATTTAGATTGGGCATCTTACCGTTGGCCACGTTTACCTAATCCTGGTTAAAAAAGGGAGACAAATCGAATCTGTGTCCAATGAGTTGTCAAGTACCTGATAATATAGAACACTTGTTTTTCTGTACGGCCTTTGCTAAACAACGATTACGCTGGAATATTCCTCTTTGTAAACTCCTCGGTTTTAGGGACCACTACACAGCCCTTAGAGTATGTAAAACCAACACCAGAGACAGTGTGGCGTATTCAATCGCAAGATACCTGTTGGCAATATGGCACATTAGGTCGAATGCTCTTTAAAACAGTAAGCATATCTCTGCACATTAAATATCCTGTTTTGAATGTATTTATGATTGGTTTCTAATCCTTTTTTATTGATGTCTTACCTACATTTTTTAGCAGGGATGAATTGATCTTACTTGCAAATCTTTTTAGCTTTGGGATGTCTTTTTAATATCTTATACTAAATTTTACTCTTTTATTATGGATTTTAAAACATGATGAGACTTGTGTTGTTGGCCTGTAATTTCCCACACGATTTTGTACTACCTTAGGAAATCTTTTTAAATGAATTTGTATGTTTTATTATATCTCTATTCTAAATGTTTTACATTGTACCTTTTATGGCTCTATTGAATCAAAATAAAGGAATAAAAGAAAGAGGAAAAGAAAGAATTTCTATGTTTTTTTAACAGCGAGGGGTGTTTGCAGAATGGTGGAGAAAGGGGACGAGGCCTCCGACCAGTTCTCAGCAATCCCACTGTGTGGGACTTACTGCTGGTAACATGAGAGCTTCTTGGCCCCCAAGGACCTTCAGCATCCAAAGGGACTTTATCCCCCAACAAATGGTGCAACAGGAGGCACGTTTACAGAGTGGTGGAGAGAAGGGGTGGGGCCTCCCATGAGCTCTCAGCAATCCCGCTGTGTGGGACTTACTGCTGGTAACAGGAGGGCTTCTTAGCCCCCAAGGACCCTCAGCAGCCAAGGGCACTTCATCCCCCAACCAGTAGTGTGCCAGGAGGCACGTTTCCAGAGTGGAAGAGACCAATCAATCATGGTTTGTAAGTGTGACTACTCACCCGTGAGGATCTCAAAGTGCTGTGGGGGGGGGCACAGGGTATCAGGCTAAGTGCTCATTTCATCCGAAGAGCCAGGTCTTGAGGTCCTACCTGACGTGAGTCAGCGAGGGTGATTTCCTGCGGTGGATCAGCAGGGTGTTCCATGTCTTGGAGGTGAGGTAGGAGAAGGACATTCCTCCGGTTCTGTTCTTGCGGATTCATGGGACGGTAGCCAGGGAAAGCTGGGCAGAGCAGAGGTGTCTGTTGGATGCATAAAATTTGAGGCAGTGATTCAGGTATGCGGGTTCGGTGTTGTGAAGGGCCTGGTATGCGTATGTGAGGAGTTTGAAGGTTATTCTTCTGTCGACTGGGAGCAAGTGGAGGTCGCGGAGGTGTTGAGTGATGTGGCTGTGATGGGGGATGTTGAGGATTAGTCTTGCTGTGGTGTTTTGGACATTCTGGAGTCTTCGGACGAGTTTCTGGGTGACACCGGCATAGAGTGCGTTGCCGTAGTCGAGTCTGCTGCTGATGAGGGCATGGGTGACTGTCTTCCTGGATTTGCTGGGGATCCATCTGAAGGTCTTTCGAAGCAGGCGGAGTGTGTTGAAGCAGGAAGAGGAGACGGTGTTTATCTGGCGGTTCATTGTGAGCGAGGAGTCCAGTACGATGCCAAGGTTCAGTGCGTGGTTTGTGGGGGTAGGGGTACGTCCTAGAGTAGAGGGCCACCAGGAGTCATTACAAGCGGAGGAGCAGGCTCCCAGGATGAGGACTTCTGTCTTGTTTGAATTGAGCTTCAGACAGCTGTCCTTCATCCAGGCGGCGACGACTTTCAGTCCTTCGTGGAAGTTGTTCCTGGCAACAGTGGGTTCTTTGGTGAGGGAGAGGATCTGCTGGGTGTCGTCGGCATAGGAGACTATGTTGAGCCCGTGGTCCCTGACGATGGCTGCAAGGGGGGCCATGTAGATGTTGAAGAGGGTGGGGCTGAGGGAGGAGCCCTGGGGTACTCTGCAGCCCAACTCTGTCAGTTTAGAGCGGTACAGTGGGAGTCTAACCCATTGTGTTCTGCCGGTGAGGAAGGAGTGGATCCAGTTGAGGGCCTTGTCTCGGATACCAGCGTCATAAAGTCTTGTGGCTAGGGTGCGGTGGTAGACGGTGTCAAAGGCTGCCGAGTAGTCCAGTAGGATGAGAGTCGCGGTTTTGCCCTGGTCAAGGAGGGAGCGGATGTCATCGGTGGCAGTGAGGAGGGCGGTCTCTGTGCTATTATTGCTCCAGAATCCGAATTGGGAGATGTCCAGGACGTGTTTGAGTTCTTTAGGGGTGATGGTTTTTTCGATGGACTTTGGCTGGGAAGGGGAGCAGGGAGATGGGACTGAAGCTCTTGAAGTTCATCGGGTCTGCTTAGGGTTTCTTCAGGAGGGATTTGATCTCGGCATGTTTCCAGTCATCGGGGAAGGTTGCGGTCTTGAGGAAGCAATTGATGGTTCTGCATAGCTCAGGTGCAATGGCACAGGTGGCTTTGTGGAAGATGTGGTGCGGGCAGGGGTCCGAAGGTGCTCTGGAGTTGATGTTTTTCATGGTCTTTATGGTGTTGTCCGTGGTGATTGGGGACCAGCTGTGCAGAGTCAGTCAGGGGTGTTGGCTTCGGTTGTGGTGGTTGCTGGTGCGGCGGGGTGGTCCTAGGTGTCGAGGTTATCATAGATAGTCTTGATCTTGTGGTAGAAGAAGGTGCTGAGTCTGTTGCAGAGGTCTTAGGAGGTTGGGACGTCTGTGGCCTCGCTGTTGGGTTTGGTGAACTCCTTGATGATGCTGAAGAGTTCTTTGCCATTGTGTGTATTGTTGGTGATTCTGTCTTGGAGGGCCTTCATCCTTGTAGTTTTGATGAGGTGATGGTGTGCAGTGGTGGCTGCTTTGAAGGCGGTGTGAGCTTCCAGGGTTTTGTTGTTCCTCCATGTCTCCTTGAGCCTTCTACAAGTGCGTCTGTACTCTTGAAGCACAGGGGTGAACCTGCTTGCTTTCTTGACATGTTGTTTGCCAGTGGCTTTCTTGAGGGAGGCAAGTGTGTCAGTGCAGTTTGTGATCCATTGGTGGAGGTTGCTTGCTGTGGTGTTGATGTCTGAGGATATCGGTGGTGATGTGTCAATGAGGAAGGTCGTGAGTTGATCTTCAGTGACTCTGTTCCAGCTCCTGCTGGGTAAATGGTGGGCGGTGGATTTGTTGAAAGAGAAGTGGATGTAGTGGTGGTCGGTCCAGAGGAGTTCAGTGCTGTGGCTGTTAGAGATTCTATTTCCTGTGGCGAAGATGGGGTTGAGTGTGCCCCCTGCTGTGTGTGTGGGAGGGGTGACTAGCAGTTTAAGTACTAAATTGGCGATGATATCAAGGTGGGAGGAGGTGTTGGGATCGTTTGGCTTGTCCAAATGAAAGTTGAGGTCTCCGAGTAAGATGTAGTCACTAGATGGGAGGGCCTGGGGTGCGATGAGGTCGACGATAGCATCGGTGAAAGAGATGCGGGGGCAGGGTGGTCTATAGACGAGGGTGGTTTTCGGGTTGGCCTGGATCGGGAAGTGGAGGTGTTCCATGTTGGTCGTTGGTTTGTCTGAGTGGATGGTCAGGCGGAGGGAGCTTTTGTGGACGAGGGCGATACCTTCTCCTGGCCAGATGGGATGTCCTTGTGGATGATCTTGGAGCCACAGGAGATTGCGGTGGCGATGTCTGGCGCCGAGCTGGAGCTCATCCAGGTTTCCATCACGAAGGCAATATCCGGCGAGGCAGCATCAAGGAGGTCCCAGATCTCTGTGGTGTGTTTGTGGAGGGATCATACATTGAGGAGGATGCACTTGAGTGGCTTGGGTGTGGTGAGGTTGCTGGGGTGCGGAGGTGGGTGAAGGTGAGGTGGCAGTGAAGGCAGGAGAGCAGGCCGTGGGTATTTTGTCGGCGTCAAGAGCTGGTAGTTGTTGTTGCAGGGTTGAGATCATGGAGGATGCTGGCGTCATAGCAGTGGCAGGCCAGAGGTCCAGGGTCCCTGGTGCTGGGCACGGTCGGGTCGCAGACTGGTGCAGACAGGCTTGCCTTTGGCACGCTAGTGGCACACCCGCTGCGCAGCCGTCATTAAGTAGTGTGAGGGGGAGGGCTGGTCAGCTGGGAGGCTGGAAGTAGGGAGCGGGAAAACGGCATGCTGGAGGGGGAGGGGCACTGGGGGGTCATCAGTGACAGGAAAGCACTGGAGAGCAAGAAAAAGAGGCAACAAGAGTAAAGGGGCAAAAGGAGAAAAAAAAATAGAAAAGGGCAAGAAGAGAAAAAAGGCACAAAGCATAGGAGGAAAGAAAAAAGAGAGAACAAAGAAAGCAGCAGAGGGACAAAGGGCAGAACAGCAGAAGAGCAGAATGCTCTCCCACTGGACCACCAGGGATGAGTCGCAGTCAGGAGCATGCGGGTGAAGGAGGGCCTTGAGCACACAACCTAATGGGGTCAGAGCGCACCCAGGGAGCAGCTACTTAGTAGTGGAGCTGCACGGGGAGAGCAGTGACACTGACCAGGTCAGTGGGCTTGCTGACCAGAAATGGGATGGGCCTCCCACAAGCTCTCAGCAATCCCGCTGTGTGGGTCTTACTGGAGGTAACAGGAGGGGTTGTAGGGCCACCAAGGACCCTAAGCAGCCAAGGGGACTTCATCCCCCAACCAGTAATGCACCAGGAGGCATGTTTGCAGAGTGGTGGAGAAAGGGGCAGGCCTCCCACGACCTCTCAGCAATCCTGATGTCTGGAACTTTCTCAAGGTAACAGGAGGGGTTGTACATTTTTTAACCCCGATTGTAACATCACTAAGATCATACATCAAAGACACCATTGATTTTTTGAGAATTCTGGCAGATACAGGATGGCAGGAAGGATATCTATTAGTGACCATAGATGTCACTTCATTATACACAGCCATCAATCATGAGGTGGGACTAAAATCAGTGAAATACTTTCTCCAAAAGAGAAATGTGCAAAATTTGAAGCACTCAGGAATGCTTTTGGAAATGATAGAACTGTGTCTCTATAACAACATATTCTGGTTCAACCATCAGATTTACTCACAAATCTGTGGTACAGCCATGGGAGTTTCCTTCTCTCCAAGCGATGCAAATCTCACCATGGTTTGGTGGGAGAAAACCATAGCTTGGGGAGAGGAAAATGAGGGGTACACTGACAAAATAGCCCTATGCCTGAGATTCATAGAGGATTTGTTCCTGATATGAATTGGAACAAGTGAAGAGTTCATGGAAATTTTTGAAAAATTAAATTCCAATGATGTTGATCTCAAATTTACATACAATACCAGTAAAACAACAATACAATTTCTAAATGTGACGGTCTCCATTGAAAACAACAATATACAAACTACTGTATTTCGGAAACTGACATCCACTAACAGCATATTACACAGATCCAACTTTCACCCAAACTCTTTAAAGAAAAGCATCCCATATGGAGAGTTTATTAGGATGAAACGGAAATGTTTGGACAAAAAGGAATTGGAAATCAAAATGAAAGAAACAGAACATAAATTCTGACAAAGAAGATATAAACCAACGGATATCAAAGAAGGAAAGAAACAGGCAGAATCCATGACTCGTGCAGAAACATTGATAAACAAAAAGTCAGGTCAAGTCTCAGACAAAGAAGATCCCACAGTCAGAATTATACTGTAAGGAAAATCAACAAATCATCAGCATACTAAATAGATATGAAACATACTGAAGAAGGATCCTGATATTGGAAACCAGCCACAACGTACGAAAAGCTCCCTCCCTCAAAGACCAACTAGTGAGAAGTCATTTTGAGAACACCAAACCAAAATCATGGCTGACTAAAGAAGCAAATAGGATTCATGCAATGTGACAAGTGCAAAGCATGCCGGATAGGAAAAAACACTCAGGAGATCGCCGACTTTAAAGGGAAACCATTCACCATCAATGAAAGGATAACATGTGAAACTACTTATGCAGTATACATGATTGAATGCAAGTGCGGATTAAAATGCATAGGCAATACCATCTGTCACTTGAATAAGCAAATCCTTGAACACATTCGAGCAGGTCAAAATAAGGACATGAATTGTGCCATGACTAAACATTTAGAAACACGCTCCAGATACAACTGCAACAAATGAGATTCTATGGATTAGCAAGTGTACCGAGGAGTGAAAGAGGAGGGGACAGATCGCTGAAGCTGAGATGATTAAAATCCTGTCTCATCCTCAGGCTCAGGACTAAGCATCCCCATGTTTTTTTTTTAAAACACAATTTATTGATTTCATATATCAAATAGTAAAGCAGGAGACATTATCTGGTAATTTTACATGCCATCATAGAAAATCTAAGAATAAACAACAGTGCAATTATATATCAAAGTAGTGTCCAATTACTAACTGATCAATAATTGACATCCAGCAAGGTAAGATAGTTCTATCCCTACATTTCTTTGCGGTCGTTGTTCTATAAGGCCCGTATTCTATTGACCAGTTAATTCTATATATCCGAACAATGTTGCCATCCCTGGTAACTGTGTCTCTTCCATTAAAAGAAACTAAACTAAACTAACCTCTGTACCCACCCCCCCACAGACTCAGCCTGAATCCTATACATCTATTGGATCCACACCAACACAACATAATCATGAGGATCTTATGCATCACACTGTAACAGTGAATATCTCTGTATAATAAAGACGTACTTCAGCTCATATCGTACCCAATGGCCTGCCCAAACAGGTTTGAGGGGGTGTACTTGGGGTCTATCAGTACGTTTGCATATCCACAGCGATAAATTCTTCCATCATCACATTCCATTCCATTGAAATGGGTTTCTTACGCAATCCCCTGTGTTCTTCTCTCTGCAGCTCAGCACCCTCTGCCCTGCCCCATCTAACCATTTTGTTATACCATTCCTGTAACGATGGCGGTTTAGCGTCCTTCCACCTCATAGTAATGTTTCTCTTAGCTAGCAATAGGGCTAGATTAGCTAATTTAATAACAGGGTGTCCCTTCTTCCCTTTTGGGCCCAACCCCAGCAGGCAATACTCCAGCAAGTCATTATTCCGCACCGAGGCGATATCTTTCAGTATCTTACATACGGACGCCCAATAGTGCCTTAATCCCGGGCAGCTCCACAGCATATGTATTAGCCCCGCTTCCGATGAGTGACAGCGTGGGCAGCTATCCACTACATCTGGAAATATGAAACTCAGCTTGTGTGGAGTCAAATAGGCCCTGTGTAGGAGCATGAGTTGTATAAATTTAAATTTAGGGTTCCTAGATATCTTCCTCGGGTATCCCAATATAGTGTCCCATTCCCTGTCTGTGAGCACTCGCCCTACATCTACTTCCCACTTGCTGCGGAGGGGTTGGAGCGGTATTGGTGCTATCGTACGGATCCCTCTGTAAATCCACTTCATCAGATGATACCCATTTCCCATCAAATATTGCATAGTGAGTAGTGCGTGCGTAACTGGTTCCGTCCCCTCCGGGGCCCAAGTGGTGCGTATGTAGCGAGAAATACTAGCGTGTAGTAGAAACAATGTATTTGGCACTCCATGTTCTCGGACAAAGACATCATGGGGCATCAGGGCACCATTCAAAAAGAACATACCTATTGTGATCACTCCCGCATCCCCCGAGGCCGACATTCGTCTACTAGTAACAGTACCTGACTGTGAGGGGATTCCCAAAAGTGGGATAGTAGGGGCATATGGAGCTATCTCTTTCGTGTATCTCAAAGCACTCCTCCAGTACAATAGCGCAAACCGTAATAAGTGGGGTGCAGTCGGGGGGATCTTGCTGTTTGGTAATAAGAGTTTATGTAAGTCTCCTCTATCCCATGACTGGTGAGTCATACCAATCTCTTGAAGATTACGGCCCGCCACCCAATACGCTAACCATTGCAGCTGGCTCGCATAGCAATAAGCTTTCAGGTCCGGGGCCCCCATTCCCCCCTGCCTCGTGTCTAATTGCATCTTCGCGATTCCAATACACCTGCGACCTGTGCCCCAGATCAAATCAATTAAAAGGGAGTTCAATAATTTAATAAACTGTGCTGGGACAATAATGGGCAAGTTAGTGAAATAATATAACAACCTAGGGAGCATCACCATTTTAGCGATGGCCACCCTACCCGCCACCGATATTGGCAGGGAAGTCCAGAATTTTATTTGGGGTTTGAGAGCGCAGCTATGGTACGATTTAAATTACCATCTAGAAGATCTGTCGTGTCCCTGTATACATGGATTCCTAGATATTTGAAAGTATGAGGTGCTACTTGAAATGTCCACTTCCCAAAGCCCAGGGGACCACTACGTGATGTGTCAGTGAAAAAATAGACATAGGACTTGCTCTCATTGTTCGAGAGACCGGATAGCCGCTGCAATGTATCAAAGAGAGAGGGTATGGGTTCATAATCCTCGTCCAAGTTTCTGAAATATAAAATTTGCATATGCAGAGACGATATGTGTACTGGGTCCCATTACTATCCCCTTGTGTCCCGTCATAGTTCGTAGCTTATGTAAAAGAGGCTCCAAAGCCAAAATGAATAATAAGTGCGAAAGCGGGCAACCCTCCCTGGTACTCCGTGCAACACTGTACTGCTGTGAAATATGCCGTCCCGTACGTGCACGTGCCGTGGGGTTCAGATACAGCAGTCTCACCCACCTTATATATTCTTCTGGTATGCCAAATCTGGTAAGGGTATAGAACATATAGTGCCAGTGTAGGGAATCAAAGGCTTGACGTAGATCATGCGAAATACATCCCTCTGTATCGACTGTTGTCGACGCGTGTCATTATTTGGTGCAACCTCCTAATATTGAGCGCCGTGCTTCTTCCCGGGACAAATCCGCACTGGTCAGTGTGTTTCAACCGCGGTATAGACTGGCAAAGTCTATTCGCCAATAACTTACTCAATATTTTATAGTCCGTATTGAGAAGCGAGATGGGCCTATATCCCGCCATGTCTACACTATCACGGCCCGGCTTCAGGAGCGAAACCACAGTCGCTTGCAATGTGGTAAGGGGAAGTGAACCAGTATCCAACGATATCTGGTATAACTGCTGTAAGTGAGGGACCAACAAGTCAGAATAAGTTGCATAAAATTCGATGGGTACCCATCACTCCCTGGTGCTTTATTATGAGGCAAAGCTTTAATCGCCCGTCTGATTTCCAAGCTAGTCACCGGCTGTTCCAGTTCCTCTTTGTGCTTTTTGCAATAATTGTGGGAACTGCAGACCGTCAAAAAAGGGCTCAAAGTCTACATCAGTAAAGTCAGCCGGCTTCTCATATAACTTCTCATAGTAGCTTTTAAAAGCAGCGTTTATTTCTATTTGTGTACAGACTGTATCACCCTCCATATTCTGAATCTCTAGAATAGGTGCTACGGACGGGGCATCTTTAACAATTTTAGCGAGAATTGGGCCCGCTCTATCTGCTGTGGCATGTTGCTTCTGAGTGTAAAGACAATAGTCCAAAATGCGCAAGTCTTCTAAGAGTTCCGCGTGTTTTATGTGTGCTTCCTGTAGCTGTGTCTGCCGTGCGTCGTTCAATATAGCTTCCTGTTCTAACCTACCCAGGCGGTCTTCGACTTCTGTAAGTCGTTCAACGAGAGCAAGCCTCGCTCCTGCCTTCGCGCTAATTGCCACCCCCCGTATTACGGTCTTAAAGGCATCCCATTCGATTTGGCGCGTGCTCGCTGTATCCGCATTTTCAAGAAAATATGTGTCTATCGCTGTGGAGAGTGTATTACGAAAGACCGGGTCCTCTAACAGCAGGGGTTGCAGTTTCCAAGTCGGCACCGAGATAGGAATCCTGCCCCACTGGAGTGTAAGTTCTATGGGGTTATGATCTGATAATGTTTTGCTCAAGTGCGTGGAGTTGCTGACTAGGCCGAGTAAATTCAGGGAGCAAAATATCCTGTCAATGCGGGTATGTAACCTATGAGGTGGTGAGTAGAAGGAGTATTCCCTGAGAGTGGGGTGCGCCATACGCCATGCGTCTCCTATCCCCACCCATCTGCCCATCCTTTTAATGCTTCCGCTAGCTTCCTACATCCCGTATTGTGTAATGTGGGTGCGACCTGTCTAAATCAACATCAAGCACCGCATTGAAATCGCCACCCAGTACCCAGGGGTATGCTTCCCAACCCACTAACACCGTGCTAAGGACCTCTAGAAATGTATCTTGATCCGTGTTTGGAGCATATATGCTTCCCATCACAATGTGCTCCCCATCTAGTAAGCCATGTATTAAGACATATCTGCCATTGGAATCAATCTTCTGTTCTAATAACTTGAAAGGGTTACTACTCCTAACCCATATTGCAGCTCCACGCGCAAATGCCGAGTAGGAAGTAAAGAACAGTTGTCCTCTCCATTTCTTCAGCAGTTTAACTGCTTCATCATGGCTCAAGTGGGTTTCCTGAAGAAACGCAATGTTAATTTTCCTTCTGTTTAGCTGCGCCAACAACCTATGCCTTTTATGAACGGAGCCCAGACCCCTTACATTCCATGAGCTGTACGTATAGTTGCTAGGATGCGCCATCAGATCCTAAGTAGGATGAGCTGCCCTGAACATATAGGATACTAAGCCAATCTGGTGTCGTGTAATCTGTAGCTGAGCCCGTATAACTATAAAAACTCCCCAATACTAGGTTCCCCCTTAAAACATTGGAGGACCAAACCATGAGAAAAAGTTTAACAAGAACTCCAAACAAAAAATACCATAGTGCAGTCGCCAGCAGGGGGCGGCAACCACCACATTCTTAACATTGTCCATATCGCTCCAGCACAAGCCCCATCCTCACGAAATAACCAGAGATAACCGGACCATCAAGTATCATCATAGATAGCGAAACACACCGAGCAATACTCCATACTATATCAACTTCTGAAGGGCTTAGTACATGATTCTAGTAGTCATTCACAGTCTGTTGAGTTACCAAAGGGAGCAGTGCAAGACTGGTTTCAGAGTCAGAGCGAACTGTGGCATCATCCGATGAGTGTACAGACACAGCTCGGGACTGGGCGTCATGGTCCGCCAGGGCCACCGTTGTCAGGATAGCGTCCCTCTGGCTAGTCGTGATCTGTTCCAGCGATGGGCTCCCACTAGGACCCTCTCCAGTACGCCGATGTTTACCAGTGCTAGTCTTGTCTTCACATTGTGACAAGGATCGTGCGGGCCGACTCGGCGGGAGCGAGTTCTGGGACACAGAGGGCGTGAAGGTAACTTCCAACCAGTCTGCCACTTCCTCGGGATTATCAAAAAATATAGATTTTTGGCCAAAAATGACTTTCAATCGGGCCGGAAAAAGCAAAGCATATTTCAGGTTGTGTGTTCGCAGCTTCTTTTTAACATCTTGGAAAGTGGCTCTCGCTTTCTGCACCGCCAGCGTGAAATCTGGGTAGAGGGAGATCGTTTTATTTTCAAAGTGTATGGGAGCATTTTCTCTCGCAGCACGCAGGATCGTGTCTCGATCTTTATAATTCAGGATGCGTGCTATCAGTGGTCTGGGCGGTGCTCCTGGAAGGGGAGGCCTGGGTGGCACCCTATGCGCTCTCTCCACACTATAGAGTTCCGTGAGGCCCTCTCTCGCTACATGCTCCCGCAGCCATTTTTCCACAAACTGGGTGGGATTAGGCCCCTCACTCCTCTCCGGTATTCCAAGTATTCGGACATTATTACGGCGGGACCTCCCTTCGGCATCATCCACTCTATCTTGCAATCCTCGTAGCTGACGCTGTAGTTGTTCCAGTTGGGAAGAGTGTATAGTCTGTTGTGGTATCAAATCATCCAGGGCAAGTTTATTCGACTTTACTTTGTCCGCCAGTTTTTGATGATCCGCCTGTAATAAGTTAAGGCTAGTAGAGAGTGCTCCTAGTTGGGTTTCAAGTGCCACACGTGAATCCCTGATTTCTTGTAGTATCAGGTCCAGCTTATCAGTGTGTTGTTCAGTCCCGGTGGGTGGCACTATATCATCTTCAGAACCATGCGTCATATCACTACGCGACTCAGAGTGCGTGTCATTAAAGACAGGGGGGTCGGGTTGTCTGGCCTTGGTGCGACCCATGTTGTAGAAGAGCGGCGACACCACACAACAATCCTTTCCGAGATCACAAGTGGAGAAACCCGCCTGCACGTCTCTCACTGTAGTTTATGGCTGGGTTGTACCTCAGATAGTTCTACTCCGCCCCCACAAGTGCTCGTGCAGTTAGAGAGGTCACTGTATCAGGTACGTCTTGGGTCAGCACACCTGGAGGGCATCAAAGGGCCGAAGCTTGTGCGTGCAGTAATCGCACCAGGTCCTTGTGCATATACTCTGTATTCGAAATGGCGTTGCCGCACTTTGTTGGCAGCGCTCCGGCATGTACCCACAGAACTACAGTGTAACCAGGCCGTTCTCATCACAAGGCGGTGCCTCAGGTCCCGATGTCACTTGCCGGCAGGCTCCTCACCTTGGTTTGAAGTGAACACAGAGATGGAGTTATGACTTGGTAGAGACGCGGCGAGAGATGCCCCCTATATCGTCATCTATGGGGGGGTCCCCGGCGCGTACCCTCGGTCCAGCCCAGCCACTGCGACCCACTCTCGCTATTCGTATATTCGCGCACCATGCATCCGCCTCCACTCGCGCAGTCTACTTCCTCTCCACACGCTGTTGTGTCGGCACTGCTCACTCCCACCTCTGTTGCGCAGGTACAGTCAGCGGAGTTGGTAGGCGCTCCCGGTATAGAACGTTGATCCGGCTCCCAGGTAATAGTTCAACTGAATCACTCCGCGATCCTTCCTTTCCCGTTTCTCCACACTAGAGACTCTAGCCTATGACGCAGTAGGAAATTTAACTGCCTTGCGTCTTCCCCGCTTGTCGGTGTTCATCAATATGGTAGTAGTCCGCGCCGGGTGTTCTTTACAATCATTACCAGCGAGGGTGTGGTTCTGTGCTCTCCACTAGTGGCGTATTAGTGTCCGACAGTGATCCGCCACCCTCAGTCACCACCCTCCGTCATCTTGTTGCTCCCTCGCCGTTCATACGTTCTCAGCGACCAGTCGGGCACACACCGCATTTCGGACAGCGTACTCACATGCCGTGTGGGTTGTTGAGTCCAGTCAATTGTCCTGAGAGCAGGTCTCTTGTCACTCTCTGTTTTCGCCCCGTGTCGTGCTCTCCAGTTCCATCCAGTGCTCCGGCCGCTCTCTCTTCACTGTCCCACTGCTCTCAGGAGCAGCGGCCTGGATGTGTCAGGAAACGGTAACCAGACCCTCCGTTTCAGGGTCACTGGTGCCTCAGGTGTTCCACTACACAAGGCGTTGTTTTTTGGTCCGGATGGCCCCGGGTCTTACAGGATTCTTGGCATAGTATCGGGGCTCGGCTCGGAGCTCCTTCAGCACACGTCTGCCATGCTCGGCAGTTGGCCACGCCCCCCCAAGCATCCCCATGGTTTGAACAGGGATGAAGAGGTCTATGTCCATTTGTGAACTGAGTAGAAATGATACCAGATTAACCTATTAGAAATCTAAGAAATTCTAAGTGAATTGCCACATATGATCAATAATTGTTTCCCAAAGATATGCTTTGGATAACAAGGAATAGGGTTGAAACCCAACACAAAACCCCCCAAAAATGGGACGAACTGTGTGAAAGAACAAGGGGCACTAAACCCAGAAAACTATGGATGTATTCCCACCAATTGGAACATTCCATATTCCAGCGGAAGCAGGAAACTAGAGTCAAAAGGAATATATATATATATATATATATATATATATATATATATATATATATATCAATATCATATTGCGCCCACTCACATAGCAGGGATATAATGGCACTTTTTGGTGAGTTTTAAACAATTTATTGACACGGGTGAAAAACTATCAACGCGTTTTGATTGCTCAAGGCAACCTTTGTGGGAGAGAAGGATCTGCTTCTTATAGTTACCCCCACATTTTGCTCATGTTTCACTGTTTTTCGACTTAGCCAGACTGAGGCCCTGCTATTCAGGACCCCAGTCTATCTGCTTTCTACTCTAAATTGATTGCATGTACTTTAGGTACACTCCAGATTGGATTCTGGGGTAGCCTTATGAGTCCCTAGTATATGGTATACTATATACCCAGGGCATAGGTACCCCAGAGGCCTACCAGGGGCTGCAGCAGCCTGTGTAAGGTGGTATATGCACCCCTTACTGAGATATAGGTTTCCTATATCTCTCCATATCACTGCACATATAAACCTATCAGTCACCCCTATGGCAGGCCTTAACAATCCTGAAGGCAGGGTGCTGGGTTTCATGTGAGAGGGTGCCCATGCATGAGCAGAGCCCCTCTGCAGCTTTCGGAATCATCATTCCGGGGTTGTTTGTGATGCAGCCAGACCATATACTCTTAAGTGCATTATAACCTCGCGGTAAATGCTAACTTTGAAATGGCTGCATGGAAACATGTCGTGTTTGGTGTCAAACACCTTGGAATCATACCTCCACCGCAGTACTGGGGTGGGAGGTATGATTCCTCCCTTCTAGAGGGAGCAACATGGCATCACCGGTACACCCGGTACCTGCTTAACAGAACCCTGGCATCACAAAATGGATGCTGCCGCCACAGACATGAGTCTGCCCTCCTGCTGCTGGACAAAACTCCGGCAGGGGAGGCCTGGACAATAGGTTTCCTGTCACAGGGAGGTGTGACCACCTCCCAGACAGGCTTTAGTGTATTGGGGCTGGGTGGGTGCACTCCAAGAGTGCTTTGAAGTCTGCACTGGGGGCACATTTGGTGTCCCTGTGCATAGTCCAGCTCAAACCGGTTGCAGGGGCTGCCAGCCCCTGCTCTGGAGCGAAACTGGAAAAGGAAATGGGTGTAGCCACCCCTCTTTCCTGAACCTCCCATAGGTGGGTCCACAGAGTTTGTCCCACCCCTTCCTTGGGCATAAAATAGGAATTCCTGACTACAGGACTTTATATTACACCTGGACTAAACTCTGACACCAGAAACCAAGTACTTCGATGATCTACACTACGCTGGATGACTGAAGAATCTCCCTTGGAGTAAAGGAGTTACTCCCCTGCAAGGCAGGCACCTTTAACACAACTGACCAGTTGGCATCTCTGAAGCTCCTGTGGACTCTGAAGGATATTGCCACACAGGAGGTGGGTTTTCCAAGGTCTCTGAGGTCGATCTGTGCCCACAGCAAGTCTGAGGCCTATATCCCTCGTGGAGACCGTGCAACCCGAACCCCTGGACACCGCGACCATTTGCAGAAGCATCAGCTTTCCGGCAACCCCTGAAGCTGAGCTTTGGGTTACTTGTAGGCCTGACCCCAAGCAGCGCTCTCACCAAAGATTACAGGCCTACACTCAATGAGTGTTCCGTGGGCCACCATTTTGTGAATCCTCTTGAGGTCCCTTTTGCAATCCCTGGTCCATTGACCTGTGGGTCCCCAAGAAGGCAACTCTAACTTGTATTGGGCTTCCCTGGTTGCTCCAGACGTGCCCTGACTCTCCATCGCTTGGGGAGTCTCCAGAATCTTGCTGGTCCGCACAGAAGCATCTTTTCTCTTCCTGCATGGGTTGCTGTTGCCAAGGCTTGTTGTGGTCAATCCAATCACCGACACCCCAGCACTCGACATCCTTTGTGGGACAGCTCAAATCCGGCACCTGGTCATCATCGACATCTCTGGGACCCTGTGGCTGCAGAATCAAGCTTCACCTCTTCGCACCTGAAGCACCCAACATCCGTGGGCATTCGATTGCTCCGCTCCTGGTCACTGGCTAGTAACCCAGACTATGTCCCCTCTGCTTTCAGGTTCTTCACATCTTTGATCCAGGCTTGGATCCACCCGGACACTTTTCTTCTTCACGGCAGCAGCACTTTGCAGCAGATCGCCATTGAAAACGACAACGATTCCCGACACCCTTTGACACCTATGTACTCGGCTTCCCTGGGTGAGGTAACTCGAGTACTCCGGTGCTCCCATGGGTGTTGGCCCTATAAACCCTTAAGTCTAAAGGGGTTTGCTGAAAGTCCTCTCCTAAGTGTCCTTTATCTTTAAAATTCCAACCGCGACTTTCCGCATTGAATCCTACAGCGCTCGCGGCTGTGTTCTCACACTGCACACGCCCCCGTGGGTCTCCTGTGTCACTACCTTGGGTGGTTCCTTGGGGTCCCAGCGATTCTACGTGCTCTAGGCACTGTGTCTAGTCAAGTCGTGGTTCTTATACCACTTTCTTAGTATATGGTTTGGTCTCCCCTGGAGCCCACTGTGTATTGTGCTATTTACTGTCGTTTTAATACTGTGATATTGTGTATCTTGGACTCTAATCTCATAAAGAGATTAGTAGTGAGTGTTTAGAAATATATACATATATTTTATATATATCTGGTGTGGTTCTCCTTTCATTTGGTCATTCAGGAGGTTATAATCTGGTAAACCAAGCTGCTTTACACTCCTTCAAGACTTAGCCTGAAGGCTGCTCTCCACAGCTACCACTAGGATAGCTTTCTATAAGGTTGTCTTTAAACCTACCATCAATAAGGGTCGTTTGGACTGGTGCAAGTTGCCCACTATAACTAGTGGACAGCATATGCCAAGCCAACTTCTCACATTGGTGTGCAGCGGTTGGATTCAAGCTTGCTATTGCTTTACCAGATAATCTCTTTGAGTGACTAACTGAAAACCACTATAGGTACATATAAATCAAAGTTAGAATACAGTAAGTTCTACTGAACTTAGAGTTGTGTGTCAAGTGCTTAGCACACCCTTTCTACAACTCAAGAGAGTCTCAGTTCCCACTAGAGTAGGTAGGTGCATACACCACACCACACTAGAATGTCTTCAAGGCCTGAAGTCAGTGACTCCTTGCCCCCTAGGTATGACAATCTCACATTCCAGGAATTGAGAAATATGTGTACCTCTAGGAAACTGAAGACAGGGAGACATGCAAGCACTCAACGCCTCATAGAGGCTTTGTTGTTAGATGACCTCAGAAAGACCCCAGGGTCTGATGAGGCAGGCAAGTTGGGTGGGGCAGCAGAAGAGGAAAGGCCAGGTAGTGAACACTACTATGACCCAGACTCTGATGCTGGCCAGGAGGATCAAAATGATTCCAACCTGGATAATCCAATTCTTCCTGCAGGTGAGGAAGGCCTCAGTGGCCCTCTCTTCACTCCCCCAGGAAGTGTTAATAGTGTACCAAGAAGATCAAGATCTCCTTCTCAGGAATCTAATCATTCTGGTACTTCTATAGGGTCCTCTGCTTCTCATAAAAGGTCATCCTCTTATGAGAAGAAATGTCAACTGCTTGAGTTTGAGAGAGCTAAGCTCAGAATCAAGAGAGAGCAATTGGCCTTAGACAGGGAATCCCTGGAGCTTCAGAGAGCTTCACAGAAGATGGGACTAGAGTCCCATGGTGGCAGCAGCAGTGTCCCTAGAGGTAGAGATCATACTCATGACCATAGGAACCTGAACAAGATTGTCCCTCCCTACCAGAGTGGGGATGACATCCACAAATGGATAACTGCACTTGAGAGGGCCTGTAAGGTACAGAGGGTCCCTCAGGAGCAGTGGGCAGCAATCTTGTGGCTCTCCTTTGCGGACAAAGGTAGAGAAAAGCTCCTCACTGTAAGAGAAGAGGATGCTGACAATTACAAAGTCCTGAAGAGTGCTCTGATTGAAGGGTTTGGCCTAACCACTGAACAATACAGGATAAAGTTCAGAGATACCCAAAAGGCACAGACTCAGGACTGGGTTGACTTTGTTGATTGTGCTACTAAGGCTCTGGAAGGCTGGTTACATGGCAGTAAGGTGTGTGATTTCAAAGGATTGTATAATTTGATCATGAGAGAGCAGATCCTTAACAACTGTCAAAATCAACTGTTGCATCAGTACCTGGTGGACTCTGATCTGACCTCTCCCCAAGAATTGGGTCAGAAGGCAGACAAGTGGGTCAGAACCAGGGTGAGGCTGAAGGTTCGGAACCAAGGTGGTGACTCCAAGAAGCAAGATTCTAAGAACTCTGATAAGGGTGGGGAGAAGGGTAAAGACCAGAAGTCTTCACAAGGGCCCCAAAAATCTGCATCTTGTGGGGAGTCCCAATCTAACAAAGGAAAAGGCCAAAAGAAACCATGGTGTAAAATCTGTAAGCAGAAAACCTATTGAACTAGTGATTGTACCAAGACCAAAGACTCAACTCCAGCCACCATTGCCCCTAAGGCAACTGTTCCCCCTAGTTCAGCTCCAAGTGGTGGTGTTCCAAATAAGGGTGTAGTAAGGTTAACCCTGGGATCTGAGATGGACTCTGGCCTAGTCAGAGTTCCAACTCAGGCTGTACTGATCTGTGATGGAGGCATGGATATGTCCCCCAATGTGAGTCCCAGTAATCTGGGCAAATACAGACAGCAGCCCTTAATTAATGGAAGAGAGGCTTTGGCATTCAGGGACACAGGAGCAAGTGTCACAATGGTGACAAAAGATCTTGTAGCCCCTGAACAGATCATACTTGGTGAAATGTACCAAGTGACCAATGCTAGCAATGTCAGGACAGACCATTCCCTGGCAGTTGTTAATTTCTCCTGGGGAGGGGTAACTGGCCCTAAGAAGGTTGTGGTAAGTGCAGACCTCCCTGTTGAATGCTTGCTTGGAAATGATTTGGAAACTTCAGCTTGGGCTGAAGTTGAGCTCAGGACCCATGCAGAAATGTTGGGCATCCCTGCAGATGTGTTTGCTGTGACCAGGTCACAGGCCAAAATGTCTAAAACTGAACAGGTCCTGGATCCTGGAACAATGGACCAGGCACCTGCCAAGAGAAGGAGCAGTAGGGTTAAGGCAGTGCCTTCCCCCCTGCCTCAGAATCCAGATCAGTCTCTTGAGGGAGCTGATCTTAGTCCTGAAGAAGGAACTGTCCCAGATGAGCTTGAGCCTGATCAGGTTGAGTTCTTGGGGACAGGGGGCCCTTCCAGGGCAGATCTCAGCCAGGAGCAACTGAGCTGCCCCTCTCTTGAACCCCTCAGACAGCAAGCTGCTGCTGAGGCTGCTGGGAGTGCTAGTGGTACCCATAGGATCTATTGGGATGATGGACTCCTTTACTCAGAGTGTAGAGACCCCAAGCCTGGAGCCACCAGGAGGTTGGTTATACCTCTGAAGTTTAGGAGCTTCCTATTGAACCTAGCACATGATATCCCATTGGCAGGACACCTAGGCCAAAACTAGACTTGGGACAGAATTGTCCCTCACTTTCATTGGCCTCATATGTCTGAAGACACCAAGGAGTTTTGTCGCTCCTGTGTCACCTGTCAAGCCAGTGGTAAGGCAGGTAGCACTACAAAGGCCCCACTGATACCACTACCTGTGGTGGGGGTTCCCTTTGAAAGGGTAGGGTTTGACATTGTTGGTCCACAAGACCCTCAAACTGCATCTGGGCACAGATTTATCCTGGTGGTGGTGGACCATGCCACTAGGTACCCAGAAGTAATTCCCCTCAGGACCACCACAGCTCCTGTGGTGGCAACGGCCCTCCTGGGAATCTTTTCCAGGGTGGGTTTTCCTAAGGAGGTAGTATCAGACAGAGATGCAAACTTTATGTCTAGTTACTTGACTGCTATGTGGAAGGAGTGTGGAGTAAATTATAAATTTACCACCCCTTATCACCCACAATGCAATGGTTTAGTTGAGAGGTTCAACAAAACCTTGAAGGGCATGATTAAAGGTCTCCCAGAAAAGCTTAGGCGCAGATGGGACATACTTTTGCCCTGCCTTCTCTTTGCCTACAGAGAGGTTCCACAGAAGGGGGTTGGTTACAGCCCATTTGAGCTTCTGTTTGGACATCCAGTTAGGGGTCCATTGTGTCTAGTGAAGGAGGGATGGGAGTTACCTCTCAAACCCCTAAACAGGATATTGTGGACTATGTACTTGGTCTCCGCTCCAGGATGGCTGAGTACATGAAGAAGGCAACTAAAAACCTTGAGGCTAGCCAGGAATTACAAAAGGCCTGGCATGACCAAAAGGCTGTGTTGACTGTTTATCAGCCAGGACAGAAAGTATGGGTGTTGGAACCTGTGGCCCCAGCCGCCCTCCAAGACAAGTGGAGTGGCCCCCATACAATTGTTGAACAGAAGGGAGAGGTTACCTACCTGGTGGACCTTGGAACTCCCAGGAGCCCCCACAGGGTGCTCCATGTCAACAGACTGAAACCATATGTTGACAGGGCAGACATGGGCTTGCTCATGGCTACTGATGAGGGACAGGAGGAAGAGAGTGACCCACTCCCTGACCTGCTCTCTCAGAACCCTGATGATGGATCAGTAGATGGTGTAGCCTTGGCAGGCAGCCTCACTGACCAGCAGCAAACTGATTGCAGAAGAGCTCTCAACCAGTTCAGACATATGTTCTCTCTGACTCTAAGTCAGACTACCTGGTGCACTCATGAAGTGGACACTGGGGACAGTCTGCCTGTTAAAAATAAGATTTACAGGCAACCTGACCATGTCAGGGACTGCATCAGGACTGAAGTCCAGAAGATGTTGGATTTGGGAGTGATTGAACCCTCAGATAGCCCTTGGGCTAGTCCAGTAGTCTTGGTGCCTAAACCTCACACCCAGGGTGGTAAGAGAGAGATGAGGTTTTGTGTAGACTACAGAGGTCTCAATGCAGTCACTAGGACTGATGCCCATCCAATCCCTAGGGCAGATGAGCTCATAGACACTTTGGCCTCAGCCAAGTTTCTCAGCACATTTGACATGACAGCTGGCTACTGGCAAATCAGACTAGCTGAGGATGCAAAAGCCAAAACAGCATTTTCTACCCCTAGTGGGCACTACCAATTTGTGGTGATGCCCTTTGGTTTGAAAAATGCACCTGCCACTTTTCAAAGGTTGGTGAACAAAGTCCTTACAGGCCTGGAAGCCTATAGTGCAGCATATCTAGATGATATTGCTGTCTTTAGCTCCACCTGGGAGGATCACCTGGTCCACCTGAGAAATGTTTTAGAGGCCCTGCAAAAGACAGGCCTCACTATCAAGGCCACCAAGTGCCAGATAGGGCAGAGCCAAGTTGTATACCTGGGCCACCTTGTGGGTGGAGGCCAGGTTCAACCATTACAGAGCAAAATCCAGACCATAATGGACTGGGTTGCTCCAATCACCCAGACTCAGGTCAGAGCTTTCTTGGGCCTGACTGGGTACTATAGAAGATTTGTCAAAGGTTATGGATCCATAGTGACCCCTTTGAATGACTTGACTTCTAAAAGAATGCCCAAGAAAGTTCAGTGGACAGTGAGCTGTCAAAAGGCATTTGATGACCTGAAGCAGGCCATGTGCACTGCTCCCATTCTGCAAAGTTCTGATTACTCCAAGCAATTCATTGTCCAAACAGATGCATCTGAGTTGGGGGTAGGGGCTGTACTATCACAATTGAATGATGAAGGTCAGGATCAGCCAGTAGCTTTTATTAGCAGAAGGCTGACCCCCAGAGAGAAACGTTGGTCAGCCATTGAGAGGAGGCCTTTGCTGTGGTTTGGGCTCTTGAAGAAGTTGAGGCCATACTTGTTTGGCACTCACTTCATTGTTCAGACTGACCATAAGCCCCTCTTATGGCTAAAACAGATGAAGGGTGAAAACCCCAAACTTTTGAGGTGGTCCATTTCCCTACAGGGGATGGACTATACAGTGGAACATAGACCTGGGAGTAACCATGCCAATGCAGATGGACTCTCCAGATATTTCCACTTAGAACATGAAGACTCAACTGGTCAAGGTTAGTTTAATGTCCTGACGTTTGGGGGGGGGGGTTGTGTAGGAGAGTAGGATCTGCTTCTTATAGTTAACCCCACTTTTTGCTGATGTTTCACTGTTTTTAGACTTAGCCAGACTGATGCCCTGCTATTCAGGACCCCAGTCTATCTGCTTTCTACTCTAAATTGATTGCATGTACTTTAGGTACACTCCAGATTGGATTCTGGGGTAGCCTTATGAGTCCCTAGTATATGGTATGCTACATACCCAGGGCATAGGTACCCCAGAGGCCTACCAGGGGCTGCAGCATATATTATGCCACCCCTGAGAAGCCTTTTAAAATGACACAACAGGTCTGCTACAGCAGCCTGTGTAAGGTGGTATATGCACCCCTTACTGAGATATAGGTTTCCTATATCTCTCCATATCACTGCACATATAAACCTATCAGTCACCCCTATGGCAGGCCTTAACAATCCTGAAGGCAGGGTGCTGGGTTTCATGTGAGAGGGTGCCCATGCATGAGCAGAGCCCCTCTGCAGCTTTCGGAATCATCATTCCAGGGTTATTTGTGATGCAGCCAGACCATATACTCTTAAGTGCATTATAACCTCGCGGTAAATGCTAACTTTGAAATGGCTGCATGGAAACATGTCGTGTTTGGTGTCAAACACCTTGGAATCATACCTCCACCCAAGTACTGGGGTGGGAGGTATGATTCCTCCCTTCTAGAGGGAGCAACATGTCATCACCGGTACACCCAGTACCAGCTTAACAGAACCCTGGCATCACAAAATGGATGCTGCCGCCACAGACACGAGTCTGCCCTCCTGCTGCTGGACGAAACTCCGGCAGGGGAGGCCTGGACAATAGGTTTCCTGTCACAGGGAGGTGTGACCACCTCCCAGACAGGCTTTAGTGTATTGGGGCTGGGTGGGTGCACTCCAAGAGTGCTTTGAAGTCTGCACTGGGGGCACATTTGGTGTCCCTGTGCATAGTCCAGCTCAAACCGGTTGCAGGGGCTGCCAGCCCCTGCTCTGGTGCAAAACTGGACAAAGGAAATGGGTGTAGCCACCCCTCTTTCCTGACCCTCCCAAAGGTGGGTCCACAGAGTTTGTCCCACCCCTTCCTTGGGCATAAAATAGGAATCCCTGAGTACAGGACTTTAGATTACACCTAGACTAAACTCTGATACCAGAAACCAGGTACTTCGACGATCTACACTACGCTGGATGACTGAAGAATCTCCCTTGGAGTAAAGGAGTTACTCCCCTGCAAGGCAGGCACCTTTAATGCCACTGACCAGTTGGCATCTCTGAAGCTCCTGCAGACTCCGAAGGATATTGCCACACAGGAGGTAGGTTTTCTGAGGTCTCTGAGGTCGATCTGTGCCCACAGCAAGTCTGAGGCCCGTATCCCTTGTGGAGACTGTGCAACCCGAACCCCTGGACACCGCAACCATTTGCAGAAGCATCAGCTTTCCGGCAACCCCTGAAGCTGAGCTTTGGGTTACTTGTAGCCCTGACCCCAAGCAGCACTCACACTGAAGATTGCAGGCCTACACTCAACGAGTGTTCCGTGGACCACCATTTTGTGATTCCTCTTGATGTCCCTTCGCGATCCCTGGTATATTGACCTGTGGGTCCCCAAGAAGGCAACTCTAACTTTTATTGGGCTTCTCTAGTTGCTCCAGATGTGCCCTGACTCTCCATTGCTTGGGGAGTCCCCAGGACCTTGCTGGTCCGCACAGAAGCATCTTTTCTCTTCCTATGTGAGTTGCTGTTGCCAAGGCTTGTTGTGGTCAATACTATCACTGACACCCCAGCACTCGACATCCTTTATGGAACAGCTCGAATCCGGCTCCTGGTCATCGTCGACATCTCTGGGACCCCGTGGCTGCAGAGTCAAGCTTCACCTCTTCACACCTGAAGCACCCGACATCTGTGGGCATTCGATTGCTACGCTCCTGGTCACTGGCTAGTGACCCAGACTCTGTCCCCTCTGCTTTCAGGTTCTTCACATCTTCGATCCAGGCTTGGATCCACCCGGACACTTTTCTTCTTCACGGCAGCAGCACTTTGCAGCAGATCGCCATTGAAAACGACAACGATTCCCGACACCCTTTGACACCTATGCACCCGGCTTCCCTGGGTGAGGTAACTCGAGTACTCCAGTGCTCCCATGGGTGTTGGCCCTAGAACCCCTTAAGTCTAAAGGGGTTTGCTGAAAGTCCTCTCCTAAGTGTCCTTTATCTTTAAAATTCCAACCGCGACTTTCCACATTGAATCCTACGGCACTTGCGGCTGTGTTCTCACACTGCACACATCCCCCGTGTGTATCCTGTGTCACTACCTTGGGTGGTTCCTTGGGGTCCCAGCGATTCTACGTGCTCTAGGCACTGTGTCTAGTCAAGTCGTGGTTCTTATACCACTTTCTTAGTATATGGTTTGGTCTCCCCCTGGAGCCCACTGTGTATTGTGCTATTTACTGTCATTTTAATACTGTGATATTGTGTATCTTGAACTCTAATCTCATAAAGAGATTAGTAGTGAGTGTTTAGAAATAAATACATATATTTTATATATATCTGGTGTGGTTCTCCTTTCATTTGGTCATTCAGGAGGTTATAATCTGGCAAACCAAGCTGCTTTACACTCCTTCAAGACTTAGCCTGAAGGCTGCTCTCCACAGCTACCACTAGGATAGCTTTCTATAAGGTTGTCTTTAAACCTACCATCAATAAGGGTAGTTTGGACTGGTGCAAGGTGCCCACTATAACTAGTGGACAGCATATGCCAGGCCAACTTCTCACAACCTTGTTCACAATAGGGTGCGTCATCTAGTGTGCAGTTTAAATACTATAAAGTGCTTTTTAATAAACTTAAAAGACATTATTAGGTTATGGGGAAAGTTAGAAATGTAACCCTGTCAAGGTAGAATACAATTCATTCATAGGTTATATTCATGCACAGTTACATTTGATTAATTAAAACCAATCATATATATTGTTGAAATTATTTGTTGTTGTCATCAATGCTAAGCATATATTAGTCTCATTCTATTATTCACAGTGTTGTAACCCTTCAACCTCTCATTACTAACTAAAGCAGATCAAGCCCAAGCTTGATATCCGTAATGAGCGATATGGCAGTAGTCCAGCTCTGAATTCTAATGCCAATGGGTAACAAAAAATAACAAAAAGATTCTTTGGCAACACATATTGAATACTATTGAACCCAGAGTATGCTACACCTTTGTTGCACCAGACCCACTAGATTCCCGCACAGTGTACAGTTTTTTATAGAAGCGGCCAAAGGTCTGAGATTTACCAGTGTCAGAGGTAACCGTCTCACCCCCCTCATCTTTAATGCTCCCTATATATTCCTTCACCCTCTTAATCCTTAACTTCCTCGCTAGATGAGTTCCTATCCTGCTGCCTTGCTCATATGTCGTGCGTTGAAGTCGCAACAGGGTGAGTTCTGCTCTGTTATTATAGATTGTGTTGAGTTTCCCTCGTAACGCCGTCATGAGCCTTTGGAGGGTTAGGGTTGGGTGCTCCTTGTGAAATTACTCAGCAGTTTTTAACTCTGCTTCCAGTGTTTGTCTCTCCTTTATTCTCTGTTTATTTAGGGATGCATTGAGCTCTAGGCATTGTCCCCTAAGAACTGCTTTAAATGCATCCCAGTGGGTAGAAGGGGGGGGTGTCTTGTGGAGTGTTAGCCTGAAAGTAGTCTCTGATTGACTTCCTCAGGTCATCTTGCAGCAAGTGGTCCCAAAGCAATGAATTGGGGAAGAACCACCTGCGGTATCTAGGTGGGGGAGCCTCCCAGTCCAGTATCGCAGCCATTGGGCATGATCTGAGAGTGCAATAGGGTATAAGGTGACTGCCTGCATGGCTGGGGTCAATGTGCTACTCACAAAAACATAGTCTATTCGGGAGTAACATCTGTGAGAGTGTGAGAAGAATTTATAGTCTTGATCTTTCGGGTGTAGCGTCCGCCATGCGTCATGGAGTCCCAATTCCCAAAATTCTTTATTTAGTGTTTCTGGGAAGCTCCCAGTGGTGGACCTATGAGGGTGTGTGCTATCTACCCTCACGTCCGATGTGAGGTTGAAGTCTCCCATCAGGATAATGTCGCCCTCCGCAAAGCCCTCCAACATAGCAAGGAATGTATGAAGAAACATCACTTGATTTGTGTTGGGTGCATACAGAGAGGCAAATGTGCATTTATGCCCATGCAGTGTGCCTTCCACTAATATTATTCTTCCCTCCATGTCTGCCTTGCAGCCTTCAGGCTGAAACCGAACTGTGGAGTGAAAGAAGAGCGCAGCCCCATTCTTTTTAGATGTTGTGGAAGACTTATACATAAGGGGGTAATTTTTATGCTTTAACTTATGATCTTAGGAGCGCCTAATATGCGTTTCCTGCAGAGCTACCACATCATGCCTCTGGTCTAGCACATATTTCCAACTTTTTTGTCGTTTTGCAGGAGAGTTCAGCTCTCACACATTCCTAGTAAGGGTTGTGATCGCCATGACCCACTATCAGCGATGTATATTGCCCCTGTAAGCTGCTGTGGCCTTCCTCGCAACCCATCTCTCCCCATGCTGGTCTCCGAATAACCCCCATCCCATGTCCCCCCTGCCCCTCCAGTAACTCTGTATTAAGCTCTGTGAGTCCCCTTTACCAAACAACGAAAACAATACAAACCCCATAATTTGAACACTTAGAACATAAAAGTTACTTCTGAATTCGACATTCCTTCAGGTCGTTGCCTGTCCTCCTGCATACAGGTCAGTGTCCGTTACGACAACCTAGCCCATGTCAGCTTAATAGTACTCATGAATCAATCTGTTGAGTGCTTGCAGGGGCTCCCTCCAGGGAATCCCTCTGTAGTTGCACCAGCTGACCCATGCCCCCCGGATGTCCTCTGCTTGCACAGCGTAATCATGATTGGAGTCCTTAGGTAGCCTTTTGTGTGAGTGACGTCTTCCTTATATTTCAGCTTAAGGGCCTCATTTCCCCTTGCCCGGACTAGCATCTCCCACAGCTCCCCTCCCATTGCGAGTGGTAACCATCTCCCCTTTGCAAACACAAGGAGATGGTGGACGGAGCGCTGAAACTTTTCAGACACTCACCCCCAGTCACAGATCTGGGTTGAATCCATCATTGTTTTTTTAGCTCACTTTGCCACCCCAGTTCAGACCCAGCTATATGCAAATCAGTCTTGACCCCGTGCCAAATGGGAGCAGTCCAGCCCTAACTGCCAAGCCAGGACTTCGCTGGACTGGAAACAAGCATCCTGGGACCCTTGCTCACTTTGCCACTGGATTCAAGCTAGCCTGACTGATGAGGGGTGTTACCCCAAAACCGGTCCCAGGATGCTTGCTTGTTGGAGTGGCGAAGTGAGCTAAAGAAAGATGATGTAATCAACCCAGATCTGTGACTGGGAGTGAGTGTCTGAAATGTTTCAGCGCTCCATTCCATTATCTCCTTGTGTTTGCTTTGTTCGCCTTAAGTTAGCAGGGTATGCCCAGATGTGGGTCCCTTGCTCACTTTGCCACTGGATTTAAGCTAGCCTGGCTGATGAGGGGTGTTACCCCAAAACCGGTCCCAGGATTCTTGTTTCCGGTCCAGGGAGGACCTGGCCTGGCAGTTTGGGTAGGACTGTTCCCATGAGGCACAGGGTCAAGATTGATTTGCAAATGGTTGGGTCCAAACTGGGGTGGGGAAGTGAGCTGAAAAATGATGATGGATTCAACCCAAATCTGTGACTGGGAGTGAGTGTCTGAAAAGTTTCAGCACTCCGTCCATCATCTCCTTGTGTTTGCTTTAAACATCTCCCCTTTCCCAGGTTTCGTCTGTGCTCTGGGGCGGCCTTGAGCAAGCCACTGCCTTTGTGGTCTTTGGTCCATTGGAACCTCCTTGGAACACCCCGCACTGGCTGATGCCAGAATCTCCGCCTCTGCTGTTAAGCCCAAGAGTTGCAGCACTTCCTGAAGATCTGTGACGTGATGTGCTTTGTTGTGCCACTCAAATGCTAGTCCGAAAGGGTAGGTTCATCTGTACCCTATCCGGTCACATCGCAGCTTGTCAGTCACTGGCCGGAACTTTATGCGCCTCCCTAGTGTTGCCTGGGCCACATCTTGGAAAATGGAGCATGAGGCCCCCTGAAATGTCACCTCCTCTGATTTGCGTGCTGCCTGCATAATAGCCTCCTTGACTTTAAAGGAATGCTAATTGGCTAGTACATCCCTGGGGCACCTCTTCTCCCCAGGTGGCAGTGGACCCACCCTGTCAACTCTGTCGAGTTTGACCTTCAAGTGTGTGCTTCACAGTATGGTGGCAAAGAGACCCTCCATAAAGGCCTCCAGATCTGGACCCTCCGCCCCCTCCCCCAGATTCCTTAGGCATATATTGTCCCTCCGGGATCTGTTTTCCAAGTCTTCATATTTAAGTATGGACAGTTCTAGCTGTGTCGTAAGCCTCGTCGATGCCTCCTCCTGGACCGTGCGGCATTCCAATTCTTGTGAGCTTTCTTTGCAAGCCTAGAGTCCTAGTTCCCACTGAGTCTACATTTTGTGGAATTGTCAATAGGCGGGCATTATTATCTGAGCGAAGAGATTCAAGGGAAGAGGCTATATCTGCCTTCAAGTCCTCTCGCAGTTCCCGTTTGAAGTCCTTTAGGGAGGCCAGAAGGTCTTCTTTTGTTAGGGTCATTGCGCCATATGTTTGCAAGGCGGATGCCTCCTCCTGTGACTCCATTGGCAAAAAGTAGTGTGAGACCTTGTTTCCCTGATTTTTCTGTGGCGGCATAGATGCAATCGCCCGCCGGGTGTCACTGCGCCCTAACCGTGTGGAGTCCCCTGACGCCCAAAAGGGGCCAGTGCCTCTTGACCACTTCCTCTGCTCCTGGGCCTCCCCTTTGCCTGCCAACCCTTCCTGGTCCCCGTATGCTCAGAACCGGACCAGTTCAAGGTACTCTCCCCTGGTCCTCTCTGCCCCCGTGACAGTCGGAACTTCTTCTCTGAAGGGGGGTAACGTGTCCGACCCCGCTCCGCTCGCTTCTTTTGGGTCCTGCAGGACGTGTTGAGGCCCATTCACTCTCCAGTACTGAGCCTCTGTTAAGCGCTTGGCCTCCGCTAGTGCTCATCGGGGCGGTGCACGTGCCAGTGAGCCTTAGGTTATGCTGCGTAAGCAGGATCATTCCTTTTTGCCCGCTATGCTGGGGAGACACTTTATTCCTCTTGATTACATGCATGGGGCACTGGGCCCAGGCCCCTAGTCCGATCATTATCTCTCCGCTCACCCTGGGGAGGGCTCCTGGTGCACGGCTCCCATCAATGCCGCGATCGCAGGCCAGCCGCCATCTTGAAGTCAGGAGCGCCTCCCCCTCCGCACAGCTGTAAATGTTGAACGCGCTAGTCTTTCCGCTCCTCTGACGATGGCGGTCTCTTTCAGACCTGCCCTCTGCCCCTGCTTGTCCCGGGCGCTTCCACGATCCCTCGGCATCTGAATGTTCTGCCGAGTCTTGGAGGCTGCTTTTCGGGTCGGAACAGTCTCCGCCTTCAAGGGGTCAGAACTTCAGCGGTGCCCTGCTCTGATGTAGTGTAGAATCCTGAGTTTAAAGCCCTAGTGGATTATGTCCACTCGGCCATCTTGGTTGGCCAAGTCCCCGTAAAAAGCGCTTTTTGACTCGCCTGTATCTTTGGTGTCATTTGACGAATCTTCACAAAATTTTCCAAAAACAAGTGTGCTGGTGATTCTAGCTGTGAAATCATGTGAAATGGGGGCTAAGAAACAGGAGAGGCAAAGCAAGTATGTTTTCTCTGCAATTCCAGATTGAAAAATGATCTGAAATCCTTCGTGGGTGTGGATGCATTGATCTATTGGAGTGCTATCTGTATGTGGCTGTGACAAGTGGGTTCTTTCTTCTCCTCTTCTGGTGAGAGCAGAGTCCATGTTTCTCCCTTTAAATTGCTAGGAGTATGCAAATGTGGAAATCACTTGAATGCTTCCCTGTTTGGCCCCGCCCACCTTAGTAGTAACCAAAGGTCTTCCTGCCTTTTGCCAGGATGATGGACAGCTTAACAGGCACCCCCAGCTCATTTCTTACCCTGGGCGGAGTTGGCGTAGTACCACTACGCGGAGTTCCACAGAGTTATGAAAAAACTCAATGGAACAGGAGCCCATGTCCTGTGGCCAGCCGAGGGTCTGGGTGCCCGGGACGGGGGTCCCTCGTGCCCGGGCAGGCTCTCAGATTGCCCCCAGCCTGGCTGGGTTGAGAAGCAGGGACCGGGCCCGGGGCCTGTGCTTCGGGCAGGGCCTGGGGTGTGGGAGTCCCTGTCCTGCGGCCTGCCAAGGGTCCGTCTGTCCGGGACAGGGGTCCCTGGTGCCCAGGGAGGCTCCCCCCCTCCCCGGCCTGGCTGGGTTCAGAAGCGGGGACCGGTTCCGGGGCCTGGGCTCCGGCGGGCCCTGGGGTGCGGGAGCCCACGTCCTGTGGCCAGCCCAGGGTCCGGGTGCCCATCACGGGGGTCCATCAGGCCAGGTCAGGCCTCCCCCGCTTTGCCTGTGTGTCATGGTGCCTGCTGGCCCCGGGTCAGAGTTCTGTCGGGGCCCCCCCTCACAGCCCCGTGCCCGAGACCCAGGTAAGAGCTCTGATGAGCCCCCGGGAATCAGAGCCCCCAAGCCCTCCAAAGGGCAGGCGAGAGACCTCCCCCGAAGGTTCGGGCAGGCAGATTGGCGTCCTTTGGGCCCGGCCATCTGGTCGTGCCTTTCCCCTCGGCCATCTGGTCACGCGCAATGCTTTCCAATGGGGCGACCAGATGGCCGGGCTACCCTGGAGGTCCCGATGAGGGCTCGTTTGCCTCCCCGATCCCAGCCAGGGCTCCAGGAGGTCAGAGGCGTCCATGCCTTGGGTCCCCTCAGTCTCGCGGTGTGCACGGGTTACCAGAAAAGGGGGTACCCTTCCTCCGGATTACTAGGGACAGGGTATGCCAGTACCCCTCGCGGGCTGGGGGCTCTCAGCCAGCGACCAGGTGGGCTAGGGCTGGGCAAAAACCTCCCCCCCTGTCCGGGGCTCCGTCCTCCGGCCCAGAGTGTGGCAAAGTGCCCGGACGGGCTCCATTGGGCCTGGGCTGTTCTCCCATGGGCGTCCGGGCCCGAGAGCTCTGGCCGAGCACTCCCTACACTGGGCTCCGTCCTCCGCTCCGCCATGGGTTTGTGGCCCATCGGGCATTCCCCAGCATGGCTTGGGGTCAGGAGCTCCGGAAGGGGCCTTTGGGTGGAGGGTGCCCTCCCCACCCTGGACTCTTTCCTCAGGCCTGCCGCGTGGCAAGGTGCCTGGGACATGGGCCTTGGGGAGGCCTCCCCTGCATGTGCCAGCCCAGGACCTCCGGCTGGGCCCAGGGGACCGGACCCCGTCACCCTGCTCCACCATGGTCCCAGGACGGGGGTCCATCGGGCCCGGGCAGGCCTCCCTCCTGCTTCGCCTGCCTGTCAAGGTGCCTGGGGGACCCTGGGTCAGAGGTCCGTCGGGGACCCCTGTCCGCAGCCCTGGGCCCAAGGCCCAGCCGGGGTCTCCGAGCCCACGGGATGCAGAGCCCCCGAGCCCTCCAAAGTGCAGGCCGGAGCCCTCCCGTGAAGGCTTGGGGCGGGCAGATTGGCATCCTTTGGGCCGGGCCATCTGGTCGCGCCTTCCCACCTCGGCCATCTGGTCGCGCGCAATGCTTTCCAATGGGGCGACCAGATGGCCGGGCTGCCCTGGAAGTCCCAATGAGGGCTCGTTTGCCTCCCCGATCGCAGCCAGGGCTCCAAGAGGTCAGGCGCATCCACGCCTTGTGTCCCCTCAGTCTCTCAGTGCGCCAGGTTATCAGAAAGGGGGGTACCCTTCCTCCAGATTACTAGGGACAGGGTACTCCAAAACCCCTCTCGGCCTAGCGGTCCTCAGCCGGCAGCCAGATGGGCCAAGATGCCCCCCCAGCCCGGGGCTCTGTCACCCGGCCCAACGTGTGGTGTGGTGCCCAGGATGGGGGCCTGCGGGCCCAGGGAGGCCTCACCTCTGCCCGGGAGCCCAACAGGCTCTAGGGGCCCCAGGCTCAGTCTCCTCGCCTGCCACTCTGCCAGGGGCCTGAGACAGGGTTCCGCCGGGCTGGGGGTCTGCCCCTGCTTGGCTGGGTACAAGAGCTCTGAAGGGCCCCCCTGAGGGCCCTGGGGAGGGTGCGCTCCCCATCCCGGGCTCCGTCCTCAGGCCTGCCGCGTAGCAGGGCGCCCAGGATGGGGTCCTGTGGGCCCGGGGAGGCCCCACCCTGTGCTTCTGGGCACGGGAGCCCCGACGGGGTCCAGGGGCGCCACAGGGCCCCAGGGAGGGCGCTCCCACCCTGGGCTCCATCTCCCAATCTTCCGCTCCGCCAGGGGCCCGGGACGGGGTTCCATAGTGCCCGGGGAGCCTACGCCTGCTTGGCTGGGTTCAGGAGCTCCGGCCAGGGCCCCTGAGGGCCCTGGGGAGGGCAGCCTCCCCACCCTGGGCTCTGTTCTCGGGCCTGCCGCGTGGCAGGGTGCCCGGGATGGGGTCCTGTGGACCCGGGGAGGCCCCACCCTGCACCTCTGGGCATGGGAGCCCAGATGGGGTCCAGGGGCCCTGCTGGGCCCTGGGGAGGGTGCTCCTGCCCTGGGCTCCGTCTCCCGGTCTGCTGCTCCGCCAGGGGCCCGGGAAGGGGTTCTGTTGTGGCCAGGGAGCCTCCCCCTGTTTGGCTGGGTTCAAAAGCTCCAGCCGGGGCCCCTGAGGGCCCTGTGGAGGGTGGCCTCCCCACCCCGGGCTCCGTCCTTGGGCCTGCCGCATGGAAGGGTGCCCGGGATGGGGTCCCACGGGCAAGGGGAGGCTTCTCCTGCACCTTGGGCCCAGGAGCCCCAGCTGGGTCCAGAGGCCCCCAGCCTGCTGCTCTGCCAAAGGCCCGAGACAGGGTTCCATCGTACCCGGGTAGGCTCCCCCTGCTTGGCTGGGTTGAAGAGGTCCAGCCGGGGCCCCTGAGGGCCCCGGGGAGGACAGCCTTCCCACCCCGGGCCCCGTACTTGTGCCTGCCGCATAGCAGAGACACCGGGACGGGGTCCCGCGGGCCCGGGGATGCTTCCCCTGCACCTCTGGGCCCTGGAGCCCCAGCTGGGTCCAGGGGCCCTGCCGGGCCCCGGGTCAGGTGCTCCAGCCCTGGGCCCCGTCCCCCGGCCTGCTCCCCGGCCAAAGCCCAAGACAGGGTTCCGTCGTGCCCTGGAAGCTTCCCCCTGCTTGGCTGGGTTCAAGAGCTCCAGCCGGGGCCCCTGAGGGCACTAGGGAGGGCGACCTCCCCACCCCGGGCTCTGTCCTCGGGCCTGCTGTGTGGCAGGGTGCCCGGGATGGGGTCCAGCGGGCCCGGGGAGGCTTCCCCTGTACCTCTGCGCCCGGGAGCCCTGGCTGGGTCCAGGGGGCCTGCCAGGCCCTGGGTCAGGTGCTCCAGCCCTGGGCCCCGCCCCCCCCGGCCTGCCGCTCTGCCAAAGGCCTGAGACAGGGTTCCGTCATGCCCGGGGAGCCTCCCCCTGCTTAGCTGGGTTCAGGAGCTCCTCCCAAGTCAGCACACTGACGCCCAAGGGTCTGGGTGTGGGGGGTGACAGTCAGTAGCCAGGGCAGGGCGGCTGCAGAGCGGGGAGGACTGCCTAGCTCCCCGCTGTCTCCAGGGCAAGGAGCGGCAGGAGGCCAGCCCTGCGTGAAAGGGGGGCCAAGCCAGAGCTGGAGCCCCTGGAGAGCTTGGAGAAGCCCTGAGCAGGGGACGCCTGGGCCCGGTCTGGGATGGCAGCGACTTGTGGATGTCCCGCGCTGCCCAGGGGGGTCCACCGGGACCCGGGGAGGCTCTCCCTGGCCTGTCTGGGTTCGGTAGCAGGCACCGGGCCCGGGGCTTGAGTTCCGTCCGGCGGGCCCTGGGGTGCAGGAGCCTCCAGGTCCTGCAAGCCAGCCGAGGGTCCAGGTGCTGGGGACGGGGGTCCATCGGTGCCCGGGGAGGATCTCCCCAGCCTGGCTGGGTTCGGAATCAGGGACCGGGCCCGGGCCTTGAGCTCCGTCCGGCAGGCCCTGGATTGCGGCAGCCCCCCGTCCTGCAAGCCAGTCAAGGGTCTGGGCGCTGGGGACGGGGGGCCCAGGGAGGCTCTCCCCGGCCTGGCTAGGGTTTGGAAGCTGGACCGGGCCTGGGGCTCGAGCTCCGTCTGGCAGGCCCTGGGTTGCGGGAGCCCCTGTCCTACAAGCCAGCCGAGGGTCCGGGCACTGGGGACGGGGGTCCCATCAGGGCCTGGGGAGGCTCTCCCCAGCCTGGCTAGGGTTTGGAAGCTGGGACTGGGCCTGGGGCTGGAGCTCCGTCCGGCGGGCCCCGGGGTATGGGATCCCCCTGTCCTGCAAGCCAGCTGAGGGTCTGGGCGCTGGGGACGGGGGTCCATCGAGGCCTGGGGAGGCTCTCTCCGGCCTGGCTAGGGTTCGGAAGCTGAGACCGGGCCCGGGGCTTGAGCTCCTTCCGGCAGGCCCAGGGGTGCGGGAGCCCCCGTTCTGCAAGCCAGCGAGGGTCCGGGTGCTGGGGACAGGGGTCCCATCGGGGCCCGGGGAGGCTCTCCCCGGCCTGGCTGGGTTTGGAAGCAGGGACCGGCCTGGGGCTTGAGCTCCGTCCAGCAGGCCCTAGGGTGCGGGAGCCCCCGGTCCTGCAAGCCAGCTGAGGGTCTGGGCACTGGGGACGGGGGACGGGGGTCCATCGGGGCCCAGGCAGGCTCTACCTGGCCTGGCTAGGGTTCAGAAGCTGGGACCGGGCCAGGGGCTTGAGCTCTGTCTGGCGGGCCCTGGGGTGCAGGAGCCCCCTGTCCTGCAAGCCAGCGGAGAGTCCGGGTGCTGGGGACGGTGGTCCCAGCAGGGCCCGGGGAGGCTCTCCCCGGCCTGGCTAGGGTTCGGAAGCTGGGACCACACCCGGGGCTTGAGCTCCATCTGGCGGGCCCTGGGGTGCGGGAGCCCTGCTGTCCTGCAAGCCAGCCGAGGGTCCGGGCGCAGGGGACAGGGGTCCATCGGGGCCCGGGGAGGCTCTCTCCGGCCTGGCCTAGGGTTTGAAAGCTGGGACTGGGACCGGGCCCGGGGCTTGAGCTTCATCCGGCGGGCCCTGGGGTGCGGGAGCCCCCCGTCCTGCAAGCCAGCCGAGGGTCCGAGCACTGGGGATGGGGGTCTATCAGGGCCCGGGGAGGCTCTCCCCGGCCTGGCCTAGGGTTCGGAAGTTGGGACTGGGACCGGGCTCAGGGCTTGAGCTCCGTCCGGCGGGCCCTGGGGTGTGGGAGCCCCCCATCCTGCAAGCCAGCTGAGGGTCCGGGCGCTGGGAACAGGGGGTCCATCGGGGCCCGGGATGGCTCTCCCCAGCCTAGCTAGGGTTTGGAAGCTGGGACCAGGCTCTGGGCTTGAGCTCCATCCGGCGGCCCTGGGGTGCGGGAGCCCCCCATCCTGCAAGCCAGCCGAGGGTCCGGGCGCTGGCGGCAGGGGTCCATCGGGGCCTGGGGAGGCTCTCCCTGGCTTGGCCTAGGGTTCAGAAGCTGGGACTGGGACCGGGCCCGGGGCTTGAGCACCATCCGGGGGGCCCTGGGGTGTGGGAGCCCCCATCCTGCAAGCTAGCCGAGGGTCTGGGTGCTGAGGACAGGGGGTCCATCGGGGCCCGGGTAGACTCTCCCCGGCCTGGCCTGGGGTTCGGGAGCACGGAGTAGGCAAATCTCCGCACCCTCCGCTGGAAGACCGGAGTTCTCTGCCCACCCCTACTCGTTTCCTGAAGATTTTGGTGAGGAGTTCTTGATGCTGAGAAATATGAGGACATCTCCACAAAGCAAAGAAGCAATTATTTCATATAGTTAAGAGGAAGGACCCTTATTTGGTGGAGATTTAATCTCTTTGTAGTCTGATCGTCTTCTCTATAGGGGGATTCATGTTATCACATATTGCTAGATAACTACGCACCAGGAACAATCACATTGCCAAAACGCACACAAAATCACTGGTGACATTTCTTCTTTCTCCATTATGTAGCTGTAGTGTAAAATATGTATTGGACATTTACCCAATGAGGTAGTACTTAGTAATTAACCAGTAGAAAGAACTCCACCAGGGTAGATATTTTGTGCAAAACTCTGGACTCTTGTTGGATACAAGGGCAGGTGTGGTTCCTTCGAGGCTGAGCCACTCACACAGCTACTTACACACCCACACAGACACTTAGACACCCACTCACACACTCAGGCACTCAGACACCCACTGACAGACCGACCAGATACTCACATACCCACCTACAGATACACTCAGACATTCAATCAGACACTTATGTACTCACTCACAAACCCATACAGCCACTCACACTACCACTCACATACCCATTCAGACACTCATGCACTCACTCAAAGACCCACTCAGACACATACAACCACTCACAGATCCACTGAGAAACTCATGCATTCATTCAGAGACCCATACATACACTTACACAGCCACTCATAGACCCATTCAGGGACTCACACACCCACTCCTAGATACACTCAGGGACTAACACACCTACACATAGCCCCATTCAGACACTCATGCACTCACTCACAGACTGACTCACACACTCATGGAGGTACTCGCAAACCCACCTACTCTTAGACCCACCAAGAAACTCACTCAGATACTCATGCAATCACTCAAATACCCATTGAGACACTCACACACCTATTCACAGACCCACTCAGATACTTATACCACCATTAACATACCCAGTTTGACACTTATGCAGCCACTTCCAGATCCATACAGACACTCACACACCCATTGAGACACTCATGCACTCCCTCACACACCTACTGAGATACCCATGCACCCCCTCAGACACTTACTTTCAAAGGTTACAAGTTACAGTTAAGAAACAAAATTTAAACATGTTTTAGAAATTCACTTAAAAAACCAAAGGACATCTCAAATGACATCACGGATGACATCATCTATAGAACCACTCACACAGCCACTCACATCCCTATACAACCTCTCATACACGCCATTCATAGACCCATACAAGTACTCACACAACAACTCACTCATCCATAGAGTCCCTCACACACTCAGTAACTCATTCATACAGCCACTCACACAGACACTCACTCTCCAAAATAGCCACTCACACACCAACTCACTGAACCAGACAGCCACTCACTGAACCATACAGCCACTCATATACCCACTCACCCATCAATACAGCCAATCACACACACTCACCCATCCATAGAGCCACTCACACAGCCAATTAGTCACTGATACAGCCACTCACACTCATCCACCCATACAGCTGCTCACACATCCACTCACTCACCCATACAGCCTCTCAACAGAGCCACTCACAAACCTACATAACCACTTATATACCCGTTCACACATTTATACAAGTACTCACATGCCTTCTCACTCCACTAATACAGACACTGACTATGTAATACAGCTACTCACATACCCACTCACATGCCCACACACCCAGTCAAACAACCACTCACTCACTCATACACACACTTACACACCCAGTCACTCACCCTTACAGCCCCTCACACCGCCACTGAGTCACTGATAAATCCATTCACATACCCACTCACAGACCCATACAGCCACTCACACACCACTCACTCACCTATACAGCTACTCACACACCCACTTGTACAATCATTCACATATGTATTTACTCACCCATACATCCACTCACACACCCACTTATTCACTCATACAGCCACTCACACACCCATTCACCCAACCATACATCCACTCACATACCCACTCACTCCCCAATACAGCCCCTCACACAGCCACTCAGTCACCACTACAGCTACTTACACACCCACTTATTTACCAATATAGGCACTCACACAGAGACTCACATACCCATACAGCCACTCTCACACCCACTCACACATGGATACAGTCGCACAGCCACTTACATAATGTATGACTGATTAGTAGAGCACCAACTATACTAATTTAACTTTTGTGGTACCTTGGTATATTTTTTTAACACTCATAAACATTGTCATCAATGATGCAATTTGAGATGGGATCAGTGATGTCATCACTGATGTCATTGGCCATGTCATGAGTGATGTAAATGCATTGAGGGTGCGAAGGTATAGTTAGCTCAAGTAACTCAAACTGCTGAATTTCACTGATTTTGTACGAACTGAAATCTGAGTCTAACTATAACGACCATGTAACCTTTGATTTTCTCAGTGAATATATATATATATATATATATCCATGCAACAAACTTCCATTCGAGGAGTCCCCAACCCTTCAGGGCAGCCTCTCAAACAGCGGGCACGGAAAGGCCCACCAAATCACTACGTGTGAACAAACAACAGAGGCCCATTTCCAGAGTCAGCAGTCCTTTAATCAGGGAAATAACAGCACTCATGCTTCCAATGGCCCCTACATGTTTCGGCGCTTCTGCCTTGGTCACGGGAAGGAAGCAATATGCAAAGTGCGTACGTGCATGTAGTTTTAAAGAAGGTCTTAATCACATGACTGTTCAGCATATATCTCCCACAATGCATCGGAAACATCAGGTAAGTATTAGTATTTTTTGAAGAGTTCTCTTGTTTCAAAGCACAGATTACATAAATGCTTGCTTCTTTTTCCGATGCATTTTTAAGGTAATAGATCCAGATGGAACACAGTCACGGAAAATAAAATTACCTAGTTCTTGGTCCACAAAGTATGATTTTTGTTATTTGGTGCAAATCCATTCAGCAGTTTTGAGAAATTAACAGAAAAACATATTTGTATATCTAGGGATGCAAATCCTCTGAGGATCTGACAGTCCCCGTGCTGAAATCTGATTAGCTGCTAACACTTCAACCAGGAACTGTTGGTAGCCATCTTGGGACTCAGCTTCAACCAAGTCCCAAAAAAGTAAAATAAAAAGAAAGGGGGGCAGGGTAGGAACACCCTGACCCCCAAGCTCTGGTCCTGGGGTTCACAGTGGGACCCCGCCAGGACAAAAAAGCATTTTTTTAAAACATGTTTGCAGTGAAATCATGACGGAATCGCAAATCTGTGGCAAAAATTTAAAAAAACAAGCACAGACTCCTGCACTTGTTTACCGTATAGCCTCAGGGTTGGCCAGGTCACTGGAGCATGAAATAGAGGGGGGCATATGTGTCTCCCCTCCTGCAGCTCTTTTGAGCCCCGGGGACAC
This sequence comes from Calotriton arnoldi, assembly GCA_963921515.1. Lineage (NCBI taxonomy): Eukaryota > Metazoa > Chordata > Amphibia > Caudata > Salamandridae > Calotriton > Calotriton arnoldi. The sequence continues at coordinate 60,395 of CAWUFW010008628.1, read as the reverse complement.
CACCTTCCTGGAGCTTTATGTTTATATGGGAGTGGGGCCGTGCAAACCCTCTTCCACTGGGCTCCTTGAGCCCTGGGAACCAACGCCTCCCTGGTGCTAAATAAAAAGTAATGGGGGCATGCAGACACCCCAGCCCTGGGGAACACCACCTCCGCGGGGATAAATAAAAGTAATGGGTGGCTGCGCAGACCCCCCAGCCCCTTGGGACCACCCCCTCTCCGGGGTCAAATAACTTTAAAAAGTGGGAGGGGGCAGCTTGGCCCCCACTCCCAGGCCATATATGGCATTAGGGACCACCACCTCCCCGGGGCCGGCACGTGAAAAGTAAAAGAGAGGGCTGCACAGCCCCTCTTCTGGAGCCATTAAAGGCCCTGGGGACCGTCACCCCCAAGGGCGAGTCCTGCTATGTCCCTGGGTGTCTAACCCCAGGACATAGCAGTTTGCTCTCACTTAGTAGGAACTGAAAGCTCCTGCCAAGTGAAAGTAAACACTAACTCTACTCCCAGCAAGCAGGAGTTGTGAAAGTGCTTCCGCTTGCTGGGAGCTGAGTTTTGATCTGTTTCCCTGTCCTCTGTCATGTGGGCAGGGAAGCAGATGAAAGATTGATCCTACATGCAGGGAGCTGCATATTTAGCAGCTCCTTGCATACAGGAGCGATGCCTGCTCCAGCAGAAGGAGGGGACCTGGCTGGGATTGTGGGGGCCTTGATTCTCCCCCGTGGTCTCCAACATATACACTGGGTGCCCTGGGTGGGGCCAGGGCACCCAGGGAGACATGGCCATTCCCTGGAGGATGGACACATTGGGGCCGAAATCGTCTCGGGGAGTGGGGCTGCGTGCCCCCTCCCTATTGAATTCTGACAGAGCCCTGGGGGATGGGGTTCCCAGGGCCCAAATTAGCCTGAGTAGGGGGACCACGTGGCTCCCCTCCCCTTGGAGAACAAATTAAAACAGAGATCACGGGTCTCAGTTTTAATCACACGGTGAATGCAAATGCACAAAATCATCTGCAAGCTCTGCCCATTTAGCATACCCCGTTTTCCTCAGTAGTATGTAATGGTCTTCCTGTCTTTTCCCACATTGATGGACAGCTTAACTAAAGGCCCCTGAGCACACTTCCAGCCAATTTTGGTGCAGGACATCTCCATCAAACAAAGAAGCAGTTACTTCATTTAATTAAGAGGAAGCACCCCTGTTTGGTGGAGATTCACCTCTTTGTAGTTTTGCAGTCTTCTCTTGATGAGGATTCACGTTATCACAGATTTGTGGATGAAGATGCTCGAGGAACAATCACATTGCCAAAATTACATGTACACAGGATCACTGGAAACATTACCTCGTGGTCCTTTACGCAGCTGTAGTGTAGAATATGTAGAAGACATCTACCCAACGAGGTAGCACTTTTTAATTAACCAGATGAAAGTACTCCAGCTGGGTAGACATGTTTGGCAAAACTGGGGAGTCTTCTTGGAAAAATGAGGTTCGATTCTAGCCCTGGTGCTGATTTTACAGAAATTAAACCTCAATGGGAAGCACTTGCATATTGCTGGGTCCAAACTGGGGTGGTGTGGGGAGCAAAAGAATGATGGATTAAACCCAGATCTTTATGACTGGGGGTGAATGTTTGCATTGTTCAGCATTCCGTCCATCATTTGTTCCATTTGTATTTGTTCCCCTAAGTGGGAAGGGTATGCCCAGACATGTGTCCCATGCTCACTGCACCACTGGATTCAAGCTAGCCTGGCTGATGAGGGGTGATGCCCCGAACCCGATCCCAGGATGCTTGTTTCCGGTCCAGGGAGGATCTGGCTTGGCAGTTCGGGCTGGACTGTGCCCATTGGAGTAGAGTCAAGACTGATTTGCATATGGCTGGGTCCAAACTTGGGTGGCGTGGTGAGCAAAAGAACGATGGATTCAACCCAGATCTTTGTGACTGGGGTGAATGTTTGCATTGTTCAGCATTCCATCCATCATTTGTTCCATTTGTATTTGTTGCCCTGACATGGGTCCCATGCTCACTGCACCACTGGATTCAAGCTGTTATGTTATAAAGTTTATAAAGTGCATGGCTATCCCGGCAACGGGACGTCCCAGTGCTGGCAGCAGAGAGAGGAGGGTGAGAGAAGAAACATACGGTCAGCGAAAGAGCCAGGTCTTCACCACCCTTCCAAAGGGCAGGTGGTTGGGGATGCTTCTGATGGAAAGAGGCAAGGAATTCCAGAGGACCGGTGTGAGCACTTTAAATGAATGACCTCCAACTCTGGATCTGCAAACCGCGGAACTCGTGCCAGTTGGAGATCAGGTGAGCGTAGGTCACCCGTCGTGATATAGGGAAGGCATAGATTGCTCAAAATCACTGGGCACGAGCAAGAGAGAATCTTGTGAGTGAAGGAAAGTGCTTTAAATTGGATTCTCTGTTCTATAGGCAACCAGTTAAGTCAGCGTAGAAGGCCAGAGACCGAGCAGTACCTGGGAGAGCAAACAGCGTACGGGCTGCGGCGTTCTGGGTGCGCTGTAGCCTTTTGGTCACAAACTGGTTGGAACCAAGGAGCAGCACATTACAGTAGTCCAGCCTGGCTAGGACAATAGCTTAAACAATCAGCTGGCGAGTGTGGGAATGGAAGAAGCCTAGTATGGGTTTTAGGCCCCGGAGCAAGCTCTAGGGCCTGATGAGGGGTGATGCCCTGAAACCGGTCCCTGGATGCTTGTTTCCAGTCCAGGGAGGACCTGGCTTGGCAGTTCGGGCTGGAATGTTCCCTTTGGAGCAGCGTCAAGACTGATTTGCATAAGGCTGGGTCCAAACTGGGGGTGGCGTGGTGAGCATAAGAACGATGGATTAAACACAGATCTTTGTGACTGGGAGTGAATGTTTGCATTTGCATTGTTCAGCATTCCATCCATCCTTTGTTCCATTTGTATTTGTTGCCCTAAGTAGGAAGGTTATGTCCAGACATGGGTCCCGTGCTCACTGCACCACTGGATTCAAGCTAGCCTGGCTGATGAGGGGTGATGCTCCGAAACAGGTCCCAGGATGCTTGTTTACGGTCCAGGAAGGACCTGGCTTGGCAGTTCGGGCTGGACTGTTCCCTTTGGAGCAGCGTCAAGACTGATTTGCATATGGCTGGGTCCAAACTAGGGTGGCGTGGTGAGCAAAAGAACGATGGATTAAACCCGGATCTTTGTGACTGGGGGTGAATGTTTCCATTGTTCAGTATTCCGTCTATCATTTGTTCCATTTGAAGCACAAATTGTGCCACCCTATGGACCCCTCACCAAGGCAATGCAAAATGCCACTGCAGGCTACGTGTCTTGGTGCAGAGAAAACTGAAGAGTATACATGGCACACATCCCTGTGGTCCATGCCCACATACACTGCATGAGGTATAGGAAAGCCACCCCTACTGCAGGCCTTGCAGCCCCAAGGCAGGGTGCACTATGTCCTATGTGTGGACATATCTGCATGAGCAGATATGCCCCTACAATACCTAAGTCCATTCTACGATATTGTACATGCACAGGGAAGTCAAAGAGAGTACATGGGCTGGACTCCCATTATTACGAGTTCCACAGCACCATGATGGCTTCACTGTACCCAGGGATGTTTAGTACCAAACATCTCATCTTAATGAATTCACACAAATGCCAGTGTTAGATTTATTTATAAATGTACACAGGTGACACCTCGGAGGGTCCTTTGAAAACCTACCAAACACTGGTGTGGTTTATGACTAGTCTTAGCCAGCCTGCCACCACCAGACATGTTTCTGACCTCATGGGGTGAGAGCCTGCGCTCTCAGAGGCCACACCTCCTCCATGCCAGAATGGCATTCCAAGGCGGGAAGTTTCCAAGGCAATGCCACCGTTGAAATGCAACCGAGGCAGCTCCAGATAGTGGAGGATGCCAACCCTCCTTTCTTGCTCCACATTTGGCTGACCGACAGGTGGGGAAATTGGTTACTTTAGGAGGTGGGTCTCCATTCAGCCAGGACCACCCCTAAGGTGGGGCAGGTGATGTGGAGCCTACTTTTCAGTTTCATCCATCTTGTTTTGAGAGGGAATTAGCCAATTAGGTTCATGGTTATGCCCACTCCCCAAAAGAAGTGGTCACATAAAGGGTGTAAACACCCTAAAGGTAGGTGGCCCATTGGCTACTACATGTCTCCCCCTGTAACGCCCCTAAATTTTGTATTTAAGTGGGACCCCTGGAAATCATCCCTGCAACGTGCCAACCCCTGACCGTGAAGACCAACTTGACGTACAGAGCCCAGCTGACCTATCTGCTCTGCACCCAACCCACCCGGCCTGGGTGCCGACGAACCAGCTGTGGTCCTGTGGTCCTGAAGCCCATATGACCCGATCCCCTGTTTGGCGTCCCTCAGACTTACCTGTCAGTCCCCTTGTGCAAGCTGTTTTGGGGTGGACCCCTTCTTCGTAGTGCACCAGCTACCAACGATCACAGCACCCTGCTCTCGGCTGAATCTGGGACGTTCTCCATGATCTGCTGCTGGAATATTGGAACTTGGCCTGCTGCTACCCTAAACCTTGAAGGAGAAACCCTAGAACAGACTGTATGATTTTATATGCATTTTTGTGATTCCTTCACACTTGAAACTGAGGATCTGTGCTAGGCTGGGGCTACGCCATTACACCTACCTCTGCCAAACAGGAAGCGCCAGCGGGATAGGAGTGAGGAGCAAGGACTCCATTACCCAGATTCCCTGGCGCCACAGTAATTGCTGCTGCGCTCGGAGGTGCATAAATTACAGCTGAGGCTCCCGCGGCATGGGCCAAGCCCAGGAAAAGCCGGGTCCAAGGACGGGCCCGTCCCGCACCCGTCAGCGACAGGAAGAGGCAGGGCAGGGCCACTCCCCTTGGCTTCTTGACCTAATCTAGTGTCCTGGGGACTTGGAGTCCTGTGCATGTCGAGCCTACAGCCAAGGTCTGTTTTTTCTGCTTTGACTCTGACTTTGTCTCTACTGCCTGACCTCGTTTCGTGCTTTTTGGGCATCGTGGCTATTGACCTTTGGCTTTGTAATCAGGGCCCTGGCGGCCACCAGTGTGACTATTGTTTATCGTCCCAACTACACCTATTGTTCCTCACATCAGAGTTTTCACTGCATTACAAAGGGTTTTCTTATTAACGTTATCTGTTGGGACTTTTCTGATTGTATTGGCCATGGTAAAAAGGAAGCACCCGGGGGGGCAACTAAATCTCCAAAGGAAAAGCAGTTCATAAGTGTTAAGGAATCTTTAACTAATTGTGCTAACAATATCTCTGGTAACTGTGGTAACTCTGGCACGTTTCCAACTGCCCCTGTTGTAACTCCCATTGTTATTTCTGGCAGCCCACTTATAAATGGCCAGTGGGAAGTTAAGGAGTTTGATAAGCGCAATCCAAAATACCCCCCAACTGCCACAGTAGACACACAACCACCTAGTAAACGTTTTAAAACTCCTTCAACTACTTTAATTACCACCACTCAGATTTCTTCTCTGCCTGGGGGTGCGGGTGGGGAAGGCAAACGTCCCAAAAAATTACCGTACCAAAAGTAATCTTCAACCACCAAACCTGCTAAAACATTAGTTAACCACCCGCACACAGAGCACATTTCCTTGACCGCCTTAGTACAGATCCTTTCTGATACACTTATGACTGCGCTTAGCTCTCTCACAGAGAAACTAAAAGGGTTTGAGAGAAATGTGCTATCTCGTTTAGATATGCTGGGAATGATCCAGACAACATCAGCCTGTCCCCCTCATCCCAGGGATCTCTCAGTCCCGACACAATATCTTCCCCGGTTAGAACCCGCGCAAACTCCTCAAGGCATCTATCATCCTCCTCCTACAGTTTTAGCAAAGGCCGGCGGCACGAACAGCGCCTCTTTATCCACCTCACAAGGTTACCAGCACCCACCTTTTATTTCCTCAGCGAGGACAGGAGCTCTAAACTATCCTTTAGGGTCTAGTTCTAATTTTGTACCACTGTCTCTGCCATCCTACCCGGACCCTAGTAATCTCCCTTTTATACTACCCATTAATCCACAATGTTCCACACTGTCTAATTCTGTTACCTTGGAGACACCACGTGTTTTCCCTACCTCCAAAATGGACCATCTGGAGCTTCCGCCAGCAGCCACACCCTATGTGGTAATTCTAGCCAATGTTCCCATAGTTTCTAGTTCAACATCTGAATCATGGGAGTCCCTTCAGAATAAATGCTTAAATTGGCTGTACGCAAGGGTAGGTCTTGGTGGGGCACTTTTTGCTGACCTGAAAATGATTAGGAGGATAAAATGGGTGGGCCTGGGTAGCAAAACCTTGGAGGGAGACCGTGTGGTGCTTTCGTTCAGATCACCTAATTTAGTGAAGCTAATACTCAAGAGAGCTAGTTTACCATCCCTCACCACAAAGCAGATTGCTGTTCTACCTCTTGGTTTGTTTTAACAGCTGCCAGCTCCGTTCCCAACAGCAACCCTTCCACACCATCAGGTACATTTTCCCACCCCACAACTTCCTCCGATCAAAACTTCTAATAGGTTTGACTGCCTTTCCACTCTCTGCGGTGTAGACTGACTGAGGGATCCCACCTACCCTATTGATGGCAATCTGTGTGGACCTGTAACACCTTTAGAGCATGCCCGGGCCCTCTGTCTAGACACCGAGGATGCCTGTATGTCTCACAAATCCCGCTCCGCCATGCCCCCGAATCCTTGTACTGCTGTTGATCCTATATTACCGAGATCTTCCTCTACTGTCACTAAGTTTCCTGCGGAAGTCAATACGGTTATGTACTGGAATGTTGCTGGCTTACGCAGTAAAAGTACGAGTGAGTGGTCCGATTTTGCCACGAAATTTCACATTTTATGTTTACAGGAAACTTGGTCAGTGGACCCAATACACTTAACTGGTTTCAAAACTTATCATTGTCCAGCGATTCAATCCAACAGTGGACGTCCTAAAGGGGGCATGTGTATTTACGTATCAAATTTGCTGTCTCCCTTGAACACAACTGTAATCGCTACTTGTGCTTTTTATCAAATTGTTATTTTACAAATGTCTGCATACTCTTCCATTCCTATTGTAAATTTTTATAATAATGCTTGTAGTCAGGAAATTACTAAAGTTCTTAATTGTCTAGACCACGATTTAGAGTCAGCCTTCCCAGCTAATTGCAAGAACCCAATAATTCTTTGGGGTGGCGATTTTAACATTCGCACCTGCCCGTATTCATCCAATAAGGTCTGTGGTATGACGTCTCCCGACAATAGCGATATTACTCGCTTTTTCCACTCAGCCTACGGGAATTCCCTAAACGACCTGCTTTTGAAATATAACCTGTCCTTTTGTAATGAGCTTTTCAGTACCCCGGTCCCAGTGAGTTGTACCTACAATGGCAGAGGAGATAACAGCGTGATTGATTTGATACTTTTCTCCCAGTGCCATTCCGAGTTGGTTTTAGGGTTTTCTATACATGACATCGCAATTAGCGACCGTTTTCCCCAAAGTGTCGCCCAGAACATCAATCTCTTGACTCAGAGGGGGGACGCACACAGAGCCACTATTTTGGAGAATATTGACATTTTCCATCGTAATGGGTATGCACTAAGATGGTCCCTGGTGGATCTGTCAAATTTTTTAGCAAAATTAATTTGGAAAAAGAGGGAGGCTTTTGAACTGTGCCTTAATGAGAACACAGATGCTCTTGAGTTCATACAAGCGTTTGATCACTTAAAAAAGGGCATCAGCGAAGGGCTTTATGTTAATGGGAGCAAAACCAGGGCATCTCATCCTGGCTGGTTCGACTCGACTTGTTAAAAAACACACAGAAATCTTAAACTTGCCCTAGCAATAAACCCGAGACAAGTCTTGGAGGTACGGGAATGCAGATCCGCATATAAAATGGCCATTAAGCAACGGTAAAAAACCTTAAAGGAGGATACTTGAAATTGTTTACTTGAAGCCAGACTGTCTAATAACAATACTATGTTCTGGCGCATTATAAAATCTCCTTCTTATGACCCTGCCTCAGGGATAGCCATTACCGAGGCTGCTTGGCTAGCCCATTTCACAGATCTATATTCCACTATGAATGACACTGTGAATCCCCCGACCACTGGATCCTCCACAAGCGAGTCTGTCATCACCTCAACCCCTAATTTAAGGAATTATCCAGTTTTTACTTTGGATGAAGTAGTTGTTGCACTGAAGACAAGCAAGGGCGGCAAAGCCCCTGGGCCAGATGGGATCCCCACTGATTTTTTCAAGTCCAACACTGACCTCTGGGGCCCCATCAATACCTTGCTATTCAGAGCCTGTCGGGAAAAGGGTTTTCTGCAAACCTGCCTGAGTCCCTAATCGTCCCAATATATAAGAAGGGTGATCGTAACAGCCCAGCACAACACAGGCCAATTTCCCTGCTAGATTCTTAGTGAAGGTGGCAGGGCGCATTCTCTTAGATCGCTGCAGGACTGGGCAGAATCTAATAATATTCTCTCTGACCTGCAGAACGGCTTTAGAACTGGGTTGGGGAACATAGAACAGGCCATTAACCTGGATTTTATTATTGGTAAATACACCCACATCAAGGAAGGGAATCTGTTTTTAGTTTTCGTGGACTTATCTTCCGCTTTTGATTTTGTGGTTCACGAAACATTATGGCTTATTATGACTAGCCTGGGAGTAGATTGCACAATCGTAAACTTCTTCAGAGACCTATACACCCTGGGTCGGGTCAGAGTACGCTATGGCCTTAAAGGCAATTGCACTCAGCCATTTAATATTAGAAGAGGGGAACAACAAGGTTGCGTACTTGCCCCCTTCCTGTTTATCTCTATTTTAACAGCGTAGGCGATACCTTGGCAAGCAAGTACGCTGACCTATCCCAAGTAGGCCATCGTCCGATCCCGGCACTCTTTTATGCTGACGATGCCGTTTTAATGGCTCCTACTCCTATCGGACTTCAGCGTCTAGTTGATGAATTTGTTAATTTTATGCAGAACCACGGCCTGAAAATCAACATCTGTAAAACCTTTGCCATGAAATTTGGGCGCACGGCCTCACGATGTCGTGACATTTTTTATTGAGGGTGTAAAAATTCAGCACACAACTACTATAAAATCCAGGCAACTTCAATTCATTAAAACCACAAGGGACCTGTTTCAGTTTGCTAGTACACACGGAATTAAACATCTTAGGGAAATGCTGACCATCTACAAGGCTAAATGCAGACCCACTGCTATGTATGGGTCTGAACTATGGGGTCATGGACAGATTGATAGTCTTCAATTAGAAGAAAATGCCTTCCTAAGAAACCTTCTTGCAGTTCCTAAAAGTAGTGCAACCTATGTCTGTCACACAGAATTAGGAGCCCCTTACATTGAAGACCTGATTAGGCTACAGCCACTATTATTATGGCATAAAATTTGGACATCGGAATATACCACCCTTAACCGATTGATCAAAACTGATTGTCTTAGATCCCCGTCTGCTCTTAAAATCCCTTGGCTCAAATTTGTGCATAACTTTCTGGCAGACATTGGCCATTCTGAGTACTTTGACCATCCAGAGAGCTTGGCTCTCGTTCAAAGAAAAGTACTCAAAATTAAATGTTTATCATTATTAGAGGAAACAAGACTAGCATCAGAAATTCTTAAACCTTCTGTCCTGAGGAATCAGATGATACTGACCAGTTTTAATATGCAATTCTATTTAGCCAATGTGCTCAATGTGCGCCACAGGTTTGTGCTGACCTGGTTCCGCCTGGGTATCTTCCACCATTTATTCAGCTTCACCACCATCAATAACTGGTCATCTGACCTGGGGGAATGTACCTGTGATGACATCTTTCTGCAGAGCACTATGCACACTGTCCTGTTATGTAAATATTTTTCTGAGACGAGGAAGAAACGTGTCAAACCCTTGCTACTGCAGCTGGGCTTTGTACAACGCAGACCAGCTTTTCTGTACCTGCAAACGCTACCTAACATCTATATATGTGCTGTAATGTCTCGATTTCTGTGGGCCACCATTAATTGCAGGAAGCAGCTATAGTTCGTACTTGAAATTGCAATTGAGTGTGCACCTGATGATTGTATTTGCAGCTGCATTTATGTACTGTAGTTTTTTAAGCTGTTTAAATCTGTTTTACCTTTTATAATGGTTTTTAATGAATTTTTTATGGATGCAACAATGTAGCTTTTATGATTCATGTGAGAATTCAAATAAAGCTTATTTTGATTGATTGATTGATTCCTTCATAGCCTTTCATTGTGCATAATTGCATACAACAGGGAGCTATTTTCTGAACTTTGAAAATGCATAACTAAAAATTACTTAACTGTGAACAAAGTTCTTGATCTTAAAAATTATATAAAAATCAGTGTTATCTTTTTAAATTGGTCTCGGATTTATTCTTAAGTGTGTGTCTAATTTATTGCCTATGTGAGTACAACAAATGCTTAGCACTACTCTCTGATAAGCCTAACTGCTCGCCCACACTACCACAAATAAAGCATTAGTATTATCTGCTTTTGCCTCTGTATATCAATTGGGTACCCACTGGACTCTGTGCACAGTGTACTTCATTTTAGTGCACTATTTAGAGAGACAGCTTCCTACAATCACCCATAGAGCCACTCACTAACTAATAAAGCCACTCACACAACCACTCACTCACCTACACAGCCACTCAGATTGGTACTCACTCACCCATACAGCTACTCACACAGCCACTCACTTACCCATACAGCTACTCACACATCCATTCACTAATCTAGTTAACCACTTCAATACCCATTCGCACATACATACAAGCAGTCACACACCCACTCACTCACCTATACAGCCAGTCACACAGACACTTGCTGTGCAAAACAACCACTCACACACACTCACCCATACATCCATTCAAACAGCCACAAACTTACCCATATAGCCCCTAACACACCCACTCACCATCCATAGAGCCACTCACACAACCACTCAGTCACCAAAACAGCCACTCACACACTCTCCCACCCATGTAGCCAATAAGGCAACCACTCACTCACCCATACAGTCAATCACACTCAATCACCAATACAGCCACTCACACAGTCATTCACACATCCATACAGCTATTCAGACACTCTTTATTCACCTATGCTTCCACTCACACACCCGCTCACATACATACAGCGCTCAAACATCCGCTACCACACTGACATAGACAGCCACACACCCACTTATATGACATAGGTTAGAAACATATCACTGATTACTAGTTTAGAAGGAATATTAATTTAACTTATGCAGTAGCTTAGTATATATCTTTAAGTATCAGAAACATTTATGAAACACTTTCACTCACTGAATGATGTAATTAGTAATGTCATCAGTGTTCTCATTTGAGATGTCAACAGTGATGTCATTGACCATGTCATGAGTGATGTAATATGTGATGTTATAAGCAGTGCATTGTAGGGGCGTAAGTTATAGTTAGCTCAGGTAACTATAACTGCTAAATTTTAGTGAAATATGAGCCTAACTACAATGTTCCCATAACATATGCTTTTTTCAGTGAATACATATATATATATATATATATATATATATATATATATATATATATATATCTAAAAACAAACAGTCCGTAATCGGTGCGCACTTGACTCAGCTGGTGCATGTGTCGAGGTCAGACCATACCCCGCAGTAATGTCTTCAAACGAAATTAACCACTGCACTCCAGAAGTCGTATAGTTAGAAAGCTTTTAATAAAGCATAATTACCGCTACCATTACACACCACATCAAACGCTTCGACCAAGAGATGGTCTTTGTCACGGTTACCATCTCTTGGTCGAAACGCTTGGTGTGGTGGTGGTAATGGTGGCGGTAATTATGCTTTATTAAAAGCTTTTCTAACTATACGACTTCTGGAGTGCAGTGGTTAATTTCGCTTGAAGATATATATATATATATATATATATATATATATATATATATATATATATATATATATAGTTTGGCAGAGGAGAATTTGATAATTGATCATGCTAGTACTTATGGTTTTAAACCAAAATTCATGTTTTTACCCCAAATACACAATGACGCAATAGAGGTATTTGAAAAAGGTGTTAAAAGTACATTAAAAAAACTAGACAAATGTAAAGCTCACAGATACAGTAATCTCACTCATGAGCAACAGAGAGTACTTAAGGATCTACAAGACAATAAATCTATAGTGATAAAAAAAATCAGACAAGGGTGGGAACGTGGTTGTCTGGCCCATAGAAATGTATTTAAAGGAGGGCAAGAGACAGCTTGATGATGAAAATAGCTATGTGAGAATGGACAGAAAGAGTTATGAGAAAAGCAATGAGAGGTATAAGGCTAATCTCATTAACTGGAAAAATGATAAATTGCTAACAAATGAAGAATACAAGTATTTGAATTGTGGGTTTCCAAAGTTGTCAGCAATGTATATGTTGCCGAAAATTCATAAAGACAACCAAAATCCTCCGGGAAGACCTATTGTTTCTTCCATGGGAAGTCTTTATGAAAATACCTCAAAGTATATTGATTAGTTTCTAAGACCATATGTGGGATCCCTTTCATTGTACGTGCGGGACACAGGTGATTCCTTAAGATTGATTGATAACATAGTGTGGGAGAAAGACATGGTGTTCATGACATTAGACGTCAACAGCCTATACACATGCATACCGCATGAATTAGGTATGGATGCATGTCTTCATTTTCTTAAAGCTCGTCGGTTGCCATACTTAATGCACACTGAAATGCTTTTGAATATGATGTACACCTGCTTAACAAATAATTTCTTTATATTTGATCATGTGATTTACTGTCAAACCCAGGGGACGGCAATGGGGACCTGTTTCGCCTCAAGCTATGTGGGTTTGTACCTTGTCTGGTGGGAGGAGCAGGTGGCAGGTAACATCGAAGCCTTTAACCAACATGTCGTTCTCTGGGCCAGGTACATTGATGATGTATTTTGTATCTGGAGAGGGACAGAAATTGAGGCCACAAGCTTTGTAGAAACCCTGAATGATAACGATCTGAAGTTCACGTGTACAATGCATATGAATGAGATTGAATTTCTTGATGTTGAAGTGAAGGTGTGTGACAATAGATTGGAAAGTAGATTGTTCCATAACAAAACTGCTGGCAATAGTTTATTGCATTCAGAGAGTTGTCACCCCATACATTTATTCAACAGTATACCTTATGGAGAGCTATTAAGGGCAAGAAGAAATTGCAGCTCGGATACAACTTTTCAGGTAGAAATGGCAGTGATGAAAGCCAGATTTAGAGAAAGGGGCTATTCTAAAAAAGTAATAGAACAAGCCTGTGACAAAGTTAAAACAGTTAAAAGAGAGGACTTGTTAAAAACAAAAAGTAAAGATGATACCAAGGAAGAACCCATAAGATTTATAACATAATTTAGTAATCAAGCCTGGGAGGTAAAAAGATGTCTCAAAAAATTCTGCCATGTTTTAGGTACAGATGATACATTGAAAAAATATGTTGGAGAGTATCCGAAAATTACCTTCAGAAGATGTACAGCTTTGAAGGACATTCTTTGCAGTAGCACATTACAAACTGCTATGAATACACAACAGATACAGGGTTTTTTCACATGCAGGTCATGTAAAGCATGCACATTTAGCACTAATTGCAAGCAAATAGAGTTATCCAAGAATCAAAGACCATTTCTGATTAAAAAACATCTGACATGCAAATCGGATTTCTGCGTATATGCCCTGATGTGTCCGTGCTCGCTAATTTATATTGGAAGCGGGGGGCAGAGCTTGCCTGGGCCCAAGATGGCCACGTAAAGTGAGAGCTCCGCATTGCCGTTGTACAATCCGACATTTATCCTGCATCTGAGCCGATCACATTGGCCCGAAACACTACCCTTCTGTAGAGGACCGAATGCTCTACTGAGCGAACTGCTTGCTGACCCCTGAGGTTGCGTGGAAGTGAGGCTGCCGAACACTGCGGAGGAGCCCCGCCCGGCCCACTGGCGCGGCGGAGGCCCTGTGGCGAGTGGCGCCACCTATGACGAGCGGTCACGACCTAAGGAGCACCGTGAGTAACTGCTGTGACTGCCATTGCTACAGGAAGTTATTGCTCGACTGGGAGACCTGCCCAGCGCTATTAGTGGTGAAGCAACTGCTGGGCACAGAGCGGGAGGTCCTGACCAGGATTTTGGCGAGGCGGAGGCCCTGCGGTGAGCGGCGTTGCCCGAGGCGTACGATTGCGAGCCGGGGAGTCCCGCGGCTGACTGCCAGTGAAGAAACCCCTAGCACGGAGCGGTGCACGGCACGGCTGGGATGCGCGGAGTCCCACAACACTGATGCGGCTCGAGAAACTGGTGACGCAGACACAACAGGCGCAATCTGTATAGCCGGGCCTAGCGGGGGCGAGGTGAGCTCCTTCACTCGTGCGGGAGGATTGTTGAGCACTACAGGTGCTTACCTATACCCAGACAGTGACCGTGGTGGTGAGAGCTGGTGCTATGGTGGGCGGAGCGGTGGCTCTATTGTTCGAGTGAGCTGTGACACAGAAGTGAGACCAGTGGCCCTTGCTGCATGCAGAGAGCAGCCGCTAAACCGCACAGAACAGAGTGCGCTGAGTGGTAGACGTGTGGAGTGAGCTGCAGCGGCACCCAGACACCTGACAGACACACCGCGATCCGGCCTAGGCGACGCCATCAGTGATTATTGGGATGCAGGCACCTCAGCTCATGCTAAGAGAAGAGCGGCAGTGTGAGTTGCCCCCTGGCCCCCGGATTGATGCTCATTTGAGAGGCTCATAAGTGGCAACACAACAGGGCCATACAAGGGAAATAAGGAGAGCAATAGCGACACACCTGATTGGGCACCCGAATCTGCACGGCAGGGGAGGGACATTACTGCCCACCTGGCAGAACATTGCACATAGCGAAATAACATTAGTTGCCACAGACATACAGCGCGAGACAGCTACCACAGACTGCCAGGGCACCCGCTGGGCCTGAGTTGCGAAAACCAGAAGGGTGAGAACAACAGACACCACACCGGAGGTCTATAAGGGCAGCGATTGTACAAACGCACCAGAAGTATACGCAGCCAGGAGCGACACGAAGCGGCGAACATGGGCATGGTAGATAAAACCCAGCCTAAAATCAACTTTGAACAGCGAAAACAGAGGCTGAAAGAATCGGAACCTGAACAAGCAACGGCTGCGCAAGCAGAAATGGCGGAGCCAGCGGAAGAAGACATACGCACAATACTAGCCGCTGTACAGAAGAGTCTGGCAACCATCGACAGCAAAATAGATTCATTAGCGTACCGGATAGATCGTATGACGGAGCGTCTTGATAAGCAAGCAGAGTGGATCGGTATGACGGAGAGGAGGGTGACGGAAGTAGAAGAAGCCTAAACAGAGTTGAACTCGGAGCAAAGACAGATGGGGAAGATGCTGAGTAACCTTCAGGATAAGGCAGAAGATTTGGAAGCTCGGTCACGGAGGAGCAACATACGAATTGTAGGTCTTCCGGAATCCACCAGCATGGGCAACATGGAACTGTACGTGGAAGAACTACTGGTGTTGCTGCTGGGCCGGGAATCCTTCTCCTCAATGTTTGTGGTGGAGCGCGGCCATCGATCACTTGGCCCAAGACCACTGCCGGGAGCCCCACCAAGAAGCATAATAGCCAAATTGTTGAACTATAGAGATCGCGATGCAGCACTTAGGGCCGTGAGAGATAAGTGAAATCTCCAGCATGAGGGCTCCACAAGCTCTCTATTCCCTGATTTCACTCTGCGGGTGTAAGAAGCGAGAAAACAGTTTGCGTCCCTGAAGAGGCAACTGAGAGAACAGAACCTAGACTATGCTATGCTCTATCCAGCTCGCCTCAGAGTGAACAGGCAAGGAAAGTCTAGGATATTCACAGACCCCAAGCTGTTGCAGAAAGCCCTCAGAGAATGGTGAAAGAACGACACAAGACGCACAGACTCAGACGCTGGCGACGGCGCGCACGGAGGAAGCCTGGAAGAACAAGACTGAGCAGACTGCAGCGTTCAGGGGCCGATAAGGTTTGAAACTGCTTTCCTGGGGGGCACACACAGGACTCTTAAAAGGCAGAGCCGGGGGATAATTAGTGATCAGTCAGAATAGAGCATGTAGGTCTTTGTTGACTATGAGGGGGACACGTGAGAAACCTCGGAGAACGACCTGTGTAGCCAATTTACCCACACTACTCTAGACGGAAGTACTATACACTGGATAGCAGATATGACACCCAGATGTACGAGATACGCGAGATGGAATACTGCGGACGACTGGTCTCTAGGAGATTAGTCAAGGGGGAACAGGCAACATCTGCCCATGAGTGTGACACACAACACGGCGGAATGCCGGAACGGTTTATACAAGGACATAGCAGTATGTGATTCACACAATGTATACTTGGAGAAGGGGGGAGGAATCCGACTGTGCAAAGTTGGGGTGAGCACAGCGTGGGAGGGTACAGAGTTTCAATTCACTGTTAGACTTTATTGCACAATGGTTTATAACACGCATGCGTAGTACATTAGACACCAATGGAGAACATGACGCAGACACACTTCTCATATATCATACTAGATTGATGACACACACCGACCACAATGCAGTCCCACATCGGTAGTGTGAACATGTTGACATGGAATGTTCGCTGCCTTAACGATCATAGGAAGCTGCGGAAAGTATTTAATTATCTTACTCGACATGGGATAGATATTGCGCTCCTCCAGGAGACGCATCTGCCCACCAACAGTAATATGTTGACAAACAGGTGTCTACGGGGCAAACTGCATGCAGCTGGATTCACTTCACAAGCGAGGGGAGTCATCACATGGGTGAGACACTGGAGGCGCTGGAAACTGACTCGGAGGGCAGATTTGTCATTTCGCACTGCCACGGGAAGGGGCTGGACTTGACCATAGTGAACATATATGGGCCCAACTATGACAACCCACGGTTCTATCTTGACTTGGTGGAGAAAATGAGCAGATATGATGATCAAGCTCAGCTTTGGGGGGGAGATTTTAACTGCGTGTTGGACCCGACCCTCAATAGATCAGGAGGTCCGACTCGACGTCCCTCAGCTGCTGCCAAAGCCATCCTAGACACTGCAGTACAGTTAGATTTATGTGATGTGTGGAGGGTCAGGTCGCAAGGTCAGGGGGGATACACCCATTACTCAGCATATCATAACTTACACACCAGAATCGATTACTGGCTCTCTTCGAGGGCACTGTATAATCAGATCCACTCATGTGAGATACACCCACGTACTTATTCAGACCATTCTCCGATACAACTAGTTGTCGACTGCCCGATAAAGGCGATTCCCCCTTTTACTTGGAGGTTCCCACCTTATTCGCTGCTAGACAAAGTCTTTAAAGCAGAGATAGCGGAAGCCATAGACACTTTTTTTGACATAAACATAGGATCGGTGGACACATTTACGAGAGTATGGGATACATTTAAGGTGTACATCTGGGGGATCGCGATGGCTAAGCATTCGGGAGACCTCCGGGCACTCAGAAAGCGGCTAGCAGACTTGGAAGACCGACTGAAAGCGCTAGATCGCGATCTAGCCACATGGGCAGATAGCACCGCTGAGGAGGAACTTAAGCTGGTTCGTACAGGAATTTCATGACACAGCGGATACAGAAGTTAAACACTTAGGGATATATGCCACTGCCCGTATTTATGGCGAGGGAGAAAGACCGGGCTCGGTCCTTGCCTCATCATTAAAGACGAGAAGAGAAAGGATGGTAGTGACAGAAATACATTCGGAGGAAGGGGAGACGCTCACTGATCCGACTGAGATAGCTAATAGATTTCGACAATATTACTCAAAGCTATACAACACCTGGGTAGTAGCAGGCAACTCTGACATCCTGGACTACCTGGAGTATATTAAACTACTGTGGCTGACGGACGAGTACAGAGACTACCTAATGAGGCCACTAGACGCAGACGAAATTAAGGTAGCGCTGGCAGGTATGAAGACAGGGAGTGCTCCAGGTGTAGACGGATTGACTGTATAGTTTTACAAAGAGTTCACGGATTTACTGATGCCGCATTTAATAACTCTATTTGAGGAAATGAGTGAAGGCGGACAGATGTCCCCCACGATGAGGGAAGCACTGATAGTGACCATACTGAAACCCGACAAACCCTCAACTGAGTGCACTTCATACCATCCGCTCTCCTTATTAAATGTAGATACTAAGATATACGCCAAAATCTTGGCAAATCCACTGGCCCCCTTGATCCCGAAACTGGTAGCGCCAGAGCAGGCTAGCTTTGTCCCAGGGCGTAACCTGACATACAATCTGAGAACAGTATTCGGGGCTATACAACATACTAGGCAGGACATAAAGGAGGTCACGGTCTTTCTTGATATGAAAAAAGCATTTGGCTCAGTGGAATGGGTGTTTATGAGGCGCGTGCTGCTGCGGATGGGACTGGGAGAAATGTTATTACAGGTGATAGGAGTTCTGTATAGCTCCCCTACAGCCAGAATTAGACTTGGCGACCAGGTCACTGTCCCCATCACCATATCTAGGAGCACCCGTCAGGGATGCCCACTCTCGCTGTTGCTATATGCTCTGGTTGCGGAGCCACTGGCCTGCGCTCTCCGTGAGTACCATAGCCAGAGGGGAATTCGCTTCCCAGGTTACAACTTAATCATATCTACGTATGCTGATGATACGTTACTGTATATACATGACCCGGAGGAAAACCTTTCACCTGTACTCCGAGAGGTGGTTAAATATGGGGAGCTGTCGGGACTTAAGGTTAATTGGCCTAAATCTATTATATTCCCGCTCACCCCAGCAGCGCAGCCCTTTGAACCTGACTACCCCTTACAATGGACAACTGAGCCAGTACGGTACTTAGGAGTAAAGATACATACGGATTCAGAAGTGGTCTTTCGGGAAAACTATGGTAGGTTAGTAAGTAAGCTAGAAGAAGACATAATACGCTGGAAGCGTCTGCCCCTATCCCTTGCGGGGAGAGTGTCACTCATGAAAAAGGTCATTCTACCCAGATTCCTGTTTTTGTTTACAAATATCCCAATGGTCCTCCTGAAATCATTTTTTAAAACAATCACATCGCTCTTAGTTGACCTGGCATGGGCTGGAAAACATGCAAGGGTCCGCTGGAGCATACTCACCTTACCGTACAGCATGGGTGGCTTAGGCGCTCCAGACTTGGATCTGTATTACAGGGCGGCACAAAGTTCTCACGCCCACTACTGGATGCACGAGATACCTGGGCTTCCCCATATACAAATTGAAAAGATGGTAGCAGCCCCTCTCCCATTGCCAGCACTCCTGTTCAAACCCCCCTCCCGTAGAACTGGGGTGCTAGACTCCGTAAATACAGTTGTACATGCCTGGCAGCAGTTACTTAATTTACAGGCGGGAGCCATATTATACTCCCCGCTGACGCCAATAGCATGGTGCCACTGGCTACCATTGTATGGTGACAAAGGAGTAACACAGGCGCTTGAGTGTGTGAAAATTAACACAATCGGGGATATGTTTCTAGACGGCACAGTGAGAGAATGGTTGGACGTTGAAATGGGTGTGCAGCAGAGCACAATGCTCACAAGATTCCATTATCACAGGATGAGACTAGCACTGAAAGACATACTAGGGAAAGACTTAACGGAACCGCCTGAAGTGACTGCCCTCACATACATCATAGAATCAGACACAACCGTCAAAATAGTTTCCCGTATATACAAGATCATGCAAGACTACAGGAAAAATCAGTACACCAAAGCCAGACTAAAATGGCAAGAAGACTTGAGGGAAACCTTGGATGATGATATGTGGAAATACTGCTGTGAAAACACAAAGCGAATCTCCTTAAACGGGAGACACCGCTTAATTCACTTTAAATTCCTAAACAGAGTCTACTACACGCCGGAACGACTGCGTAGATACGGGCTCCGGGAAACAGCTGACTGCGAACGCTGCAGTGCGAGTCCAGCAGGGTTTTTCCACTTAGCCTGGCTGTGTCCAGGAATTGCACATTTCTGGGATTCGATATTTAAAGCTCTAGGTGCTATTACATCCATGATACTGACCCCAGACCCTCAGTTAGCGCTATTAGGCAATTCTAAAAACTTGCCAAAGGCAGTGAGATGTTTAGTGGATATGGGATTACTCCTAGCTAGGCGTAGAGTAGCTGTTAGCTGGGCCCGCGGTCCGACTCCCACATTGGCGGGTGGTCCAAAGACATGGTATACTGCAATACGCAGACAGAACTCTATAGTGAATTACTTCCACCCCGGAACCGACCTAAAAACTTCTGGAGACTCTATCAAAGCTACACTGCCACACATGAAACAGACATCACTCATGCAGATAGCCCTGATACGGGTGCTAACCAGACGCCAGATGGGACACACGGTAATTGACCTATGGCAGACACCCCCTGATAAGACTACCACTTCTAGTGCAGACTGCAGAAGCCGCCAAATGGGATTTGCTGCCGAGTTTTATTTTACTAGAAGTCGCCTTTTTTACTCAGTTGAGTTGTGATACTATAAATGCAGTGTCACCGAAGGACTGACTTGCCTCCAGTGTTAAGGACGTGAATGTACACTATATGAGATGTAATCCATGATGTCTTTAATTTCTATGCTAAAAGGAACGCATGTATTTTGTATGACAATAAAAGTTAATAAAAAATTATATTGGAAGCACAATTCATCAGGTAAAAAAACGTATTTTGGAACATATGAGAGCGATCGCAAATGAGGATAAGCAGTATCCTATTGCGAGGCACTTCAAGGAATGCCATAATAAAGACGCTAAGCTTTTGAAATATTGTGCTATTGACAGAATTCCTATTTCAGAAAGAGGTGGGAATAGGGTTCGTGAATTAAGACAGTTGGAATCTAAACTGATTATAAAATATGAAACCAAGTGTCCAACAGGTCTAAATAGGGACGAGGAATTATCTGTATACTTGGGTTAACAATCGAATTAGAAACAAGTTAAACCCTGTAGGGTATTGATATATTGATGTAAATGATATGAAATCTCATTTAGACCTCTCTTGTTTAATGTTTGTAGTTTTTAATGGTAATAGCCTAGGTTGATCATTGATCTTGCACTTGTTTTCTAATTTTGTAGGAGACAGAGATATCATCATGTAATGAAGAAGAATGCAAAAGAGCTACAGTATTGGGGTGGCAGTTCAGACAATTAGTTCTTATGTGTAGAGATTATGTGAAGGCCCACTCAGGCAAAATTGGAGTGAATTGCTATAAATAATGGCTGTTTTATCAGCCCACTTGGGCAGAATTGAAGTATTTTGCTGCATTGATTGCTGTTTTCATAAGCCCACTGGGGCAGGATTGAGAAAACAGTTTGTGATTTGAGGAAATTACTGGTATTGTGCGGTGACAGCAATACTGGCAGTTGTGGCTACTTGAATAACTCCCATATAATTTGTTAGTACAAATAAAATGTACTGTGTTATCATGATTCGAACCATATAATAATATATATGAATTGACCCTTTTCAAAATGGATGCCGTTTTGCAATGCATTATGTATGATATAGTAGTCCTACCTTTATATCGACACGTATGTGCACTATATGTAATTAGTGAATACAAACGTTTCTTGACCCGTGACCAAGGAACGGCTGCTCTGAAACGCGTCGGGCGTTTTGCTACATGGAAATAAAAAACAAGCTGAAAAGGAATTGGGCTTGACATTGTTTGTTTATAAACAACGGACTGTTTTTGATATATATATATATATATATTGGTATATACGTATTTATATTTACCATAAACTTACTTTTTTCATTTTTTATATTATTGTCCGCAATATTTTTGTAGGTGACATGTTGATATTTATTGTAGTTTACATAGTAAGTATGTAACATTTTTAAACTCAATAATATGTCATAGAAGTGTAGGTTTCTTATGACTCTCATTTCCCATCCGCTCCTGCCATTCTTGAGTGTGCTTCATTATGTCAGGGTGCATGATTTTTCTGCTCATACAAGCTCAAACTGAGTCCTCTATGGACCCCATATTGTTTTAAACTACAAGGGTGTCTTCCAAATGTTGGATTCTCTGTTACCATACACTGATCCATACCCACATACCATTTCTTTGGGGTCAGGCAATTTGTGCACCCCACATTCCCTTGCTTTATGTTGTAATGAATACCTAACAGGATCTAATATTGTGGTGAGCAGAGCAGCACAACACCCAGAACTACTTCAGTGTTTTCTCTAACATCTTTCGGGAACATCTGTATTGCTGTGCTGCTCCACAGAGTGTGAATCCAAGTACCTGGTTCTCTGTTGCATTTTAGAAAGCAACCATTTATTGCTAGCCCTATCTTCTACAGTCTGCCCTTCTGCCCCTTTTGTTAATAACTCTCTATGATGGGATTTCAATTGTATATGTGTTAGGACCGCTTTTATCACCACTTCCATAGTGGTCATCGGCTGCGTCCTTGTCTATTTCCTTCATCGACCCAATGTCTATTCCAATTTCTCTCTGAAGCGTCCCAAACTGTCAGGCATATTATTAATGAGCCTCTTAGTGATGGACAATATGGCGTCATGTGTGAGCTGAACCCTTAATATTCTTCTTTCCAGGCAAGGAGATTTCCCACATTGTTGTGTACCTCATACAATCATCTCTGGATGCTGAAATAGTGTTATTTGGTCACCCCTGTTGACTCATCATCATATGGTATTCTGGATACCACTAGCCTCCTTATATCTTCTGTTGAAGGGGTATCCCAGAGTTCTTTCCACTCCTAAAGCTGCCTCTTGGAGTGCCTTGATCTTTCTTATATGCTTTTCCTGCTTCTCCCCTATCACCGACTGTGCCTGTCAGCACTGCCTTCAAGTCTTCCCATAGTGGGCCGCAGCTGGATGTCCTTGGCACTCCTTCAATGCAACTGTAACTTTCTTTTGGTCTTCCCCACAAGGTGGTGGGAGAATCATGGTATTTCCTGGTTCTGATCCTTAGTTGGGGCTCGAGCCAGGACGTGTCCACATGGCAGCCTCTCCTTGTGATGATGGCATCCACCAACTGACCTCCTTGTCTTCCTCCGGTGGACCCCTCTGGCACATAGGGTCACCATGCCTGCTCATCTCTCAGGCAATGGCCCGATCAGCATAGCAGCAGGTTCCTCTTCACTGTGGCCCCCTCTGTCATATGTGGTTGCCGCCTTACACACCGTACACAGGCGATTGCCCGATCAGCATAGCAAACTTCACAGTGACCCCCTTCTGGCATACAGGGTCACTGAATTACACACTGCACATGGGTGATGGCCTGATCAGCATGTCAAACTTCATGATGGCCCCCTCTGGCATGCGGGGTGGCCGACTTACACACGACATGTGAGCAATGGCCTGATCTGGGCAGTGAACTTCTCGGCTACCTTCATGGTGAATCCCTCCAGCTCTCCGCTTCCTCACAGTGCCACTGGTCTTAGCAAGCAGGAGGTACTGGTGCTCCAGACTTCGGGGGCAGATGGTCTTTGATATCCCTCTGTGATGTCCCCTCACCCAGCTGGGATACTGGCAGGCTTTAGCCTCCTGCCCTGGTCACTGGCAGAAGTCTTGCAGAGCTTCCCCTCATTGCACAGCCCATCTGGCTGCTTAACCGTTGACAAATTTGGAAGCCTTGAGATCCACTACTTATAGTCCATTTCTAGACACCTAATTGTTTCCTTTTGAAGTGCCCTCTCCTCTGCCCTTTCTGCAGAAAGCAGTCTGTCACAGCAGGAACGACTCCAAAGCACCACAAACAGAGGCCATGGGAGTGACTAGAGGTTCACACCTGGATGCCAGCCACAGTGATATGTGTATCTAAAGGTTACCCAAGTTCTCAGCCCTACTCGTTATGAATCTCTAATCAGCTCCATCTCCTTCATGAGATGTACCCAGGACCTTTTCCAGTGAATTCTCTTTGAATCAAAGAACAAGCACCCTTTGAAGTGTAATGTAGAGCTTAGCACTCCTTCCTCCAGTGTGTCCCACCCGGCTCACAGAAATGTAGCAATCCACCAATCTGTCTGGGAGAATTCCTCTACCTCTAGTCAGCCCTGGATCTCCCATTTTGGAATCCAGAATCATCCATGTATTGTACCAATCGCAGGCACACGTTCACCCAGAACATGCATACAACACATATGCACTGCACAGCACTACATACTAACTTGATGTAGGCCAAGGGTAAGTTAACCACAGAGCAACATAACTACATGAGTAAGACTGTAGGGCTCACTCCAATGACACAGGTGAAAAGGCCTGTTCACTTCTACTGATCACTCATACTGCTTAACTCCTGGCAAAGGCAAAAACCTTTTACCACTATGAGGGTAGTGCTTTGGGAAACAAGACCACACTCCATGAAACAGGCCAGTGTCATGGCACAAACGCATGATCCGTGCTGACCAATAACATAACAAAATCAGGGATCCAGGCATCATTGCTGCTGGAGCACTCAGGGCAGGGGTACATGTCCATCACTATGTGAGGGACTTTTACAATCCAACAAGTAGTGTCTGCTCGTGGGCTGTCTATCCTACTAGACATCTATGAACGCCATGATTAGGACAAACCAAGCCAGTTATGTAAATGTGTCTGCCCACTCATCACCACCAGTGATCCTGTACACCCTTTTGTGACTGACATTGCCAAAGTCACCTCCCATGACTTGAAAATCAACTAATACCTCCAGTAGTAGTGTGCAGTCTGGGGGGTGCATACACACTGAATATAGTATTGTGTATGTTCCCCCATCATCCACTAAACCCACATATGCTTCACATGGCTCACTCTATACTTTGTAAACTTCAAAGGACATTGACTTTCTGATCAGCAAGGCTACACCCAGGGAATGCTGTGAGAAGCCTACATGTGCCAGTGCCACTCCAGAAAGGCACAGTCCATTCTCATCAGGTATATCTCCTCTAGGAGAATCAGGTTGGGTCCAGCTCTCTTCAAATATTGGGCTGTAAATGCCGGTGTAATTTTGGCACCCAACCCATCATTCTATGAAGGAATCTCACTAGCAGTTACCTTCTAGATGTCTTCCTTTCCCTCCCTTACTTGGTTCCCACTTCCTCCCATAGCTTGTTTGCATTTATTAGCATCCCAGGGAGGCTAGTTCGGCTGCCCCCGCTCTCCCTGTGTTCTCCCTCCATGTATTTCCCTTCTGTGTCTGCTAGGAAAGATGAAACTGAACTTTAAAAAAAATATATATATTTTTATTGATTTTCCGCAACATAATAGTGTTAGCATCTGCATTACAAAACATTTCAACATTGAGATTACATTGATAGTAATTTGAATGGCTTGGGCCGGATGCCCGGAAACTTCCTGCCACCAATAAAGAAGGTCCATCTTGTACTTCGTGATGTCATACTTATCCAGAGCAGAGTACCTTTACATAAATAATATATGCAAATTATAAGTACATCAGGGAGTCCTTCTTCAAAAAACCCAAATCAATTTCGTTCCGAATTCACATGCAGGCATCTATATTACATAACATATAAAGGAAAAGAACTATAAGTCGACCTCTGTTTGTGAGTGCAGGATAAAGTGTACCTGTCTGTAGAGCATTTCAGTGGATGTCATTATGGCATGGTCGCACATGGTGAACCACCCAGTGTGGGTGTGCCAGTGGATAGGGCAGCAGGAGGGAGCAGCAGAAGGAGAAAGGGGGGGAAGAAGGAGGAGGAAGGGGGAAGGGGACTCCGCCTATGAAGGAGGGCCCATCTCGGCCAGCTTGGTTTCAATGAGCAACAAATAATCCCTCCATTGAGTAAGGGGGTGTCGCAGGGCCGCCAGCGCGCACGAAGTCTGTGCTAGCTGATTCATGTGTCCCGATACCAGTGCCCTCTGGAGATCCAGCAGCCACGAGTGTACGCTGGGGCCTGTCTGGGCTTTCCATGTCATGGCTATTTTGCGTTTGGCTAGTCCTAGGGCCAGGTCTGGAAACGTATTCAGAGCTTTACGTGATGCGGATCGCTTTGTGGCACCCAGCAGAAAATGAATGGGCTGCACTACCACCTGGGTTCCAGCTGCTTCTGCAAGTACAGAAGCTACAGTGCTCCAGTACCTTTGGATGCTTGTGCATGTCCATACCATATGTATGAATGTGGCCTCCGGGTCACGACATCTAGGACATCTGTCAGCAGATGTTGGGTACATGCGCGCTAGCCTGTGAGGTGTGAGGTATGTGTGGTGCAGACAATTAAATTGGGTGTATTTCAACCTAGCGTTAGTGGAGACCGTTTTTGGGTGGCTGAGACATTGTGCCCAGTGTTTATCTGATATAGTGATTGTCAACTCAGTTTCCCAGTACACCCGCAATGCTGCCAACGCAGGTGTATCGTCCAGCCGTAGAGAGGTGTATATAGCCGTTACTGCATGTCCGCCCCGTCCATGTGTCACCAATGTCTGCAGGAGATGTGATGTGGGGGGCTCCGCTCGTTCATTACCCCATGTTTGTAAGAAGTGGCGCGTAAGTAGGGCATGTAGGAGAAAGAAACCCTGTGGTATTTCATACGTGTCCACTAGTGCTTCAAACGTTTGTAATTGTGAGTCTGCATACAAGTCTCCCCATGCATCCAACCCTCTCTCTTTCCAGGCATCTAGCTCTAAGCGCCCGTGGCAGGTAAATGTGCCGGGTAGGACCTCCAGCGGTAAGTTCGAGGCATACGGGGCGACCCGACCCTTTGGAAGCACATACTTGGACCAGCTACGTCTAGCCGCCATCATCAATATATTGCTACATTGCTTCTGGGTCAGTGTAGTATTTCCCGACATCCATTCCAGTATTTTCGGAGGATCCCAGGATATGGCCTCCGTAATCAATTCAGTAAGGTTGCACTTGCCCAGCCATCTCATTGGCCATTGCAACTGTGCTGCGGCATAGTAATGCTCGTAATTTGGGGCGCCCAGACCGCCTTCCGATAATGGTAGATATAATTTATATAATGCCACCCTGGCCCTGGAGTGTCCCCAAATGAGGGAGACCAAAAGAGATTCTAGGTCTTTAAAGAGTTTCCGCGGTAGGCGATAGGGGAGTGTGTAAAAGAAGTATAGGAGACGTGGAAGGACGAGCATCTTAGAAATTGCCACCCGTCCCATAGGAGATAAGGGGAGGCTTAACCAGAGCAGAAGAGTTGATCGGGCTTTGGTAATAGCGCGCACCAAGTTGCCGTCTACGGTGTCCACCCCTGAGTGGTAGACCTGTATTCCCAAGTATTTAAAAGTATCGAACGCCCATTTCAATGACGTTTGCGGTGCGGATTGCCTCTGGATTAATGACATTGGTGTCATCGGGAACACCACCGATTTTGTCCAATTAACTTGCAGTCCCGATACCAGCGCGTGATCGTTCAACAAGTCCATTATCTGTTGAAGTACCTCAGTTCGGCCACGCAGGTAAATTAAGGCATCGTCCGCATATAATGACACCACGTGCCATCGGTGGTCCGCATGTAGTCCCCACTCCACGTATCGAACGCCTTTTCGATATCTAGGGATGCTATCCATGGCATTTCTGCCTCCCCTTTTGCCCACTCCAGCAGTGTAAATAAATGTCGTAGGTTCAACCCAGTATTTCTTCCTGGTATAAAACCGTTCTAGTCTTCATGGACCAGCAAAGGGACCGCCGCAATTAACCTATTCGCTAGTAGTTTCCCTAGGATCTTATAATCTACATTCAGCATTGATAGAGGACGATACGATGCCATTAACAGAGGGTCTCTGCCTGGTTTCGGTAGAACCACCAGTGTCGCCTCTCTCAGGGTGGGCGGGAGCTCACCAGTCTCAAAAGCTTCACCATACATGCTGGCCTACCATGGTGCTAGTTGCTTAGAATATGTAGCATAAAACTCCGACGGCCAACCGTCCGTTCCCGGCGTCTTTCCGGTTGCTAATTGCCCGATTGCCTCCGCTATCTCACCTACCATTATAGGATCTTCCAGGGTGTCGTAATGCTCTGGTATAATTTGTGGGAGTTGAATCCCGGCGAGGAAGCCTTGTGTGGTGTCATGATCCTGAAGGACTGGAGTCGCATATAGTGTTGTATAGTATTCTAGGAAGGACTGATTAATCGCCTCTTGTGTATTCACAAGGGTCCCGGTAGATGTGTGTATGGCAGTAATAGGTGGTTGAGAGGTGTCTGATTTCAATAGCCACGCTAGCAGCTTGCCCGCTTTGTCTCCCTCCTTATGCCTACGCGCTAGGTATGTTTTGTAGTCTAGTGCACAGAGGTCATCCATTGCACCCTTGTATGCCAGTCGGGCTTGGGCCCGAGAAGGGCTGATTTGAGGGTCATTGGGAATGAGTTGCTCACATCTCTTTATTTCCGTTTCATGGGTCTGAAGTGCGTCCGTCAGTGATTTACGAACGCCATACGTGGTTTTAATGGCATGCCCTGGAAGGACTGCCTTAAAAGCGTCCCATTCAATTCCCACGGACGAGGCAGTGCCAGCGTTTGCCGAAAAATATGCGTCAATGTGGTTCAAAAGAGTAGCCCGATATGATGAGTCAGCTAGTGCGGCGCATGGCAATCGCCAGGTCGATATGTTAGGTCGTTGCGTGCCCAAGGACAGGCTAATTATTAATGGGTTATGGTCAGATAGTGTTCGAGGCAAGTAGTCCGCCAGCAGTACATTACATAATGCATTATCCGAACAGTATATAATATCTATCCTAGTGTATAAAGCATGCAGAGCCAAGTAATGTGAATATGTGCGTGTCAGAGGATGTTTGCTTCGCCATGCATCATGGACTTGCATATTAGAAACCCACTCCTTCATGTGTTGTGCCAGCTTGATGGATTGTGTCCCCAGAAGGGGGGGGGGGGGGGGTGGGAGCGGTCTAGGTCAAAATCACACACCCCATTAAAGTCCCCACCCCAATACACCGGGACCGTAGGATCTACCAGTAGGGATGGCGTGAGAGTTTGTAAGAATAGGGATTGCCCTGAGTTCGGGGCGTATAAAGATATCAACGCCAGTGGAGATTCGTTCAATTGGCCCTCCATAACAGCGTACCAGCCCTGTGTGTCCACTCGGGATCGTGTAACCTGAAGCGGAGTTCCCAGAGCCACCCATATTAGCACCCCCTAGCATAACCCGAGTACGTGGTGCCCAGGACCGTGCCCCTCCAGCGCTTACAAAGTGACGCAAGTGTTTGTGTGGTGAGGTGTGTTTCCTGTAACAATGCGAACGTGATTTTATGACTTCGTAGGTATTGGTACACTTTGTGTTGCTTGGCGCAGCCCGCCAGGCCCCTCACGTTCCAGGTCAGCAATTTATCCTTATTAATCAACAGTGCGAAAAGTGTTCAGCACACTGTAATTCCATATCAACCAGTCCCCCCACCCCCCTCCCGCGCCCCACTCACCACACATGACATAAAATTGCAGTAGCAGCCCACATCTTCCGTAATATACAGGCAATGAGAGAGATCGACTCAGTGAATATATGGAAAAAAGAGAAAAATCCCCAACATCACACCCTAGGCCGGTTTGCCAATGGGCAATTGGCCATTCACACTAGAATGCAATGTAAACGTGTAGAAAAATAACACATAACAATTAAAACAAAAATTAAGTTTTTGGTGCTATATCAGCTACTTATCGCTCGCTGTAGGGGGAGCCGCAACGATGTGCCGCCTCTCGTGTCTCAGCCTGGTAGCTTGTACAGGTGCGTGTGGCGTATAGTCCAGGCAAAGAAAGCCTCAATAAGGCCCAGAGTGTTCATCCCAGGGCGTCCGCTGTCTGTGGGGTGAGGGCCGGTCTGCCCCCCGCCAGTGCCTTCATTTGTGAGTCCGTGAGAGGCAGCGTTTGATCCATTGTCGCGGCTGAGTCTGAGGCTGGTCTCTGGGAGGATGAGGAGAGGCTGCCTATACGTTCCGCCGTCTTGATGGCTTGAGCGCGCTCCTGCGCTAACTGGGCTTTTGTTGGTCGGCGGTTCCGTCTTGCACCGCGGCCTCTTCGGGGTTCAACCAGCTTCCAGGCTTGATTGGAGTCCATCGGTGGTGAGGGTGGCCCATGTGCCAGGCCTTGCTGTTCTATCCATGTCCAACCTCCTCAGGTGTGTTGCAAAATACCGTGCCCTCCTTATGACGGATGCGCAGGCGCACCGGATATTGAAGTGAATACTGGATGTCATTGTCTCTCAAGCACTTCTCAACCTCCAGATAGGAGGAGCGACGACGTTGTACTAGCAGAGTATAGTCCGGGAAGATATGGACCGTAGAGTTGTCGACTTGCCATGGGCCTTGAGCCCGGGTGACCTGCAATATGTGGTCCCTATCCCGATAGTTAAACAGTCTCGCCACTACCGGTCTGGGATAAGCGCCGGGACGCAGGGGGCCCCCTGGTATCCTATGCGCCCGCTCTATGGAGAAGAACTTTGAAATCTTGCCCTGCACGATATCTAGTGAGAGCCATTCTTCGAGGTACCGTTCCATGTTGGGGCCCTCTGCTCGTTCTGGAAGAGCCACGATGCGTATGTTATTCCGACGTGAGCGCCCCTTCTGGTCCTCCACGCGTTCTCTCAGGTAATCCACCTCCTGCTGAAGGGACTGCAGCTGGGTGGTCGTCGTGGTCACTGTAGGGCGCAGCGTCGCTAGTGCAGATTCGGATTCCTCCACCCTGCCCTTCAATTTCTTGTAGTCTTCCCGAAGATAACCCATGTCAATGCTCAGGGAGTCAATCTTCGTACCTAGGGTGGTTTTTATGTCTAGGATTGTCGCCAGTAGTTCGTCAAATCTATGCGAGTGATCGTGACGGTCTGCCGATGTGGAGGGCCACGATTGCTCCGCAGTCTTCTCACCCGGAGGGACCGGTTCCATCTCTGGCAGCTGTGCCTGGGGCTTCTCCGCTCTGGGTTTGCCCATTATGTCGCTGGAAGGAGGTAGAGGCCCGAGTACAGAGGGCCGACTGTGGTATAGGAAACTGCGTTAAGGTCTGGGACACGGGCTCTTGGGGCTCAAACGACGTGTCTGAGGACGCCGGGTTTTTATGCCAGCCTGTGTAGAAAGGGCGCAACCCCGCCCTCTGCTGCTAGATCAAGAAGAGTGCGAGTGAGATGTGTCACGCGAGGCCAGATTATAGGCACCTCTCTGTTATGACAAGCCTGTCAAGGGGACACACTCCCAGGAAGCGCTGCTAAGGAATCCAGAGCTATGCGGCCTTATAAGGCTGTGAGCAGGCAGTCCGGCGCTCCATCTCCTTCACTGGGAGTATGACCGGGGGCTAAATGGGGATCTTACTGGCGCTGTTGGCGAATCCGTGTAGGTACTGGCCATTTAGTTGGTGTTTGTAAAGTATGCAGGCCAAGGGCAGTATGTGTGTGCCCCCACTGTGCGCCTGGGGCTAGGCCAGGTCTCACTGCTCAGCCATCTGAGGGAGAAGATTAAGGGGACAGAGCCAAGGTCCACTCGCTGCCTCCTCCACAACCACAGGGGGGTCCCAGCGCTCTCTCACCTACATGGTGTTCCCGGTCTCCAGCTGTCCCCAGGCTGCCATTCCTGCCCAATCATGAGGCACAGGGCTCAGTGTGCCAGCAGTAGCGAGTCTCATTAAAAAGGGGGCTGCATAGGCATCTCACTACCCCGGTGGCAGAATCGCGAACGGCGAACTCCGGCTTCCCAGCGGGTGAAGTTTTGAAATGGGCCCCGCCGCTGTCGTGAGGCGCCGATCCAGGGTGCAGTGACGGTGCGGGATCTGTGTACGTCGGCCGAAGCCGAGTTCCTGCGTCTCCGGCCGGGGTCCCGGGTTATGTGGGCCGTACTCTGTTCCGTACGGTGCGCCAGGCACCCGCTGCCCCGTAGAGCACTCAATAGCGTTAAGCGACGCGGAGAAGTGTGCAGGGGTACTTCCGCCGCTGAAACAGCAAGAATTTCTCTACCACGGCAGGGGATTTCAGGATTTTTCCGGCGGGCTCGATGCGGAGCTTAGAAAAGCACGTCCGCTCTAGCCGCCATCTTGGCCACGCCCCCAAGATGAAACTGAACTTAAACTGTTAATCAATCATTTATCCTCCTCACCCAATTCTTCCACACAATGGATTTCTAACTATCCACCTCCCCCGGTGCAGGCAGGATTTGTAGCCCATCTCCTTAACCATTTCAACTAATGTATTTTCCCCCCGTAATATGTTTAACTGTGATATCTTCTTTATCCTACTACAGTCCCAATACTTGTTTTTTCACTAATTGCTAACCCTTCATTACTATAGTCCTGCCTTTGTGTTTTTGTTGGTTATGTTCTTTTCAGGCTCCCGACTTCTGCCATTTTTTAGTAGTGATGCACTGAGCGTCTACCTTCTCATTGCTTGTTCCTACTCTAGTCAATCTAGACCTTTTAAGGTTGGAGTCTGCATATTTCTGTGGCCCCTTTTTCTGTGCTGTCCTTTTTGACCCTACTCCAGACATTCCCCAACCTCCTAATGGGTATGTGAAGAAGTGGGATCTGCTGGAATGTATGATACATAGTTTGGCTGAATAAAGTAGCATGCATATCAGTTTTTTTTTCTTTTTCTGAGTTTTATATAGCGCGAACTCGACCCGAAGGTATCAGAGAAGGTTACATAAGCACCAGTTGCGTTACAGAAGGACACATTCATTTTTGATCGGCATGGGGCGATTAAGTGATTTGCCCAGAATCACAGGATGTTGAGCGTCGCTGCTGAGACTCGAACCTGGTTCCCCAGATTCGAGGTCACCCGCCCTAGCCGTTTGGCTGAATTCTCTCCAGTTCTTGGCCCTCTGTTTGTTTACTTTTCATACACAAATAATCTGGTTATGGGGAACACATCATAGTCTTTATAAGTTATATATAACGGGCATTTATATACTCCAAGGTATGGCTATGCTAAATTTTCTAGTCATGCCTATCTCTAAGTGTTCCTCATATAAAAATGATCAACCATCCACACCTAATCTCACCCCTCCAAGAAGGAAAAAAGTGTGAGAAAAGTCAGAAAGTGCCTCATGTAAGCACCATCCATGGAGCTACTGGTTGGAACTCACCAGTTTGCTCATTCTGTCATCATTGACAACTTTCTTGACAGAAAGGAAAAGTGTGAGACCTAATCCTTAGACTCATGTGAAGTGATGAATAAATATTGTACTAGCGTGTAAATGATAGTGTCATCTATTGTACATCTAAGCCCTGTCATGTAAAGAAGTGAATAAATCTCCCAATTAAAAGTGAGTTATGAACATCTATTCGACACATACTGTATTTCCATAGTGTCCACACTCAATTAAAAGAAGCTGCATGTTTAGACCATCTTAGCTTGAACGGCCGACATGTTTCATTGCCCAAACACTTTTTGGCAATTTCATCAGGGCACGGGGACCCATCTCCACCTCACTGATGCTTTAAATCTGTAATGGTTGATAAATAAAGGGTTGATAGTGCTAGAGACAAACAGAAAAGAACACAAACATTGTGAACGGTTAGCATATGCTGACACACTTCAAAAAGCGACACAACTTGTATTTTGTGCTTTCGCATATTGCCATAATTACCTGGTGGTTGCCAGGTGGACTCCTACCAACAACACACCAAGGGGGCTAGTAATTAGCCTCCACCGCTGGACACAGTACAGCACAAAACAATGCACCTGCGGATGGACATGAATATTTATTATACCTTTCTCGTCCCAATGCAGTAATCATACACCATCTGTCACTACACCTCTGATGTCATCTCGAGAGAAAAAGTATGAGATGTAGTCAGATGTACACACTATCGGTATCTATCACCAAAACACATCCATGCTTTTTAGAAAACGTTCTCTGAGAAAATGGAGACCAGAAGTGAAAAGCATTGTATGTCACACAAAAATCCCAACTTGTTTGGTCCACTGCTACATTCAAATCGCATCCCGCTTACCTGCTCAATAGAGGGAGACAAACAAGGTACCAGGCAGCCGTCCACAGTTAGATGACCTCCCCACTTACCGCTACACCGGCAGTTCGCACCCCGATACTCCACAGGCACCGAAGACTTGATGGCCCTGTGAAGTACCGGACCGCGACCCGGAAGTCAAGTAGAAGTCCCACACCAATCCCCGAAGGGAAAGAGGGGTGTATTCCGGCTAGTTGGTTGGCACAGGCATACGAGATAGTCTCTCTCTGTATTCGGAAGTAGAACGATAACCTTCCGGTTTCTTTGAAACCTTCAATGCAACAATACTGGCCCGCTTGTAGTCGTACTGTACAATAAAGGCGGGCGCCATCTTTCAACAGCCTCAAAACCACTCACCCACATCCCGAACCCTGCATCATCAGTATATATCAAGATGCCCAGACACCACTCCGGGATGGAATAAGGGCATAGTACCACACTTTGAGTGGAAGACCTTAAGAGACAAGCTAGACTGTAGAGAGACGGGGCGGGGGAATAAAGTATATATCCTTTCTATTTAAGTTTAAGGTGGATATACATCGGTGGGAGACACTAAATAATTGCCTCCATACTCATGACCCAGTGGAGACTCATCCTACATGAATAGACATGCATAGGGGCTGTCCCCAGGTATAATCGCCCTGGTTTGCGCATCTCGCACTCCGGTTCCACCCCTTAGAGGCTGATGTACCTCCAGCCAGTGCCAAAGGCAAGTTATACACGTCATGTAGATATGACCTCCTTACAGTGTGTCACAACTAATGCAGATGACATTACTTGCCCACCCTATTCCATTCGATAGAATCATTCAGACCATCCTTGCCTGCTTTTTCAGAGGAAATCCAGCGAGCCTCCTTTTGGACCAACAGGTTCTCAATAATATGTGCTTCCCCTATTACTCTTTCCAATACTGTCCAGTTTAAATCCCTGCAGTCATGGTTAGCTTCTTGAAAGTGGCGGACAAGACGGGTGGTGAGTTTTCTTGCCTTGAGGGTGCTAATGTGTTCTTGAACTCGCACCTTAATTTTCCTTGAGGTCAGACCAATATAATGTAGCCCGCACTCACAAGTGAGACGATCAATAACTTGGTGGTGTTACAATTGCTGAACTTATTTTGGAATCAGGTCCTCCCGTCCGCTAAGACGACACTTTTGGATGCTTGAGTCAGGTTGCACACTGTGCAATTCCCACATGGGAAATGTCCCGATGGGACCCCCGTTTCCTGTTTTCGTGGATTATATTGACGAGTGTGGACCAGTCGGTCCCTCAAATTAGTAGCTCTTTTAAAGGCAAATATTGGTTGGGGCATTTTCTTCGGACCTGTGTCCAACAGATGCCAATGTTTCCTGATGATTTGTCTGATTTTAGTAGACAAGGGGTCGAAGGTGGTCACTTCTGGGAGGCACTCATCTTTAGTTTTGCTACTCATTTCCAGGAGAGCCTCTCTTGGGGTACTTAATGCTCTCTTGCTTGCCCTCTTGACCATCTTAGAGGGGTACGCTCTTTCCCTAAGGCATTGAGCAAGACACTCAGATTGTGCAGCTTACATGTCTGTATCCGTACAGTTCCTGCGATATCAGAAAAACTGTCCCACCGGGAGATTACCCCGCAATGCCCTGGGATGGAACGACCGATAGTGCAGTTGCGAGTTTCTATCTGTCAGCTTCTGATGGACAGTAGTGCATAGTTTCTTGCTGTAATGTCCAGGTCCAAATAGACCGCCGATCGTCGATCTATATTCCATGTGAAAAGTAGACAGCTATCGACTTCATTCAGCCATTGTAAGAAGTCATGTAATCGATCCTCAGGTCCTGTCCAAATACACAGCACGTCATCAATATATCTCTTCCAGAGAGATATATATTGACACAATGGATTAGAGACATAATGTATAAAATTCTCTTCAAATTGACCGAAGTAGAAACACGCCAGGCTTGGGGCAAAAGTTGTCCCCATTGAGGTCCCAGAGATTTGAAGGTACAACTGATTCTTGTAACCAAAGAAATTACTAGTGAGAGCCAATTTGATATACTTAATAACAAAAGACAGTGGTGTATCATAGAACCACTCACGTCCCACAAGTGCACACGCTGCTGCCACCAGTGTGGCATCTTGGGGAATGCTGGTATATAATGATTCATTATCGATAGTAACCAGGAACTGATTGGATGGATCATATTCCAAAGGCTCCAGAACGTTAAGGATATCAGTGGTATCCTGCACAAAAGATGGTTGATCGATGACGGTCTCCCTTAGAAAGAAATCGGCAAACTGTGACAAGGGTTCCAGCAATGATTGAATACCCGACACAATCGGGCGTCCAGTGGGTGGACGTTGAGCCTTATGAATTTTAGGCAGAATGTAGAATGCTGGAGTTCTTGGTTTGGGATTAATCAGGAACTCAGCTTCTTTGTGAGTTATCCATTTCTTTTTCTTGGCATCTGCAATCATTGCCCTGATTAGATCTTGAAGTTCACCAGTAGGGTCTCTCATGATTGGTATGTAGTGTGAACGTGCCCCCAACAGTCTCAATGCCTCAGTTTCATAGTCTTCAAAGTTGAGGACCACAATCGCACCGCCTTTGTCAGCTGGTTTTATTATTATTTTCTCATTTGCCTGTAAAGATTTGATTGCTTCCCAATCAGTTTTAGTCATATTCTGGAAAGCATGCTACCCGTGCGACTCCAAATTAGTGATATCTTTCAGCACCTGTTGTTCAAAATTGTAACTTCTGGGCCCAGCGACGAGTTAGGGGGATAAAAGGCAGAGGAACGGTATAGGTTGGTGGAGAATATTGAGGGGGGCGGGGGGTTCAGTGTCTTCTCCTCAGTTTGTTTAACCAGTTCAATGATTTCCAGCATTTCTGCACTCCCTGAGTACAGACTGGGAATATCGTGAAAGTCTGACAATCATCCAAAGGTCCTTAGCTCTTCTTCTTCTTAGCTTTGTAATATTACTTCCCTCTCTCTTAGTAGTTGATCCTTGAGCTAATATTTACCTTAGTGGTGCTAATGGTGGAGGTGACCTCAGCAGTGCTCTATGGGCCCTTTCCCCACTGAAGAATGGTGTCACCCCCTGCAGTTTCGGGGTCTGTAAGATCCATTTATCCAGGACGTCTTCTGTCACTGTTCCTTTTGCTCATTCCAGGACCAGCTTTCTGCATCCTCAGCCCTGTTTTTCAGTCTCTGGTGAGCACATAGTGTTCCCACCTTTGTCTTCAGCACTTGTGAATCTGCTTTCAGTTGGTCCACCTTCTTTTTTTTGTTTCTAGCACCTGTTCAGATATCCTCCATAGTTCGGTCTTTAGCAGATTGACTTGCACTAATATTCCATCTATCTTGTCCTCAGGCCATTGATTGTCCATATGTTTTACATAGTGATTGGGCGCCTTATTTCCGTGTCTTTCACAGATGCATAGTGATCCATTTTAAAGAACTATGAGGGCTATTGTTCTTATCATTTAACATTCAGTTTCGAGTTGGATTAACCCCGTACTTAATCTGGGTATTTCACACTTTTCCGTGGCAGTAATTGTCCCGCCGGTTATGTCGTTTCTCTTTTGCTCGTGCCCGCGTGCAAAATGTCAAAAGATACACAGATGATGGATGGAATGCAGAGCAAATCAACCATTCACTCCCAGTCAATAGATCTGCGTTAAATCCATTGTTCTTTTGCTCACCATGCCACCCCAGCCATATGCAAATCAGTCTTGACCCTGTGCCTCATGGGAACATTCCAGACCGAACTGCCAAGCCAGGTCCTCCCTGGACCGGAAACAAGCATCCTAGGACGGTTTCGGGGTTTCACCCCTCATCAGCCAGGCTAGCTTGAATCCAGTGGCACAGTGAGCCCGGGACCCACGTCTGGGCATACCCGGCGCACATTAGAGCGAGCAAGCAAAAGACACACAGATGATGGACGGAATGCAGAGCAAATCAAACATTCACCCCCAGTCAATAGATATGCCGTCTTATTGTGCATTAGATCAGTCTGCAAGGCTGGTGATTGAAAGATGTGATGTTGGAACAGTAGGCCTTTGAGTTCTCTGTTTTTTAATGTTAAGTAGGAGAATTGTATCTCTATTGCAGGTAGAGTGGAATTCAAGACTATAAGTGTTTCCGTTTTTTGGTTTAAAGTACTTGATTTTCGAAAGGTAGTGGTTTCCAGACGGGGATATCAGCACTAACCAAAGATGTAAGCATTCACTCCCCTTCCTTAATTCTTACACAAGATTAAGATCTCATATTTCTCACTTTTATATTGTAGTCTATATATTAATCCTTGCAGTTGCCCACTTGATACATCAATGCAACCATAGGTGTGGCACCACAAACTCTGAATTATGTAAGCACTATATAAACTATATAATTGTGCAACCTGAACGATCTAACCTATGTAGCTGTGTCACCTAATCAATGTAATGTGGCCCTAATATAATGTAGCCAAAGCCGACGTACGTATATTGCAGAAGGCAAATCCAATCACTGTTAATGTCGCCAGTTCACCATGTCTTCCAACTCTCTGCACCTAGAAACAACTACATTTTGCAGCCTGCCCCAATACAAACAAAATATACTCACAGGAATAGTGCTTCTGTGCTTGTCTGTGCGTGCATCAATGTCTGAAGAAATGTTTCTCTGTCTACCTATTTGCAAGTGAGTAGTCTATGTCAGGGTGTGCATGTATGTGGACACTAGCTTCACTCCTAGCCTTTTAACCTACAATTTATGACTAGCAGTTGTGCTAGTCTAATTAGTTCAGCGGAAGCAAACCATGGCTACAATACCTAGAATATAACAGGTTGACATATGAAAACTGAAAACAGTGTTTATACACACGCAGTGGTTTTGTCAATGCTTGTTTCTTCCGTCTGGTTTGTTTCCAAACTAAAGCAGAAATGCATGAAACCGACCTTGGTAGCCTCTGAAATCTGAGCAGTCCATGTTATCTATTAACGGGAAATCCAATCTTGAGACATGGTGTTACCTCGATGCAAATATTCTAAAAGAAACCTATTTGTACAGAGAATGGATGTAGCGTTTTTATTGACGTTCTTACAAGACGTTTTCCTCTCTTCCTACTCTGCAGTGCTACATAGGACATTTAAAATATAGCAACGACACGATCAGCATTTCAATAATTGCGAATGGAGTATAAACTGTAGAGGCTGAGCTTTCGTACTAGCTGATCTACGGTACATTTATCACACGCCTGATGTTCGTAGTTTTTCCTCCTTCGGTGCTACTGCAGGGAAATGCTTGTATGAAAACGTTCGACATGTGACCAGGAAGATATTTCGAAGGAAGATCTGAACTCCATCTTTTCACAGAACCAAAGGAAAGAGATTCGTCGGATGCTTTTAAGAGGCAAGTTGGACTCCAGTCCAGATTTTTGCTGTTTCCCAGATCCACGCAAAAATGCTCACAAAATGATACAGTGATGCTGGCGGTGTATGCTTTTTCAGTTCTGATGCTGATGCTGAGCATGCAGCGATGTCTCTGTGGCGCAATGGACGAGCGCGCTGGACTTCTAATCCAGAGGTTCCGGGTTCGAGTCCCGGCAGAGATGATCTACTGATGGATTACGCTTCTTATTTTATAAAATACACATCGTCATTCCGCTTTTGTTTAACATACATTGTAGCAGCAATTATAGCACATTAAGAAAAATCGAAAACAGCACCATATTTCTGCTTTCTTAACGTTGAAAACACTTACATTTCTAAATACGGATAATCATCTTTGCACGAGATTTTGTCTTAAATACGCATTGACTCCTGTTTTGAATTCAGAGACACGATTCGTGCTTTTCATTACTCAGATCACAATCCGTAACCACTTTTCTAAATTATTCTTTGCTCCTCCTAATTTCGAAGTGTCAAAATTAGATACCCCCACTTTGAACTATAGCTCATTAAATGGGTGAAGGAAGCATGTAATTAAAGCCCATTTTAGTATGGGCCACAATCATTGTTGCCCCTAGTCTTTCTTTCTTCTCTATTCTCCATTCCATCTTTCTTTCCTTCTTTGTACTTTCATTTCCCTCTTACTCACTCTCGTTCCATTTGTCTCTTGGTTTTTTTCCTATGCACTTGTTATCATTTCTCTTTCTTCAACTATGCCACCCTTGGACTCCCACCCCACAACTGTGTCATAGTCATCATTATCACGATCAAGCAATCTTTATTTGGCTAATTAAAACTATAAAGGAATACATAACACACAACTCAGTAATATACAAACATTGATACTTAGCAGCAATTTAGGCAAGAAGTCCCATAGTATCTTTAGGTCTCTCTTGGGACAGCATGCATGCGATGTCGCTTGCGACAGTCTATTGCTTAAAAATAAAAATCTCTATAAAGGGGCATTTAGCCCCCCATCCCATATTATTCATTTGGCTTCTTTGTCACTCTTATTTTCTTCCTTTTAATAGGTGAGTGCATGTCTGCACATGTTGGCTTCGCTTCATCTCCGTGTTTTTTTGTATTCTTCCCTAGAGCATGGACCAAGTACTGATTGATTTCTTCATTAGTGTTCTTCCGTTCAGCTTGCGCTTGGATTGTGGTACCTTTTTTGTGATTGTGTGTTGTTTATTTCTATGTGCCTATTGCGCACTCCTATGCTGCTCTATCTTGTTTTTTAGCTGCTTTTATGCCCCTTCATTTTTGCTTTTTCTTCTTAGGCTGCCGCTCCCCCGCTCACTGTTTACTTTCCTGATGTTTCCAAATTTCACTATCTACTTCCTTTACCTCTACCCACCCCTGAACCCTTTAGTTACCCACATTATTGTACAAAATGGCTAAAACAAATTGACAAAGCCAACAGCTCTCTCATAGGCGAGGCCTGTTGGCATTGCCAATGCTTTTTTCCTTGCAGTGTGATTTAGTAGCTTCCATTTTTGTCTTGTGGCCTGCGAGTCACAGATCAAAGTTAAGAAGTGTCATTAAGAACTACTTAATCTGTCCACTGGCAACCCTTGCTGAAGCTGGTATAGCTGGCGCCTAGCTGTGCTCTTGTTTGTACTCTAACCAATTTTTTGTAACTGTCAACATTTTGTCGTCTCTTTTGTTACAAATATGAACCATGTTAAGTTTAGCAAATTTGTACAGTCCGGGAAGCCTACACCAAATGTTAAACCTATACAATATAGGAGAAAGTTTAAGGTGTGGCCCTCAAACCTGGTCCTGGAGTGCTCACAGCAAGTGAGGAAGGGGATCACAGGGAAACATTAGCAGGGGGCTTGCCTCATGATGTGGCATTCGTTATAGAGAGGGGCCTACTGCACCGGAAGCAGATGAGACTGTGGGATAGAGTGCCACACCTCCCCAGGGGGCACTCAAGACCCACAAATTGGAGACAGCCTGTGGTGGTGTTGGGCCAGCTGCTTGTGCCTTCCCTGTTCCCAAGGAGAATGTTGCATGGGAGATGGACTGACCTATGATCTACTATGGAAGAACAGGTAAGGACTAATAAGGAGCAACCAGACACCCACTATTCAGTGACGTTCATATTTTTATACAACAGGAGACAGAGCTGTGGAGGAATCACCCATGCCTCTGGGGGGAATCCCGTCCCAAAACCAAGCCATTTACAGGCAGTGGGCAATTCCAAATTGATCAGAATGTCCCCAAGCATAAAGGGAGTGGGGTTGGACCTGACCAGACCAAGAACATAGGACCCCAATAGGAAAGTAGATGGGGCCCAGCCAGGAAAAGTAGACAATAAACCAAACAGCGGAGAACAGGGAGGTATTAGAAGATAAGGTGGGCTTGATGGCAATGGATCTGTGGTTCCCTAGGGAAGACCAATGCAGATTGGGGGAAAGCATCAGTCACAACACATTATTTCGACAGGAGCTACAATCCAAAACAGCAGAATTAAGCGAACAAGTATAGGACCTCTCGGACCAGATCCACTTTGTTGAGGGAGGGGGTCAGAAGATGTGCATGGGTGTGGAAAGCGGGGTAACAACCATATTGCTGGCCTTAAAAAAAACACAGAGGTTCCCAACATTTTACAATATGTGGCATGGTGGCTGTCAAAAGAGATGGCCACATTGGGGCCTATTCCTCTTCTTTACTGCCAAATGAGCACACCAAGGATCCCTTAATATCCCTCATCCCATAGCATTGGGTGTTAAGTGGGACAGAGGGTTTTCACCAGTACCTAGACGGTGACTACAAGGCACCATGTTGGAGGACCCAGTCTTTCTGGGCACACTGGGAATGGCCATCAATAAATATTTTCACTAAAATGATGGGTCGACCTCCTCACTCCTTGTGGAATGGGAAGCTTTTAAAGTTTTTACCAGGGGACATTATGTCCATGCAGTGGTGGGGGCCTGCAGAACTGTGAGACATGAGGTACAGACCTTGGAAAATTCCCTGATTGAACTGAAATGGGAAGCCATGCAAATGCTGCAGGAGGAACCCTCCCTGGCAGGCGAGAGAGAAACATTCTGCCCTGATTTAGAAGTTGTGATGTATTGACTATTTCTCATATGTGGCAAGAATGCACACTGAGGGGTTTAAAGCTACCAGGCTGTTGGCACGGTTGATTCAGAACATAAAGGCACTCCCGTCACATCCATTAAA
This sequence comes from Calotriton arnoldi, assembly GCA_963921515.1. NCBI lineage: Eukaryota > Metazoa > Chordata > Amphibia > Caudata > Salamandridae > Calotriton > Calotriton arnoldi. The sequence continues at coordinate 17,810 of CAWUFW010008628.1, read as the reverse complement.
ACAAGACCAGACTCTATCCTTTTTTCTCAAGAAGAAATTAACAGGTTGTTCTACGGCTATTACCAACATTTATACAAAAGCATGGAGAGATGCTACCCTGATAATGCAGAGGCTGAATTTATATTGCCTCACAACAAGTAAGGCACTGATTTTTCATTACCTAGAACAGGACGAGATCCCTTAGACATCACATCATCCAGGCGTCCGTCTATACTGAATACAGATTATAAAATCCTTAGCAAGATACTAGCTAGGAAGCTCCTACTGGGCTGCTCGGGTTGATTTATTCAGTCCAAAATGGATTTGTTTCAGACAGCAGTACCTCCTTAAATATAATAAGCCTATTTCAGGTACTTAACAAAGTCCCATTTAATATTACAAACTGTACCTGCACAAAGAACATAGGGGCCTATTACGATGGCGGGCGGGCACCGCAACGGAGCACGGGACCAACCGCCATGCAAATTAGGATGCACCCGCCACACTGGCGGGCGCATCCTAGGCCTTTTACATTGCGGGTGGATCTGCTGGCTGCAGCCCCGCTCGCAATGTAAAAGGATTGTGCACAGCATTGCCACATGGTGCCTGCCACGTAGTGCATTGTAATGAGGGGGGTACCATAGGTAGCCCCCATGTGCATCCCCACCCCCCCAACACCCTGGGGGCCCGCAACGGGCCCCCAATGTCAATGACCGCATGCCTTTCCATGGCGGCATCGCCACCATATTGTGACCCTTTTCCGCCCGGTCGACAGTTCGACTGGCGGAAAAGCGGTGGACGGTCTTTCCGTCCGCCGCGGTGCCACCCGCCATACTAATATGGCGGGGGGAGAACCAGGGACATGTGGCGGGCGGATCGCCACCGCCGGGCCGGCGGTGGCGATCCGCCCGTTTACCTAATGGGCCCCAGAATACAGTAAATAAGTATGCCCAATTCATCATTATTAATACAATTCCATTGCCTATAATATTATGTTATTATACAAATTAAGATGTCAAACATTCATATTCATTTTTAATAACAAAATTAAAATCAACTAAAAATCCTAACTTTACACTACTAGAAACGTTAAGAAATATGAACAATTGATAGGAAACATTTACCGATGGAGCTGTGAAAAGAAAGGCCATTGCTGTGTGTATGGATCTCATCCTACATTCTTTATGTAGTGGTCTTAAATACCTATGGTGCACTACCTGCAAGGTTACCCAGAGAAAGAGGGCATAACAAAGGACCTGGATACCCTTTTTAGGTCGAGCCTAGGCAGCGTGCATGCGCTATCTTTGAGACATGCTGTATTCACTATGTGGGCTTTCCTTCCGCCCCTCGCTGCTGGTTGGTTAAGGAGAGCGTCCCTTGCAAAAGCTTGTTTCCATGTGGTTTCTTTGTGTTATATGTCTCGCCTTCTCGTGTCTTGGTCCTCCCCTGGAGCATTGGCCTAATACGGGTATCCTTTAGCTTGACTGTATTTCCCTTTGTGTTTGCACACTCTTTTTATAGTTGCAGAGTGCCTGTGTTTTCAGAAGGTTCTACCACCCCTCCCTGGTTGCTGCTTGCCCATCCCAAACCGCCCCCCATCACTGCTTGTTTTTAGTTGCTTTCCACTCATTGCTGCTTGTTTATTTTTTCTTTCCCCTTCCGCTTCACATTATGAGCCCTCCCCCACCCTCCATGCACAAACACAGCATTTCCCTTAATTAGACGGCAATGCTTCCTCCAGGCTGGAGACCGAGCGATGCTGATGTGAGTGCCAGGAGATCATCGCCATGGCTGCTGCTGCAATAAAGGTCAGTTCGCTGCGGAGACCCCGGAAAGCATCTGTCTGCCCGTATCGCCACACTGACAGATCATATTAGTTGAATATGACTCTGGAGACACGGTCCTTAGTTTTGCTTAAAAAGAAAATGTAAGGGGGTTGCAGCTACCCTCATCAAGGTTCCCCATCACTACCCCCTTTGCCAACCCACGTGTGCACTTGTGCCATACCAATCAGCTCCCATTCACTCTACTGCCAGCCCCTACCTGCAATTAAAATACTTGCCCTTTATTATGCTATTCAGACTTTGTCCCATGCACTTTGTAGTATTAATCTCATTGTGTTTATTGTACAACTGCGCAGGAGTCGTGTGTGTTAATCATTTCATGTATTTGTGTTAATGGGATGCTTAAAAGTATTAGGTAGATTGTCATGCATAAGGATAAAAAACGATCATGCTCTTTCTGGAGTAGCTGTCATGTCATAAGTGCACAGTTTTTAATGCCATTGGTTGTGGTGGGAGCCTTTGTTACTTAGAGCATCAGAGAGAGCTGCAGACATTGAGAGATTTAGTATAGATTTGTGTTTTGATAGCAAATCGATATTTAGGAAGAAAGATTCATGCATATCATTGTTGTTCGTGTATATTCTAGCAGTACCTTATTTACCACTGGCATGCAGGGGGTAACATTATGCAATATTGGTTTCAGTTTCTTTGATGGTTTTGAACATTTGTGTTGTAGTATAGTAGAACAACTCCAGGTTGTGAACCAATACCCTTTCAGGGTTTTCAAAGAACAGCTGTCAAACAGACCAGTTGCTCACAGTCTACATTGAGTAGGCTGTGAGTCTGCGTCAATAATTTTTTTCAAACAGCCTCCATCAGCCTTAACTTGAGTGCTTGCATTTAAGTGTGTTCGGGACTACTTTACAACTGTAGCCCTGCTGGCTCAACCCAGTGTGTTCAGGGTTAATGCGTTAGCACATGAATCCTATGACCTATTGGTTTTGACAGTGCTTGTTGCTATTTCCTTGTGTTTATTGTTCTATTTGTGGATCCATTTTGATGGGTTCTGATATGGTTGAAGTTGCTGAGAATGAGGCTCTTGCAATCTCGCCAGTCTTGTATATGTGATGTTGGAGGGGTGTCATTTGAGCTCAGTTTTAGGTATTTTGCTTGTACAAAATAGTAATCCATGATTATTAGTTTGCTGGTCTGTCTTATCAGAAAAAAAGACATCTTCACCATTCTTCTTCATTCTGGGTGATTATCAATGCTTGCATCCTTGCTGGAAGCAAATTAATTATTTTAGCGACTTGGATGGAAAAGGGTGTCCCACCCATTGATTTCTTTTTGTAGAATGACACAATTAATTGGGAAGCTAGTCTGTAACACTCAGGGGCATATTATCAAGAACAGCGTTAAAATTATCGCCGCTTTAGCGGCAGAAAACTACCGCTAAAGCGGCGATAATGGGCTTGATAATATGCCCTTGAGAATTCCAATAGAAGCCCATGTTGACACCAGAACATGGGCTTCTATTGGAATTCTCAAGGGCATATTATCAAGCCCATTATCGCCGCTTTAGCGGCAGTTTTCTGCCGCTAAAGCGGTGATAATTTTAACGCCGTTTCTTGATAATATGCCCCATAATCTTTTGTTGAGAGTATCTCATAAAATGTATTTGTAGGAAAACTTGACCCTTTCCCTTTATTGCTTTATGTATAATGCAGAGTATTTCAAAAGTAGATCTTCTAGCAAAAGGGAGACAAATCACATGCCACAAACGGCCACTAACGGTTTCCCAGAAAAACAACAGGGGCATATTATCAAGAACGGCGTTAAAAATTATCGCCGGTTTAGCGGCAGAAAACTGCCGCTAAAGCGGCGATAATGGGCTTGATAATATGCCCTTGAGAATTCCAATAGAAGTCCATGTTCTGGTGTGAACATGGGCTTCTATTGGAATTCTCCAGGACATATTATCAAGCCCATTAACGCCGCTTTAGCAGCAGTTTTCTGCCGCTAAACCGGCGATAATTTTAACGCCGTTCTTGATAATATGCCCCAACAATTCTCTAGAGCACCCATCCAGGGATGTGAAATCTAGGAAGAATATCACTTGCCAGATGACTCGCATCTTTTTGCAGTATCAACCGACCTGGATTTTCTTTATGTTATTACCCCCAAAATACTAGCTAAAATTTGATTTTTAGTGCCTTATTGTCATACATATTCTATGCCGGTGAATGCTGTCATTTAAGTATTTCTGTGCTCCAGGGTCGATGTAAATTGTAGTGTTAACTCTGACTGTGGTATGTTCTGGTATTTAGGTTTCAAAATATGGTCACCTTATCTTCTTAGTAGTCCAAAATAAAGATACAACATCTGTGAAAGACTAAGGGCAAAATTTACTCTGGCTTTCCGGCAACGCGTGATACAATGCAACATAAGGAAACACAAAGAGGCCCACGTTATCTATTATATAGCACAAAAGATGTTTTGCACTAGAAAGTTGACCTTTTCACAGTGTATTTTAGGAGGGTGAGCTGCTAGACGCGTCCTCTAGAGATCTACTTTTCTATTAAGATACCTTTATGTATTAAAAAAGCAATACCAGTACAATTATACAATGGCCAAGGAAACACAAGAATGCCTTATATTTAATTTATTATTTTTTGTTCAAAAAGTATTCATGTCATTGTACAATTCACAAAATCCTTTAGCATGGCATGTTTTAAAAATTAAATAGTGCTCTTAATGTTTCATGAAGCAAAACACAATGGATTTCTTGTGTATCTTAAATGCAGTTCTGTGGGATTCTTCCCAAAAAGAGACTAATTTTTAGGTCTCACGTTCACAGCACAGGCACAATTCAAGACCACCCAACATAATCACACTGCACATAATATCACTCAACACAACATGATTCAACTCCATATAATTACACTCTACTCAATACCACACAAATACACTCCGCATAAAACCTCTATCACAGAGCAATAATCCACATAAATACACTCCACACAATTCCACGTAATTCCAATCAGCATAATTTCACTCAACTCCACAATGTTCCATGCCACACAATTCAACTCCACACATTTCCATTCTATACCACATAATTCAACACCAAACCACATAATTTAACTCAATAACACAATTACACAACAAACCTCATACATCCAATCCACAACACAGAATTTCACATCATGCAATAAAATTAAACAGCACACCACATAATTTTTTTTTTTTTTTTAATGCATATTTATATAGCGCGAACTCGACCCGAAGGTATTGGAGCGCTTTACATGAGCACCGGTTACATTACACAAGGACACATTCAGGCACAGGGAGATTAAGTGATTTGCCCAGAATCACAGGATGTGGACGCGACCCGAGGCTCGAACCTTGGTTTCCAGCACCAAAGTCGGCAATCTAGCCGACGGACCACATCCTCTCCTAATTAAAGTCCACAACATACCACTCCACAACAAAAAAAAACATTCCACATAACTGCACTCCATAAAACACAATCCCACTCCACATAATTCCAGTACACTCAATACCACATAATTACTATCCACTTAATTCCACTGCACACCTTGCCACATATTTCCACAACACAAATCCACTCCACACCACACAATTACCCATGCCACACAATTCCACAACTAACAATTCCAATCCAAACCACATAATTCCTCTACACACCGCATACAAACACACCATAACACATCGGTAAAAGACATTGTCATTTACAACGCCAATAGCTCTAACTGAAGCAAATGAGAGACCATTGCATTTTCACTGCTTATTAAATAATGGATACAATCAGGTACTGGCTTTCTATCGATGGCAGCACCCTCTGTCCTTTGCCAAAGAAAGACCACCAGATTTTTAGTTTTTTAGTTTTAGTGGCAGAGGGATCTGATAATTTGTACATTACCTTAAAAACAGATACCAAGCATGGCTAATTCAAGTCATATGGCTTTGATAGACACCCACAGCTGATGCCTAGAAAGCTCTTTCATTATTTCCTCTCTAATTTATTTATGGTAAAATGGTACTCCGGACATACATTCAATATTATATAAATGAACTGGGAATTTTCATTCATAGACCTTACTTATGGCCTATATGTCCGAACTTCACATTGAACGTGCTGCACCGAAAATCCTCTTCCAGCAGAAGTCCTCAGTCCGGACTCCTTAAGGGTGTGTGCAGCACTGATTGATTTTATGGAAAACCAGGGCTGTAGCTACGGGGGACCATGCTAGGGCCAGGCCAACCTATATTGATGGGTGCTCCCCCCCCACCAAATTGCCTTGTTAGCAGGCAATGCTGGCAGGGAAAATTTGGTATTTAAAAACACATGCAATCACTACTGAATAAGTAAATAATATGAGCAGCAGAGCCAGAGCTGGTTTTCGCAGTTTAAGGAACATTTCTAAGAATACAAACTATCCCCTTCCTTCATGCTTCAACATCACTAAATCTGGTCCTGCAAACCCAGCTGTCGGAATTATCTTGAGACAGGAATATAAACATGTGTACACAGTACTACATACATAATATCTGCCTAATGCACTTTGAGCCTGATTTACACATGCCTTTTATACAGGAAAGTCTAGATACCTTACTTTCTGATATTTATTAAGCAATGATTCACAGTGGCATAAGTAAAGCTCTAAGTGATATATATATATAAAACCCAAGACAAGCAAGAGACAACAACAAACACAGACCTACTGGGAAGCACTAATTTAACACAATCGGATTTACCCCTTTTAAGGGAAATGGAGGAACTATGGGGAGGTAGTGGCATAAATTATCATGAGGAAGTGACACATAACAGCAATGAGGGAAGTCACAACCCAAAAGAAATAAGTGGAAGAGCGGTGCTACAACCAACACCGTTCAAACCAACGTCCACCTTCAATCCAGTTACCCCCGCGATTCCATTGACATTTTTCATGAGACTGTTACGGCACAAATCAAGAAACTAAATAAAAACACACAAGTGATGCGGAGAAAATATAACAAACAAAATCAACAGTACGACAATTTAATTAAAAGATTAAAGGAGGACAAAAGTATAGTTATACGTAACAGTGACAAGGGAGGCAACATAGTCATCTGGCCTCAGGAAGACTACAAAAAGAAGCATTTAAACAACTTAATGATAGATCATGCTACATACGTAATAATGCCTCTAATCTGAAAGAGACATATAAAGAATATTATAAGAAATTGTCGACATGGAAAATCAAAGGCCTCATAACCACAGAAGAACATAAATACCTGAAAAATGACAATCCAGTGACACCGTCAATGTACTTTATACCGAAAATACATGAAGACGCCAATAAACCTCCAGGAAGGCCAATAATTTCTGCCCGGGAAGGTTTACTTGAACATACTTCTAAATATGTCAATTTTTTCCTTCAAGACTACGTCAAAACACTACCGTCATACGTACGAGATACTAGCGATTTCTTAAGAAAGATCAAAGATGTTGAATGGCACAAGGAATACTGGTTGATTGCTTTGGATGTAACATCCCTATACACCAGCATCAGATACTGCGATGGAATCAAAGTAGTAAAACATTATCTGACAAAAAGATCAGTCCAGTACAATGAACACAATATGATGTTGATGGAAATGTTGGAATTTTGTTTGAAAGACAACAATTTTATGTTCAATAACCTGTTATATCAGCAAACCAGGGGAGTAGCCATGGGGGCCAGCTTCTCTCCCAGCTACGCATCTTTACACATGAGCTGTTGGGAGGAGCTGGTCCTCATGAGGGATCATGGACAGTACATTAGACACAACATCAAAATATGGCTACGTTACATTGACGATTTATTTGTTGTATGGCAAGGTTCACAAGAACAGGCAGGAGAATTTGTGAAGACTATTAATGAGAATGATGACAACTTATATTTCACAGCTACTATAAGCCAAGTGTCTGTTAATTTTTTAGACACTCAGGTATACATCAGGGATAACAGAATAGAAACCCGATTATATAGAAAAGAAACATCAGGCAACTCCACCTTACATGCGAGTAGCTCGCATCCCAAACATCTCATAAACAGTATACCATACGGTGAGATGTTACGCCTCAGGCGTATTTGCAGCAATGAGCAGGACCTGAAAAATGCGCAAGAAAATAGCAGCATAAGATTCCAAGAAAGAGGGTATTCAAAACTCATTATTAATAAAGTTATATCTAAATCGATGCTGCACAACAGAGATGAGCTACTCAGAGACAAACAACAAGACATACAAGAAACCAAGAAAGTCTCGGAGATGAGAAAGGAACAGGAGGCCAATCAATTTAGAATAATCATGAGATACAGTAAACAACAAAATAGTCTACGCAAAATTGTCCAAAAGAATTGGCCAATGGTTTTAAATGACCCTGTGATTGGACCCCTGCTTCCGCAGAGGGTGTCCATCACATACAGCAAAGCGCCATCTATGAGAGACGCATTGGTTAATACCAGCCCCGAAGTAATTGAGAGTACAGGCTGGTTACAAACCAATAAAGGGTTCTTTAAATGTAAAACCTGCAAGGCATGCCTGCATGGAGTTAATGCAAGGACATATAAGACACCTTTTAGCAATAAAGAGTTCAAGATCCATAAGCTTCTGACTTGCAAGACAGAATATGCTATTTATGAACTGGAGTGCCCATGCGGCCTCCAATACATAGGTAGCACAAAATTACAAGTCCATAAAAGGGTGTTACAGCACCTACGCGCCATCACAAATCAGGATAATACATATCCCGTGGCGCGCCATTTTAGAGAGAAGCATGATTCCAACAGCGTAGGGTTGAAATATTATGTGATAGACGCAGTATCACCTAGCAGATGAGGAGGAGATAGAGAATCTAAATTGAGAAAATTAGAAACAAGGTACATTCTACAATTAGATTCCAAAAGTCCAGGAGGATTAAATGCGACGGAAGATTTATATACCTGCCTAAGTTAAAAATATCAGGATATTTTAAAGGGTTTATTTACATACAACATAATTCTATCGATCTGGTAGAGCGAGGTACAAGTGTCCAGTAATGCATACGATGATAGATGTGGTGCAGATCAAATATCCAGACAAATATTGATGTATCTAATTTTATATTTAGGTATAACTATCAATGTAGTTTAGGTTATACACAATGTAATGATTATTTAATAATGTATTAATATGTATTTATATATTTATATATTTATTTATTTATTTAACTATTTATATGGATATGTTTATATGTTTACATTGATATTTGCGATACTTTGCACAGATACACACAGAACAGGCTATGCAGCAATATGCCTACCGCAACTGGGATACATCTAGGTATTTAAACCGTAATACACATTTGAAATTAATACATTTTAGAAATTGGAATAGTTACACAGAGGACCGCTCAAATGAGAAAAGAAAGGAGATAGCCACCAAGTCTTATTCAAATATTAAAAGAAAAAGTACGGAATGGTGTTTTATCAATGAAACAAGGATACACATGTAATTTTAATCACACATCACTTAATTTCTTTTAGCACTTAGAATAATGGTAGACATACACATCTCTAACAGAAAAGATATATGAATTTATAAAATCACCAGGAAATTCAAAGTGGATTCCACCACGAGTTCAAGCATTAATGCAGTTATTTTTAAATACAATAGTAAAATTTAACGCTACGCATCAAGGAGAGCTATAAGCAAATTTGCAGAAATTAAGTATGCAAAGCTTTGATACAGTAATTTGATTGTTTGAAACCTTTAACAGTTTAATTAATTGTGAAAGGGTCATTGGTGGTAGTTGAAATATTTTATTGCAATGTGTAGAGAGAATTTTTTTATGTCTATTGGAGCACAAATCACGTGGTAACAGCTGGTATGCACTTGTCACTTTAAAAATGTTTCCAAAACGTATTTTGCCATGTCATGTGATCAAGGCTCGGATGAGCCGAAACGTTATGGTGACAGAGCAATAAAACAACTCTGCACGAAGATTGTTGGTCCGTGTCCGTGTTGGGAGAGATCCAGTGTGATACGGAGTAAAGTGACATATATATATATACCCGAATGGATATGTTTAGATTCATGAGAAAATTAAAACTCAGCAAATTCCATATGTTACAATCAAAGAAGAAGAAAAAAACAACTCTAACAGAAACTCCGATATGCAGCCCCCCACTCCTTACAGCAGGAGATTGGAACTTCTTTCAGGATGTCTGGTCCTTGCAAAATGAACAGTCAATGGAAACCTCTCTTCCGAGCTTGGAACCTGTCGATACTTATGGTATGATCAAGACTCCATTTAAACCTAAATCAACCTTTCAACCCATCATGCTGCATGACAACTTGGACGTTTACCACAAGTTAGTAACAATGGATCTGAAGCAATTATATACTGCAACTAACAAAGCACGCCATGGGATAGATAAACAGAACATGTGCTACACACAATTGATGAAGAAAATACAGAACGATAAGAACATAATTGTGCGTCAATCTGACAAGGGTGGCAATATCGTCCTGTGGCCGCACAAACTTTACATGGAGGAAGCGCAACATCAGCTGACTGATACAGAGTGCTATAAGAAAAGCAACATACATACTGTCAAAGCAGCATAGAATGAGTACTACTTGAAATTATTGGCTTGGAAGAGTGGGGGGTTGATTACCAATGACGAATATCGTTTTTTGAAAAAGGAACATCCGGTCATTCCCACTTTATATCTGATTCCAAAGATTCACAAATGCACTGAAAAGCCCCCGGGAAGACCAATAATTTCCGCCATCAACGGCATTATGGAGAACACATCTAAATATGTGGACTATTTCCTGCAAGATTGGGTTAAAGGGTTGGCATCTTATATACAGGACACATCAGACTTCCTGAGAAAAATTGACAATATTGTATGGAGTTCAGATTTGCTTCTAATTACATTAGATGTAACGTCACTGTATACGTCCATCCGACATTGTGATGGACTTAAAGCCATCGAGCACTATTTGAATTTAAGACCAATGTACCTCTCTATGCACAACAAAATGTTAATCACTATGATATCTACGTGTCTGGAGCAAAACTTTTCATGTTTGATAATCAAATTTATCAGCAGATTAGGGGTGTTGCCATGGGGGCCTGCTTTTCCCCCAGCTATGCTTGTTTGCATATGGGGCTGTGGGGGGAGCAGGTCCTCATGGGTCAGCACAGAGAGATAATGGACCGGCATTTTGTATCATGGTTGCGTTACATAGATGATTTATTTTTGGTTTGGAGAGGATCTGAAACCAGTGCATTGGAATTTGTGGACCTGATTAACAACAATTGCCTCAATCTCCACTTTACATCAACTATTAGTAAAGTTTCAGTCTATTTTTTAGACGTAGAGGTGTATGCGGATCAGGGCGCCATTGCCACTAAGTTATTCAGGAAACCTACCTCAGGTAATACAGTGCTGCATGCTTGTAGTCACCATCCACACCACCTGATACGCAGCATCCCCTATGGGGAGATCAGGCGGATATGCAGCACTGAGGAAAACTGTGAGGCTGCCCAAAACTTGAGCAGACAGAGGTTTGTAGCAAGAGGCTATGCCTCTAACATCATAGACAGTGCGATTAACAGAACCAAAAGTCTGTCTAGAAAAGAGGCGCTGAAAAGCAAACCTAATCAGGTAGAAGAGTGCTCAGGGAACACTGAGTTGCCACCCAGGATCATATTGACCTACAATAGACAGCATAAGGCTCTTAGAAAGATCTTTTATCGGAATTGGAGCTTAATACAGGGTGATCCTGTTCTGGGCAGTTTCTTACCCTCAAAGCCAGTACTGACTTTTAGAAAATCAAGGTCGATGTGTAACAGTCTGGTGAGGAACAGTCCGGAAATACAAACGCCTACCAACTGGCTTGCAGCATGCAAAGGCTTTAGAAAATGTCCTAGCTGCAAAGCATGCAAATTTGCATGCAACAAAACTCATTACAACAGCCCTTTCAAGTCTGAGCCTATACTCATCAACAAAAGACTGACTTGTAAAACTGATTTTGCAGTATATGTGCTGGAGTGTCCTTGTGGGCTGAGATACATTGGCAGCCCCAAACTGCCAGCCCACAAACGGATACTCCAGCACATCAGGGCAATTTCCAATAAAGACCAGGCCTACCCAGTAGCTAGACACTTTGAGGAACGTCATGAAAGCAACCCTGTGTACCTCCAATATTTTGTAATAGATACAGTTCCACCTCTTAAAAGGGGAGGAAACCGGGAGGCCAAACTGCGCCTCTTGGAAACAAGATATATATTGGAGCTTGATACCAAGACCCCATCAGGGTTGAATGCCAGTGAAGATTTTTACACTTGTCTATGATTAATTTTTTGAATTGTTATGTATTACACTCAGATATCAGAATTTGTTGCATTTTATATGTAAATAGAATTTTTAAACTGCTAACAATGAATGGAATGTCTCCCCGCATAATCATGTAATTTTAGATACTTTTTATCTATGCACTTTAATTTTGCACTATTACTTGCACTTAATTTTTGGTCGACAGGTGTATTTGACAGAAAGTTCATTCAACCGAGATGACATTTCCATGTGCCAAAGGTTTACCTCAGCCCATTTTGGGCTTGATTGTGACTATCTATAACAGCAATGAGTGAGACATCAAGACACGTTTAATATCTACATTAACAAATACAATGGGGCTACATTCATATTGGTGATATATGCTCTTTAATGAGATATAGCAGGCATTTTTAGCTTTTTTCAATACCAAGTATGGTATGTTTTAATAGATTTTAAATGCCGCTGGTATAAAACAGATGCCGAAACGCGTTTGTTGTTGCTGCTGACAATGTAATAAAAACTTTACGCAACTTGCCCCGTGAGTGCTGGCTTGTTCCGAAAGAAGGGAGGAGGAACTTTGAGCTTTGATTTGTTACACGGAACGCCACCGTGTTGCCGGCACCCGCCCGTGAGTGCTCCTGTCTCATGGTGTACAAAGGAGCTTCAATATATATATATATATATATATATATATATATATATATATATATATATATATATATATATATATATTATCTACTGGCGGTCGCCAGTAGATAGTTATAGTTAGGACCTATTTTCCATAGGAAATCCGCAACATTCTATTCCCAATAACTTTGGCGCCGGTTGACGAATCTTCACGAAATATTCAAAACTTGTGGGGCGCTCTGGTCCGCTCCTATCCTGAAAGTCTTGGGGTGATTCGTCAAGTGGGGGCCGAGAAAAAGGGGGTCCCAAAACGTGTTTTCCCAATGCAATTTTCCATAGGAACCTTTAGTCGCAGCTACAGCCCGAACTACTGAACGGAATTACACCAAATTTGGCAAAAAGGTAGCCCTTGGTTCAGAGTCGTGCCTTTTGGTTAAATGGTGTAAATCCGTTCAGTAGTTCCTGAGAAAATCAAAAGCAAAATCACATATATATCTATGGCCGCGGTGGATCCGCGCACCCTGAGCGCACCCTCCCGATCACGAGCTGTATGCTAATTGGCTGTCAACACTCCAAACCAGGAAGTATTGGCAGCCATCTTGTTCCTCGGTAGAACCGAGGCACAGAAACAAGTGCGCAAAACGCAAAAAGGGGGCAGGGTAGAAACACCCTGACCCCCTAGGCCTGCTCGGCGGGATGCGTGCAGGGTGCGCGGATCCTGCCGTGAAAAAAAAATGAAGCGCGGGCTCCAGTGCTTCGTTGTTATTTGGCCCCCGGGTAGGCCAAGTCCCGGGGGCATGCGGGGGTTAATAAAAAAATGGTTTGGGGGCCTCTAAGGCCCCCCCAAGCCCCGGGGACCGCCACCCCCCGGGGCTTTGAATTTTAAATCGTGCGGGAGGGCACTCAGCCCTCCCGCAGCCCCGGGGACCGCCACCCCCCGGGGCTTCTTTTAAAAAAATTAAATTACCTGTGTGGGGGGGCTCCAGCCCCCCCACACGCCCCGCAGACCGCCACCTCCCCGGGGCACTAACAAAAGAAATGTGGGGGTCCGTTTTGGACACCCGAAGCCTCGGGGACCACCACCTCCCCAGGGCTTTACTAATGAAGGGAGGGGGGCCGCGCGGCCCCCCTCCTGGAGCCCTCCATGGCTCTGGGGACCGCCACCCCCCAGGGCCGGCTCCTGCAGTGTCCCGGGGTGCCTACCCCCGAAACACTGCTGTTTGCAATGGCAGGGCGGGGCCGCGCGGCTCCCGCCCTGTCATTACAAACTTGCTTTGCTTCATTGAAGCGAGAGCAGGGAAACCTGCTCTTGCTTCAATGAAGCAAAGCAGATGCTTTCCATAAGGGGAGCTGCATGTCAGCAGCTCCCTTATGGAAAAGCAATGCCGGCTCCCGCAGGACGCGGGGAGCTGGCGGGATGGTGGGGGATTGGGGACCCCCCCACGGTCCCCAACGAGTGGCCAGGCCCCGGGGAATGGGGTCCCCGGGGCCATTAGTGGCCCAGGAGCGAGGCCACGCAGCCCCCCTCCCCAAAAATGCATTTTTAAAAAAAAAAAAGGACAGAAAGGCCGGCCCCGGGGGATGGGGTCCCCGGGGCCTTAAATAGCCTGAGGAGGGGGCCACGCAGCCCCCTCCAAATAAATTTAAAAAAATAAAACTGTGGGCATGCCCCGGGGGATGGGGTCCCCGGGGCCAAAAGTGGCCGAGGGAAGGGGGGCCACGCAGCCCCCCTCCCATAAAAAAAAAAAAAATGAAAAAAAAAAAAAAAAGACCGGCATCGTGCCAGAGGCTCCGCCCCCTCCCTGCAGCACTCTGCAAACTCGCCCCCTGGCGCGTTGTAAGATGGGGAAGTAATTCCCCTTGTATACTGGGGGTCCCTGGGGGCTCAGTAGCCCACCAGGACCCTCCAGTATGCGCCAGGGAGCTGCATTGCAGAGAGGTGTTCAGAGGCCACGCCCCTTTTTACACCTCTCTGCAACGCAGCTCTGTGGGGCTTACTGGAGGTACCTGGTGGGCTAGTTGGACCACAGGGACCCTCATGATTCAAGGGGACTTAATCCCCCAACTTAAAACGCACCACGGGGCGCGTTTGCACAGTGGTGAAGGGAGGGGGCGGGGCCTGAGGTGATATGTGTGCAAACATGCCCTGTGGCGCGTTTGAAGTTGGGGAATTAATTCCTCTTCAATCCTGAGAGTCCCTGGGGCCAAGTAGTCCACCAGGTATGTCCAGTAAGCGCCACAGAGCTGCGTTGCAGAGAGGTGTAAAAAGGGGCGTGGCCTCTGAACACCTCTCTGCAACGCAGCTCCCTGGCGCATACTGGAGGTACAATGTGGGCTAGTTGGACCCCAGGGACCCTCAGGATTCAAGGGGACTTAATCCCCCAACTTAAAACGCACCACAGGGCGCGTTTGCACAGTGGTGAAGGGAGGGGGCAGGGCCTGAGGAGATATGTGTGCAAACACGCCCGTGGCGCGTTTTAAGTTGCAGAGAGGTGGTCTGATGCCACGCCCCTTTTTACACCTCTCTGCAACACAGCTCTGTTGCGCTTACTGGAGGTCCCTGGTGGGCTAGTTGGACCCCAGGGGCCCTCAGGATTGAAGGGGAATTAATCCCAAACTTAAAACACGCCACGGGCGTGTTTGCACAGTGGTGAAGGGAGGGGGCGGGGCCTGAGGTGATATGTGTGCAAACATGCCCTGTGGCGCGTTTGAAGTTGGGGAATTAATTCCTCTTCAATCCTGAGGGTCCCTGGGGTCCCTGGGGTGAAGAGAGGGGGTAGGGCCTGATGTGACAAGTTAG
This sequence comes from Calotriton arnoldi, assembly GCA_963921515.1. Classification (NCBI taxonomy): domain Eukaryota; kingdom Metazoa; phylum Chordata; class Amphibia; order Caudata; family Salamandridae; genus Calotriton; species Calotriton arnoldi. Next base: position 2,244 of record CAWUFW010008628.1, on the reverse strand, counting down.
TTAGTTAGTTTTAATCCCCCTGCCCTATTATGTACTAGGGACTTACAGAGGAGGTCATGCTAATCACAGGGGTACCCCAACGCATAGTGTTCCCTAGTGTATGTAGGTGTTTTCACTGTATTCTAAGTGTCTTTTAGCATAGCACTGGCTCTATGCCTGGTTAGTCAGAGCCAGTTAACACCAGTACCCGTCTGAAAAAGTTGTGGGCACAGGATGATTTTGCAACAAGGCTTCTTTCTGCTCCTCTGTTGGTTCTTTCTGCACATGTCTTGCTTCTTCCTGCACTTTTCTTCGTCTTTGTGGACTTCTGTTGCTTGTTTCTGCATTTCTTTTGCTTCTTTCTGTGCGTTTTTTCTTCTTTCTTCACATGTCCTACCTCTGTAGGCATAGTTAAAAAATTGCATTTAAAAAACCTTTGAAATTCATTGAAAAAACCATAGGTTTCAGGCACGTTATAGTTAGAAATTAGCATTTAAAAAACCTTAGAAATTCACTGAAAAAACCATAGGTTTTAGGGACAGTTATAGTTAGTTGGACATTTCACTCGTACAAAACCAGTGAAATTCCCCCGTTATAGTTAGTTCAGGTAACTATAACTCGCGCCCCATAATGCACTGCTGATGATGTCACATATTACATCACTCATGACATGGGCAGTGACATCACTGATGACATCACTGATGACATCTCAAATGACATCACTGATGACATCACTGATGACATCATCCATGTGATAATTTGATGCATCTTCTCACACTCTAATATAACCTTTGATACACCCACTCTAAATTACAGACTGCTAGTCTCAAAACCATAGACACTCCAACACCAATAACTACATACCCACTCACTGATTCTTAGGTTTACACACACATCCACTCACTCACCTGTACAGTCACTCATACATATGGTCACTCAGTACAGGACTATCATATGAACTCATACTCCTATATAGAGACTCACACACTGCCACTCATCCATAGAGGTACTCACACACCTAGTCAGTCATGCAAATAATTATTCACACTGCCATTTACTCACCTATACAGTTATACACATACCAGCTTACTTACTCATACAAATACTAGCACATTCTTACCCTCTTATACAATCACTGATACAAGCACACACTCATCCATATAGCCACTCTCACAATCACACACTCTCACTTATAGCCATTTATATACTCCAACACACATATATACTGCCTTTCACATATGTAGTTACTCACACATATACCACTGAGATATACATTCACTCACTAACACACCCATACACACACTCACCCACCCATACAGTCCATCACAGATGCACTCTTGAAACCATGCACCCAGTGAATCACCCACTCACACATCTATGCACAGAGTCAAACACAGACCCCACCCACACAAACACTCAGGCACCCATACAGATACTCAGACAACCAATCCATAACCCATATACACATTCATGTAGCTATTCACAAACCCATGCGGCCGCTTATACACCAACAGACAGACGGATACAGACATTCACTCAGTTTAGTCACTAACCCATGCATTCAGTAACATACGTTTAATCACTCACTTATAGAGTCAGTCACGCACCTACTAAATCATCCTTTTAGACACTTATACACCCACTCATTCTTCAATATGCCTTTACCTATATATATTAAACATATTTAAACTTTACAGAAACACACAGTCACTGGATGATGCCATCAGTGATGTCATCAGTGATGTCATTTGAGATGTCATCAGTGATGTCATCAGTGATGTCACTGACCATGTCATGAGTGATGTAATATGTGACGTCATCAGCAGTGCATTGCGGGGGCGCGAGTTATAGTTACCTAAACTAACTATAACGGGGGAATTTCACTGGTTTTGTACGAGTGAAATGTCCAACTAACTATAACTGTCCCTAAAACCTATGGTTTTTTCAGTGAATATATATATACATATATACATACATACATGCGTATATATATATATATATATATATATATATATATATATATATATATATATATATATATATATATTACCTACTGGCGGTCGCCAGTAGGTAGTTATAGTTAGGACCACGTTTCCATAGGAAAAGCATTTTTTGATGTGCTTATAACTTTGGCGTCGTTTGACGAATCTTTACGAAATTTTCCAAAAGTTCCTCTTTTCAGGTCAGCTCCTATCCTAACAGTTTGGGTGGCATTCGTCAAGGGGGCTAAGAAAAAAGGGGGTCCCAAAACGTGTTTTCTCCATG